>CM046877.1:129645513-130845513 GCA_025667525.1 Glebionis coronaria | reverse complement strand
AGATGTGTGGGGTATAATTGAGAATAAGTATAGAGTGCAATATTCATGAAACACACCGGTTGTTTCCAATGTGAATTCGTCTAATACCGAGATTGCTAGATTGGACTCTAAGATTGATAATGGATTTGCTACATTGTTGAATGAGATTAGGAAGAATCCTCATGGATCGATTAATATGGTTGAGAATTTTTGTGTATCATGTGGTGGAGCACATCCTAATTATGCTTGTTCAACCACGGGGTTTGATCAAGCTAGTGCTTTTGCCGCGACGGGAACTTATGGCCCTAACGGTCAAGCTCCTCGTCAAAATCATGTTGCTCCACCGGGTTTTCCACCAGTTCAAAATAGGTACAACAATGGAAATAATGGGAATAATTTTAGCCGTGGTAACCAAGGAATTTCAATCAAGGAAATGGATTTCATGCTAATCAAAACAATCAAGGTTTTCAAAGCAATAATCAAATTGATTTACCAAGCTACATCCAAACAAATGAGGCAAATTTGAAAGCTTTTCAAAACAATATTCAAGGACAAATGGCAACTTTGAAAAATGAGTTTCAAAATACGATCAAGGGACAAAATAACAAGATTGAGCTTAATCAACAAAGACTAGAGCAAAACCAAAACCGTTTTGAGCAAAGATTAGAGCAAATTCAAAACCATATGCAACAAAGTTTGGAACAAGGTCAAAACAAATTGCTTTCGATGTTTGAGGGATTTATGTCCAAACCATCCTCTTCTTCGGGTTGCTTACCTAGCAATACTATTCCAAACCCGAGGGGAGAGCTTAAGGCTATCACCACTTATGATGATGATAATGTAGAAAGAGTTATATTCCACCTAAAGAAACTTTTCTTGATGTTACCAAGGCTACTTTAAATGTGAATAGTTCCTCGGTTTTCTTTGATTTCTTTCCCGAGAAAGATAAAGATCCGGGTCAATTCTTGATACCTTGTGTTTTTGATGAGCTTGGGGAATGCAAAGCTCTAGCCGATCTAGGAGCTAGCATTAACGTAATGCCCTTAGCCTTTTGGAAGACTCTTGACTATGAACCACTTAGTCCCACTCGAATGATCATTGAGCTTGCTAATGGTACCACCACCCATTCGGTTGGTATAGCGGAAAATGTCATTGTTAAAGTGGGAGAGTCATTTACCTTGCCGATTTTGTAATCGTTGATTATGAGACCAATCCTCGTGTGCCTATAATTCTAGGACGACCATTTTTATGCACGGCTCATGTTATAGTTGATATGAGGGAAGAGGAGATTAAATTGTTTTATGGGGATAAACATATTATTTTCAAACAGGAAAAAATTCCAAGATTTGTTTCTAAGAAAGTGGAAAGTGTGAAACTTGTTAAACCTGTTGAAAGTAACACAAACAAACAATTTCTCTCTTACAAAGGTGTTTTGCCAACTATGAACCCTCATTTTGTGAAGAAGAAAAGTTAATTGCAAAGAAAGATGCTTGTTTTGTTGAATCGTGTTGTAACATTATCTCGTCTACACTCACTCCACACGAGGATGATAGTTCTAAGATTGAAAAGGAGATGATGATTACCTTAGCACACCATTCGATGCTAGTGAGTTTGATTGTGAGAATTTTGATCCCGAGAGAGATATTGCTTCAATTGAAAAATCATTGAAAATGGACTCATTTTCACTCTCTTCGAAGGACCAAATTGATGATCCTAAGGCACAATCTTCATTTGAAGAGCCTTTGATTCCTAACTTCACACCGAGTGAGGTTAGTGACTATTCGTTAGATAAGTTCGTCGATGAACTTGTTGATCCACTTCCACGGGGAAGTGAAGAAGTTGCCGATCTCGAGATCGAGCGTGTTCCTCATGTTTTATCTACCATTCTCGAGGAATTCTCCGATGAATTTCCTTCTAATGAGAATGATGAACTTGTTGATACTTTGTCGGATATTTCTTGTGATGACAAGATTGATGACACTTTAGTGACTTACTCAAATCATCTCTTTGAAGCTTCAATGAACAATGATCCATTGTTTCAAGAGGATTTTGAGAGCATCATACCTCCTTCATCTCACAACCTTTGTGATGATGAGTTTTTCATTAAGGAGTTTGATAAGTTACTTTCCATAGAAATTCCTTCGGAATTTGAGGAAGAGTCTAATGACGGTGATGAGAATCCTTGGTTTGATCACCCGATTTATGATGATGATAATGTTGACCCAGAGGGAGAAATTACCTTTACTCCAATTCTCTTTCCCACTCGCTTTGATCTTAATGTGCGGGTTTTTCATGCGACTCATTTTGAGTACCATGACCCCTTTGTTCACATTCATAAGAGTGATAAGGTCAACAAAGTCATGCAAGTTGATACCACAATTGTTGAGACTTTTAACCCACCATTACCATGTGATTCATATGATTTTGGATTAGCATGGGGGAAGACACCGTGCTGTCTATTCCTTTCTCTCCCGAGGACGAGGTATTCGACCCCGGTATCATTGATTTAGGGAAATCTCGGCCTTTCACCAATGCAATAATTGAAAGACTTTTCGATCATCTTGGTGCGAGTTTGTCTCGTGGAGCATGCTATATCCATATCATGATTTGTGACTACCATCTCTTTTTGGAGATTTATGTTGGAGTTTTATCCTTTCGTTTGTCATCCGACAACGAGGATGTGATCTTTGACCCCGGCATCGTGCTTTATGTTGGATTTTATTCCAATATGCCAGTTTTCACCATTTTCCCTATGGACCAATGAATGCGGGGATCGAGTCGAGCTCATGAATCGGTTAACAAAAGCGACGTGCCTTGTGGGGGAGTCCCATACATTCTATCTTCTTTCTATTTTCTAACACTAATAAGGGTTGATCTTTCAAGCTCGTGCTCGTGTTTTGTTGTGTTGTGAATCTTAGGTATGACCCTAATCATTGAAGACTCTCATGTTCGGTTTTTTCCGGTCCACTTGATCTTTCATACTTTGATTGTCAAAAGGGGCACACTCTCTATCCTTTGATTTTTATCGACTAACGTTTTATCTTGAGGCATAATTAATAAACGGCTTATATAATTGCGTGCTCTTTCCATGTTAGGATTTTGCATTAGACTCTGCGTATTTTAGCAAGGGGTGTTACTCTTGAGCTAAGAAACATTAAGGAAAATGTTTGGTTTTAGCCTGGGGGAGTCAATCGATATAATCGCTTGCAATTGCTTTTGTCGTGTCTAAACGTAATCATTTTTCTCATTTTTCATAAAAAATTTAAATTTTTAGTGTTATTTTAAGTTTTAATAAAGAAAATAAGTGCTTTTGACACAAATGTAGGATTTCCGTTGGTGAAAATAAAAATAGTTTTTGCCTCGACTCAGTTTTTACCTTAGCCTTTCCTTAACGTGTTTGAATTAAGTTTTGCTAGGGTTTTATATAGGGAACTTTAAAACGCGAAAGTCTTAACTCATACGGGTTTAAGAACGAGAACTTTTTGCAAGTTCCTATAATTGATCCTAGAAAGTCATTTATCAAGGGAACTTTAAAACGCAAATTCTAAAACTTGAAAAAGTATAAGAAGATGCAAGATCCTATAGATGACTTGAAAACCCAAAACTTTGATTTAATAGGCTAAGTATCCATTGATTTCACATTTTCGAAATCAACAATATGGAGAACAAGAGATGATATAGTTTAATCATAAGTTTCTAAGGTTAATTCTTCCTTGTGTAAGTATTTTTGTGTTTGATTTAATCTCCTCGTATTAATTTTTCACGCTTGAATAATAATTTCTTAATAAATGAAGTTTTTAGCGGTTTAGGTTTAATATCTTAACTCGTAACTCCTTCTTTTTCTTCCCTTGTAATTAAAGTGAGAACACATTAAGGGTGTCAGCGTTATGGACTTTTGATCACGGGATTGGGGAAATTTGGCTTACTATAAATATCATAATAATAAGAAGAATAAATAAAACATGTTCTCTTGGAGCCTTCGGGTGGGAGTCATGTAGCACTAACCTTGTCATTAGAGCCTTAGGGTGTATGGCATGGGGACGTGTTTAATAAAAATTGCTTCATCATCATGAGCCATAAGGTGGGATGGTGAATGTCAATTCTCTTATTTTTGTCCAAGGAGCCTTCGGGTGTGGATTATGAATAAGGGGCACAATTATATCTTAAAGAGCCACAAGGTGATATGATGTAACTGTTTCTAACTCCATTAATAAGGTCATAATTGACTTTGGAGGTTTTATTGTTGCTTTAAGTAGTCCTATTAGCCAAATTTCGGGTCCGGGAATTTATCCCTCAAATCGTGTTAAGTTATCCTTGATGTGGGATTTCTTTAGTGACAACGGTTTTTGAAGTCGAGTTTAGGTTTAGAGTGTTGAGTTTACACCGTTCTTGCCTTCATTTTTGGATTAATAAATATGAAAGAAGTCAAATGAGCCTTTGGGTGAATGACAAATAAAATCTAGAGATACAATTAGGAATAATAGGAGATTGAGTTTAACACAAATTACTTGTATGAGTTGTTTTAATTTTGGGGCTTATGATTGACAATGATCTTGTTTTTACACTTGGCATGGAAAAGTGAAAGTCGAGGACGATGAATCTATTTGAGTTTTATGATCCTAAAAGTTATTTTTCAAATAATGAAAGCAATACATTATGTCTTTGCAAATAAAGTTTCAAAAGTTGAATAAAAGTGTAGTTAGTGTTTTATTTTATCATTGCGTGAGGACACGGCAATTGTTTAGCAAGGGGGAGTTTGATATGAGCTAAATTAATCATATCATTTGTATCTATAAACAATGAATAAATGCTCAAATTGTATGAAAATGGCCTTGTATTAGTTTGTTTGTTGTTTAATGTGTGTAGGTACCAAAGTTCGCAAAATCCGGCAAAAACGACACGAGATTGAAGAAAATATCAACAAAGCCAAAAACGAGTCCGTTTTTAGTGGATTTAATCTTAATGAAGACATTTGGGCTTTGTGGGTCCCACTTTTGGTTAATGGGCCCAAAATCCCATTTAAGGAGCAATGGTTATTAACTTTTGGATAACAAGCCCATTATGGCCCAAAAGTTATGATTTGTGGGACGGTTTGAGTACATTTGGGCCAAAAGCCCAATTCACTGTGCAAGTAAAAAACGAATGGAGTACATTTTGGGCCTTGACAACCCATTAGGGTTTGGAATGAGTTTGATCAAGTTTATTTACTTGATCAAATAAATAAATAACATAAACTTTCACCACACACTCACCACTTATTATTTTCGTTAAAAACAAAGATAACTCATCCCTCACCTCTCTCCCAAATAACCAGTTACCACTTATCTCCTTTTCACCCAAAACCTAAATTCGGGGTTACACTATTCACAGCGCGTGAACCCTCATGCTCCCTAAATAATTCACAAGTTTATCGGAAGCAAAGAGATGCCCCTATCCAGGCCACGTGGCACTCTCTCTCGTCGAAGCTATCTCCTGATTGGTGAAAACACCTCATATACAACTAATCCACCAATAAGAGAAGGCCAAGTCAGCTTGGAGAAAGCACAAGTAGCACAAATTCCATCCACCGTGGCGATCCGTGTGACCGAGAGCTATCCACAACCCTTGGATGGGAATTGAGAAGAAAGAGAATAAAGGAAAGATGAATTAGACGATCAAGACAGAATAATATTCTCAACAAATCATCACCTATAGCCTTGGGGGTTGGCTATATAAACCCCCATTTTCTGTAATTTTTATTCATTCCATTTTTTACTTATTGTTATTATGTTTAAATAGATTTAGGATAATTTGTAATTTACTTTTCAGTATTGTAATAACTTTGATAATTAATAAAAGTATTCTTCTGTTTAAATTCAATTCGAGCTTAATTTCTGTTTTTCAATTGATATTGCATCTTATTCTTAATCTGTTTTAATATAATAATGTACATGTTATTCTGTTTGAGCTCATAAATAGCTTAAATTGGATAATAAAGTAAAAGTTTGAAAATAAACTTTCTCACTGAAAGTTTGTAAAAAAAAGGTATGTTGACTGATATGATGATGGTTCGTATGATGAAGAATGGTGATGGTGATTAATGATCTTGATTCGGTTTAATAGACGGCTTAGCGCCGCTTCTACTTCTCAAAGAATTTCTCCAAATAGGTTTGTTTTCATTTGATTTTTATGTTGTTTACATTGTGAATGATAGATGTATTAGGTTTGTAAGGTTACTGAATTTGTGTTTATTGAATATGTTTTATTGATTGGTATTGATTGGTTTGTCTTAATCTGCTAGGCTTATTGTTAAGTGATTTACTGTTTAAATGATTTTCTAGATTTATAGTTCTTTTATCAACTGATTTGAGTTAGGGTATTAAAACTGCTTAGTTGAGTTCGAAAATTTGATTGGGCATATGAGTCTGTTTCAAATATTAGATAGATCAGGGTTTTGATAAAACTGGCAATTTGTGAGTTTTGTATGCAAGGTTTTAGCTAATATAAATCCTTCTTGTTCATCAATCGGAAATCAAGTGGGTAATAATCTGTTTTTAAATTATAGACTGTGGGTTAAGAAGATAAAAGTCTGCTAGCTTGTGATTTGTTTTTTTTATATTAGCCTTTGCGTGTTACTATTTTATAGTTATAACTTTGCTGAACGTTTAGTTTACTCAGGTTTGGTTATGTTATTGTCTGATGATTATGCTCTTGTTTAAGATGATTTAAATCTGAGTTTAGATTTATTGTTTTGTATATGATATAAGAGTTTGCTGGATTCTCAATTTGCTGATATGATGCAGCTTGACTGATTGTCGAGTTGTCATTTGCTCAATTTTTGCTGATATAAGTCTTTTGCTGATATTATATGTTTTGCTATATAAGGCTAACAGACTCAATTGATTTGTTAGATTCATACTGATTTTATCAGTTCTAGTTACAGTCAAAAAGTCTTTCCTGAGACTAGCATTCTTATTATTTTATCTTTCCATATATTCATCAGAAAGGTCATTCCCGTGACCTTGATTTCATTTTAGCTGTAAAAAAAATAATAACCAAAGATGTCTCTCGTGGGACTCGAACCCATGACCTCCTGGTCATGGGCCAAATGCATTAACCATCTGCTCTAGTTACTTGTTTTTGTTATAAGTCAGTCATAGTATTTAATATAGTCAGTTTGTCTTGGGCTGGTAGTTCTTAGTTATTATATTTTATTACAAGTTGTCTTTTAAACAAATTTTAATTAAAACTTTTATTAAAATTTACTTTTATAAAGTTTAAAATTATAAATAAAAACAAAATAAGATTTGTTTTATTAATTTTAGAAATTTTAAATTGTTATTAAAAATTAGTTTTTAAATAAAGATTTTAAATAGTTTAATTTTAAATAGTTTTATAGTTTTAATTTTAAATAATTGTCCTTTTGATTTAATTTATAAATATTGTCTTTTAAATAGCTTTAATTTTTAAATAATTGTCTTTTAGAATTAATTGGGGAACGATTCATGCACTTAGGATTTTAGTTATAAAAAATTGTAGGAGTAATTTTAGTTTAAAAACCGTTAACTCGTTCAAATCAATTGTCCATATCGAAACAAAACGTCTCAGATTCACTTGATCTTCGTGTACAGCGAACTTGGATCATCAACGTATTTAATCATATCCGTCTTCGTCTTATTTATGGCTTATTAGTTTTTCCTAAAGGTAATTGCCTAATTGTCCTATATCGTATATCATTAAAATACATCGACATTCCACGACACATTAATCATTGTCTAATTTAATATAATAACCAGTTATAATTAATGATTATATTTATCAAAATTAAGCTCGTAGACGTGAAATGTAGGATTATTGTTTCATACTTACCTTTTAAGTCAAGGTTTCTTTAAACATTCTAACGACACTTAATCTGCAAAAAAAAAGAATTCTACGTGTTAGTTAACATATTAACATAAGACTCATATTACTATTAATTATGTTTTTATAATTATCAGATGATTAAGCTGCTGATGTATTAATTAGTGGTTATACTAATTTCATACACCTAGAAATTCTAATGCTAAGGAGGTAGGTATACATAAGGCTAAAAGCGGGCTAAATAATTTACTAATCTAAAATCCACCTAAATAAGCGATCTAATTATCTAGTATTTGATACATTAACTAAATTACTCACAGGTCTAACTAAACAAAATAATACACACGGAAATAAAATTATAATTCAAATATAACCCAAAAATATAAAAACAAACTGAAAGAGCCATATATATATGGCATAAAATGGTTTTACAAACAAATTGCACACCACTTTAAAAGCAAACTTATGAAATCATACATAATGGCGTGTTGTGTTTCAGTTTACTACAATCCCAGTACCGATACTTGCTTAGTAGTTGCATACCTTGTTTGTCCTTTGTCTTTAAGCTGATAAATAACGACTCATCCAGGACTGAAACGATACCACGCCAGGTCAGCATAACCTTCATTCTCATTTGTCGCACCAGGTCAGCAAAACCTTCATTCTCATCTATCATACCCAAAGGCTTTATCCTCTCAACACCTTCAGTAAGTGTTCATAAAAAGCATATGTCACACAAGGGTACAAATGCACCTCGTATGGATTCCCCGACGCCTTCAATTTTTGTCCAAGAACTTTAGCAGCCTACAAAATAATCACATATCTCACATACATTCAAAGAGGGCACAATTTTCGTTTTCTAACTAAATGTGATCCAACTTTTGGAAGCATCATGTAGGTAAAAAGTAACCAAACATTCCACATTTTCATTAGTGCACATGGAGTGTGTCCATGAGGAATTTCCATGTCTGATTTAGATCTTGCAAATACCCATGGAGTGATGTGCTTCGGGTCCAAGGCTTTGCGATACCCATGTGATTAAGACAAAATATGCAAAACCAATGTCTTTAGGCTACATTTAGCAATCCTTCAAAAAACACACGTTAACCAAACACGCTAGCTTTCTCTATCCATTTTGGATACTCTGTTTAGGCATACATGTGGTAGGGTGGTCAAGCGATGTCATTTTTACGTGTAATCCTTCAAATAACAGAAGTGGACAAACACTCAAACACACGTCTGCTTGGTTATATAATTATAACAACTTTTTAGTTATCTACTTCTAAGAACTTGAAGGACCATACAGTTATATAGGATCCCTAGTTATATATACATCCAAACATTACGTGTTATTCAACAAGCTTAAGCTTAATTATATAAAACATTATGTGTCATTAAAAAGATTCCTAAAACATCATCTAAGCTTTTCAAGATAAGCTGGCCCAAAAAAGCCTACCGAAACATGATACAAGCAGGAAAAAGTGGGCTTATTAAGATAATCTGAACTATATAAACTCACACAAATGCATATTATTACCAAACACCATTCATAATGAAAATAATAGTGGTACCGTTTTAATATCTTGGTCGAACAAAATCTTGCCAATAACATGTTTTCTAGTAAGATCTTTCCCTCTTGTCACCTAACAACCATTTGGTCCTCCACTCTTGACGGAAAAAATAATCGTAAAAAACATTACAACACATTCCAGTAAATAAGACAAAAAAAGATGATCAAACAATCATTTTATAATAGAGATAGAGATTAAACCTTGCCGTAAATAATTTCTAAAATCAGTGACCCACTAGAACCGCAATAAAATTGACCAAATTCATGCTATACTAATAATTAATTTAACAATAAAATCAGATTAGAAAATACATATAATGTATTTACCTTATTAATCGACATGGGTTGATGTTTTTCTAATGATTCAATTTGTAGGCATCGTGGTGGCGGCGGTTAGGTTAATGGTGGCGGTAACCATACACTTTTTCCAAACAAACAAACAATACCTTCGACCGGAACTACTGGAAAACACCTAAACCATCGAAGATGGTGGCGGATTCGGCAGATCAAAGAGGAGGTAATATGATTGTGGTGACTGTGTATTATTTTAGGGTTTAGAGAAACAATTAAGATGGTTGTATGTGTGTTTTATGTGTGATTATATCGAAGTTTGAAAAAAGTCAGAAGTGTTAAACATGGAAATGTTAGAAAAATATTACCATAAATAAATGTTGAAAAAAAAACCATACACCCTTTATAAGTAGTAGTAGTAGATAATAGATATGTTAACCATTACTAGTATTTTTTTTCCATGCTTATCTTTCTTGAACTTGTATTACATGTTTGTCGAGGTATTATATTTGGCTACATGTTTACTTTCTTGCACTATTTTTTGGCACGTCTAAGTAAACTTACTATATCATTCATGATAATTAGGGTTAGCGAAAACGAGTAAATAATGAGGTAAATGAACCCTCATTATATAGGTGCATATAACTTCTCTAATAAGTTGTTTCTATAACAAAACGGACTCCCCCTTTTCTACTAACCCAATTTCGGTCATATTAAGCCTAAACACACCTTTGGTTTGACTTTTTGACTTTCTAGATTATTCTATGTAAATTACATTAATTACCGTTAATTTAGAAAGCATTCATGTTAGTTAACCGTTAAACTATTCAACTAACAATCGTTAAATATTCAAGTCTTGGTAAATTAAATAAATAAAATAAATATAATATAGATAATTGTATTTATCATATAGATTTAATAAAGCATGATCTAAGTGTATAAGTGTGTGACCCTCGTAGGCTCACGCACTTTTAACTGTATAACTATTATTATGACTTACGCACATTCCAACAGCTCCCACTTGCGGAAGTCTTCATCATAGCATAAATTATACTAATACTGACGAATAATCTAGCAACATCATTAATGCTCCCAAAAGTACCTGAGTATGGTTTCAGTAAACATCTCAGCCTTATGGTATAAATTATTACATCCATTTTGTTTCTGATACTGTTAATCATGAATATGGATCAAAAGTCATTTCATGTATTAACGATTTTGTTTTTCGTTTCTATATTGGCCATGATTACGAAATGTAAAATATTCATCTTAACTACACTTTGGGCGCGACCACACAAACATCTCGCTCAATCCTATGAGGGATCCAGTATGTATCATACTCCATCACTAGTGGTGGAACAAAATTCTATTTTGACTACAAGTATCTTTCACATATGTCAAAGACATTTCTAAAATAGGATTTATAACTACCCATGTTACTGACGTGACATTTATGCTAAATCAAGAAATGATATCCATCCATGTAAAGATCCACTAGCCTAACAAGTCTAAGGACTATCAATACTTACCATTAGTGTAATCGGTTAATGACGCCGATTCATAAAGTTGACTTACATGTTGGGGTAATCTAGTTATTCAACCACATTGAATAACCTATGAATTTAGAATATTCATCTTTAGGTATCCCTTTAACAAAGATACAACCAACCCTCGTATTTGTCTTAGTTCAACAATATTCTCATATTGACGACCGACAATGGATATTTACAATGTATATAATACATATAAATATGCAGATACTACATCCATGGATTAAACATGCAAATATAGGACACAATAGTGTTTAATGATGTTGGGTTTAAAAGTTGATTTGGCAGAAACTCAAAATGAAGAAATATCAAGACGTTTGTTCAGACACGCTGACACGTGAAAGCTAGACGCTGACACGTGTATTCTAGACGCTGACAAATATTAAGACGCTGATGGAATTATATTTAGAGGATATATTCAAGATATTTTAGGACGATATTTACAATATAGTTTATCTATATAGAAAATTTAGATATTTATTCATTCTTATCTCTTGTAAAACCTTATTCCTTACACTATAAAAGGAACCAAGGGTTATAGGTTTTTCATATCATTCATACAAAATGTAAACCTAAAGTGTGTGTCGACTAGGCATCGGATTAAATGCATACACGCCTAATGATGGTTTGTTATTAATATAATGAGAAATCATTGAGAGTAATTCATCTTTGTGTTATTGTGCCTAAACACCTTTTTTTATGGTTGTTGTTCTGTTCCACTGTGATTGTCTAATCATATGAACAATGATCATTCCTAGCAGCTAAAAGATCGAGGAAACTTAGGTTTCCACAGTTGGTATCAAAGCCTCGTGTATTATGACCAACAAGGTGTTCGTGTTAGTGAGAAGAAAGAAAAATCCGTCTAGGGTTTTTCTGGGCGGTTTTGTGTGCGCAACAGTATTGTAAAGAGCATAACTTTTTATTGAACCGTTGGATCGCTACGAAAACTTTTGTGTGTGTTTTACACACATATATCTAAATATCCACCGGAGGGATTGTCAAGATCTATCCCCAAGTAAAAGTTATAGCACGTCGAAGACAACAGCAGAATGGGTGATCATATATCCAGTTTTCTGGGAATAGTATTAGTAAAAATGCGATTTCTCCTTCGTTAACTGTTGGATCATCGTGAAATTTTTGTTGTAGGTTCTTGACACTTGTGTCTAGGATCTTACCGAAGGGATCTTCGATCTGAGCTCACATAAAGAAGACATTTGATGTCGAGATTCGCTGCAGAATGTGCTTTTCAAATTTATAGTTTACATAAAATCATGAATTAGGGTTTCCCCAAACCCTAAATAAATTCTAAGCAGAAAAAGAGGGGTTTGTGGCTGTTGTATTGCTTAATGGTATAAGATTCGAGCTAAGGATGTGTTACAAACCCTAATTATGGTTTCGATCCATAAAATTATATACACCTTAGATCTGGAATTAATGGAGCAGAATGAATGTCCAGCAGATCGTGTTTGTTGCAACAGTTAAAGGATGGTAAGAAAGTCACGTGATGTATTATTGGATGCAATATATTGTTACGAGTACAAATGAAAGCAACTATATTCCACGAGAATGTTGGTATGATCTCTGATTTTTAGGGATTCCTTTCTAGTTATATCAGTCCAAAATAATGTGTGTTATTTATGGATGTGATCTACACTTACTTCCTGAGATCATGGGTAATGTTGGATGTGGGATATATGGGACTTATATGCAGCTAATTGATTAGGCAAAATCATGATATGGTTTAAGTATTGGAAAGCAACTCGTATATATGAAGACACCACAGATGGTATCTGTGGCTACCCTAGCCGCTGACAATATACAAAATACCCGCTGACAGAAGTAAACGCTGACGTTTGTTATTTAGCCGCTGACAAGGAATAAGTCAGGTGAAGCGCTGACAAGTGTTGTCCGAGATATGGTTTTTGGTCCACTGACAAGTATTGTCCGATATTGGACAACATATGGCGTAAGGTTATTGGACAATGAAGGATCTTGGATGACAAAGGAATTGCTGCTGTTTGGAAATTGGTTAGGTTTTGGCACACAAAACAAGGAGATTATACACACAGGTACATGGGATCTTCGTTTTTATATAGAATATCAATTTGATATTTATGGCTCGGATATTTTTAGAAGAAGTATATGATTAAGGGAAAGAATTCTTATGATAAGTTTGATATTCGAAGAAGTTTTTCGCGGATTTGTGTTTTATCTTTAAACCGTGGATAACATACATTGGTTTGAAGATCATCTTTGATTGTGACAACGGACTTGATAAAAAGTTAGCAAAGGTATGATATTTTTCTTAAGATGATCTATGCTCATATTTGTTATCCTCATTTTCTCAGCGTGGGGATTATTTTTATTAGGAGACTACTCATTATAGCCGCGAGTTTTAAAGTCTGCTCATTATAGCCGTGAATTTTGGAGTCGCATGTTTACTATGAGATATGGAAACACAGGTTTGGGTTATTCTACTTCAACATCAAAAATATTGTATTTATTTTTCTTCGAAGATCATTACATATAGCCTACATTTGGAGAATCTTCGATTGCATACATTGTTTCCTTCCCTATTTGATGTGACAAAAAGGGGAAGGTATACATGCTACATTTGAGGGGAAGCAATTTGAAGATGATGTACCACTTACAAGATATACACAAAGAGTTTTGCTGACATCAACTAGGGGAAGATTGTTGGGTCTAAAAGTTGATGTGGCAGAAACTCAAAATGAAGAAATATCAAGACGTTTGTTCAGACGCGCTGACACGTGAAAGCTAGACGATGACACGTGTATTCTAGACGCTGACAAATATTAAGACGCTGATGGAATTATATTTAGATGATATATTCAAGATATTGTAGGACGATATTTAGAATATAGTGTATCTAAATAGAATATTTAGATATTTATTCATTCTTATCTCTTGTAAAACCTTATTCCTTACACTATAAAAGGAACCAAGGGTTATAGGTTTTCATATTATTCATACAAAATATAAACCTAAAGTGTGTGTCGACTAGGCGTGGGGTTAAATGCATACACGCCTAGTGCTTGTTTGTTATTAATATAATGAGCAATCCTTTGGAGTAATTCATCTTTGTGTTATTGTGCCTAAACACCTTGTTTAATGGTTGTTGTTCTGTTCCACTGTGATTGTCTAATCATATGAACAATGATCATTCCTAGTAGCTAAAAGATCAAAGAAACTTAGGTTTCCACAAATGAAAATGATCATACCTTGTTTGTCAATTCATTGTTTAATACGATTTTTTAACCGCCCCTTATCTAAATATCAATCTAAGTTCACTACATCATAATCCTTGTTTGAATACTGAGGTCTTAGAGCATCTCAAATGGTAAACTTTTTAATAGGTTTATAGTTGCATCATAACATTAATTTATTAACCTTGAACCTATCCTCACTATGTAGAATTCTCACAAAATTTTATAAACCTCATATATTAATCAAATGAATTTAATTATAAAGAGTTCTAAGATTATAAACCTCTTTATGCCACATAAGCATGAAATGGTTCTTCACTATGGTTAACAAGTTTTTAGACCTCTTCATACTTTTATAAACATATTCATAAACCTACTACTCATAAACCTACCATAGTGGATGCCTTTAGTCATAACAATCCAATTGTTGATAATGCATAGATTCCTACTGTTGGAATTTAACAACCTAATGTATCATAATACATGCATCAAGAGTAAACGCAACGGACTGGATCAAACATCTATGCACATAATGTAATTAACATAAAGATAAATAACGCATACCTTTTATCCAAGAACGATAATCAAGAACACTTAAATCATTAAACCAAGAAAACCCTTATATCACTTCGAATCAGATTAACCAATAAACTCAAAGATCAAGTTAGATCTTCTCTAAGATATTCCACACGACACTTCAATCAATCACCTTTGATTGCTAGATCTTGAATAAGTAAATACTTAACGAAAATCAAAGACTAGAAAACCCTTGTGGGTTTATTTACCGTCGACCACCATGGAGAAAATAATAGAGGATTTTGGTTTTCAAGTTATGACAAAGTGATCAATATCTCTTTGTTTATATAGTAGGAAGCTTGGACTAATTAAGGAAAATATCTTAATCTTTCTTAACAAGTAATAATCCTTCTAGAAAAGTTTCTACCTCCTTCCTTTTCTTTATTGTGGCCGAATACCCCCATGCATACCTTGGGATTGACTTTTTGACTTTCTAGATTATTCTATTAGTAACTATATTAATTACCTTAAAGCCTTAAGTATTATTAATTAATATTTGTTAACCTTTTAACCTATTACTTAATTACCGTTAAATAAACACTTTTATCAAACTAATATTATACAATAAATATAGTCATATTATATCGTATTTTATAATAAAAGATGATCTCGATGTCTAAGTGTGTAAAACCCGCATAAAATACCGAAGGACATTAAATGCATGAAATCACGAATAAATTAAAACCTTACGATTAATTAATATATGACACGTATCACGAACATTTAACATAAATATTACGTATATTAATTAATTACTACAAGTATTACGTATGTTATTATTAATTATTAACTCACGATAAGTATTTACGTATTATACTTGAAACGTAACAAGAATAAAACATGACACTAAAACACGAACACACGTGATGAATTATTAAGCACGAAAAATAAATGAAAATATATAAGGGGTGTTGGGTTTGGACGGTTAAAAGATAAAATAGAGAAGGGCCTTTAGCCCTGCCCATAACCAAGTTATTGGTAAACATAGACTATCCAGGAAATCACTTTACAGTTTTATTAGAAAAATAGCAAAACCTTATTTCCCTTTCTCTCTCTCTCTGTTACCAAGAAAAACAAGAAGAAAACCTTGCTATTGATCCTCAAGTGTTCGGGTATATCGTTGTGTTCTTCCATCTTAAATCTTTACATGTTCGGTATCCCTTAACCTCAATCTTTTTAATTATTTTCTTTTAATCTTGATCAATTTGGTTAGAATTATGAACACACGGGTAAATCACGATTTAAAACAAGTAATTAAACAATTTCTAAGGGGTTTGGTTCGGTTTTCATGGGAACCGAGACCTAAAAAGGTCTCGGTGGGGGTTTTACGCACGCCAGCCGCAACCATGAAGGTGCGGTGGCTGTTTGTTTGGTTCGTCCACAACACCCAAAGAAGCAGCACGAGCTGTGTTTGGGTAAGCAGTGGGAACCGAGAGCATAGGGCTCTCGGTGGGACTGTTGTGGACAATAGTGGCTAACCGGCACAACCAGTGGCTGTTGTTGGTTGTCGGCAGCAAATACCACAGGCAAACGGATGTGGTGGGTTTGGTTCGAGAACCGGCCGAGACAAGTTTGTCTCGGTACGGTTTGGTTCACGGGCACGGGTACTCACGAAAAATATTAAAAGGGTATGAATTTGCCAAATTAATTAATTTAATTATGTTTATTAAATTAATCATGTGATATAAATTTTATTAATTTAATTTAAGATATTAAATTAATCATGACATATTAGTTATTTAATTATATTTAGGACATAATTAAATGGTTCATTATGCATGGATGTTAACATGGTCTAATTAATAAAGTACTTAGACTAAAATAACTATGTAAAATAATTATTCATGACTCATGTTAGTTTACTTAAAATTAAAGTAATATTTATGCAATATTAATATAAGTCAAGTATAATATTAATTAATCATTATTAATAAACAATGTATTATAATATTAATTAATAATTAGCATGATAACCCAAAGTATTAATTAATTAATAAACTTTACTATATAACAATTAATCACGACTTATAATATATGCTTATTAAACCATAGATTATATCATTTACTTATTTAATAAGCTTATTACTGTTTATGGAAACATGCTAAATATAGAAACATATTAATTATGGTAATATGCTATTTATAGAAATATACTAAATATGGAAACATGCTATTTATGGAAACATACTAAATATAGAAACTTTCTATTTTTAAAAAGTTACTATTTATGAAAACTTGCTATATATATGGAAACCTGCTATTTTCGGAAAGTTGCTATATATAGAAACTTACTATTTTTAGAAAGTTACTCATTATGATACAACAAGTACTATAACACATAAAACATGAAATACACTATTCAAGAACACATGAAATACTAAGAATCACATGATTAAACATGAAACAATAAAACAAGACAAGAACAAGTAAAACAAGTTAAGAACGTATCAAGTAATCTAATAATCAGTAAGTATAAGTTAAACAGACAACTCATTCACGTCCATTTTATTATGTAGCACTCGTGAAGTCGGAGTAGTTCTTATACTTTCGTTTTCATCCTCTTTACTGGACATAAGGTACGGATATTCCGTCCTTCAGTAAGGACACTCTCTTCCTATACTTAGGATTCCCCGTTTGCAGCCATCTGTTTTCTCCAATAGTTATATTTAACTTATCAGTAATTCATATGATTAACATTTTAGATTGCCTGAGCTATATACATTCATGCTAGTTCCACCTATTATGGAGGTACCATAACCATAACACTTGAGACACCGGTGTTATGACTCTTCAGCGGTAAGAGTGATTGATCGCGGTGTCCCTTTCAGTTATTTGGCCTTTATATTATTATCATGTGGGGCGAATGGGTGCATCATGGAACAAGTTTGCAGATTACATGGTAACTGTGGTGTGTGCTCTACATTCGTTACATGGAGCTGATCCCTTTACCCAGACTATTATGATTAGAGGCAACCCCTCTAATTGCATGACGAGGTCACCCCTCTATGTATTCATGCACGTTGATGCCTTCATGACCTATATGGGCTCATGGGCATTTAAAATACAGTTTTTATGAATTGAACATAAGTCTTTTAAGAATATAAACCAGTTTATAAAACAACACCATGTTTTCCAGGACTTACATTATTCCGCTGCACTTTTATTTAATTCTTTACTTATGTTTATGCTATTTATTTCATTGTCATTATATCCGTTCACTGAGCGTATTGCTCAGTCGTATATTTTCTTTCCATGACACAAACAGCAGGTACCCAAGGACAAACTCGAGCATGGAGAGGACGTGCATAGGACGGGAGCTACCTTATACTTCTTTTCCTTTTGCACTTCATTTACTTTATGCTTGTTTTGAGTTTATGTTTGGTAACCGATGTTTGATTCTGGTTTTCCTTACGGTCATTTATGTTTTAGGACATTTACCTTGCATGTTATGATGACACGCCATAATTATCATGTAATGGTCCACTTATCAAAGTGGGGTGTTACAAAGTGTGAGGTCCCTTAGGGCCACGCACTTTCCGTCATATAAAATACTATCTATGACTTACGCACATCCCAACAGCTCCCGTTTGCGAAAGTCTCCATCATAGTGTATTTTAATACTAACATTGACGACAGTCTAGCAACACCATCAATGCTCCCCAAAAGTACCCGAGTTTGGTTTCTAGCATATAAGCTCAGCCTTATGATATAAATTATTGCATCCCTTTTGTTTTCGATACTGTTAATCATGAATATGGATCAAAGTTATTTCATGTATTAACGATTATGTTTCTCGTTTCTGCAATTGATCAAAATTACCAAATGTAAAAAGGAACTTTTTTACTACGATTTGGACGTAACCATGTAAACATCTGATCAATCCCACGAAGGGCCTAGTATGTATCATACTCCATTCATGGAGGAACAAAATCCTATTTTGACTACAAGTACGTTGCACATATGTCAAAGACATTTTTGAAATAGGTTTTATAACTGTCCATTTTAATGACGCATCATTTACTCTAAATCAAGAAATGTTATCCATCCATGCGAAAATTTGCTTGCATATCAAGTATAAGGATAAGCAATACTTTACCATTAGTGTAATCTCTTAATGACGACGATCCATAAAGAAGACTTACACGTTGGGATAATCCAATTATTCAACCACATTGAATAACCTATGAGTTTGGAAGAATCGTCTTTATGTATCTTCTAAAGATAAACCCTCATAAAATTTTTTAGTTCATCAATACTCCCATATTGATTATTGATAATGGAAATTTAGAATGTATATAATACATATAAATATGCAGATAATACATCCATGGATTAAACATAGGACACAATAGTATTTAATGAAAACGATCATACATCGTATGTCATTTCATTGTCTAATACAATTACTTAACCGTCGCTTATCTAAATACCAAAGTAAGATCACTACATGATAATCTTAGTTAGAATAATATTTAATGAAAACATAGGATTAAACACAGGACACAATAGTATTTAATGAAAACGATCATACCTCGTATGTCATTTCATTGTCTAATACAATTACTTAACCGTCGCTTATCCAAATACCAAAGTAAGATCACTACATGATAATCTTAGTTAGAATAATATCGTGTTAGTTACAACAATCCAATTGTTGATAAGTCATAGATTCCTACAAACTAGATTATTGATCTTGTGGAACTTTGAGAATGCCTATTCAAAATCACACGTTGTGAATAGTTTGATAATTCGCCCCTATGATATAACAATATCATATTAATTGTCACATTACTTTCCATAAGATGTATACAACAATTATTGGAAATATTCATCATGATAGTTTACAAAAATATAAAGTATTTTAACTCTTTAAAGTATAATGCAACTATACTTTTAAACCAAGCATGTTAGTTTCAAGCAACGATGTTATCTATAACAAAGACTTGCTCAAAGTAAAATTGAGTATCATCTCAATTAAAACAAGCACTAGTGTATACCATATACCTATGCTATCATTTTGTAAGTCTTGAACATTCCTTTAACAATGGTTTGGATATTTAATCAAATTCCAAGTTTTTCAATCATAATGATATAACTATGATTATTTGTAACATCCCGCCTACTCAGACCACAATATTGTCCGCTTTGCCCGCAGGCTCACGGCTTTGCTTTGTGACCCTCTTGTAAGTACTTCCCGGCTGGTCACCCAACCTAGTACTACTCTGACATGAGCACGCTTAACTGCCAGTTCCTAAGAACCCCACGTGTAGTAGACCACAAAACGCGTTGTGTCATAAAAAGGCGACTATTATCTTATGAACCATGGATCTCTCCTGGCCACAGCCGATGTGAGATTTGCCTAGGGTGTCACAATCACCCCCCTCTTCGGGACTCATCATCCTCGATGAGGTTTGCCCCACCATCTCGAATGGCTCAGGAGTGGCTCTGATACCACTTGTAACATCCCGCCTACTCAGACCATAATATTGTCCGCTTTGCCCGCAGGCTCACGACTTTGCTTTGTGGCCCTCTTGTAAGTATTTCCCGGCTGGTCACCCAACCTAGTACTACTCTGACATGAGCACGCTCAACTGCCAGTTTCTAAGAACCCCACGTGAAGTAGACCAGAAAACACGTTGTGTCATGAGAAGACGACTGTTATCTTATGAACCATGGATCTCTCCTGGCTACAGCCGATGTGGGATTTGCCTAGGGTGTCACATTATTACTAAGTATATCAACATTATTTCCATTATTGATTCTAGGAATAAATGCCTTATCTAACACTCATTTGAATGTTCCTACTAATGTCTTTCAATTAGATCTCAATGTTTTTAACATTCCTTATAATGTCTTCCAGTTAGACTTTTAATGTTACTAACATTGTTTCTAATATCTTTCAATTAGGTCTTAAGGTTGTCAAGTTCATGCAAACAACACAACTTATCCCATTTACAATATATTACGCCCTTAATGAATCCTTTAGTGGGTATTAAAGCATTCATTCATGCGTTTGATCTTACTAAGTAAGATACATCATTCGAGATTCTCTCAAAGATTATTTATATTGTCTTTAGACTTAATTCACCATATATGTTAAATCATAACATATTTTCTAAGGTTGTAGATTTTATTTTTTTAAACTACTTATAAGAGACTTTATTTCACTCTTAAGAACAATTTCTACGATGGAACATTCTTTCTGATATGTTTAATAACATATTCATTTTTAGAGAAATAAAGCTAGGTACTCCCACTGGCTTTGGAGTTGTCACCAGTGGCGAGGTTGTCACCTGTTGTGGTTGTTTCCCTCCTGTGTTCCGACGGTTCGAAACCCACAAAGTGCTTTCTTGTTGAAAGTTCTGCTTCCCGCCTACGATTTGAAGTGGATGAGATCGGGGTCGTATGAGATTGATTGCCCTTCCTTCCCATTGGAGAACGATGGTAAGAGTATCCATGAGTCGTCTTATTCATCGTAAATTTTAGCGTAGGGTCCCACGCATGTCGCCAACTTGTTGATGCAAAAGTTGGATTGGACCCGTTTGACCCGATTTAGGAGTAATTCGGGTGTTTGGGGTTCTGGATACTGCACCAAGTGAAATTAATACAGACCCTGCACAAGGGAAAAACATCGTTAAGCTTATCGTGGGATTGTCTCCCACGATTAACCTCCGACGCGAGATTAACTTATCGGTTTAGGGTTTTTAATCGAGTGACGATTATGGTTTAGAACGCGATACCTTTAATGAAACCAAGAGGTTACTTTTATAGTCGGTGAAACCCAATTAGGGTTCCCGAAACTTACGGCCCAAGCATTAGAGATATAGTCGGGATCCTTATCCAGAAATAAAGAGTGCATATCGTTTCCCAACTTGGGTGAATATAATCCTTATTGGATTACAATTTTGTTTAATAACAACCGCGTACGGTTCCGTCGCGGCCTACTTGAAACCCCGTGTGGCTTACCACAAACCATGCCCATTGGGCTAGTCGCGGTAATCCAACCCATTCTTAAAGCGTTGGATATGGATACTGTATATAGGTTAGGTCAATAGTTCGACTTATCACTATATGTCATCATAAATGAAATAGTCTCATGACTAAAAAACACCTAACACAAAAGCTTATACCACTGATCAAATATGATGGCTCGCGTCATGACTTATAACGCACCCGAATTCTATAGTCTTTATATGTTACTATCTACGTCACATAATTACAATCCATCGACAAAAATCACGCATATTAATTAAAAAAGACCACCATTTCAAATTTTTTTCTTATACTTTTTACATAATAACAACTTTACTTTTAACCAATTAATTTACAACCTCTTTATCGTTTGTAATAATATTTTCAAGTGAGAGTGATATATACTAAACTTAATCTACATTATTTACTTATTTTTAGAAAGAAACTACAACTTTTTAGAGATATTAACTTTTTATTTTAAAAAAGTAACTCTTAAATGAAAACCTGATTCATACATCTTTTTAAATAAACAGCTTTATAAAAACTGTAAATCACTGATATACCCTCCAAACATATTATAATTTATTTAAATATGTCCTTTAAAACCATTTTACATCTTAATTTTACAATTAACAGTTAATTTATCAAACACTTTTATTCGAAAACAATACAAATTTAGTTAATGTTAACAGCCTTATAATTAACAACTTACAAGTATTCTTATCAAACATAACTTATGTAGCAAATTTTTATATATTATATTTTTGCGTTTTTATTTCATACAGTTTCTATTTTCGCCCCTCTCATAATAAAACGTCAAACACCGTCATTGTGGAAATATAATTTCGTGACGTCCGGAGTTGATGTTTTTGTAAATAAAAATGGAATTTATAAGTGGTTAGTTGGCGTAAGGGTGGTGTCGTGGGACTAGAGTGACCTTGTTTGACTTAAATAACTCTAGTCAAATTATTTGTGGTCAAAGGGGCCAACGAATGCGACAACTACAACTCTACAACTATGGCCATGTCTTCTTTATTACACGTTTCTTTAATGCAATTTGCATATGTTTATATTATTTTCTAAACTGTAATCGTACTTTACACCAATAACAATAGATATTATTATTAGTTAAATACGTGACCACATATCAATGACTTAACATGTTTCTTGCATTTATAAGTTGCTTATACAAGTGTGGGCTGTACTTTGTTAGGTTTACATGCAAGAATGCAATAAGATATTACTTTCTCGTTTTTAAATAAATATCTATTTTAATTATATTTTTTTCAATTTTTTACCGTAAATATTTATATTTATGTTATATTATACTTGATGAAAATTATAATAACAAATTTTCATTTAAAACTTAATTTATACATATAATTTATATCAGGTATTATATAACACAAATATAAATATGATCAAACTTAGAAGATTAAAAAAAAAAATAGACATTATTTAAAAATGGAGAATATAATTTTTTATATATAGTTCTCTAGTTTGTCCTTGAAATCAGATACAGTAGCGTTCTTGTATAGTTGTATATGATGATCGTAATTTGAACATTTTCAATTTTCCGATATGAAAGGTGAAGATAAAATTACAAAGACTTGGATAGTTATTACATGAGATATCTGTTTAAGAATAAGTTATTATTAGACGAATATTCGTGTATAACAACGTAAATTGACTAAAGCGAAATAATTAATGATATATTAATTGATTCGGTAGTCGAATTAATAATTTGATAACTCGACCTAATCGATTCAATGGTTGAACTCGTGGTCCGAGAGTCGAACCCGTGACTCCTATGATTCGATGATCGAACCCATGACGCACTGATTAAAGCAGATTTTTAAAGCTTAAACGCGAGGCCAATGACTTCTAAACTTTTTTCTAAGTAATTGATTTTGGTTCAAAACCCTGGATCGAGATTGGACCGAAATAATTCAGTCTGGTTCGAGTCGATTCGGTCTTTGGTCCGATTCAATTTTAACTAAGCAAAATAAACGAACTTTTTGTGAAACGAAAGTGGACCGAAAATTAAAATGGTTCAAAATCACGAATCGAAAACTGAACCGAATTTGTTTGGTTCGATCCGATTTTGTTGGGGATTTTAGTGTCATCAACTATTTTAGTTAATCGAGATTTACTAGAGATCAATGAGATTTCATATTCAGTTCTAACGCGAGTTAGGGGAAGTGCGGAGTGCACACTCGTTGAACTAATATGTTATCGCCCACGACGAAAATGCAGGGGTCAAGGGGGCTGCGGCCCCTTGCGGGGTCAAGGGGCAGAGCCCCTTGCTCGGTATTAAGGAAATTCTTTGTTTTCCCGCCATAACCCAACCAACATGTCTGTTGGAGAACAGTTACAACTGTTCGTTTTGTAACCTCCGAAAACTGCCGTTTCTAGTTGGTGAATAAAAAACCAGATTGTTTCTCACAGAACATAACGAAAATTCATACAATTTCCTCTATGTTCCTGCTTTGATCTCTTGTGCCTAGAATCAAAGTGTTCTACTTGAATTATCCGATAAGGATTTCGTGTAACCCAGACACTATAGGGTCGAAATACTTTATACGGAAAGTGAACTTACACGATTCAAGTTAGATATCCAGGATTATCACACCGTCGTACAGACACCCTAAATCTTACAAACGTATAAAGTATTTTCTGTGCTAATCATGGTTGGAGGAAGTACTGTGAAAGAGATGACTACGAATTTTGGGAAACTGGATAAGTTTGAAGGGCATGACTTTAGGCGATGGCAGAAAAAGATGCACTTCCTGTTGACAACTTTAAAGGTTGTGTATGTTCTGTCTACCCCGATGCCAGAGTTGTTGGAGGATGATACGGTGGAAGCGATCTGACGCAGATCAAAATGGGAGAATGACGATTACATCTGCAGAGGACACATACTCAACGGTATGTCTGACCCCCTGTTTGATATTTATCAGAATTATGAATCTGCAAAGGAGTTATGTGATTCTCTTGAATCCAAGTACATGGCAGAAGACGCTTCAAGTAAGAAGTTTCTTGTAAGTAATTTTAATAATTACAAAATGGTCGATTCTAGGCCTGTCATGGAACAATTTAATGAACTCCTTAGAATCCTAGGACTGTATACACAAACGGTTTAAAATTGGATGAATCGATATTTGTTTATGGTGTGATAGACAAGTTGCCTCCTTCATGGAAGGATTTCAAACATAATTTGAAACATGGTAAAGACGATCTGTCTTTGGTACAACTTGGTAGTCACTTGCGCATAGAGGAATCTCTAAGGGCGCAGGACAGTGACAAGGGAAAAGGAAAAGAAGTTGATGGACCCTCGGTCAATATGATCGAAGAGGGTGGAAAGAATAAGAACAACAAACAAAACAAAAAGAAACGTAAGGATAACAGTGGTGATTCCAGTTCCAACAAAAAGCCCAAAGGGGACTATTGGAAGTGTGGCAAATCTGGCCATTTTAAGCGGGACTGTCGTGGTGGAAACAAAAAGAATAACGCAAGTGCTGGTGGTTTGGGAAAGGGGTCTAAGGACCAATCCCAAGACCAAGGTCAGAATTTAGTACATGTTTGGAACAGTTTTGGTAAATATTCTGTTTCACTAATATCTGAAGCATTTTATGTACAGGTTGATGCAATTGCGTGGTGGATTGATTCGGGTGCCACAACACATGTTTGTAAAGATCGTTGCTGGTTTAAGACATATGAACCGGTGAAAGACGGATATGTCCTTTACATGGGTGATGATCATTTCGCTCCTGTTCATGGAAAAGGAAGTGTGGTGTTGGAATTCAGTTCTAGAAAATCTATTACTTTGTTTAATGTATTGTTTGTTCCTAAACTTCGTAAGAACTTAATTTCTGGTCATGTATTAAATAAATGTGGCTACAAACAAGTCTATGAATCTGATAAGTATATCTTATCGAAGTCTGGTGTATTTGTTGGATTTGGTTATTATAACAATGGAATGTTTATGTTAAATTTGAATAAAGTTCATGGTGATTCTAGTTCTGTTTATATGTCTTCTTTTATTGTTGTTGATACCTCATTATGGCATGCTCGTTTAGGACATGTGCACTATAAAAAAATGCTTGAAATGTCTAAAGATGATTTAATTCCTGCTATTGATGGAAATGCTGGAAAATGTAATACTTCCATGTTAACAAAAATCACTAGGCAACCATTTAAAAGTATAATAAAGAAATCTGTCATACTTGAATTAATACATAGTGATTTATGTGATTTTCATGCAACACCATCTTTTGGAAACAAGAAGTATGTTATCACTTTTATAGATGATGCCTCTAGGTTTTGCTATGTTTATTTGCTGCATACAAAAGATGAAGCCCTAGATAAATTTAGAATTTATAAAACAGAAGTTGAATTGCAACAAAATGACTTGGTAAAAACCTTACGCACAGATAGAGGTGGTGAATACTATCATCCTGTATATTTCCAATCTGTAGGAATCATTCATGAAACTACAGCTCCTTACACACCCCAACAAAATGGTGTAGATGAAAGAAAAAATAGAGCTCTTAAAGAAATGGTTAATTCCATGTTGTCTTACTCTGGTTTGAGTGACGGGTTCTGGGGAGAAGCCATGTTAACGGCTTGCTATCTATTGAATAGGGTTCCTAATAAAAGGAACAAGACTACCCCATATGAACTTTGGTATAAGAAACGACCAAACTTGACATTTTTGCGAGTTTGGGGATGTCGGGCCGTTGTTAGGCTTCCGGACCCAAAAGGAAAACTTTGGGTGAAAAAGGGTATTGATTGCATCTTTGTTGGATAATAGGTGTGTAAACACCCATCTTTTCTACCACTTAATTACAAGAATAACTGGACCTAAACGTGTATTTTATGTCTTTTATGTCGGAATTATGCGTGGTTTGTGTTTTTGTTGTAATTTAGGATGAAATTATGAAAAGTGGAGAAAACACGGGAATTCACGGGCATTCACGACTTTTATTGAAGAAAAAGATGAAAGACGAAGTCGAGAAGTCAAGAGTGGAAAAAGAACGGAAGTCCAAGACCAATTCTGAAGATTTATCGAAGAAAAAGTCAAAAGACGAAAGTTTATCAAAAGCCGAGAAACTCAAGTCTATTTTATTGAAGAAATTAAAGACGAGTTCAAAAGATATCCCGAGCCACAAGTCCTTAAAGTCCAAATTTAAAAGAAAGATTAGAAGAAAAGGACTAATGACGCAATTAATGAAGATTAAATGAAGGAGGGACTTAATCCCGCAATTAACAAGAAATGAAGGAGGGGAGGAAGCTTCCTAATCCTCCCCTATATATAGATTAGGATTGTTAATTTTCCATTTTGTTGGCTAACTTGACAAATTAGCTCTTCCACATTTATCTTATGCACATTTAAATACTTGTCATTTAATTACCTTGTCTTGCACCTTAATTACCATTTAATTCAAGTAAGTTTTTCTTTTTAATTCTTGTCAAACTTTATCTTTATCTTGTTAATCTCATTCTTCCTTTCTTAATCTTTGTGTTGATTGGTTTATGTTCAAGTTCTTTATTTTTGTTGATTTGATTTAAGTGGGTTTTGACTAATTTGATCTTTATTGTTTGATTTGTTGTTTTGGATTGATTGATTATGTTTATTAGATGTTTTGTTATTAGTTTGGTTTAATCTTTTTGTTGATTTGGTTGAGTTTCTTTTAGATCCGTGCTATCTATTTTTCCTTGTTCTTCGTTTTACAGTAACTGATCTTCCCCAGATTCGAGCTCAGCAGATATTCCGAGTAAGGGTTTTGGGCTTAGTGCTTTATTCGGAATATTCATTATTCCGAATAGGTGCCTTATTCCGCTTTGAAGCTTTATTCAGCATAAGGAATTTATTCCGAATAGGAGGATATTCCGCATAAGGATTATTCCGAGTTGTAGTTTATTCTGAATAGGAAGAATTATTCCGAATAGGCTTGACTTTCCGAATAGGGGGATTTTTCCGCATAAGGCCTTTATTCCGAATAGCACTTTATTCAGCATAGGAGGATCTTTCCGAATAGGCTTGACTTTCCGAATAGGCCCAACTTTCCGAGTAGGACTTTATTCCGAATAGGTACAGCTATTCCGAATAGAGGATTATTCCGCATAAGAGGTTTTTCCGCATAAGGTCAATCTTTCCGAGTAGACAAATATTCCGCATAGGGCTAATCTTTCCGAATAGGTGACAGTTATTCCGAATAGCATCTATTCCGAATAGGAGTTTATTCCGGATAGGGAAATCTTAGTTTTTAGTTTTCTGCCTTTTCATTTTAAGCTTTATTTTTCTCGCCTTTTTCCTTACTCGCACTTTAAGTTTATTTGCCTTAGTTTAAGTTTTAGTTTTAGTTGCGTTTTAAGTTTGCCTTAGTTAGATTTAAGTTTGCGTTATTTACATTATTGCCCTTTAATTTTAGTCTTGCTTTTAAATACCTGCACCTTTACTTTAATTAGACTTAGATTTATTTTAATTGCACCTTTACTTTAATTGTTCTGCACCTTTAATTTTCAAAACTACAACGACACATCTTTGTTTCACCAAAGTTCAACTGAGTCACACATTAAACATAAGTTTTTCAATTCGAAGAGACATACTTTAAACGAATCTTTTTAACCTGAGTAAAATCGAGTTATCATTGGATATGTTGAGCATTCCAAGGCATATAGGTTTTATGTTATAGAGCCTAATGACTCTGTTTCTATTAACACAATTATAGAATCAAGAGATGCAATATTTGATGAGGATCGTTTCTCTTCAATACCTAGACCAAAGGATATCATACCAAATTCGGATGAATTTCAAAGGGATGATCATTCAGATGATGTACCAAGTGAAATTTTTTAACCTCGTAAGAGTAAAAGAGCTAGAAAGGCTAAATCATATGGTTCTGATTTTCAACTATATTTAGTTGAGGGATCAAGAGATCAAATGGGATCTCAATATTCTTACTGTTATAGTATAGAGGAGGATCCAAGAACCTATACTGAAGCTATGCAATCTCGAGATGTTGCTTTCTAGAAAGAAGCAATAGATGATGAGATTAGTTCAATAATGGAAAATAATACATGGGTTTTGTCTGATTTACCACCTGGATGCAAACCTTTAGGTTGCAAATGGATCTTCAAAAGGAAGGTGAAAGTCGATGGATCAATTGACAAGTTTAAGGCTTGACTGGTAATCCAAGGCTTTAGACAAAAGGAAGGAATCGATTATTTCGATACCTATGCACCAGTTGCTCGTATCACTACTATTAGATTTTTGTTAGCTTTGGCAGCTATTCACAATCTAGTGATCCATCAAATGGATGTCAAAACAACATTTTGGAAGAAGAAGTGTATATGAAGCAACCGGAAGGATTTGTTATGCCTGGTAGAGAACATATGGTGTGTAAGTTGGTTAAGTCATTGTATGGGCTGAAACAAGCACCTAAGCAGTGGCATCAAAAGTTTGATGAGGTTGTGTTGTCTAGTGGTTTCTTCCTAAACCAATCTAACAAGTGTGTATATAGAAAATTTGATGACTCTGGTAATGGTGTTATAATTTGTCTATATGTTGATGACATGTTGATATTTGGCACTGACCAAAATCAAGTGGATAAAACTAAAAAGTTTTTGTCATCTAAGTTTTCCATGAAAGATATGGGAGAAGCTGATGTTATTCTTGGTATTAAGATTAAACGTGAAAATAAAGGGATTGTAATTACACAATCTCATTATATTGAGAAAATACTCAAGAAATTCACTCGTGAAGATTGTTCTCCGGTGAGTACTCCCATGGATCCGGTAGAAAAGCTTATGCCAAACACAGGTAAACCTGTGGATCAGCTCGAATACTCGAGAGCCATTGGTTCTTTGATGTATGCTATGACGAGCACTAGACCTGATATTGCTTATGCAGTTGGCAGGTTGAGTAGGTTTACTAGTAATCGTAGTAGACAGCATTGACATGCGATAACAAGAGTATTTAAGTACTTGAAAGGTACTAAGGATTATGGTTTATCATATGTTGGATATCCTTCGGTGTTAGAAGGTTATTCTGATGCTAGCTGGATAAATCATGTTGAAGATTCGTCTTCTACTAGTGGATGGGTGTTCTTGCTTGGGGGAGGTGCCATTTCATGGGCTTCCAAGAAGCAAACATGCATCACTGATTCAACTATGGAATATGAGTTTGTAGCATTGGCTGCTGCTGGTAAAGAAGCAGATTGGCTAAGGAACTTGATACATGAGATTCCAATATGGCCGAAACCAATATCACCAATTTCTATTCATTGTGATAGTGCTGCCACTTTGGCTAAAGCTTATAGTCAAATATACAATGGCAAGTCTAGACACTTGGGTGTTAGACATAGTATGATTAGGGAACTAATCGTGAATGGTATGATATCTATTGAATTTTTTCGGTCACAACATAATTTAGCTGACCACTTGACGAAGGCGTTAGTTAGAGACTTAGTGAATAAGTCAGTGATTGGGATGGGTTTAAAGTACATCTAGATCTGCTGCCTATGAGATACCTAATTCCATTCTAATACAACGTTAGAAGCTGAATTCAATGTGGAAAGCTGATAGCTAGAGATTGGAACGCATGTGTTTATTATCCCAAGGTATGTGTTCAGACCTGCGAGTGATGTTAGGTTGAAGTATATCTTCTTAATGGTTCTTGTGAAAAATTGCATGCAGGAGCAAGATTAAAAGGACCACCTATATGAGCATGAAGTTTTGCCGCTTCAAGAAGCTTGGACTTGGCTTTCTATATGTTCATCAATGGATAGGGACACATGGCTTGTAATAGTGTTAAGACTGAACTGTAGAGTGTTGTAGAAACTTATGTGTATAGTATCTTCAGGTATTCACATGAGTTGACGGGTTCAATCGTTACGACATCCCGATTCTCGAATATTTAGAATGTGTATTATACTAAGATGAAAATTCAATCGCTAGACATTTTCATTTATGCATTTGTTTGTTTTGTTATGTTTGCTTTTATACTTGTATATATCTTTATATATATTTTAGTAGATCAAGGATTACACTAAAATGAGGGGGATTTGTTGGTGATTTTAGTGTCATCAACTATTTTAGTTAATCGGGATTTACTAGAGATCAATGAGATTTCATATTCGGTTCTGACGCGAGTTAGGGGAAGTGCAGAGTGCACACTCGTTGAGCTAATATGTTATCGCCCACGACGAAAATGTAGGAGTCAAGGGGCAGCGCCCCTTGCGGGGTCAAGGGGCAGAGCCCCTTGCTCGGTATTAAGGAAATTCATTGTTTTCCCGCCATAACCCAACCAACATGTCTGTTGGAGAACAGTTATAACTGTTCGTTTTGTAACCTCTGAAAACTGTCGTTTCTGGTTGGTGAATAAACTACCAGATTGTTTCTCACAGAACATAATGAAAATTCATACAATTTCCTCTTTGTTCCTGCTTTAATCTCTTGTGCCTAGAATCAAACTGTTCTACTTGAATTATTCCGATAAAGATTTCGTGTAACCCAGGCACCATAGGATCGAAATACTTTATACGAAAAGTGAACTTACACGATTCAAGTTAGATATCCAGGATTATCACACCGTTGTACAGACACCCTAAATCTTACAATTTTTCGGTATAATCCGATCCGACAATCTAAATATTTAGCCTTAATTTAAATACATTAAATCTTTAAAAGTTAATGCAAGGTAAATACTCTAAAAGCTAAGTCAAAATGACATAGCTAGATGACACAAAAGTGACATTTTAACTATGTTAATGCACTAATTTTTTTTAAAAAGATATATTTCAAACACAATTTACTATTCAAGTAAAGAAAAAAAACACACAATTACTGTATATTATAGTATCCTAGAAATAAAGAGAAGGACAAGAATGTAATTTGAAAAATATGACAGTGGTAGTAAAAAAGGAAAAGGTAAAAAACACAAAGGGGGTTGTATTGTATTGATAAAAGTGAAAACAGTGGGAATGGGCCCCACGTGGACATAATAAAGAGAGAGATATCAAACGGCGACGAGTGACTACAGCTATCCAACTTTCACACACACTCGTCCGTACACTTTTGTTCCAGCTGTATTCCTCTGTTTCCAGCTCACCAAGCAAGCTATCAACCAAAAACAATGAAACAACTACCCCTTTTCTACTAAATTAATAAATCAATTTTACTTTTCTTTAAATTCATTTTTATTTAATTCATTGCTAGTAATTTGTTACTCACTAGCTCAAATGTTGTATTATGGATTTTTCTATGATAAAAAAGGTTAAAGTACATATGGCCTTACAAAAAATTACAGATTCACATTTTATAAGGGCAATATAGACTCCTCCTAAAACCCACACATACCCCTCTTGAATTTTGAATTCTTAATTCTTTTTTTAAATTTTGGTTGTGTTATAAAATTAAGAAACGGAAAATACGGAATGAAAAAAATAAAATTTAACATGTTAAAACTGTAAACTGACAAAAAAATACAGAAAAAAAACTGATAAAACACTATCCAGAGAATGACAAGAGGACATAAAGTACACAAACAGTGTATTTTTTGTCCTTTTTAGTGGGCTAAGAGGGGTACGGATAGTAAGACCCTTTTATAAATCATTGTGTATTTTTCTGTAAGAACTTATGTACTTTTTATGCATTTTAACCTTTTTTATCATATTCCCTAAGACACAAAATAGAAAAACTCAATTTACACGATATGTTGGTCAAAAAATATTTTTGAGCCATAATGTAAGTCGACTTGACGCTTGAGCAACTTAAAAGAATTTAACACGTGATTAACTCTTACTCTCTCCGTCTCAAAATTATAGTCCCTCTTTTCTTTTTGGGTTGTCGCAAATTAAATGTACACTTATAAAACTTCTAAAAATAGGTACGAAATTTAGATCGAGATTACAAGATTACCCTTAATTGAACTCATAATTACAAACTTTTGAAAGGTTTTAAATTAGTTGGTTAATGGTAAAACTGTCTTTCTGTAAAAAGTAAGAGAGAGAAAGCTGAAAAGGTGATACTTTTCTTAAATTGTGTGATTTTTTTCGGGGGACAATAATTTTAAGACGGATAGAGTATTATTTACGTGAAAGTAGTCTTTCGAACAAATAATCGACTTAAGAAAAGTTTATACTTAATTAATAAGGAAGGGACACGTGAAGAAATCTGCTTAAGTCGCTCAGTCGTCCTAAGATATTCGGTTCAAAAATGTTTTTGAGCTAGAAAGTGAAATTACCTTTCTTGTTTGGCTTTTTTTTTAGATTTTTTTGGATTTTATTGTGCATTAAAAAAAAACCTTTTTTGTATATCTATTTTTACTCATCGAGAAGATCAGAAAATCTGAAAACAAACTTAAAATTTTCAAAAGAACGTTGCACAAGAGAACTGATGTGCTAATTAAGGTTACATCGTGAAAAAGAAAAGAAGCAACTTTTTTTTATCAAATCTTACACAAAACAAAAAAATGTAAAAAAAGTTGACAATACTTTTTTTTAGTAAAAATACATCATCATAGTATAATACTCCATCATACTAGTAGTTTCTAGACACATGTGCTAAACTTCTGGAAAAATAAAAACTTTAAAACACAATGTCCTTGGTTTTTGTTTTCGAATTGTCCTTTTGTCTAGTCGTCTAGAACCCTAGCATGCATATTGTTCAAGATTATGGTTTCTGTGTTTCTTTTTCATATTGATATGAATATTAGAAGTAAAATGTAAATTTTGTCTAATGGTGGAGTATTTATTTTGGCCACAATTAATTTAGACTTATAATTTTGATCTGATTAACTTGATAGGGTAGCTGAATATTGTTCAAATCAGTGTGTTGTGGAAAAAAAGTGGTTGACTTGATCACAAGACATAATATTGATAGGATTCTTTATCAACTTTTGTTTGTCCCATAGTAATTGACATAAAAGGGTTATTATTATTTGTTGAAAGAGGAATACACTTTCGGTAGATCACGTATCAAGGTCTTTACATAAAGTTTATTATTCGAAAACAAGAAAGATTAAAGAAAAGAGAAGAATATACTCTACAAAAAGAAGCATGAAAATAAAAGCTAATACATCATGTTATGGTGCATGTTTGTTAAGAATTAAGATCTTTTGGTGTTTATATAAACATGATTCATCATGTTAGGCGCAAAATTGTGAGTGTGGAAGCATTGTGGCCAGAGTTGTAAACGACATGAACGCTTAACGAGCATTTTATGAAGCATTCAGTAAAAAGCTCGTTTATTTTTGTTTATTTATTAAATGAAAAAACATGAATAATATTTTACGTTTTTTTAGTTAAATAAACGATTATAAACAAAAGTTTTGTTTGTTCATGTATGTTCATGAACGTCTGATTTTTCTATCGTTTATGATCATATATATGTTTATGTTCGTCTATTGTAACTTTTTGTTGAATAGGTTTTTAAAATTGCTTTACTTAAGTAAAACAACACTTATAAAACATAATATTGTGTATATTTTTATAAATTTTATGTTTATTTGTACTTGCTTGTTTATGTTCATTTGTTTATTTTCGTTTAATGTCTTTAATGAACAAACATAAGCATCATGGACAACCTTATTTTTTTATAAACGAACATGAATAAAAAACTTCGTCCGTTTAAATGATCGTGTTCATTTATTTATCCAGCTAAAATTAAACAAACAAAAATAAACATTACTTAATTTATATGTGTTCGGTTCCTTTACGGCTCTAATGGTTTCAAAATTTCAAATTTGAAATCGTACTATCTATCTTTTTAATCATTGATGATCAACGTAACTAATCATACGACATGATTGTATAATATATTTATACTTGCTACTTATGATTAATGATAAATTGGGACATAAATTCGTATAAAATGTCGGCATGCAATTTTATAATTGCAAAACTACAAATAAGGTTGTCAATGTATTTAGTTTGGCCAACTAACTTTCATAGATTTAATAAAGATGTTGAACGGAAGAAGAATGCTTGATATCATGTTAAATCATCACCATGACATATGGCATATGGCTTAAACACTTGTTAAATCATCACCAATTGACATATGGCTTAAACAAGTGCATTTGAAAAATCTAAATCACAATGACTTGTCATTAACCATAATCATACTTTCTCACACAAATAAAGTTAACCAATTGGTTACATGATGGAAAAACTTAGATGTCGTTATCACTTATGTAAGCTAACTTATTGATTAATTTTATTACGTAACTCAAAAAATAAAATTTCATAAGTTTAAAGCATTAAATTGATAAAAAAATATGAGGCATATTTTGATTAAAAAAAAATGCTAGAATATAAAAAAATAAAATAAAAATTATTTATTATTAGCGAGTTAAGGAGTTACTAATAATAACACTCGTCTTTAGTTAAGGCTCATAAAAGAAAAAGAAAACATGTTAAAATAATTTTGTCTTTTTTTTTTGTTTGTTTTTAAATTTAAATGATTCTATGTCTCAGACTAATTTTACTTAAATGGTGGTAATAGAAATCATACACATATAAACATGGTCGCAAACTTTGCATCACACCATTTGAAATCACCATCAACTAATCAGACATAACAAGAATATCACATTTAAACATAAATATACCTCATAACAACCAATGTCACATACACAAACTCTCTTTCTTTCCTCCACAACTCGATCCCATGCCTCACATGTATGAGTATGACAAGAAAGACGTGTGATACGATAGGAAAGACGCCTCTTACCTACTTACTACAATTCTTTCATTACTTACATATACACAGAGAAGTGAAGTTAGAAAGTTAGGCTCAAAAGATCACACTTTGATAACTTTTATAAATTATACTGTAAAATAGTTCTCCAAAAAAAGACAAATTATAAAAAACTCTAAATATTTTTGAAATTTTATAATACAATTATTTTATTAGAGAATCACATAATTATTGTAGTGCCTTTTTGTCTCCGCCCTTATAATGCATCACATACTTTTCTGTTTTTTTTTTAACAAACATCCCATACTTTTCTAAAATTGAGTAGAAGAGACTTAAAAATCATTTATTACTTCACAATGACATAAGCATATACACTACTTCATCCGTTCTATAATTATAGTTCAGTGACTAAAAACACACTTAATAAAAACATTATTTTTTAACTTTATTTTTTTATTTTTTACACAATAACAATTTAACCATAACCGATTAATTTACAACTTTTTTACTATTTGTAATAATATATTTAAATAAGAGTGATATGATAAACTTAATTTACATTTTTTTATCTATTTTTAGACGTGAATTATTAATTTAAAAATTCAAAAATAATAAACTAAATTATTAATTTGTGACGGATGAAGTATATCTTAATTTAACGTCTTAAAATATCTTAATTTAACAAAAACACGTAATTTAATAAAAAAACATTATTTTTTCATCTTTCTCTCTTTTACTTTTAACAAAATAATAATTTTATCATTAATTAATTAATTTATAACTTTTTATTGTTTGTAATAATACATTCAAATAAATGTGACATGATAAATTTAATTTATATTTTTTATGTATTTTTAAACATAAACTATTAATTTCTAACGTTAAAAAATAATAAACTAAACTATTAATTTAGAACGGAAGAAGTATATCTTAATTTAACAAGTTCTTAAAATATCCTGCTAACTAGAATTGATATTAAAAGGGAAAATAGACAAATAAGTTACTAAAGTTTGGTTAAATGTTCACCTAAGTTACTAAAGTATTTTTGGTTACAAATCAGTTACTTATGTTTGGGTTACCGGTTATATAAGTTACTCTGTTGGTTGCAACCTTTTGTTACCGGTAACAAAGTGACGTGGCATATAATATTAATGGGTTAAAACATAAAAATGTTACCAAAGTTTGCCAAAATGTTCATCTACCTTACTAAAGTTTGTTTTCCTTACAAATAGGTTACTAAAGTTAAGGTAACAGGTTAAATAAGTTACTCTCAATGTTTTGTTTTAACCCTTGGTATTAGGTAAGTGTCGACGTGAAATTACTTATTTTTTATTTGTTTAAAGAGTAAATTATCTTTTATTTTTAAATTATGCGTATCCTAATAACGCATGATTCAAGAAAAATGATCGTTCCAAACAATATGCTCCTAAGCTATCTTCAAATTCTTTCATTTTACTTTTTCACTAAAACATGATGAGCAACTATCCCGATTGGGTTGACGGCAGAAGAAGGGTGTGTGTGTGCCGAATGAATGGGTGATGGTGGTTGTAGTTGTGGATCGGTTACGATGGCCGGAGGTTGTGGTGGCTGGCGAGAGTGACATCAATCTTTTTCCAGTGGTAGCATTTTTTTCTGTAGATCCGGTGGCGGTGAGAACTGGTGATGGTGATCGTTGTGCTGATGAACGAACATTGAGGAGTCAACAACATTCTTGTTTGAGGTTGGACTCACAAAGTGTTGACGTGGCCATAACAACAGGTTACCAACAGGTTGCCCACCCTTAGAGTAACGTAATTGTAACTTTTTAAAACTTTAGTAACTCATATAACTAACCCGTATACTTGAGTAACTTTTTTGTAACCAAAAATACTTTAGTAACTTAGGTGAACATTTAAGCAAACTTTAGTAACTTATTTGTATATTTTCCCATATTAAAACTTAAGACTAAATAATAATCTTTCTTTATTTAGTAACAGTGAAAAAAGAAAGAAAGAATTGAAAAGAGGGAGAGTGGTGGGGATGGTGTCGGCGACCAATGGCGGGAAAGGAGGTCGGTTGTGTGGACCAAGGCCCTTCTGCATTTGCCACGTGTCTGTCGGGGCCAGCTCATTCACAGCCCATACTATTATTATTCATTTTTCATTTTTCATTTATTTAAATAAGAAATAAATATATTATAGAGATTCTTTATGAAAGGCTGGCTGGCACTCTGTCTCGATTCGCCGCGTTACCACCTAATAATAATACCATAAACGAATCAATTTATTATTATGATTTAAGTTCATTTGGATACTAAACTTTATTTGAATACTAAGGGACTAATCTCCACCACTCATCTCCATCTTAATCTAATGGATAAGATTAAACATAAAACCAATTTCCTCTTTTTTTTCAAACATTAATATCTTTTAAACCGTCAATCGTTATACAAAAAAAAATATACCATTACGACGGGTATTTAATTATCTTTCTACAGATATGCTATATGATATACTTTCGACAAATTATTTTTTTTTGTTTTTTCCGTAATTTATCATATATGATACTGAATATCATATATGATATTAACACTGGTATCATATATGATATAACTTATCATATATGATATAAACCAATATCATATGATATAAACCAATATCATATGATATAAACCAATATCATATATGATTCTGTAATAATTTGTAACTTAACACTAATATCATATATGATAAAACACTATTATCATATATGATATTTTACGCAAATTTAAAAAAAAAACGATTTTTTTTTTCTTCAAAAGTATATCATATTGCATATCTGTAGAAAGCTAATTAAATGCTCGTCACGATGGTATATTTTTTTCCGTTTAAGAATTAACGGTTTAAAAGATATTTAAGTTTTAAAAATAAGTAAAATAATTAAATACTTTTAATCTCAACTATTAGATATGATGAGGATGGATGGTGGGGATGAGTCCCTTAGTATCCATGATAGATATGGTATCCAAAATAACTTGACTCTATTATTATTTGGTGCGTTGACACTTTTTTATACCTACTTTTTTATTTTCACATGTTTTTTCTCTTTTCAGCATTTATGTTTTCACTCCATATGTTTTTCTTTTACACCCATGTATCAGGAAAAGTTATTCCCACTAATCATACATATTTTTTTATCACTTTTTATTTCATTTTTTTTAAATATTTTTGACTGATAAAATAATATTTTTATTTTTTGAATTTTCAATTTCACAATTTTATAACACGTTTAAAATTATAAAAATTAAAGAAAGTTAAAAAAAATAGAAAAAAAAAATAAAAATTAAAGAAATGGTAAAAAAATAGAAGATCTTGATAACTTTACTTTTTTTTTACAAAGATAATAAATTTATCTCACATGTTATAAGAATGTCTAAATTCAAAGTTATTTAGTTGAAAAAATGTTTACACATTGATAGGTGTCATTTTACATACAGAAACTCGTTATAAGTTTCTTACACGCACGAATTTATAATAAATTAAACTAAATTTAACATTTTAGTTTAATATATAGATATATAAAAAAAATTGTGCTAAATATTTTGTAGTCGTGATAATAATTAAATTATAAAGTGTAAGAGATATTGACTATTTTTTTGAATTTATCACTTAACACTATTTAATTTTTTAAAATTTAACCATTAAAATTTTATTATTACCTTTTCTTTTTAACTTTTTTCCATAAATTTGACACCTACAATTTTATGTTTTTTTTTCTTCAACAAATTTCTTAATCAATTTTTTAAAAAACTTTTACTAAATAAAACATTTTTACATTTAAAAAGAACATAAAAATGAAAATAAATAAATTAAAAGATAATTTATTATTAAATAAATATTCATTTTTTTTTGAATAAAAAGTCCCTACTAATCATTTTGCTTTGCTAAGTCAAAATATAACTGCATATGTCTATTTATTTATAATCTTATACATTAACGGGATTTTAGTATTAAAGTTTATTTAACTTAATAACAATCTTACAAAGTTAGTTCCATTTAAAATACATAAATGTATAAGAATTCAGTTTTGTGAAAAGATTTGCTAACAGGTTTGTTTAAACAATTTTAAGCTGTAAATAAATGAAAAGTCTCACATTTAATCATATAATAAATTGTGATTTAATTAATGCTTATTAAATGCAGTTTTGATAGAAAAAGAGAAGTTTCAACGTACACGTTGAAGGCTTGAAGCACACAACTTGAAAGTTTAATCTAAGAGTTTTAAGCATATTTTTTTGTTTATTTTTATCACAAAAACGATGGTGTAAATTATGACTTCTCTAGTCTTTACACTTTGGCTATGTTTAACGCGTAAGCATATCAGAGTTTATCGTATCATGAACTTATTGTTTTGTAAAAATAAACTATTTGTTATGCCCGAGTTTGAGAAGCCTATTGGGCCTGTTGAAGAACCACGACCCGAGACTGTCGGGCCTGCTGAAGAACCACGGGCCAAGAGGGCGACGTCCAGGCCTGTGTGGCATAAGGATTACCAGATGTGATCATATATATCTTAAGTGTTTATTCAGTTATATTAGGAATGTGATATTGTGTCTGATAATTAGGAACGTATATTTATTATGTGATTCGACTTGTTGAACAAGTTTGTCTTTTTATTCGGTATATATACCGAATCGTGATGAATAAAAACATTCAAGTTCTGTCAAATAAATTTGTTTCCTTCTTCTTAATTCTTAGGGAGCCCGTACACGCTTGAAGTGTGCAAACTATCGATACTAAACGTATCAAATGGTGCTTTCATTGCCAATGGACGAAGCGGCAGTGCGTGGGTTGTTGAAAGACCAATCTGATGCAATTTTCGCTGAGGTTCATTCTCAGTTTGCAGCGTTGCAGTTGGAGCTACAGGCAATCAAAAGTTTAGGAATCAGTCGCCAGGGAGGAGGTGCCGAGGTTAGGTTACCAAGATCCATGCGTTTGGAGGTTCCTAAGTTCACTGGTACCGATCCAGAAAGTTGGATTTTTACTATCCATAAGTACTTTGATCTGCTGGGAACATCAGAAGACCGACGACTCAAGATCGTGGGTTTTAATTTGGAAGGTGATGCCGCTGAATGGTTTCGGTGGATGTCACGCAATAAGTTGATTACCGACTGGAAAGGGTTTTTGGATAGTGTGCGTGATCGATTTGGGCCTTGTAAGTATGAAGATCCACATGGGGCTTTGTCCAAGCTATTAAAGCTTGGCACCTTAGCAATACCAGATTGATTTTGAGAAGCTTATGAATCGAGTCACAGATATTCCAGAAAAACCGTTGATTTCGTTTTATATATCAGTTCTATAACCCTCATTACAAAGGGAATTATTGGTGTCAAAACCAATGACTCTCGGTGATGCTTTCGCTTTGGCTCGCGTTATAGAGGCACGTTTGGAAGATCAAGGCGGGTCATCGGTGGGCAGCAAAGTGGTTGGTACTAGTGGCGGCGGACAGGTCCAAAAAGGAACAACCTCTAGATTTTCTTTTCCACGTCAAGATGTGGTTAAACCAGCGTTATTGGTCACTCCACCCAAACCTACTCCTAGCCCAGGTACTACACCTCTTCCCATTAAATGGATTTCACCAGCTGAACGCCAAGAACGCCTTAGCAAAGGGTTGTGCTTTAACTGTGATAACAAATGGGTGCGCGATCATAAATGTCCTGCGAAATTCTTATTGTTGATGGCGGATGAGGAGGGCGATGCAAGTCAAGATACGTCGAACGACCAGGGCGATACAGTGGAGAGTGGCGATATCTCCATTCTAAATTCTTTAGTAGGTCATGGGAGTCCTCGGTCTCTTCAGTTATGGGGAACGATTAGTTTAGATAATATCCATGTTCTTATAGATAATGGGAGTACCCATAATTTTGTTCAACCGGGGGTCGTAGAGCGGATGAAGCTAGCCGTTTCCAGCACTAAACCTTTTAAGGTTTACATCGGGAGTAGCGAGACTCTGTTATGTGAAAGTATTTGTTCTAAAGTGGTGTTACAACTGCAAGGATTGGCCATGGAAGTTGATTTGTACGTACTTCCTATGAAAGGGTCGGATGTTGTGTTGGGTATTCAATGGTTGCAAAAATTGGGAAAAGTGATACACGATTATGCGGAGCAGACAGTGGAGTTCGTATTTGATGGTGTCATGCACACGCTACGGGGTGACGCGTCACTTAGGATGAAACCAATCAGTTTGCATAATATGCAAGCTTTACTTGATACCGACGAGGTTTATGGGGTGTATGAATTACATGGCATTCAAGGAATGGAGGAGGGAACCGCGGATCAACAAAAGATAGGTATAGCATCACAACCCGAACTGGAGCAGCTCATTACACGTTTTGAGTCTCTCTTTCAGGTACCTACTTCTTTACCTCCGCATCGTCTTATTGACCACCGTATTCATTTGTACCCAAGTACCAAACCCGTGATGTTAGACCCTATCGCTATCCACATTACCAGAAAGGTGAGATGGAGAAGTTAGTTAATGAGATGTTGAGTCAAGGAATCATTCGTTTTAGTCATAGCCCTTTTTCGTCACCGGTGTTGTTAGTGAAAAAAAGGACGGTAGCTATCGTTTTTGCGTCGATTATAGGGCATTAAACGCCGTCACAGTCAAAGATAAGTTTCTGATTCCCACAACAGACGAGATGTTTGATAAATTGGGTGGTGCGGTTATTTTTACTAAAATTGATTTATGGGCTGGATATTACCAAATACGTGTTCACGAAAGGGATGTGTACAAAACGGCTTTTCGAATGCATGACGGGCATTATGAGTTTTTGGTTATGCCGTTTGGTCTCACCAATGCTCCGTCTACTTTTCAAGCGACTATGAACCGGTTATTTTCTCCATACTTGCGTAAATTTGTGATTGTGTTTTTTGATGACGTCTTGATCTATAGTGTTACTCTTGCCGCGCACTTGGAGCATTTGCAATGTGTGTTTCAATGTTTACAGGATCATCAATTCTTTGTTAAGAAGTCTAAATGTGTTTTAGGGGCTGCGTCACTTGAATACTTAGGGCCCATTATCCCAGGTCATGGAATTGAGATGGACCCTAAAAAGATTGCAGCAATTATGGATTGGCCAACCCCTAAGATGCAACGGCAAGTAAGAGGTTTTTTAGGGCTCGCTGGGTATTATCGGCGATTTATTAAAGATTATGCTTCCATTTCGGCTCCTTTATCAAGCTTACTTCAAAGAGATGGCTTTAAATGGGAGACAGGGGAAGTCGCGAATTTTGATGCAGTTAAGCAACAATTATCGTGTGCACCAATTCTAGGCCTTCCAAATTTTGAGGATGTCTTTGTTGTTGAAACGGATGCCTCATCAGAGGGTATTGGGGCGGTTTTGCTACAAAGAGGACAGCCGATTAGTTATTTTAGCCGAAAGTTAGGGTCGCGTATGCGTGTAGCTGCGACTTATCAAAAGGAATTGTTTGCTATTGTTGAGGCTATCTATAAATATCGACAATATCTTGTGGGACGCCGCTTTACGATTTCCACGGATCATAAAAGCATTAAGGAACTCATGCAGCAGGTAATTCAGACACCTCTTAAAACAAAAATATGTGTGGAAGCTCATGGGATTTGATTTTGTTATCGAGTATAAACCCGGGGTATCCAATCCAGTGGCGGATGCGCTATCACGGATGTATGAAGGCGACAATGACATCGATACCGGGGCATTTATGGCTATGAGCCAGCCATTGGTAGGATTGTTAGACGATCTCATGAGGGAGAATGAGACATTGGAAGAATTATTTCATTTACGTCGCCGTTTGGACCAAGGTAAAGAGTTGACGGGCTTTCGTCGTGAGAAAGGGTTAATGTTATATCGGGATCGCTATTTTCTCGCAGCCGAGTCGAAACTCAAGGATTTATTGCTCGTAGAATTCCACAACACGCCAAGTGCTGGACATGGAGGTACCAACAAAATGTTGGTTGGGTTATCGGCCTTATTCTATTGGCGTGGAATGAGGAAATCAATTGATGAATTTGTCCGTAATTGCCTCGTGTGTCAGCAAACTAAATACTCTACTCAGGCGACCGGAGGGTTATTGCAACCGTTGCCAACACCCATGACGGTTTGGGAGGACGTCTCCATGGATTTTGTGACGGGGTTGCCTACTTCTAAAGGATTCACAGCTATATTAGTCGCGGTGGATCGGTTTTCCAAATACGCTCACTTTGGTGCGTTGCCTTCTAGTTTTAATGGGCCTAAGGTAGCGGAGCTTTTCATGGAAATGGTGGTTCGACATGACGGGTTCCCAAAGACTATTGTATCGTGATCCTATTTTTGTAAGTTAGTTTTGTAGACAATTGTTTGAAGCTAGTGGGACTCATTTGAAGCATAGCACAGCGTATCATCCTCAGACGGATGGTCAAACGAAGGTTGTCAACCGGGGTCTTGAGTCGTATTTGAGAGCTATGGTGTCCGATAGGCCACACCATTGGGTGAGATTTTTACTTTGGGCGGAATTTAGTTATAATACGAGTTATCATAGTAGTATCAAGATGACTTCGTATCAGGCTTTGTATGGACGATTACCGCCCACACTTATTCCATATCCACCTGGGGCATCTAAAGTGGCTACCGTTGATGAGTTATTGCTTGAACGAGATGCTCTTTTGCGTCAACTTAAGCATAATTTATTCGCTGCGAGAAATCGAATGGAGATGAAAGCCAATCGGAAACGACGTGATGTTAAGTTTAGTTTGGGCGATATGGTGTTAGTTAAGTTGCAACCTTACCGACAAATAACTTTAGCTAAACGTCTTTTAAACAAGCTAGCTAAACGGTATTATGGTCTTTATGAGGTGTTGGAACGTGTAGGAAAAGTAGCTTATCGTCTCGCTCTTCCATCTGTAAGTAAGATTCATCCCGTTTTCTATGTGTCACTGCTTAAACTATTCTCAGGAACGGGTCAAGACGATGTGGTTGAGTTACCAGAAGACGATCACGAGGGTCACCCTTTGGAGCAGCCTCTGGCTATTTGGGACAAGCGTTTGGTTTTGCAAAATGGGGTACCAGCTCGTCAAGTTCTAGTGCAATTGGGCGTTCACCGGAGGAAGCCACGTGGGAATGGGTATCCGAATTTCACGCTGCTTATCCGTCTTATCACCTTGCGGACAAGGTGATTTTTGAAGGTGTGGGGAATGTTATGCCCGAGTTTGAGAAGCCTATCGGGCCAGTTGAAGAACCATGACCCGAGACTGTCGGGCCTGCTGAAAAACCACGGGCCAAGAGGGCGACGTCTAGGCCTGTGTGGCATAAGGATTACCAGATGTGATCATATCTATCTTAAGTGTTTATTCAGTTATATTAGGAATGTGATATTGTGTCTGGTAATTAGGAACATATATTTGTTATGTGATTCGACTTGTTGAACAAGTTTGTCTTTTTATTCGGTATATATACCGAATCGTGATGAATAAAAACATTCAAGTTCTGTCAAATAAATTTGTTTCCTTCTTCTTAATTCTTAGGGAGTCCGTACACGCTTGAAGTGTGCAAACTATCGATACTAAACGTATCACTACTAATAAAAATAAGTCTCGTTTGGCTGACAGGGTTTGAAGGAGCTTGTTAAAAAAAATAAGCTCTTAAGTCTTAAATGACATGCTAGTTAAAATAGCATGTAAAATAAACTCAAGCTACATACTCTAACATCCAACTTCTGCAACCCGCTCCAGCTCCTAAGAATGCCAAACATACCCTTTGTGTTTGCTAATTTAAATATTCTGAACGTTCTATAAACTATAAGTCGCTATTATTATGGTTGTAGACTTGTAGTCTGCTACAGCCTACAACCATATTAATAAGGTAGCTTGCGTGTTGTTGGCCTTCACAAAAAATAGAATAGATTTATTTCCCGGTGACGGTGTAGATTAACCACATGATATTATAAATAAATTCAAATCTTAACTTAAACAAGGACGTAATAGTTTGTATACTTTTCGTTCAAAATACAATAACTTCATTCCAGAAAAAAGCTAAGGTAGTAGGAACAAAAACTAGAGACAAGCACCACGTCAATATTCAGATTTTTGTCACCACTTTACAAATCCTCATCACGCGACCAAGGTTTTGGCCGTATCACTATACTTCTATCATTTTAAAAACAAAGTCAAATTATTACATGTGTCTGGGCCAAGCTTCTAAGAGCATGACATGAGCTATCACGTCTTTGAAAAACATCGATCCATGATGGCATGAGTCTCACATCACATCTTGTTATAACACTATCATCACATCAAATGGTTTGAAAAATGTCAAATGGAGGCATGAGATCTACGTCACAAGTCGTGTTTTTAAATATTTTTTTTTACGAGAAAATGTTAAAAGTTCGTATACTTGGCGGCTTTAGATTTATAGTGTTGTGAAGGGAAAGATGTTATGAGGTGGGTGTTAATATTTTCGATCGAACCCGACCCGACTCAAGCATACTCGGGTCGGGTTAGCCGTGTTCAAATTTCAATTCGAGTTAATCGGGTCAACCAGACTAACCCGAATTTAAACTTGGGTCGTACATCAGGTATACAAATTTATCCAATTCGGATTCGGGTCAACCCGAATAATTTTTTTATTTTTTTTTAAACTAAAATTAAATATAATTTCAATTTATATATTTTACTCGAATTTAGGTTGACCTAAACCCGAATAAACGCGAGCTCGACTAACCCGAGTTGAAATCAGGTCGAGTTCGAGTAAATTATTTTTAGTCTTAGACCCGACTTCAACCCGACCCGATTCCACCTCTAATTCTAATACTCTAATAGGGCTAATGCAAAAGCACTTTCCATATAACACCAACTTAATGACATCATAAATACTTATCAAATGCCCTAAGGACTTAAGAAGCTTCAAAATACTTTTTATTTACTACTGTACAAAAACATGAAAGCATTTATTAACCATAAACTTCCAAAAAACTGAATACTTTTCAAGTTTACAGGAATAAGCTTCGATTTCAGCTAAAACTACAGTACATCTCTTATGATTAAGAAATTGAGCCATTAGGTTACATTCATATAATGTAGGATGATACCCAATTTCAAAAACAGTGGTAATTTTGAATTTTTTGAAAGAACTATTGGTTTTCATGATTAAGAAAAATTCAAATAGGTTTAAAAATGTATAATCACAAATAGTCAACCTTAGAATATAATTTATCAACATGTAATTCACATCATTAGAACATGTACAATTGTTTATTGTTGTGATATGATGCTTGGCTTTTAAAACACGAATAAATTCTTAATGTTAAATTTTCAAACATGACATCTGCGCACATTTTTAAACGTGATTAGTTATCAGTCAATCTCTTTCAGAGAAGAACTATGACACCAATCCGTATCAATTTATGCCTGAAGAATATTCTATCAAAATAACAAGAACAGAAACAAATAGGTATCAATGACGATATTTTTAACAAGTGCTATAGCATGTTATTTCAGAAAAATGCTCTTAGATGGAGATGAATGATTCCAAACAACCTTTCCTAAAAGATCTAACCAACCTATGATGGTCCTAACCCTTCTTCGAACCTTACTATACACCTGGCTGGTCCCAGGTCTAATCCAGACTGGTCCCGGATGTTCCCTACTCCCAAGTTCTCTGGACCTAGGTCCGAACCAGCCCTAAGTTCTTCAGGGTTTTTACTCGTCTAAGTAAACAGACAATTTTCTCCAAATGGCTTATTTTCATAAGTGGATAAGCACTTAAATAGGGAATCCTAGACTCCATCTAACGCTCTCGAGCCATTCCTCTATATCATGATTTGCTTAGACAAAAAAGGTTTAAATACTTTAGTACTATATGTGGCTGGCAAGATGGACGGGAGGGGCAGTTAAGTAACTGTTGAAACAAGTCTGACTTGATCCAATGACAACTTACAAAACATTCATCCAGATAAAAGGCGATTCATAGGATCGTGCCTTGTAAATAGAGATCATATATCATAAATAAAACTATGCCATTCAAGACCTCTTTTGTACCTATGACAACAAGATTTTCCCAAAAAGAAGGCCAAGTATTATAAATTACCTTAAATATTAATTAAGACATTACTCATCTACCATAAGTTTCTAACGCAGATACGCAAATCCTGCTACATGGTACACTTGTGTAGAGCGAAAAATGGAGGAGAAAACCTGTCCAGTCAATACCAGTAGCCTACTGCTGCCTGTAGAAGAGAACATAAGCTTGATCATGAAGCACCTTATTGGTAGAAATTGCGACAACTGAGGCATCATCATAACGCAACCACTTGCCACTAGGATGCAAGATATCAGCAGTGTAATGACCCTTTGAAGGTTCCCTCCCATGATGAGTTAGCGTTGCCACGAGTTCATATCTTCGACCCTGTTTAAACAATCAGGTTAGTTTAAGTTAACTAAGAATGTTCGTGATGACTAGAGATAATCATGGCATGTTGGATAACTAGTCAAAATGGGTTGGCCTGCAAACACTTTTAAATCTCATTTTTATATTGATGCATTATTATTAGATTTAAAAAAAAAAGGGGACCCGTTTCAACCCGCTCCCCTGGTTAATTAATTTAAAATGACCCATTTGAGCCACTCGAAAACAACACACAACCCAAATTGACCCATTTATAAGTGAACTGGTCAAAAATGCCATATGAGACCTGGTGACGTTATAGCATGTTAAATTTGGAATTGGAATTGTACATGTTTTCAATCGAAAGGTAGCACAAATGCTTCTGATACTCTGCTAATAATCACAGACCTATAGTTAGTCGAGCAAATTCTAAAATTGTACTATCTATTATAAGCAGAGGGACTATTTCTTTACACGATGCATATTAGTGAGTATATTAGATACTAGTATCATAAAAGAATAGCAACTAAATATGTAACTCAAATACGACACAAACAGAATGCCAGTAGATGTGAACTTTTTAAAATTAAGAAAATGTAAGTATGATGAACAAAGATCATGATACCTCAGTCGTTGGCACAACAAGCAGCTCACGGCTAAGAATCAACTCCAGAGGGAAGTGCACAGGTTTCAGTATTTTGGTGCTCCCTTGAGCTCCATAGCTAAAGCGCATCAGGTGCAATATCATAATCTCTGGAAGATCTAGTACCTTAACAGATTTGTTTGCACTTACCAGCTCAGCCTGATAGTGAGATGAACAAATTTCATTTTACAGGGAAGTCATTAACAAGAGACCATGCAATGATTATGTGGCTAAGGTTTTACTGTCATGCTCACACAACACGTCTAATACAAGTTCTGCAAACTCGACAGATTTTGAGTAGTAAAACTAGGTCATTATTTGACAATGCGGTCTGCCATCAATAACAAAGAGGGCTAGCAGAAGAATAACAACAAAAACAAAAAAATAGGGTTACAAGTACCTTTTAAGCATCTTTTGAAAAGCAAAATGGTGTTTAGTAAACAAAAGGGCTCATGTTTATATGGGCTTAAAGCCAGTACATGCCAGTTGAGTAGAGGCAACAAGCGTAACTGATCTGCCAAAAAGCACATTTACACTGTTTTTTTTTTTTTTTTTTTTGGTAACCGTGATTTCCGACTCATTGGCCGACTAATCCACGGGGTTTGAGCCCACCGCCACACAGACTCAAACCAGGTAAAGCCCTCCCTTTTCAGGAGGTTGTTTACACTTCTAACTGCTTTATTTTCTTAATCTTAGTATCAATTGGAATATACCTACTTAACTTACTAGTAATATCACTTGGTCTATGTAGAGGTCACTTAGTAATTTCTAACATGCTTCTCAGAGGTGATTAGGTGAATTCATTACTTCTCAATATGTTGTTTACTCCACTGACTGTCCCCAAAAAGATATACAGCGCTTATAGCATAAATGAGTTTTAGCTTTTGTTCACATTGTTCTTCCCACTATGCACATCAAGCTTAACCACATTGTCTCTTAAATACGCATTTCCTATGTTTCTAATTGCCAAATCACATTTAAATGCAGATAAATTAGTATTTATAGTGGTTGGAGCTCTATGGGTGATCCAGTTGTCTAACCCACGGCCCCAACTCTGAGTAGCAAAATACCATCGAATGCAGGGATCATTACTAATTTACTGTTGTAACAATATTCACTTTCCATTGAATCCTCACGTAACACCCACAGCCAAGATTAGATTTCTAACTTGCTATCCTTTGAGTGGAAATCTCTTAACCAATAAAAAAAGTAAGCGACCTGAGTAGTCAGCACAGCCAGGGAACACCTAATGCCTGGGTGGCAACTTAAGTGGCACATAAGTGATATCTATAGAAGATCGAGGTCATGCCCTACTGTTATTCTACACGTTCCTTACTCTTCGCAGTCAACTCTGATGATAACTAACCGATGGTAATAAAATATACTTACGATCACCAAGTAATGCACATACGGACAGATGTATCATATCAGCAAAAGCATTTTACACACATACGAACTCCGACTTACCTTTCCTGCAGATGATGCACGGTAACCTTCAAGGGTCTCCGGTGCAGAAAAAAGATGAAGTGCGTCCTCTATTGTATGAACAGGATCTGGGCATATATTAAGATGGAGTAGTAGAAATGGTTGTATAGTAGCTGAAGCTTTGATACCTGTTTAGATTCACAATAAACATTGTTATTCTTCAAGAACAGTTCCAATACACACTTCTTTTATATTAATCCAAGATATTAGCATATGGCTAATTAGGCTCGTATCGGAACCCAGTTCACGCAGATTAGTATTTTATCTTGTATCTTTGAATTATCATACTCGTGAGTCCTTTAGGTTAATCAAATGCAGTTCATGAGACACTCGGTGCAACTAACATTCAGCATACTCAATCTTGCAATCATCCTATTTCAATGAGAATTTAAGAGTTGCAAGGCACTAACTTATTTATGATAATAATCCGAAGTATGGAAGGATTACTGTGACGGTGTTCAAGCTTCCAAGTAAAAATAAATATCTATATCCAAAACCGTCTTAAAGAAAAAATATGTTTTTGTTCCTCTAGAAATCGTAATTTTATTCGATAAAAGAGCATACTTATGTTAGAAATTTAGAATATACATTTCTCATGTCACACAGTTCCACGTGTGAGCTTTAGACCAACTAGACTGGTGCTATAGATACAAAAGTTAAGCCCATCAAGCAAATTTTGAGCATTAAAGCGTCTACTGGAGTCAAGTACGAGCATGGGGCTAAATTATGTGGTAGGCTTGGGCAAGATTCAAGAAAAAACAACCAATTTAGGTGAACCCTTCCAATCCATGGTTACGCGTTGTTGAAAACATGAGCTCAAGTTGTGACTTGCGGGTAAAACACACAATATCACTACATTAACATGGGCATTACATAACATTGCATTATCTATCTTCTACAAGACTTGTGAATACTCTTCTCCCCAGATTACCGAGTCTATCCATTTTAATGAGCAAGCAGCATGGGATATTTACAAGGTTTGCACTCTTTTATAAAAAGACATGGCATACGCGCCCTTTACCCAAAAAAACAAGGCATGCATGCCTATATCTATCTATCACTTTCAAACTACATATTTCCTTAAAGTAGATATCATGAAAACAAAAGCACATAAAGCCTTACCTCTCGCCTTCACAACACTTTTCAGTTGGCCTCCAAAAATCTCACTTAACTTTGACGGAATAAAACTCTGTGTTCTAGTAATCGCAGTTTTGTTCTTAGGCCCAACTGTCTCCCAATCATCATCATCTTCGTCACTTGTTGACGAAACCAAGGGACCTTTTTCCCCATTTTCAGTAGAGATTCCCCCTTCAAGCTTAAGCAATTCATCATGCATTTGATGCATGACAAAACTTAGGAACTCTTGAGCATCCTCTTGCCTGAAAATATTTCTGGTCATCATCAAAAGGTAACATACAGAAAACTCGCTCACTAGATACTAAGTACACATATATTAGATGACAAATATGTAGATTACTAACAGGCCTTTGGCTTAGATTTAACCAAGATGCCTTATAGGTGCAAAGTCAACCAAGTGTTATTGGGAACAAATCCCAAACTCAAGAGGTGTATTTGATTTGTGTATTGTCGTTAAATAGTAGTCATTAATTTGCATAGATGCATATAGCTTACAACTAATGGGTGATAATATTAATCCTGCTGTTATCTATTACTGTAAAGATAAAAAAGTAAGGGGTGTTTGGTTGCTGTTATCTCTTACTGTATAGGTAAAAAAGTAAGGGGTGTTTGGTTTAAGCGTTTGTAATACGCTTTCATTCCCAATACATAATGTTTGGTTAGTGGGTTCAGTAACTGAAAATGGGTATAAAACCCACAAACATAGGTATTTTCTGAACCCTCTAACCATGGTAGGTTTCAAAACCCATACCCATTCCTATTACCGTAGTGATTCCCTTTACCAACCAAACACCTCCTACATATCAGAAAATTTACTAGCATAACGTGCCATCAAGGTACAAACCCACTTACATTGTTATATCACTCTTCACTCGATTTTATTTCTTTTAACCTATCTTTTACCAGACTGTCAACTCATTATTTTTGTACTAATTTACCCTCAGTAATTCAGCAACCTCAATGATTCATATAACATTCGTGAAAAAACAATGGAACAACCTTAAACCCTCCCTTTCAGAAACTTAGCCTACTAGCGATACCATAAAATCGCTGGCCAAACATATAGCTTGGCAAGTATGCAAGACCAATAAAATCAGGAATTTTGATGTAAAGCCTGATTAGCATTTTATTTATAGTTCTTTTTGCCCAGAAGTCATCAAGTCACAGAACTCAGTTATATCGGGTTACAGAATGACCCAAACGGGGCACAAAACCATTTTTAATTGACTAAAATGTACAAAATACTGTACACTGACTTAGTCGAGAGCATGAAGAAGTATGTCCTACTCCCACATCGGCCAAGTATGGGATTGGCTGATGGTTTATAATGTCTACGTGTCCCCTCCTCAAACAAGCTAGCTTTTTTGAGTGAGTTCTACAGTTAAACTTATGAATCGATATGAGCCTAGTATGGGATGAGTTCGTATCAATTGGTATCAGAGCTAGCCCTACCTTTCAAGGTTCCAACACCCGGAGTGGTGGCCTATGGAGTGGTGTCTTGGACCCAAAGAGGGGTGCCAACCGTGACCAACGAGGATGTTGGTTGTTCAAAGTGTGGGGTATTGTTACAATCCCACATCAGCCAAGTATGGGACTGGTTGATGGTTTATAATGTCTAGGTGTCCCCTCCTCAAACAAGCTAGCTTTTTGAGCGAGTTCTACACTTAAACTTATGAACTGATACGAGCCTAGTATGGGATAGGTTCGTATCAGTATGTTGGTATCTTATGCAAAACAGAAAGTTTAATTGGCCGGACTACAAGTAACATGTAATACAGATTATAGAAAAGCGAAATGCGGATAAAAGGCTGGAACAGAGATGTATAGTCTGATATAAATGCAACAATATAAAAAGTGCTTTAGGCTTTTAGCTAAAGATACACCAGAATAAGAAGACTGCAGCACAAACCTTGGTCTCCCTGAGAAGCTATTTGGCATATCTGGGGAGAATTTGTTCAGAACAGGTTCGAACATGACAGGTCGAAAAGCTTTCCCATATTCCAGAACATCGTCTTTTTTCTTTGAATGCGGGCCAGATGGCATGTCGAAGTCAGATATAAACTCAACAAATGCATGTAAAGTCGGGAACTCGATCTGAAAATGGGGTTAACACACAATGAGCAGAATTCCAATAGTGCACCACACACAACCACCTCTTAAATGGCTTTGAACAACGTCATGATCACAAGAACAGAGGATATTGTAGTCTACCTTGGGTATATTGCGCGTTCTTAGCTCCTGCAGAAGATGTACAAAGGGAGAACAAGCAAGAAGAGACTGAAGAGTTGCATTCAGAAAGCACAGATTTCCTGAATTGACTAAACCTCGAGGAAGTAACTCAGATGTGCTTATACGCTGACCATTCGATGAACTGACAATACTATTTTTGTTATCTAGCAAGTCATAAGCTTCAAATGACCCAACAATAGCTTTATTTCCTTGATTTGTAGATGATGCAGTCACAGCTTCTGCGTGACACTGCTCTGAAATAGATTGGCCTAGAGGTTCGCCCTCACCAGCAGGTACAAATGATAAAGGTAGTTCTGCATCGTTTAGTTCCTGTATTTTTACACCATTACTAAAGAACGGAGAGCTTGAATCAGGGGTGTGTCCATTCTTATGTACATCTGAGGGAAGGCTAGCCGACTCTTTTGCTTTAGTATGAACAACATCATCGGTGTTCCTTTTCTTTACGGGCGTTGAAGGTTTGTTCTTTTTTGCAAGTTCTATATCACTTGATATCTTGTTGAGGATGCCCACAGATCTCAGAGTTTCAGAGTCCAAGGAACCAAACATAAACTGTACATCATTCTCTTTACTGGATATTTGCAGGGATTTGATCTCATCCTCTGTAAATGATCCAAACACCAACACCTGCCAGTGGTTATAAGTTCAGTAAGAACACAATGATTATAAGGTCACTAAAGTTAGAGTCCAGAAGAGATTAAGAGCATGCTGTTAAGGCGAATTGACATAAAACTTTTAAGCGGTGAGAAATCCACAAGTCCGTATCCAGTACTAGTCTTGAAAAAACATAGATATATTCGCCAACAAGGCTAAGTTGCAATGTCGCTAACAAGCACTACCAATAGAAACACGACCAGTGTCACTTTTTCTTAAGAAAGCACCACTCTATATCAAATCATAAAGTGTAGCTCCTTTAGAGAAAACAAAGTTAATTTGACTTGCTCGGTTATATACACAACTATCCTCATATTTTAAAAGTGGCTACTTACTTAATGTTAGATTATCTTCTTGGGCATAAAAGGAACTTATTTTGGTCACACCGAAGCAGCAATTTATTATCATACATGATACAACCTAAACCTAAAAGTAAATACAGAACATCACACTCAAAGCAACAACAAAATCAGTAACCAAGAGTGACACCAATCAAACTTAACTTTTAGCATACAAATCACATAGAGAAACATATCACAGTGGAATTTTTTTTGTCATGCCAAGCAACATTTTTATTATCGGACAAATTAAACCTTAAAAACTCAATATTACACTCATATGTCATAACAACAACAACAATAACAGCAACCAAAAACAGTGATTAAGAGTTATAAATCTTAAAACTTCACTGGTAACATTCAAATTACATGCGGACACATATCAAACTCGACTTAGGTCAGCTAGAGAACACTTAATAATCATACATCTTGAAACAAAATTGCACCCATAATTTATAAATTACATACAGAACCATATAAAAATGACCTCTGTAACAGTCAAATACAGTCACGCTTACAAAATCATTCAACTTTAAACCTAAAACACTGCATTAAACTCTCAAAGTCAGTGATTCGTATCAGACTATCAGTACCAATCAGGATCACACTAAAGTGGTGTTATAAATTTGCTTATATTCTGAGCTTGTCGGCTATTGAGATATTGAAAAGCCGATAAGCCCACTTTTCCTAGCTTAAGAGCTATACGGGCAAAAATGTGAGCTTATAGCTTTTTTAAGTTCATATTCTGAAACTGAAAATCTCATAAGCTGAGAAAATGAATCTACCGCATTTTTTTTATATTTTTTTTTGGTAACCGTGATTTCCGACTCATTGGCCGACTAATCCATGGGGTTTGAGCCCACCGCCACACAGACTCAAACCAGGTAAAGCCCTCCCTTTTCAGGAGGTTGGCGTGGCCACTTCAAGGTTTGCACCTAGTGGGAATTGAACTTGAGACCTCACACACTTTGGAGTGATAGCCACAAATCTTTTTGCCACTAGGCCACCCTTGAGTGGTTACCGCATTTTAAACCTCAATAAGCCAAAAAAACTAACCTAATCCAGACACCCCTACAACTTAGCCCTAATAAGACAGCATTACCCTCACAACATCACTAAAATCAGCAACTATGAGTAGTACTAATCCAAATTACACTAGCAGCATACAAACAGCATACATAAACATATCAAAGTGAATTTTTTTAGGCCAACTCGAGTATCACTTTATAATCATACAGCTAAACCTAAAAACTCAGCATTACACTCGCACAACAAAAACTTTTATGAGTAATACAATAACACTTGATAATCATACAGCTTAAACCTAAAAAACTAACATTACGCTTGAAAGATCGGCGATATAGCTAATAAAAAGCAGCATTGGTTTTTTTAAAAGATTTAGTTTTCTCGAAATGACAACTTCCTTAATTATATAAGAAATGTAAAAACTCAAGCTTGAGCTCAAGTAGCTCGAGTCGGCTGATTTACACCCCTAAGTTGAACCTAAAAACACAACACTACACACATATCACGAACAAATCAGTGATTAAAAGCTATACTCTAATCTCGTCAAAACTACACTTTGTTTCAGCTGATATAGCCGGCTAATGGCGTATTTGATTTTGGGCTTTTGTTTCATAAATCATAAGCTCACTTATTTTGAAACTTTTGAGCTTATATAAGGTTATTATAACATAAGAAACTTATATAAGGCGAAAATAAGCCACAAAAAGTGAGCTTATGAAACAAAAGCCCAAAATGAAATAAGCCATAAGTCTGCTATACAAGCCGAAACAACCTAGGAACATACAATTTACATATTGAAACATATAAAACTAGAGTTTGTTATTAGAGTCAACTTAAACCTAAATTCCCATCTTTTTACACTCGCAACATCTATAAAATCAGTTATTAAAAACAAAAAGGCTTTTCTAAAAAATCACAGTTTCCTTTATTATTATTTAAGAGATGTAAAAGCTCATTAACCGTGTTCGATGTATGGAGCTTTCTTAAGCTTGAGCTCAAGTAGCTCGAGTTGGGCCATTCACACCCCTAAACCTAAAATCTCTATCATTTTACACTAAAAACAATACTAATCAAAACTATACTAAAAAATAGTAAACCTTTAATTGAAGACAAAAACAGCGATTACGAGTAACTAGCCAATTATAAGAGACAAGTTAAACCTAAAATCTCATCTTTTTACACTCGCAACAACTACAAAACCAGTTACAAGTATTCAAAACAATACTAATTAAAACGACACTAAAAATAAACCTTAAACTTATTAATTGAAGAAAAACAGAGATTACGAGTAACATAGTTAATATTATAAAAGTTAAACACATTTAGGTCAACAATTTCAGGTTTGACCTAAAAAAAGTCAACATAACACTACTACTTACATAAAAAGTAAAAAAAAAAAAAAAAAGGAAAAGAAATGTACGTTAGGATCAGTCATCTTGATGAGATGATATCGAGCTCAATAAGAAGCAGTTAACATCCTGCTGTTGTTGTTGTACGGATGAGCTACAAACAAGTTGATAATGAAGCTGAGTTACAATGAGAGACATATGACTGTAAACCCTTTCTTTTTATTTATTTTATATATATTTTATTATTTGATTATTGATATGTGTGTGTATTATTATGATGATATGATGTGAATTGAGAATTAGGGTTTTTTTTTTTTTACTGAAAATGGCAATTAATAATTTGGGGGGATGGCAAGGAAGGAGAAAAAGATGGGCAAAGCTGCTTGCTGACGGGGAGACTCACAAAAGGGAATATTTTTGTTTGTGTTTCTTTCTTAAATGTCTTGGTCTTGTGTTTGTGGTTGTCTTACACAAATGTTTTTATGTATGGGCTGTTTGGTTTCACTTATATAATGTAATTTTATTTTGATTTATATAACATAAGTGTCAGATTTATGGCTTATTTGGAGGTTTATGGGTTTATATAAATTTATTATTATTATGATAAATTTATATAAGTTCTTAAGTCTCAAAATAAGCCACGAATTTAGATTTACGTTATTTAAGTAAAAAATAAGCCCTATTTCGGTTTATATTTCATAAAATCTAATTATTTAAACTTATTTGGAGAATTCTGGTTTTATGTAAGTTTATTATATCATAACAAACTTAGATAAGCCCATAAGTCTCCAAATAAGTCACAAAATTAAGGCTTATGTTATATAAGCCGAAATAAGCTTACATTATATAAGCTAAAACAAACAGTCCTATAGTAATGATTACATTCACATAATTTTTACAACAAGAGTGGGAAATTCACGTGTGGGTTGTCATCCCAAGTATATAACTCATGCGTGGTTTAACTCACTACGGTGAACTTTTTATCTAGATGACTTTGTATATAACTGTTATATTTAAAACATTTACCTTTTTTTTCTTTATAAATACCACACTATCTCATTTATTATCTATAAATACTTCTTAACTTTTAATATTTTTCACACATAATTTCAAAAATTAAAATGCCGTGCTCTTTTTCACACACCGTTGACGAGATTAGAAATATGATTTAAAAATAAATCAATGAAGAACAACGTCGTCAGTTTGCGCTTACGACGTTAGCTTTTGATTTTGATGCTACTCACGAAGTTAAAATCAAACTGCGCACTGCGTATGAGAGGTGTCGTGATATTTCTCCAGACAAACGTGTTCTAATCGACGCGTTTCTTAAAAAGAATCTGACAATGATTTCAACATGCAAAGAGCGTTGTTTAAAAAGTCGTCGAAATTGAAGACTCAAATTAAAAATAAAACTGAATGGCAGAATAACCTCACTCCCACCAAAAATGAAGAAATTCCGTCCCAAGCTCATATCGGTTCTTCATCACAACAACACCGACGCCGATATATTTCTCCCGATCGACCCTATCCAAACAACTCAAGTGGATAACTTAATGACATTCAATTTCGTCAACTTTACTATGATGAACATGTATTGAGAGAAACATTGGAGAAACAATATATGGCACAAAGGGAGTGGGATGAGCAATTTAGGGCCGAAGAAGCTTACCAAGAGCAATTCTGGTGGGAATTTCCTGGTCAGTTATCGGATTCAGATTCGGGTACTGACTAATCATATTACGTATTTGTTTTTTTATCTATCTAGCAGTTTATTTCATTTCTTATTGTAATTGAATTTTAGTACTTTATGTTTTGTGTATTGAATAAATGTTTTAATTTTTGAATAATAAGTGTTTACGTTTACGTTTTTAGTTTACAAATTAAAATAATAAGATTTTTTTTTTGGTATAACGTGGCTAAAGTGGGTTGGGTGAGTGAAAAGAGAAAACTGATGTGGCGTTGAGGTGGCGGTGAATTTTTAGCTCACCATTCCCTTTACCCTAAGTGTGAATTACTTTATTAAATATTATGTGATGTAATGTCTTAAATATAAAGGACGGAAATTGGTAGGGACCGGGAGGGTTTCGGCTCTCCCAAATGTTGTGACGGGTAATGTAAATATTAATGATTTCGTATTAAAGTTATTGTTCGCTTTTTTATTTTGATATGTTTGAAGTAATCCGATTCTCTCAAAATAAATGTTCAAATTTCGTCCTTGTTAAATATGACGAGTAAAAAAGTAGATATAATGATTATAAAGCAACGTGATTTGATCAAGTCATTTGTAGGCCCGAGCTATTATTTTTTTATATTGCATGTTATTTTTGCTAGTTTTTATATTAAGTCTTTGTTATTATGATTTTTCGCTTTAATTATGTCAGTCCCTTAACAAAAAATTATGATTGCGCCTTTTGTTTGTCGATTGAGTATGTGTTAATTTTTGTAAACTCTTTGTGGGTTCAACGATACTCTCTTTGTTTTATCCATGGTAGTTAAGCCCTTAGAGCATTGGGTGTTGTCGGCTCATGGTTTCAAGCCATAAATAAAAGTGTTGTCAAGTTAGTAAAGACGTTTCGGTACGAAGCTTTCACATGGCATCAGAAACCCCTCCCGCGTTAGCATAAAAAATATGATGCAATAGGTTCACACGTACAACAAAACTATGCACGAGATATGATGTCGCGGGACATAAGTAGTTGGCACCACAAAAACTGACGTCATAAATCTTTCACGTAAACTTGTTAGTTTATGTAAATCTTGTTATTTCTAGAGAGAGAAAGGGTTACAAACACACACTTAGAGAGAAAAAAACACATATTATGTGTATGAAATAATGAGAGCAACCACCCTCCCCAACTAAGGAGAAGGTTTATATACCAACGCCTTGTGATGGGCTTGGGCTTACAATATGGGCCGCCGGCCATCATAGATGGATCGGGCTTGGCTTTGTTTGTTTAACTTAACTTAATAACTACGAGGTACTAACTATATATTGTTAAAGTGACCGATCCTTCCTAAATACATAAAAACGTATTTTCAACAATTTCTCTATAAGGGAGGTCACTCCAAACAAGGGGGTTACCCGAGTTACAATAATAAAATAAACCTAGCATACTATGCTTATCTTGAGTAGGGGTGTTGTAACACCCCATTTTGATAATGGAAATGTCACACGTAATTATGGCGTGTCATCAAAGCATACAAGGGAAAATGTGTAAACATTACATGACCATAAAAGGAAAATACCGGAATCAAACATCGGTAGTCCAAATGTAAAGCTCATCACACACAAACATAGTATAGTAAAGGAAAGGACTAAACAATGTCCATAGCAAGTGTATCAAAAGAAAAGTAATGCATAAAGTAAAGAAAGGCTAGAAAGCTTCCAGTCCATATGCACGTACTCTTAAAGTCTACGAGCGTCCCTGAGTACCTGCCGTTTTGGGAACATAGAAAAGGAAAACGGCTGAGCAATACGCTCAGTGCACGGATGTACAATAAAGCATGAATAGGATAAGCATATAACATATAACAGCGGAAGAAACTAAGTCCCGAGTAATCTGATTAAGTCTTGATAAAACTGGTTTTATAGTTTGAAAAGCCTTATGTTTATCTTGTAAAAAAACTGTTTATCATATTTTACCATTAGCCAATATAGGTCATGAAAATCTACCGTGCATGAATACTTGGAGGGGTGACCTCATCATGCAAATTAGAGGGGTTGCCTCTAATTTAATATATTGGTTTGTGGGTAGGAGGGATCAACTCCTTGTGAAGGATGCAAGGCACACACCACATTCACCATGAAATCCTGACTGAAAACATGTAACTAGGATGCACCCATACGCCCCACATGATAAATATAATATAAATGGCCAAAAGCTGAAGGGACGCCACGAGCAATCACTCCGCCGTGGTGAAGTCATAACATCAGTGCCTCTAATGTTATGGTTATGGTACCTCCATAACTAGGTGAAACTGGTCATGCATGTATATGGCTATAGGTATTCTACATCAAACATAAGCAATTCAAACACATAACTTATACTACGGGAAAACATTTGGCTGCATACGGGGAATCTTAATAAGGAAAGAATGTCCATACTGAAAGGACGGGAATCCGTACCTTATGTCCAGTGAACGAAGAAGATGAACTGAGAGGAATCCTACTTCCGTATCACTAATGCTACATAAATACATACATGAATAAGTATCTGCTTACTAAATACGTAGCTGGTTTTATGTCATGTCTTAGCTTATTTTATATGTTCTTATCATGTTTTACTGTTTAAAGCCTTAAACTGTGTTTATCTTATATTATGTTTACTCTTATTAAGTATTTCTGGTATTTCATGTATTATTATACTTATTGTGTAATAATAAGTAACTTTCCAAAAATAGCAGGTTTCCTAAAATAGAAAGTTTCCAAAAATAGAAAGTTTCAAAAAATAGAAAGTTACCAAAAATAGAAAGTTTCCAAAAATAGAAAGTTTCCAAAAATAGAAAGTTCTCAAAAATATAATTACTGCTTAAAATAGATAAGTTTCTAAAAATATAAAGTTTCCATAAATAGATTAGCTGCCTTATTTAAATAAGTTTCCATAAATAGATTAGCTGCCTGAAATAAATAAGTTTCTAAAAATAGAAAGTTTCCATAAATAGATTAGCTGTCTTATTTAAATAACTTTCTAAAAATAGAAAGTTTCCATAATTAGAAATAAGTTGGTTAAATAAGCTAAGTATATAAGCCTAAGTGTTTTCATGATTATTTTCTAAGTCATATGATATAATATATAGTTTATTAATTATTTCATGTAATTAAAATAAACTATAGGTTAAAATATTTAATTAAAGTATATCATGTTTTTAATTAAATAAAGTTAAATACTTAGGTTAAAACATGTATTATTATCTATTAATAATATAACCTAAGTCATGTTCATTAATTAATTATAACCATGGTTTTTAAATAATTAATTAATTATAAGTCTTAAAATATAAAATACTTAGGTTAATAATTTCATGATTTTAAGAAGTAAAATAACCTAAGTCATGTTATTAAATTAATCATGTCATGTTTATTGATTTAGTTTAACATAAGATTATAAAAGAAAAATAATCTTAACATACATCATGAACCGGATCTTGACTAAGAACCATGAACCGGACATGAAATCGACACCATACCCTGAACCAAATCGGGGTTACCCTTGTCTTGTTGCTGCCGTGGGACCCACACCAACCAACTGGGACCATATGGTCTCGGTGGTGGTCAAATAGCCAAACCGAGACCCTCTCGGGTTCGGTTTAGGCGGCGGCCAAGAACAAACACCCTTTAAACATCCCTTTTGATTTATACCAAAACCAATTTCATGTTAGATCTATGATTTAATTAGGTTTTTAAGAAAAACATATCATGTTCTTAATTATTTAAAAGATTAAATCAAAAGAAAATGGTTAAAAGAATTATCGAATGCGTGGATCTAAACAATGATGAACAAACACGAACACTAGTAACACATCCAAGATCCAAGATCAATCAAACACCCCTTTGGTGTGTTTGAGGGTGGCGGCCAAAAGAAAAAAAAAGAAGGAGGAGGAGAACTTTTAGGTTTTTGTGAAAATCCTCTGTAAAGTGAAAATGAGTATTGTTTTTCCCTTAACCCCCTTTTAGTAAAAATTGAAATGGGCTTGGCCCATTTCTCCCTTGTTGCCGCGGGTAGGGGCCCCACATGGGGTACCCGTACCATTTTCCGTGTCTCGATGTTTAGTTACTCGTTCGTGATTATTTGTGTTCGCGTTTAATGTGTTCTCGTTAAATAATTGTGACCTAATATATTTATTTACGCTCGTAATAAATATATATACGTAACTAATAGTAGTTCGTGATTTAATTACGTTCATGATTTCATGATCGCATGTTCGTGATTAATTATTGTCAAATAATTATTACGTGCTCGTGCATAGTAAATACTTATCGTGTTCAAACACGTACGTAATACGTAAAATCCTAACACGTAATCGTAATCATGCTATAATAGAAAAGTTTTAATCTAGTACGTACGATCTTAAGGGTACTATTCATGGTAAAAGCATGCGGATTTTACAACTTTTCCCCCTAAAAAGAATAATTCGTCCCCGAATTATAGATAAAGTAAACTGGAAAAGAAGAACATACCCGAATTCAAAATATGAAGTGAGGGTAAGAAGCCCGGATAGACTCCTCTGTTTCCCAAGTGGCTTCCCGCTCGGTATGATCCCTCCATAGGATTTTGACGAATGGAATCGTCTTCCTTCTCATGACTCGTTCTTGTCTGTCAAGAACTCGTTCGGGTTCTTCTATGAAAGTGAGATCTTCACGTATCTGTTCCAGTGGATACTGAACCATGTGAAGGGGATGATACTGGTACCCTCTGAGTAAGGACACATGAAACACATTGTGTACATGCGAAAGCTGCGGAGGTAACGTCAATCGGTAAGATACTTCACCGACTCGTTCAATGATATCAAACGGTCCGATGAAACGAGGATTGAGCTTACCTTTAATTCCGAAGCGTTTAACACCACGTGCCGGCGAAACCTTAAGGAAGACGTGATCTCCTACGTTAAAATGTATGTCCCTACGATGCTTATCGGCGTAACTCTTCTGACGTGACCGTGCTTCCTGTAGTTTCTGCTTAGCTACTGCGATCTTTTCATTGGTCATCTCTATGATTTCTCGTCCTTCAAGTGTTCGCTAGCCAACCTGATCCCAACAGATTGGAGCGCGACACTTTCTGCCATACAACATCTTGAAAGGAGCACACTTGATACTTGCGTGCCAACTGTTGTTGTATGCAAACTCCACCAAACAGATGTAGTCGTCCCAATCACCCGTCCATTCCAACGCACATGACCTCAACATATCTTCTAATGTCTGAATGGTTCGCTCCGACTGTCCGTCCGTTTGAGGGTGAAAAGCCGTGCTAAGCTTAAGTTGTGTACCCCAAGCTTTCTGCAGACTCTTCCAAAAGCGCGAAGTGAATTGAGGATCTCTGTTTGAGACGATGCTGGATGGTGCACCGTGGAGTCTCATTATCTCTCTTCTATACGTATCGGCGAGTTTACTTACCGGATCTTCCTTGCGGATCGGTAAGAAATGAGCTGATTTGGTAAGTCGATCTACGATAATCCAAATTGCATCGTGCTTCCTCTTGGTACGCGGAAGACCAGTAACAAAATCCATGGTGATTTTATCCCACTTCCATTCTGGAATATCTAACGGTTGAAGGAGACCGCCAGATCGCTGATGCTCGATCTTAACCTGCTGGCAGGTAAGACATTTGGAGACGTAAGTGGCTACATCCTGTTTCATACCACTCCACCAAAAGTACTGCTTGATGTCGTGGTACATCTTAGTCGAACCAGGAAGTATAGAGAATGGGGAGCTATGAGCTTCAGCTAACAAGGCTTCCCGGAGTTCTTGGTTATCAGGAACACAAAGTCTCGTGCCCTGCCATACGATGCCATCTGCATCTACTCTGAATTCTGTTTGTTTCTCCAAATTCTGCACTATCGCCCAGATTTCTCCGTCATCCTTCTGAGATTCCTTGATCTTAGAGAGTAACTCAGGTTCTACTCTAAGATTAGCCCAGTAACCGTGTTGTCCACGTACCATGATCTCGATGTCTAGTCACTCCAAGTCTCTTATGATTTCCTCTTCGATTTTAATGCTGTTGATCATTCCAGACTTCCTGCTAAGAGCATCTGCTACTACATTTGCCTTTCCAGGATGATACTGTAGATTAATGTCATAATCCTTCAACAGCTCTAACCATCTCCTATGTCTCATGTTTAATTCACGTTGAGTGAAGATATACTTCAAGCTCTTGTGGTCCGTGAAAATGTCACATGATTCTCCATACAAGTAGTGCCTCCATATCTTCAATGCAAACACCACTGCTGCAAGTTCCAAGTCATGCGTGGGGTAATTTTCTTCATAAGGCTTAAGCTGTCGTGGAGCGTACGCGATCACTTTCCCATGTTGCATGAGAACACAACCAAGTCCCTTCCCCGATTCATCGCTGTAGATTTGAAATCCACCCGTACTAGATGGAGAGTAAGAATAGGTGCAGATACTAGCTTCTGCTTCAGGTCTTCAAAGCTCTTCTCTCGATCTTCAGTCCAGACGAATTTCTCCCCTTTCCGCATCAGTTTGGTCAATGGTAGTGCTAAGCGGGAAAATTTCTCCACGAACCTACGGTAATAGCCAGCTAAGCCTAAGAAACTACGGACTTCCGTCGCTGATGTCGGCCTTGGCCACTTAGTAATGGCCTCAACCTTTGCTGGATCCATAGTGATTCCTTCTGTTGATACAATGTGACCTAAGAATGCCACCTTGTCTAACCAGAACTCACACTTGGAGAATCTAGCATACAACTGCTTCTGGCGAAGAATCTGTAGTACTGTACGAAGATGGTCTTCGTGTTCCTCCTTGGACTTTGAGAAAATCAGGATGTCATCGATGAAGACAATGACGAACTTGTCCAGAAATTCATGGAAGATTCTGTTCATCAAATCCATGAACACTGCTGGAGCATTTGTCAGGCCAAATGGCATAACTACAAACTCGTAGTGGCCATAGCGGGTACGAAAGGCAGTCTTAGAGATGTCCTACTCCTTGACCCGTAACTGATGATAGCCTGACCTAAGATCAATCTTGGAGAAGTGTTTGGCCCCTTGGAGTTGGTCAAACAGATCGTCAATACGTGGCAGTGGATGTCTATTCTGGATAGTAATCTTGTTGAGCTCGCGATAGTCTATGCAAAGACGCATACTGTCGTCCTTCTTCTTAACGAACAAGACCGGTGCGCCCCATGGAGATGCGCTCGGTCGAATGAAACCTCGTTCAAGAAGTTCTTGCAGTTGATCCTTCAGCTCTATGGGAGCCATACGATAAGGAGCCTTGGAGATTGGTTCAGCTCCTGGAATAAGCTCGATACTGAATTCCACTTCTCGTGCAGGTGGTATGCTCGGAAGTTCTGCTGGAAAAACATCTTGGAATTCCAACACTATTGGTTGATCCTGAATTGATGGGGATTCAGCATCCATGTCGTGAACCGTAGCTAGATAACCCTCGCATCCATGTGACAGTAGTGCACGCGCTTGCAGGGTAGATATGACTTGTACAGACCGTCCGGGTATGAACCCGTTATGAATGTACTCTGATGCATTAACATCACCGAAGATAACTCGATATGAATGGCAATCTATGGTAGCATGATGCTTGTATAGCCAATCCATGCCCAAAATCATGTCGAAGTGATTCATGTCCAGCGGAAGTGCGTCAACAGGTCGAACCTTATCGTCAAATTCTAGGGGAAGGCTCTTGTATACATGAGTGATTAATACAGAGTCCCTCAAAGGCGTGGAAATAGTAAGCCTATTTTCTAGTGGCATGGGGAGCATCCTAATGTTCTTAGCATAAGCAGTAAAAATAACCGAGTGAGTAGCACCCGTATCGAAAAGAACACATGCAGCTTGACCATACATATACAAGATTCCAGTGATGGTACCTGTAGACTTGTTGGCCTGGTCTCGAGATGTCGTGTAGACACGCCCGGTAGTAGGAGGCGGCTTGGAATCAACATGTCCTGATGTACCCTCCATTTCGCCCTTACGGCAATCCTTCATGATATGGCCAGGAAGACCACACTTGAAGCACGCGTCAGTATTACGACGACATGGCCCTAGGTGCCTACGGTGGCAAGTAGAGCAAAGAGGATGAGTAAATCCTCCAGCAGGTGCTCTGGCTGGCTGGGAACCTGATAAAACATTTTACATAAGACATGATAATTGGGTACAAAGGACAATGCGGGAATCGTAAGATTGAATACGAGTGATAGTTGGACGGCTAGGTTGTGAACCTCTCTGGTTCTGGTCCCTACCGTTTCCATGGTTCCTGGTAGAAGTTTTGCTAAAGTGTCAGAATATGAGTATAACATGAAATCATAAGGAAATGCGTAAGTATTAGGACCTGCTGTTGTTGGAGTGTCTAGCGTTGTTACGGTAATTGTCATTACCGCCACACCTATCCGTAGCAGAACGGTCGTTAGTCTGACCGTTTCCCTTGGGCTGATGAGGCTGCTGCTGAGTAGCCGGTTGAGACCGGTCCCCAGTTTTCTGCCTGGAAGATACATTTAAAGAGATGAATAATTGACATATATGGAAAGTATACGGATTGATCACCGCTTGAATACAAATGTTTACCTCTTATCGGGTCTCTCAGCTTCCCCGAACTCATCTCTCTCTTGCAGCATCTCCAGCTTACGTGTTGCATCGGCTACTTGTGCTACTGTTAGCCTCAAAATATTGAGCCAAACAAGAATGCTCGGTCATATGTTTATTATGTATCGTATTTTAGAACGTTGTAATAGGTAGTATATTAGTCGTGTTATATGGGCTTAACTTTAGGCTAAAGTTCATTAATAAGTAACTAAAGCCCAAAAGGAAAGCCCGGCCCAAACCATATAGTCCATTAAGAAGCCCGCATGTGAGTGGACTATATATACTACCCTCCTAGCATGTTAGGAGGGTTGGTGATTCATTTTCTCTCTTAATCTAATAGTTCATAAATTCACACACTTCTCTCTCTTTTCTCTCTCTAGTTTCTCTCTCTAAAATTCATCTTATTTCTACCTTTCTTCTTTAAATTCGTGCTAGAATCATCACATATTAGGGACAACAGCTACCGTATCCAGCGGAGCACCTGATAAGTTATTGGCGATCCTTGGATTAAGAGCCCAACGAAAATGAAGTGCCTGCTCTTCCGTGGTGCCTACAGCTGTTCTCAGGACACCAGCGTAGCGAAGAAAGTGCTGCATGAAGTCATTGCTGTCTTCGTCAGGTCGTTGTCTAATGGTATAGTATTCCCTCATGAGCCGATTCCTTCCTTCCATGGGGAAGATGTTAGGCGGGGGAGGATAGCCGTCGTTCTGATGAAGGACGTCTTGCATTTCAGCATCAACAGCTGCAAACATCGCCCAGAGATTGTCTGTGTTTGCCATCTGACAGTATAACATAAAACATATGATTCAACAGATCAAAACATAAAATATATATACATGAAAAAAAAATTATCCCAAAATTTCAAGAGAAAAATTTTATGCACGAAAATCTTTGTGTATGAATGCATGATGCAGTTTTATGAAAACTTTTGTATGCTCGAGAGTGAACGCCTATTGTCAGTTCACCCAAAACAAAAGACATGGCGAGGGGACGCCTATGGGTTGGTCCCAAATTTAAAAGTTTCGATAAAACACATGCGACTAAATAGGGCCAGTCCTGTACCAACCATTACTTAGTCATAAATCTGCGACAATGACATATATGTATGCTTAAAAATGATGAATGCATGAAAACAACTGTCAGTTCTAGGAAGACCGTAGTGACTACCCACTAATCACAGGTCATATTTGAGAGCCTACAGGTCGAAGCCTTGGCTCTGATACCATAATTGTAACACCCCATTTTGATAATGGAAATGTCACACGTAATTATGGCGTGTCATCAAAGCATACAAGGGAAAATGTGTAAACATTACATGACCATAAAAGGAAAATACCGGAATCAAACATCGGTAGTCCAAATGTAAAGCTCATCACACACAAACATAGTATAGTAAAGGAAAGGACTAAACAATGTCCATAGCAAGTGTATCAAAAGAAAAGTTATGCATAAAGTAAAGAAAGGCTAGAAAGCTTCCAGTCCATATGCACGTACTCTTAAAGTCTACGAGCGTCCCTGAGTACCTGCCGTTTTGGGAACATAGAAAAGGAAAACGACTGAGCAATACGCTCAATGCACGGATGTACAATAAAGCATGAATAGGATAAGCATATAACATATAACAGCGGAAGAAACTAAGTCCCGAGTAATCTGATTAAGTCTTGATAAAACTGGTTTGATAGTTTGAAAATCCTTATGTTTATCTTGTAAAAAAACTGTTTATCATATTTTACCATTAGCCAATATAGGTCATGAAAATCCACCGTGCATGAATACTTGGAGGGGTGACCTCATCATGCAAATTATAGGGGCTGCCTCTAATTTAATATACTGGTTTGTGGGTAGGAGGGATCAGCTCCTTGTGAAGGATGCAAGGCACACACCACATTCACCATGAAATCCTGACTGAAAACATGTAACTAGGATGCACCCATACGCCCCACATGATAAATATAATAAAAATGGCCAAAAGCTGAAGAGACGCCACGAGCAATCACTCTGCCGTGGTGAAGTCATAACATCAGTGCCTCTAATGTTATGGTTATGGTACCTCCATAACTAGGTGAAACTGGTCATGCATGTATATGGCTATAGGTATTCTACATCAAACATAAGCAATTCAAACACATAACTTATACTACGGGAAAACATTTGGCTGCATACGGGGAATCCTAATAAGGAAAGAATGTCCATACTGAAAGGACGGGAATCCGTACCTTATGTCCAGTGAACGAAGAAGATGAACTGAGAGGAATCATACTTCCGTATCACTAATGCTACATAAATACATACATGAATAAGTATCTGCTTACTAAATACGTAGCTGGTTTTATGTCATGTCTTAGCTTATTTTATATGTTCTTATCATGTTTTACTGTTTAAAGCCTTAAACTGTGTTTATCTTATATTCTGTTTACTCTTATTAAGTATTTCTGGTATTTCATGTATTATTATACTTACTGTGTAATAATAAGTAACTTTCCAAAAATAGCAGGTTTCCTAAAATAGAAAGTTTCCAAAAATAGAAAGTTTCAAAAAATAGAAAGTTACCAAAAATAGAAAGTTTCCAAAAATAGAAAGTTTCCAAAATAGAAAGTTTCCAAAAATAGAAAGTTTCCAAAAATAGAAAGTTTCCAAAAATAGAAAGTTCCCAAAAATAGAATTACTGCTTAAAATAGATAAGTTTCTAAAAATAGAAAGTTTCCATAAATAGATTAGCTGCCTTATTTAAATAAATTTCCATAAATAGATTAGCTGCCTGAAATAAATAAGTTTCTAAAAATAGAAAGTTTCCATAAATAGATTAGCTGCCTTATTTAAATAAGTTTCTAAAAATAGAAAGTTTCCATAATTAGAAATAAGCTGGTTAAATAAGCTAAGTATATAAGCCTAAGTGTTTTCATGATTATTTTCTAAGTCATATGATATAATATATAGTTTATTAATTATTTCATGTAATTAAAATAAACTATAGGTTAAAATATTTAATTAAAATATATCATGTTTTTAATTAAATAAAGTTAAATACTTAGGTTAAAATATGTATTATTATCTATTAATAATATAACCTAAGTCATGTTAATTAATTAATTATAACCATGGTTTTTAAATAATTAATTAATTATAAGTGTTAAAATATAAAATACTTAGGTTAATAATTTCATGATTTTAAGAATTAAAATAACCTAAGTCATGTTATTAAATTAATCATGTCATGTTTATTAATTTAATTTAACATAAGATTATAAAAGAAAAATAATCTTAACATACATCATGAACCGGATCTTGACTAAGAACCATGAACCGGACATGAAATTGACATCATACCCCGAACCAAATCGGGGTTACCCTTGTCTTGTTGCTGCCGTGGGACCCACACCAACCAACCGGGACCATATGGTCTCGGTGGTGGTCAAATAGCCAAACCGAGACCCTCTCGGGTTCGGTTTAGGCGGCGGCCAAGAACAAACACCCTTTAAACATCCCTTTTGATTTATTCCAAAACCAATTTCATGTTAGATCTATGATTTAATTAGGTTTTTAAGAAAAACATATCATGTTCTTAATTATTTAAAAGATTAAATCAAAAGAAAAGGGTTAAAAGAATTACCGAATGCGTGGATCTAAACAATGATGAACAAACACGAACACTAGTAACACATCCAAGATCCAAGATCAATCAAACACCCCTTTGGTGTGTTTGAGGGTGGCGGCCAAAAGAAAAAAAAAGGAGGAGGAGAACTTTTAGGTTTTTGTGAAAATCCTCTGTAAAGTGAAAATGAGTAGTGTTTTTCCCTTAACCCCCTTTTAGTAAAAGATGGAATGGGCTTGGCCCATTTCTCCCTTGTTGCCGCGGGTAGGGGCCCCACATGGGGTACCCGTACCGTTTTTCGTATCTCGTTGTTTAGTTACTCGTTCGTGATTATTTGTGTTTGCGTTTAATGTGTTCTCGTTAAATAATTACCGTGACCTAATATATTTATTTACGCTCGTAATAAATATATATACGTAATTAATAGTAGTTCGTGATTTAATTACGTTCATGATTTCATGATCGCATGTTCGTGATTAATTATTGTCAAATAATTATTACGTGCTCGTGCGTAGTAAATACTTATCGTGTTCTAACACGTACGTAATACGTAAAATCCTAACACGTAATCGTAATCATGATATAATAGGAAAGTTTTAATCTAGTACGTACGATCTTAAGGGTACTATTCATGGTAAAAGCATGCGGGTTTTACAGGTGTAATCAAGTCGAGTCGAGCTCAAGCTTAATAGGGCTTGAGCTTGCCTTGATATTAAAATTGTAGGCTTGAGTTTGGCTTGATAGCTTGTCAAGCTTTACCAATCTAAGCTTGAGCTTGGCTTGATAAGGCGTGATAAAAGCTTGAGTTTTGCTTGAAAAGCTTGAATATGTATAAATTTAATTTTTTATAATAAAAGTTATAAATAAACATATGTATAAAATTAAAAAAATAAAATAAAAATCAAAATCAAACATATCTATAAAATACAAAAAACAAAAATCATTACTTAAAACAAATTTGATTTATTTAACATTAATAAAATCAATAATAAAATCATCGTACAATCTTGGTTTCAAAATGTGTTTTGCGCTCCAATACGATTAAGGTCTCAAAGGCCATTGCATGATGTGAATGTGAGCGCAATTTAGACAAATTGCGTTTAGTATTAATAAGAGTACAAGAAATATTTATACACACATTGTATTCCACCAAGTACCGACTAAATACAATAATTAAATTTATAAAAATAAAGAATCATTTAAAATACAAAGAACTAAAATATAAATATAATCAGAGTTAAAAACCTTCTAAAATATAATTTTTATGACATTAGCCCTTAAAATTAGGTTAATACTCAAATTAACAATTAGTTGCTTATATAATTTCATCATAAAAACATATTTTTGATAGAGCTTAAAAAAGTTTGATAAGAACTCGAGCCGAGCTATCAAAAGCTTGAGCTTGTGCTTGATATAGTTTCGAGCTATTTTTTAGGCTTAAGCTTGATAAAAGCTTGCCTTGATCGAGCCAAGCTCGAGCTCGAGTTGCTTGATAAAAGCTTGGCTTGATTACAGCCCTAGTCTTGAGATCGTAGTCTTCGTCTTTCTTTTCTTTTCTTTTTCTTGGTGAATATGTTGAAATGATCTTTATCTTTAATCTTGAGCACGTTTCTCTTGCCTTGGTCTTGTGGATCCATCACTTGTGATATTCGCCTTCTCGTGACTTCATGTCCCACATACTTATACCTTTGTAATTCTTGAAAGCTTCAGAGTTTGATACAGCGGAAGACTTGAGGTTGAGCTTTCTAGAATTTGCTGAAGTGTTAAGTGCAGAAAGTATAAGCATGTGGGGACGACTTCTTCTCGGACACCGCAACGCCACCGTCTTCAAATGCAACAACATAAGTAGAAACGAACGAAATGGCTTTGACATTTTATTCTAATTCGGTAGCATTTTACCTCCGGTCGGTGAAGACCGTTGGACGATATAAAATATCGTACTTTTGGCAGGTAGTTTCAATTAAGAACCTCCTTTACAAGATTTCGCGGGTAAACTCGTTCTCTTTACTCGATCGTCCAAAGCTGACTGCGAACGTAAAGAGTGAATCATTTAGATAAAATTATCCGCATGATTGAAGCCGTCAATTTAGATTCCTGAAACAAGTTTGATTCATTTAAGAATCGCACCATCTTTGCTTTCCAGTTGTCACTAGCTCGATTCATGTAAAATCTTGCAAGTTACCTAACAAGTGTTATTTGATGTTAACACTAGATGGATTTCCACTCATCACCGTGAATACTAAAGAGTGTCACTCTGAGTGTTCTGACAAGATCACTAAGATATTGCGTAGAGGCCTGTAACGAGTTTGAATTCATTTAAGAATTAAACCACTGTTCCTTTCCAATTATCACAAGTTTGACTCATAAAGAATCACACAAGTCACCTGCCATGAGTTTTTTTATGTTCGCTCAAGAAGGATTTCCATCTTCTATGTAAATACTAGCGTATTACTCGGATGTTTAGGCAAGATCATGAAGATTTTTCGTAGGACTCTTAATATCTTTCTTACTTTTCACAGAGTGTGAAGAAGCAATGAAATATGGAAATGTGTCCTTATGAGATTACTGATGATCTCAAATGGCTCTAGACTCGATCGTGCATTTTAGGTTTTAGTGATCAGAGGCTGGAGAGGAGTGCCACCATTTCAATACCAATTTATTCAGGGTGAATAAATCAATAGATAATGTGTGATTAAAATACCTTTTGAGAGATATATGAGTTAGTTGGGATGGGTTGTACAATATATCACTAGGTCCATGATGTCTATCTTCAAGAGCATATGAGTTGACCCAGTTTCTACCTAAGGTTGTAAGGATGGCTTCTTTATTTTCACCCTTTATCTTTACATTTATTTTTCATTTTTCAACCCCTTCAATGCTTACCAATACGTCATAACTAGCACCTTGTTGTGATTGTTCCAGTGCTAACTTAAGTACTTGGTCGGCATTCAGCTACGTTCACAATCTTTCTCCATCTTTCCTAAGGACTACTATTTCTTGCTATGGAATTTCCTTGGGAAGATCCCTCCGGTTTTGGAAGAATTATTGGACTTAACCTATCCTACCATCCTTATGTCACCACTATCGTCATCGTCGTGAAATAAATGGGGCGTGGGTAAGTATATGTCATCATGAATTCCGTTTTGATATCCAAATCCATTTTGCTCCCCCTTAACATATACCACGATATTCAAAAATATTTCCTATATGTTGGGATGAGCCATCACGTTAAGTCAAAGCATTCGTGAAAAACCATTTCTCATATTAAGTCACATTTTCTCCCCCATATTGAAAATATTAACCCAGTCGATATTTTTTATATCAATTTATTTAATGAGGTTTTAGGGAAGAAAATGCAAGTCTTTTCTATCTTCATGATACTGATTTGTAAAAAAATGATACCATATTTGTTGAAATAGATCACATATTAACCATACTAGAAAAAATTGATAAGGTTGAACCTGATTGATAAGAACATCATATGACAAAATCACATGGTTCTTGTCGGCAAATGTTGATTTCCCTCGTTAGTCTGAAGTTATCTCGTCAGCTTGAAAAGCGATAACCTTTGTTGATACCACATGTACGATTGGTATTTTTGTCTTGACACCAATTATGAAGTCGGTACTTTCGCCTTGATACAGATTGAAAGATGAATACTTTGTTCTTGACACCAGTTGGTAACACCGGCAATACACAATGAATCGGCATCGAAGAATCTGATTGCTTGACAATTGCTTCCCCTCAATTGTTTCCCCGTGTTCTATCTAAAGAGCTGTAGTCGTCTTTTGAGTAGTCGCATCGTCGAGTATCTAGATACCAAATCGTAGATCCTCAAATTGTAGAGATGATAACTTCGTAAAAACAATATTTCTCTCGTTTTAACAAATAAATGCACCAAAGCGTACATCTATTCGTGTTAGATCATGATACCAAATGTAAATATGGACATGGTCCCTTACATGGTTAAAAAATAAACCATGCCCGAGAAAATTTTGAGCCAAAGTTTTCATAAGAAATTATTGACTTGAATATGAAAAGCGGGTTACTATCTGAAATAATAGCAAGCCATTTTGGCATGTTTTATGAATATTTACAACTTTTGTACGAACTCTATCTATGGTGTCATGTCAATATTAATCGACATTTCTAAGGCCGTAAGTATTATCGTACCAAAAGACATGCCTTGGAAAAATAAAGTAAAAATATTTTTGGATTTTCTGAAATTTTCAATTTTTATGGGTTTTATATGGTTTTATATTTTTATATTTTGCTTTTGTAGATAAAAATATATACAATTCCGATGACTTGAGCTACAAAACTTTGAATATTTTGATAATAGCTCGAGACCCGAGAAAGTTGACTTTCTCGTTGATAGGATAAGTTATCTGAAAGATAAACTTTCCTTTTTAACTAAAGAGTGAGTTCTAAGCTGACATTTACTTATAAATCATTTTCATGAGCTTAAAAACTTTTGAATGTTTTAACAAAAATCTCATTACCGTGAAAAATTAATTTCCCGTTGTGAGGAGAAGTAGTCTTTCGAGGGGCAAACTTTCCTAAATGAGCTTAACAGTTGGAATGTTTTAATACAAGCTCACGACCGAGAAAAATTAATTTCTCGTTACGAGGATAAGTTATCATTAAAGATAAATTTTCCTAAAGTTGAATACCGAGTTACAGTCTGATATTTAACTGTAAGTCACTATCAAGAGCGTAAAAACTTTGAATGTTTTTATAATAGATCATGACCGAGAAAATTTAATTTCTTGTTATTGAGGATAAGTTATCATTAGTGATAAACTTTCCTGTATTTGAAGATCGGGTTACAATCTGTGATCCGACTGTAAGGTATTTTACTTGAGCTTAAGATTTCAAATATCTTAATGAAATAGCTCAAGTCTGAGAAGTTGTAAACTTCTCGTTGTTAGGATAAGTGCAAATAAATATATACTTTCCTTTCTTTGAAGTTCGGGTTACAGTCTGTTATTTGACTATGAGCCATATACACGAGCTTAAAACTTTTGAATAGTTTTAATTCCGGCTCGTGTCCGAGAAAAATTAATTTCTCGTTCTGAGGGTAAGTTATCATTGAATAGATAACCTTCCCTTTATTTGAAGTTCGAATTACAGTCTGACGTGTGACTGTAAGTCATATTGCATGATTAACCGCAAATCCCTTGAGACACTCGTGGTATACAAAAATTGGATCATTTTGTTCTTGTTGAACCTTAACTTTAGTACTTGTACTCTCATTAGTAGTTTGTATGCTTTCATAAGAGTTAGTGATATCTTTGGTAGAGCCATGTGGGGTTTCACGGTTGGCTTTACTTGTGCCAGGGGTGACTTGAGGTGATGGATCACTTTTGGTAGCTGTCGAAGGTTTCCTTTTATAGACTAACCAAATATTGGGCTTAAGTGATGTATCATCCTATTGAATTTCCTCCCTAGTATTTTGAGTAGGAGTAGAGACTATCCTAGTTAAAGGGCACTCATTTCCTACAATAGTGAAAGTTTTACCAGTGGGACGCCAAACTTTGCTAATGGTTTTGATGACGTACAGTCCCTAGTCGGGCTGGATAGTCCGACTCACGGGTACTACCCGCATCCATCAGGAGTGGATTGGATACTTGTGTGATGTGCGCACATCGCCCATAAAGCCTGGTAAGCCGCTGTCGCACAAGAGGTTGATTACTTAGCCAAGTCGTCGTCGCAGTGCGACAGGATCATACCGAATATAACTTATATTATAGTTATATTCGCCTAAAGAAAAGGGATATACACTTGCCTTAGTTGGATAATGAAGATCAAGATATTTCGAGTCATTATCTCTTTCTTAGGCCGCAAGAACAGGGAGCCCAGCCTGGACTCTCTCGAGTATAAAAGGAACCCCTTCGGTTCCACAAAGGTACGATACACACAATACCCTAAACACTAATATACTCAAAACCGATTACTTACTCTCACGCGGTAGTCTAATCATGGGTCACAAACTCACGGTAAGCCTAACGGTGTCTGTTTAGTGCGTAGGGTCCTAAAGCAAGTTTCACTTGGTGCGAGAGCCGGAGTCCACAAGACCCCAAATTAAGCCTAATTTGGGTTAAGCTCGGTCTACCCCAACTTTTGCATCAACAAGTTGGTGCCATCCGTGGGACCCAAACTAAACTCTAACCAATGACGAAAAATGGCGCAAACCCGCCCCCACCCAAAGGTGGATCCAAGAAGGCAACGGGTCTTTACTCAAGCCTTGATCCCAATAACCCAAGTCATGGTGGGAAAGGACTACAAGTATCCTTCTCTCCGTTGGTCACTCCGACCCTACCGACGGTCGGAACCACATTGTCCTCTCAGGAGATCCCTAATCAAGGTCGCAAGGAGACTCTGGACGCAAGGGCTGTGATAGATTCGCAGGTGGAAAGATAAATTTCCCCCGCGGCGAAGCAAATTATGAGCGATTATGTCGTAGAAAACTATGAGGCGCTAATCTGAATTATGAGGGCGCAAATGAGGGCGAATCTAGCAAGAGACCTTCGGATCAGTTTAGAATTCGATAAAGAATTCAAGTCTAAGGGAGGCTCAAGATCCAGTAAGGAAGCTAGAAAGGAGAAGAGAAGGAAGCAAAGAGCGACTGAGATCCCAGCATCCACTTCGGATGCACCTCTCATTAAGGACGCATCGTCCTCAGATAGCTCCAGGGACTCAGGAGAAGAGGATGGTTTCATGACACCAGTCAATGACCACCGGCGCACAAGCGTGAAGGACAGACTAGGGCCTAACCCTACTAGTAGACAAAGTGCCCTTAAAAGGAGATGAATCTCAGGATCTACGAGTTTAGGAAAGAAGTAAGAGCACTGAAAGGAGGCGCAAGAGGAATTATTCGAGCGAAGGTTCCTCGGACTCTAGTCATAGCGACCTCCACCCCCGCCGTAGAAGGGCCTCTCCCTCGTCCACTAAGGACTCTGACTCTTCTTACTACGACAGAAAACACCACAGGGCGCCAAAAAGGCCAAGGATACAACGTGAAGATCAATGGACCCTGCCATGGCGTCGAGAAAAAGGAAGCGCGTTCTCAAAACGCATAACTACTTTCAAGGATAACAGGAAAAGATGCATGCCGTCTAATGTTAAGACCTATGACGGCACGACGGATCCGGATGATCACCTGAAAGTATTCGAATCTCAGGCAGGGATAGAGCAATGGCCAGAAGCCGTGTGGTGCCATATGTTCAACTCGACGCTCATCGGGAACAATCGGACATGGTTCCACCGTCTCCCGCGAAGGAGCATCCATGGGTTTGAAGAACTTTGAAGAGCGTTCCGCAGGAACTATGTGCAGCAAAAGAAGTATGACAAAAGTCCGGTTTCACTTGCGAGAGTGAAGCAGAGGCATAACGAGATCCTAGAGGACTTCATGGAACGCTTTAAATCTGAGTGCAACCAGAATAAGGATTGCCCAGAAATTCTAAAGATTTCTGGATTCCTCGCAGGCATCACAAATCCGGACCTAATAAAAAAGTTGAACGACAGAACCCCGACAACGTTTGACGGGGTAATGAAAAAGGTCTGAGCGTTTATTCAAGGAGAACAGCAGCAGCAGATAGCCTACAAATGACGTCGGGCTACAGGTACTAAGACATGCCTAAGAAACAAACATATGGGCAAAATATCAGTCGCACGTTGGACTTCCAAGGAGCGGTAAAGCAAGGGCGCAACAACAACAACAACAAGTTTACCCCGCTGCAAAAAACCTCTAGAGAGATATTTCTATCAGAAGGAGCAAATTTTCCAAAGCCTAGCCCAATGTTGGGACCAGTGGATAAGCGAGATAACACAAAGCACTGCGAGTACCATGATGATAAAGGGCATGCTACGGATGAGTGTATTTAGTAGAAAAGACACATTGAAAGCCTGGTAAAGGCAGGAAAGCTGAACCACCTGATAAGAGATTGGAGAAAAAACGCGGATGCGAAGAAGGTCGAAGTGAAAAAAGGAAGGATAAACCTATAACCATATACATGGTAGAGAGGGAAAAATCTTTCATGCAAAGAAGGGTGGTCGCAGAATTTTCGCACGATAAAGAAATAGCGTTCCCCATCCTTTCAGATATGGACTACAGAGTCGGCTCGTTGACGATTGACATAGCCTTCGGCGACCACACTATAGAAGGCGTGTGCATCGATGGGGGGTCTACAGCGAGCATATTATACGAACATTGCTTCGCACGGTTGCCATAGGAAATTAGGAATGAGCTAGAAGAGACAGCACAGATTCTCACAGGGTTTAGCGGTGATAAGACTCGACCACTGGGGCATCTCTACACACAGGTGACCATTGGGAACGCGGAACACTCGGCGATGGTATGGATAGACTTCATGGTTGTGCGCTCTCAATCCTCGTTCAACGGGATAATCGGACAGCTTACGCTAAAGACGCTGCGTGTAGTACCTTCCACGGTACATGATATGTTCAAATTCCCGGTGCAAAATGGAGTAGTTACCATCCGTAATATAGACACAATCGAAGGAGGTAACAGTACTTCTAGCACCAACACTAAAAGGAAGCAGGCGAACAGGTGTCAACATGATATAGAGCCAAGTCCACAAATGAGCAGATGGAGGCGTGTCTCGGAGGAATCCCAGGCGCCAAGCACGTCTGTGCGCGCGGAATCGCTGCTAGGACTCTCATGTAACACCCCCAAAATAGACCCAGCGGAAGCACACTAGTTTTGGGGCCTGTTACGTCATGATTATCTGAGTCTTGATCCGAGAGAACGACTTTTATGCCAAATATCACAAAGTATACTCCAAATAATCATACATTCAAGTACCTGAGAATACATGCTTAAAACGTTCAACATAAAGTTGGTGAGTTCATAAGTTTTATTAAAAAGTTTATGACACTTCAAAAGTTTATAAAGTCCACTACCGAAAGTAGTATCGTAAAAGCGTTTAGAAATCCAGAGTTTCGCAACAAAAGCAACGTTGACCACAAAGTTCAGTCATACATCAACATTTAGCTAAAAGCATTACGGTCAACACAAAATAATTCAATTCATATTCAAGATTCATAACAACATCACATGCAAGATTCATATCAAGATCACATATAAGAAGCATATCAAAATCATACAAGATCATAGCAAGATTCAAATTTCAAGATCAATACGTGATCACAGCAAGATTCAATTCTAGATCAATACAAGATCATAGCAAGATTCATAGTCAAGATCAAATACAAGATCATAGCAAGATGGATCACAATAGCAATTCAAGTTCAGAATCATAGCAAGCAATGGACCGCAAAAACATAGATAAGATATGCAAGACCATCATGGGAGATATGACGTTAAGCATATTGGGTACAACACAATGTTTATGATAACACTAAGCTCATGAAACCGAACTATGGCAAGTACGCCGAAACATCGCGCGCATGAAATAAAAGTTGCCCCAGTAGGTGTCTAACCCAAGACCACCTAGCACAACATCAAATGGTATACGTTCGTTTGACATTGGAAATTTACAAATCCTCGAACGGAGGTTGCCAAAACCTCAATAGATCTATCCATTACATCAGGTTCACTTTATCGGTCATCCAGAAGTGATTAACGGTTCATAAAGGGGACTAAGAAGAACGTGGGTTAAAGCTACTTAGGCATATCCATAAACCAACTTCAACGAAGTATACAACGAGAGCACATTTGCGTCCAAGCAAGTGACAAAGCATTATCTCATAGATAAACAATATCTCAACGAAGTATTTTTATACAAGCACAGTTGCATCCATAAGCAAATAACAAAGCATTATCTCTCCCAAATAGATTAAGCATATAACGCAGATTAAGAGAAGAAATGACTCACTCACATCTTCACAATATGGAGCATAATTTTCCATAAGTATCAACACATATGCATCGCAAACAATACTGGAGAAGTATAACCACGTATGTATCACAAACAGTCATTAGACGTATAAACACGTATTTGACATCGACAAGCATGCATCTCCCCCAAAAGAGACTAAAACATTTATAAAGCGATTCCAAAAAATAGAAAGATGGGGTATGAACTCACCTCAGAAACGCAAGTTATCACAGCAAGAGAATAATTATCATAGAATCAGATCACACAGATGCAACCTAAAATAATACTAGATTAGGTTACAATATGTAATGCAAGAAACAAATGAATGGCAAGCGCATATGTCAACCCTTACCATGGATTTTATTTATCAACGCGAGCTCGTGCTCAAAAGCGCTAGTCAAAATAACATTTGATCAAGTTTTAATAATTAAAAATATGACTTTTACTCAAGTAAGATACCGACCTCATTTTGGCGTTATTTAAATTTAACCAAATATAGCAAAACGTAATTAATGGATGACTAAACACGATCTATCGCTGACAACTGAATCTCGACCTTGCTGAATCACACTCGACACGGAAATTTTTTAAAAGGAAGCGTTGCGTTAAACACATACATAATTCATTTAGATAACTCGTACGATTTTAAATAAAGTGTTCCAAAATATCTATGGCAAGACCTTAACCTAAAATGACTCCATGTGAAGATAAGGTGTTGGAAAAACAATCCCACCCTTTGACAAAACTTAACCCACGTGACACATAGGTAGACTTTTGGAAAAGAAAGATAGCTATTGATTTAATAAGACACACGCTTTCTGCTTCAAAGCCCCTTTCTCTCTCTCGGTAGTAGCAAAGACATATTTCCAAACTTATCTTTTTAAATCATCACTCCAAGACATGTGTATATATGTACGCCCAAATGCATATTTGCATTTCTATATTTCCCCATCTCTCTCTCTCTCTCTCTCTCTCTCTCTCTCGTTCACCCACAATGCAAATATGAAACACAAAACACACACAAACACACGTAAGCTCAAACAGAACTCTTAACACAACTTTGAATGCAAGACACACGTTCACCCATGGTTTTGACTTAACAACAACTCGAGTACAATTTGGACTACAAAGAACACCACCCTCGACTCAAGCTCCAACTTAATCTCGACACCAACATGATCCCTAGATTCAGCGACTCCACAAGTGGTTTTGACTCAATTATGCAACACTAGACTCGAGCCCCACCTCAACCTTGACGCAACCAAGACTCTCAACCTACTACTGCTCTCACAACAATATTAATTACCTTCTTTCTCTCGTCTCACAACCAACCCACAGTGAAACTCACCAAAACCCATCAAAACTCTCACAATAGTATTCACCCAAAACAAAATCTTTCCTCTCATTATTCTCGGTACACCACTCAACTCTCACAAACTCCCATCAGTATTTCACCACTAAAACCCACACTAAACTCTCGTTTCAAAATCAACTTTCAACAAACCTCAACCAAACCTCTTCATCAATCTTACCACAAATAACACCCCAACGTGAGATGTTAAGACACGCGTGAGCACACATAAAGACCCATTCCGAATGATTTAAAAAGAACAAACCGTTTACATGAGACATGTTATGCTAGGTTTAAAGTTTTTACAAAAATCCATTCGTTCAAACTTAGTTTTCCCAAAATAAAGAAAATGGTAAGGTGACATATGAATGAAATGCAAAAACATGATGAAAGAAAAGATGATAACAAGGTGTGAAGGTTTAGACCTCGCGTTTCTTCTTGGCACAACGACAACGTAGCTAACTTAAAAGTACTACAAGTCTTCTACTAAATCAATAGTAACCCACTCGAACGGAACAGGTACTCACTTTGCCTCTCAGCTACTCTTAACCGACTCTTCAGTAATGATGCTCAAAGATGATGGTTATAATGGAAACGTTCAGTTTATGGTTTGTGCAAGTTTTAGTGTGGTGATGAACTCATTGGTGTGGATATATTGAAGTTTAAGAGATTAAATTTGAGGTGGATATGAATGAAATGGAGAAGAAAATGTGTTACTGTGTGTATGTTATAGCAAATGTGGGTGTGAGTAAAACCATGCCTGATAAATGAGAATTGCGTGAGTGGGAGGGGACCAAAATGATCGGCCAATCACATTTGGATAAAGTGGGTACTTGGTAGCAGGTGATGGCAGGGGCATCATGTGAGGTGACACACAAGTTTTCAAATTTGCACTAGACTTTGCGGGTGAAGTAAAAAGGAATGAAGTATTAGGTTGTGAGATTCCAAAAGTTGGCAGGTTAAATGCTATATGTTTGATAACTCCCATGGTGGGTATAATATTGTAGCAAAGAGGAATTTTATTATAATGTGTTTATTTGATGTAGCTTGAACAAGTATCAAGTTGGACCAAAGTGGCATATGCGGATCCTGTAGGTAGTAGGAATAGGAGTCGTGCGCTTTGTAGTTGTGTCGTAAAATGATATCGAGTATATAAATAATAAGAATTATTCGGTTCACGCATTACCCTAGTATTGATATTATAGTTTATGTACAACACATAAATTCTGTAACTTAGGAAATAAATTCAACGATAACAGGCATAGCTCGTGAGCGCACGAGGTCAAGGTGTCGCTCGTGAGCGCACGAGGTCAAAATTTAACATGCGCAGTTTATGTAGACATTGACTAAGCGCAGTCTGCAACTAAAATAAATTTAGCACATAAAATGACATACGATCAACTCTCGAGGGTAAGAACTATAAATATCTCGTGAAATTTAAATATAAAGGTTTTATTTTTTTACTGTGTTGATACGCAGACTATGCGATTTTTTAGATTTTGCAAAATATGACCCATTATCAAACCCAAAAAGGTATCGCTCAAAATGAATTTTGAAATATATTTTATTATTATTATTTAAAGTACGAAAAATTCTCGGGTGTTATGATGACGTGTAGTCTCTAGTCGGGCTGGACGGTTCAACTCACGGGTACTACCCGCATCTATCAGGAATGGATTGGGTACTTGTGCGATGTGTGCGCGCATGGCCCATAAAGCCTGGAAAGCCGCTGGCGCACAAGAGGCTGGTTACTTAGCCAAGTCCTCGTCGCAGTGCGACAGGATCAGACCGAATATAACTTATATTATAGTTATATTCGCCCAAGGAGAAGGGATATACACTTGCCTTAGTTGGATAATGAAGATCAAGTTATTTCGAGTCATTATCTCTTCCTTAGGCCGCAAGAACAGGGAGCCCAGCCTGGGCTCTCTCGAGTATAAAAGGAACCCCTTAGGTTCCACAAAGGTATGATACACACAATACCCTAAACACTAATATACTCAAATCGATTACTTACTCTCACGCCGGAGTCTAATCGTGGGCAAAAAACCCACGGTAAGCCTAACGGTGTATGTTTAATGCGCATGGTCCTAAAGCAAGTTTCACTTGGTGCGAGAGCCGGAGTCCACAAGACCCCAAATTAAGCCTAATTTGGGTTAAGCTCGGTCTACCCTGACTTTTGCATCAACAAGTTGGCGCCATCCGTGGAAACCTTGCTAAGCTCTAACAAATGACAAAAAGCGGTAAGAATGAAGGCCGTCAAGGATCCTCGACGGTAGATGGTCGTATCACATCAATAAATGTTACCCCTGGATTTGCCAGCGAGGAAAACACTCGGGACGTGAAAAATCCCCCAGTTATAAGAACGGGAGGACTGTTCTCAACCCCCTTACTCGCCGCGGAGGAAAAAAGCATCGAATGGGAGTCAACTCAGCCTCCTCCCAACAAACAAAAAAGAAAGACACCCCAAGAAGAGAGAGGGGAAGTTATTGCTACAAAGGCACGCATGATGGAGGAGTATGTAGCTCATAACCTACAAGCACTCATCCCTTTGGTGGCAAAACATGAAAAGATGGTAGATGAATCAATGCGCGCGAAGCATGCCTCATCCTCAGAAGGCAATCTGTCAGGATCAAGTGATAATCCGCCCAAAAAACGTATACGCGCAAGTTATTCCTCTGAGGATCAAATCTTCTCACAACCCTGGAGGAGAGCCAGGAAAAATGCTTTTACGAGGCGCATACATCATTATGGAGACACAAGGAAGCGTCGCTTACCATCAAACATGAAAACTTATGATGGCACAACGGATCCAGAAGACCACTTGAAAGTCTTTGAGTCTAAGGCAGGTATCGAACAATGGCCAGAACCCGTGTGGTGCAATATGTTTAACTCTACACTTGTAGGGAGCGCGTGGACATGGTTCGATAGCCTCCCACCGCGAACAGTCAACGGGTACGAAGTGTTGCGAAAAGCGTTCAAAAAAACTATGTGCAACAAAAAAGGCATGATAGGAGTGTTGTATCGCTAGCCAGGGTAAAGCAGAACCAGGGCGAATACTTGGAAGACTTTCTGGAACGTTTCAAGAGCGAGTGTCTTCAAATAAAGGACTGACCAGAAATTTTGAAAGTATCCTGCTTCATGGCGGGCATATGAAACAACGATCTAATAAAGAAGCTTAATGAGAGAATGCCCGAAACCTTCGATGGAATACTAAGACGGATCTATCCGCACATCCAATGAAGGACTCAATAACTAAGGCATATCTCTAGGCCTTGATTACATAGGAAGGAGCAGAGAGGGGCGAGCTTATAACTCAAGGTTTACCCCGTTAAGTTAACCCCAAGAGAAATCCTTGTGTCAGAAGGTACGAGTTTCACAAGACCAACGCCAATGACCACCCCAGTCGAAAACGCGCCAGTAATAGATATTGTGAATACCACAATGAGAGAGGGCACGCTACGAACGAATGTATTCAGCTGCAAAAATATATCGAGAATATAGTAAAGAAAGGCGAGCTAAAACACCTTGTCAAGGAAACCACGAAGGATGATAGACAAAAATTCGCTAGCGCGAAAATTTACATGGTGGAATCGTGGCAATGAAGGACAAGGCAGAGGGTGAGCCAAAAGTTCTCGAAGGGAAAAGACATTTCCTTCCCCACACTCAATGCAAGGAACATCACAGACGACCCGCTAGTTATAGAAATAAGCATTGGTCAGCACAACATACATCGTATGTATGTGGATGGAGGTTCATCAGTAGAAATAATGTACGCGCACTGCTTTCTAAAGCTTAGTGCAAAAATAAAGAGCCAAATGAAGCCCGCGACTTCCCCGCTCATTGGATTTAGTGGAGAAGCGGTATGGCCCTTGGGCCAACTAGAATTAGCAGTAAGAGTGGGAAATGATGAGCACTCGACGGAGGTTCCAATGAATTTTTTTATAATACAGTCGCCATCACAATATAACGGGATGATAGGGCGACCAACTATAATAGCACTGCGAGCGGTACCTTCTACGGCTCACGGTATGATTCAATTCCCAGTTGATGGAGGGATCGTAACGATATTCAACACGACATTAACACCTCCAGAATGCAACGCGATCACAGAACTGCCTTGGATCACGGTGGAACCAAAGGTGAACTCACCACCAAATTTGAAGGTAGCAGTACATCCGCAATACCCGGATCAGGAGATAACGATCGGAGGGACATTATCTGACAAAGGAAAGACATACATTTGTCGCCTTTTGAAGGATAATCTGGACGTCTTCGCATGGGAACCCAAAGATATGACAGGGGTGCCAAGGTCGATAACCGAACACAAGCTTCAGATCCGCGAAGGATACCCTCCGATTAGGCAAAAGAAAAGAGGACAGGCCCCAGAGCGCAACAAAGTAATACTGGAAGAGGTAAAAAGCTGGTGGACGCAGGAATCATAAGGGAAGTTTACTATCACGACTGGCTCGCTAACCCGGTAATGGTAAAGAAACATGATGGCAGCTGGCGCATGTGCGTTGATTTCACATACCTCAATAAAGCTTGTCCCCAAGATTGCTACCCACTCCCAGAGATAGATTAGAAGGTGGAATCATTGTGTAGATACCCCTTCAAATGCTTCATGGACGCATACAAGGGATACCATCAGATACAAACGGTAGAAGAGGATGAGGAAAATACAACATTCCATACCAGCCAGGGCGTGTATTGTTATACAAAAATGCCGTTTGGACTAAAGAACGCAGGGACCACGTACCAACGACTGGTTGATAAGGCATTTAAAAGCCAAATAGGGAGAAATTTGGAGGTATATGTCGATGACTTGGTAATAAAAAGTCATACAAAGAGCGAGCTTATTCGGGATATAGAGGAAACATTCTCTACCCTCAGAAGGATAAACATGAAGTTAAACCCATAAAAGTGCACTTTGGGGCGACAGAAGGCATGTTTCTAGGATACATGATTGATCCCAATGGAATTAAACCCTGTCCAGAGAAAACAGACGCGGTCATTCAACTACAGAGCCCAAGGACGAAAAAGGAAGTGCAGTCGCTAAATGGGAAGCTTGCAGGGTTGAAAAGGTTCCTGTCCAAGTCAGCAGAGAAGTCGCTCCCCTTATTTAAAACACTTAAAAAGTGCATTAAGAAGGGGGACTTCAATTGGACGAAGGAAGTAGAAAAGGCCTTCGAGGAATTGAAAGCGCATCTAGCCTCGCTCCCCATGTTAGTCGTGCCACGACCTAAAGAAGAGCTGATAATATATTTATCCGCAACACATGGAGCGATCAGCGCGGTGCTAATGACGGACAGGGAAAATGTGCAGACATGAGTGTACTTTATAAGTAGAGTGTTACAGAGCTCGGGGCTAAATTACACCCGATGGAGAAATTAGTACTCGTGCTAGTGTTTGCAGCAAAGAGGTTGCGCATATATTTCCAAGCGCACCCGATAGTGGTAATAACGGATCAACCCATAAAACAGGTAATCTCAAAACCAGATGTCGCGGGCAGGTCCCAAAAATGGAGTGTTCTACTAGGGGCACACAACATTACCTACAGGCCACGCAATGACGTAAAAGGACAAATTCTGGCGGATTTTATTATCGAAAAGCCAAAAGAGGGCGCTCAAGGGCTAGATCAAGAGGAAGAAGACCAAGCCCCGTGGATCTTGTTCACAGATGGGTCATCCTACACTGATGGATCAGGCGCGGGACTCATACTCACCAATCCAGAAGGAATGGAGTTCACATACGCATTATGTTTTGAATTCACAGCCACAAATAATAAGGCAGAGTATGAAGCACCGGTAGCAGGGCTAAGAATCACGGCAAGAATGGGCGTCCGCAATCTCGAAGCAAATGTAGATTATCGATTGGTGGCGAACTATATACGTGGTGATTATGAAGCAAAAGAGGATAATACGGTGCAGTACTTACAAAAAGATAAAGCATTGATTGAGGGGTTCCATAAGTTCCAGATACGCCAAGTACCCAGAGGGAGAACAAGAAAGCAAATGCACTTAGCAAGATAGCCTCCACCAGTTTTGCGCACTTGTCGAAACAAGTCCTGATGGAAATCCTCAAGGACAAGTCAATCAAAGAGCAAGAGGTCGTGTCGGTTGTAGAGGAAGAAGGCCCTACATGGATGACACCGATTATAGATTATTTGACGAATGACTCACTCCCGCATGACGAAAATGAGTCACGGCGAGTGCGATGACGTTCGAGGCAATTTGAAGTCAGAGATGGGATCATTTACAAGCGATCATTTCTCCAACGATGGTTAAGATGTGTAGGACCACGACAGGCGCAGTACATCATTAGCAAAATCCATGAGGGGTCGTGCGGAATGCACGCAGGACCAAGGTCCGTAGTGGCGACAGCATTGCGCAGCGGGTACTACTGGCCAACTATGCATACAAACGCGCAAACGCTCATCAATAAATGCAATGACTGCCAGGTGCACAGGCCAGTACCTAGGCAGCCCCAGGAGGAGCTCACGCCAATTACCTCCCCTTGGCTATTCTTCAAATGAGGAATCGATATCGCGGGACCCTTCCCTGTAGCTGCGGGAGGAGTTAAGTTCCTTATAGTCGTGATGGATTACTTCATAAGATGGATTGAAGCAAAGGCAGTCGCGACGATTACGAGGAATCATGTGAAAAGGTTCGTATGGGACAACATAGTATGTCGTTTCGGACTACTTGGTGAAATAATCTTAGATAATAGAAAGCAGTTCGCAGAGAAACCGTTTAAGGATTGGTGCGCGAAGAATGGGATACATCAACGTTTCGCATCGGTTGCTCACCCGCAAACGAATGGACTTGTGGAGAGAGCAAACAGGAGTTTGGGGGATGGCATAAAAGCACGGTTGGGGGATCATAATAAAAAGTGGGTCGATGAGTTGTCACATGTTTTATGGGCACATCGCACGATGATCAAGACGGCCACAGGGGCCCCCTTCGCCCTTACATATGGGACAGAAGCAGTCATTCCAGCTAAGATAGGACTGCAAACACTCCGCACAACAGAGGTAGACATGGTTACTAATGACGACGAGCTACGATTGAACTTAGACATAATCGAGGAGTGACGAGAGTTAGCAGCAATCCGCGAAGCTAGGTCAAAAGCAAGGATGAAAGGTTACTATGATGCTAGGGTGCGCAAGACCTCCTTCAGACCAGGTGATTTTGTGTACCTCTCAAACGCGGCAAGTCGCGCTGAGAATACAGGGAAGCTTAGACCAAAATGGGAAGGACACTACATAGTGACAGATGCACTTGGAAATGGCGCATACCGGCTACGCGACATGGATGGTCGCGACCTACAAAGACCTTGGAACATATGCCATCTAGAGAAGTGCTACCTTTAAGGGCGAAACTTCCTAAGTGAATGTATTGTTTTTTTCCTTTTATTTTTTGTGTTTAAAATCTTGCAAGTATTAATAAAACAGTCGTGGTCCCTAGCTAGTTCCACGGCGCATTCTCAAAACTCTTCTTTATGTCATACATACTTTTTTCTTATTATATATTGCCGATTGGCGCACGCGTGCACAACCTTTCCAGGAGAAATAAGAGGAACGAGCCTACCCTACTAATTAGACTCATCAAGTAAGTGGGATGCACCCCCTTCGACCATAGATCGTGTATCCCTGTTAGGCCTCTTGCTAGCAATGACGTCGTAGCAAGTTATGCAGCCAGTAAACTCTGAGACTGTCAAGACACACTAGTGCACACCTAACAATGGGTCAGCCTCACCTGACCGTCCTTATGGTAGTAGCGGTATACCGTACGTAATGAGCTTCTCAAACCCATATGGACCATTTATAAGCTTACATTAGCTTATTAGGCGAAATTGCGCTATAAACATTAAATAGACTTACTATAACAAAAGAAGGATAGTGTTTATTACAAAGCAAGAATTCGTGGATACAAAATATAAACATATGTTTACAAATCTCTAAGGCGATTGGAGAGCAGATGGGTCTCGGAGGAGGATCTCTTCAGTTTTAGCAAAGGAGGGCAGTAAGCAGTAGTGTGATGATACTTAAGACTTTTTTTCATCCGGTCCAGCAGGCGCGAATCCCTCTCCAGCAATGGCAATGGCAACACAGGGATGGTAGGAGCAAGGTGGGCCGCACCAATGGAAGGCGCTGCTTCTATGTTTAGCAGGGCTTTCTTGGCAGCAACGCGACTCTCATGCGCTGCAAGGACCTTAGATAATGGCACTTCCTTCTCAATCTTGAATGGATCGAGAAAATCCTTGGGATGCGCGAATACTGGCACAGTCAACTGCTCCATAGATGGTTTTAGGTGAAAGTCTGCCAATAATTCTGCGCCCTCTGCCTTATGGCGCGCCAAGGTGAGGCCCTCCTTTACCACTTCAATGGGCACTTCATGATCCTTGTCCATCAAACCAAAAAGAGGGCAGCGGACATACACTCATTTCTTTCAAGGCTGTGGTGAGCTTGACGTCGGCCTTCGAATCGTAAAAAGGCACCTCTGATAGTTCTTGGTTCAGTAACTTCTCCTTGTGTGCAGTCGCCAAACCTCTTGAAGTACCCTCATTGATGGTGGCTATGACAAACTGGGAGAATGATGCTCGCAAGGTAGGGTCTTCCAAAGCAACCATTGTGGCTAGGCGCAGACCATGGCGCACTAGCCACCATTTCTTGGTTATCTCCTTCATTAAGCAAGGGTACAACTCCTCATCTAGTTCGATACCCAGTCTCTTCAATTGGCAGCTGAGATCGCTTACATCTTCCTTTAACCTCTCACCCAGAGCATCAATATCAGCAACAAACCTATCCTTCCCCTCCTCAAAGGCCCCCATAGCAGCAATGTTGGAGGCCTTTATCTGGCGAAGCTGGGCGCGCTCTTCGTCCAGGGCGGCAGATAACCTGTTCCTTTCTTGAGTTAAGGAATGGAGGAGGGCGGAATCTTTTCTTCCTCCCTCAGCTTCTTGGTCTATCTTTTCTTGTATATCGCCGAGAGCGGAGGATTTTTCTTCAGTAACCTGCCTCAACTTTTCCTCTGTCGTATGAAGTTTGGTAGACAACCCCATGTATCTCTTCTTGAGGTGCGATGTCAGCGTCACCTGCTGTGCTGCCAGATAACTTGCCTCATCGGCCAGGACAGAGTCACTCATCCCTTCAAGCACTACCTTTCGGCCAGGGGGCACAATGTTGTCTAAAAAGCTTGCCCAGTCAAATGCACTAGTGAGGTCGGAGGATGCAGGGAGCTCCCAGTCAGGGGCGAAGGTAGGATCCTGGGCGAACGCATCCCCTCCCACTGATGAAGCCTCTTTGTAGGGGGAGGGTGTCGTCTTGACTTTTGCAGACGATTTTTCTCGTTCGTCGCTGCTGTATAAGAGTAATGGTTAGACGGACGTTTAAAGTATAATCACATGGATATGCAGCGAAGAATGTATAGTTTACGCTACCATATAGGAGAAAAATGGTTACCTCAGATTGATGGTGGCGGGAGGAGTGTGTGGAGGGGTCTTGGCAAGGTTCTCCTCAAACTCTTCCTCTATAGTGCGCACCCCTGTCCAGGAGGGACCAGCCTCGGTGCGTGCGGATTTGTGTGGAGATGATGGGGGGCTTCTGCGTCTTTTACCTAAAGAGATAATGTCCTCTTCCTCAAACTCAGTCGTGGTCTTTTTGGCGTCTCTGGTATACTCATCTGAAGACAGTGAGGAGCTGAGAAATGGTGGTGGTTGTTGTTGTACGGGTGCTGCTGTTCCAACCGTTGCATTGGTGGAGATGACGATGGTTGGTCAGCGCCAGTGCCTTTGCTCCCTTGGGCGATCGATGGCTCCTCAATCTCTAAGTCCATGGTATTCTTCTGCGCACGATCACGAAGCGATTCTTTATTTTCTTGTTGAGGGCGAGTCAACACCAGCAAATTTTCAGGAAACGCACCACGGACAAGGTCAAGAACATCCATAACTGCGACAGGAAGCAAACAGAACAAAGGGAAACATATTTTAGTCTTCTAATATGTGATGGTACTTACAGAACATTATGATGAAGGTGGGAAGGACCACTAACCCTGGCCGCTCTGTCTGCGGAAGGCTATTACCATGTGCTCGCCACAGATGACTGCGCGGCTTAGGCCAAGAGTGACTAACACACTCTCCGGATGGGGTTGCACGGGAATGCGGTTGTTATTCTGAGTCTTCGCATCTACGGCGTTGTAAGAGTCGGGGCCAGGTGGGGGGTCCTTCCTCACGGTGTCATGGGTCAAGAATGGAAAGTGGAAGGGAAAGACAGCGTCATTGACCCAGAAGAATCTGTCGGTCCAATTCCTTAAGGAATCTATCTTTCCATCAAAAGATTGCATACCACCCTTTCGCTTAGCAAAAGACACCCAGCCATTGGCTAAATTCTGTTGGTAGAATACGCGGAAGAGATCTACCGTGGGTTTTATGTCTAGGGTGCGACAGTTTATTTCGAAATTCTAAATTTTCGCTGCCCCTATGCAATGTAGTTGGGATACGCGGGTCTCTTAGTGTATTAATACGCTCAGAAGGAAGCGCGACATAGGTAGACGCTAGTTTGCGTAATCAAAGTAACGAGTGTACAACCCTATCTTCCCTGCGGGGAACTGACTTATATTATGTTAGGGGTTGGGAACTTCTGGGTGCAGGTAGTCGGGTATGTAGAACTCAGAAGTAAATTGATCTAGTTGCTCAATGGTCAAGATTGACGTAATGTCGGTTAGCTGTTTCACCATGACGTTGGGAATACAAAACAGTGGTCGTGTAGATTACCTTAATAAGAGATCTGGTGATGATGGTAAGTGGTAGAGGCGTTGATGGTGATTTGAAGGTTTTGTAGATGGTAAGCAGTCAAAAGGAGGCGTGATGGGTTTATATAGGCTTCCTAGTTTTACTGCTCATGGTCAGATGTGTGCCACGTGTTCCCCACTTGCTAGATTTAACGGTAGAAGGTGAAGGGGTAATTATGATGTGGCAAGCACTTTTCTCGAGTACCAAGGAGGTTAGGTGAAAGGGGGGATGTTTGTCTTCTTGGCGGGAATGTTTAAATTCTGAGTTTATGTTTGGACTATGTGACTGCTTAGGTTTGATTATAGTCTAGTAGCCACGGATTGGACCTGCGACCACTAGACTGGGGGGCCATGATGACGTATAGTCCCTAGTCGGGCTGGACGGTCCGACTCACAGGTACTACCCGCATCCATCAGGAATGGATTGGGTACTTGTGAGATGTGTGCGCACATGGCCATAAAGCCTGGTAAGCCGCTGGTGCACAAGAGGCTGATTACTTAGCCAAGTCCTCGTCGCAGTACGACAGGATCAGACCGAATATAACTTATATTATAGTTATATTCGCCTAAGGAGAAGGGATATACACTTGCCTTAGTTGGATAATGAAGATCAAGTTATTTCGAGTCATTATCTCTTCCTTAGACCGCAAGAACAGGGAGCCCAGACTGGGCTCTCTCGAGTATAAAAGGAACCCCTTCGGTTCCACAAAGGTACGATACACACAATGCCCTAAACACTAATATACTCAAATCGATTACTTACTCTCACGCCGGAGTCTAATCGTGGGCAACAAACCCACGGTAAGCCTAACAGTGTCTGTTTAGTGCACAGGGTCCTAAAGCAAGTTTCACTTGGTGCGAGAGCCGGAGTCCACAAGACCCCAAATTAAGCACAATTTGGGTTAAGCTCGGTCTACCCTAACTTTTGCATCAACATGTTACATCATCCACGTGTCATTTTGAGTTTCGTCCTTGAAACTCGATCGTTGTTACTAGGTTGAGAAGTGTCAAGAATGTTGGAACGGAATAGATAAAGCGGAATGTATCCGAAAGATTTGACAGGTCAATCTGACAAAGCGGTAACTGTTCATAGACAATTATAGGAAATTAGAAGCGAAGAATCTAGCAAGTCGTCAGTCTTAAAAGTTGGTACAGAGTTAACTACAGTTAGTTAGTTAAGCTCACGCCGGTCGATGTTTATTCGGAAAATCTGTGCCACAATTCACGAGTCATTTGAAGTTTGAGAAATCATTCGCCAAAACACGATAATGGTAATGGTAAAAGGACAAAAGAACGATTAAATCGTATGGACGAACCGTGAGTCAAAAAGAACACGCTCCATAACTGGCTTAATAAAATAATATAAATAATGAGTCACGTCGAATGCACTTAAGCCCACTTGTTTATAAATCATTTTTTTTACATCGAGAAGTGTCCTAATCCATGTAAATAAAAATTTATAATCTCATGGTTCGGTGACGTATGATTTCTTTATTCAAAGGAAAAGGCGTCCCAATTCGTTTGAATAAAGATTTCATAGCTCATCCTACTTAAATATTCCCGACAAGGCTTATCATCAAAATATATAAAATATCTAAGAAAATAGATATTACCAAAAGAGTTTATAGCTAGTTTATTTATAAATTTTGTATTCAGACGTCCCAGACCATCTCAATACGAAACCATAAATAAGCTTTTGGTCTAGTGGCTTATGATTTCCCATTTAGACGTCCCATACCATCCAACTATGAAATCATAATTAACTTGATTGGAGTCCCACCTGCACCATTCAGACATGCAAACTATCCAAATGATATGACATAAAATTACCAAAAAGCAAAGCGTATGAGGCGGTAATAAGTCGTGTCCCGTAAGTAGATGTTCAAATTCATAAGCGAAAGAAAATAAATTTCGACGCGCGATAACGTGTGCAAAAACACGTATCAACCAGAATCTCGTATATATAATATAATGATATATTATAACAATTACCAAATAGATAAAAGGAACAATCACCATATAAAGCAATCATAAACTGATAAAACAAGCAATCATGCAGCAGCGGATAAAGAAATCACAAACATGCATAACAATCATTCATATAACAGTGGATAAAACAATTGTAATATGTATACGACACGTTCATATAGCAGCGGAAAGAGCATGTTAACATGATAAAACACACTAGAGCATAGGTTATTGTCTAGGCCTATACAATAACACCTAGTTTTCTATAACCAAGGCTCTGATACTAATCTGTAACACCCCCAAAATAGACCCAGCGGAAGCACACTAGTTTTGGGGCCTGTTACATCATGATTATCTGAGTCTTGATCTGAGAGAACAACTTCTATGCCAAATATCACAAAGTAGACTCCAAATAATCATACTGTCAAGTACCTGATAATACATGCTTAAAACGGTCAACATAAAGTTGGTGAGTTCATAAGTTTTGTTAAAAAGTTTATGACACTTCAAAAGTTTATAAAGTCTACTACCGAAAGTAGTATCGTAAAAGTGTTTAGAAATTCAGAGTTTCGCAACAAGAGCAACGTTTACCACAAAGTTCAGTCATATATCAACATTTAGCCAAAATCATTACAGTCAACACAAAATAATTCAAATTCATATTCAAGATTCATAACAACATCACATGCAAGATTCATATCAAGATCACATATAAGAAGCATATCAAGATCATACAAGATCATAGCAAGATTCAAATTTCAAGATCAATACGTGATCATAGCAAGATTCAATTCTAGATCAATACAAGATCATAGCAAGATTCACAGTCAAGATCAAATACAAGATCATAGCAAGATAGGTCACAATAGCAATTCAAGTTCAGAATCATAGCAAGCAATGGACCGAAAAAACATAGTTAAGATATGCAAGACCATCATGGGAGATATGCAAGACCATCATGGGAGATAGGACATTAAGCATATTGGGTACAACACAGTGTTTATGATAGCACTAAGCTCATGAAACCGAACTATGGCAAGTATGCCGAAACATCGCACGCATGAAATACAAGTTGCCCCAGTAGGTGTCTAACCTAAGACCACCTAGCACAACATCAAATGGTATACGTCCGTTTGGTAGTGGCGATTTACAAATCCCCGAACGGAGGTTGCCAAAACCTCAATAGATCTATCCATAACATCAGGTTCACTTTACCGGTCATCCAGAAGTGATTAACGGTTCATGAAGGGGACTAAGAAGAACGTGGGTTAAAGCTACTTAGGAATATCCATAAACAAACTTCAACGAAGTATACAACGAGAGCACATTTGCGTCTAAGCAAGTGACAAAGCATTATCTCATAGATAAACAATATCTCAGCGAAGTATTTTTATACAAGCACAGTTGCATCCACAAGCAAATAACAAAGCATTATCTCTCCCAAATAGATTAAGCATATAACGCAGATTAAGAGAAGAAATGACTCACTCACATCTTCACAATATGGAGCATAAACAATTTTCCATAAGTATCAACACATATGCATCGCAAACAATACTGGAGAGAAGTATAACCACGTATGTATCACAAACAGTCATCAGACGTATAAACACGTATTTGACATTGAAAAACATGCATCTCCCCCCAAAGAGACTAAAACATTTATAAAGCGATTCCAAAAAATAGAAAGATGGGATATGAACTCACCTCAACAACACAAGCTATCACAACAAGAGAATAATAATCATAGAATCAGATCACACATATGCAACCTAAAATAATACTAGATTAGGTTACAATCTATAATGAAAGAAACAAATGAATGTCATGCGCATATGTCAACCCTTACCATGGATTTTATTTATCAACACGAGCTCGTGCTCAAAAGCACTAGTCAAAATAACATTTGATCAAGTTTTAATAATTAAAAATATGACTTTTACTCAAGTAAGATACCGACGTCATTTTGGCGTTATTTAAATTTAACTAAATCTAGCAAAACGTAATTAATGGATGACTAAACACGATCTATCGCTGACAACTCAATCTCGACCTTGCTGAATCACACTCGACACGGAAAGATTTTAAAAGGAAGCGTTGCGTTAAACACATACATAATTCATTTAGATAACTCGTACGATTTTAAATAAAGTGTTCCAATTTATCTATGGCAAGACCTTAACCTAAAATGACTCCATGTGAAGATCATGTGTTGGAAAAACAATCCCACCCTTTGACAAAACTTAACCCACGTGACACATAGGTAGACTTTCAGAAAATAAAGATAGCTATTGATTTAATAAGAAACGCGCTTTCTGCTTCAAAGCCCCTTTCTCTCTCTCGGTAGTAGCAAAGACAGATTTCCAAACTTATCTTTTTAAATCATCACTTCAAGACATGTGTATATATTGTAAGACCCCAAAAATCTGGTAACGGGACATGTAAGCACTGTGGGGTCCCACATCATGGTAACATCATACATGGCAATAAGGTAAATAAAGGACATAGCAAATAAAATGACACACTTCACGAATTTCTTCAAAAGCTGCGGAATAAAGTTTTATAAATATGGTCCTAGATTTGCATAATATGACATCAACAAAAGTCACATAATTTTACCAACATACTCATAATAGTCTTAGTGCATAAAAGTACATTTATTGGCATGATTAACATGGCATAAGTAGTTTTCCTAAAAGTTTCAACCAATAATGACATGGAATCGTCCAGCTGCCGGATCGTGCGGGCTCCCATCCTTAGCAAAATTAAGCATTAGCATTACCTGAGAAATAACATGTAAATATTTCAACATAAAGCTGAGTGAAATTCATAGGTTTAATAAGTGGTGATGTGAAATACAAACATTATTTTTATAAAATAGCAACAGGATATAATTTAGTACCGTCGTACAAAATCATTTATATTTATTTATTGCAATAGCTCACGACACCGAAGCTTTAACATAAATGTTTTACCCCTAGTAAGTATCTAGTCAAAATACTTAGGTAATTAAATGTAAGTGCGTCAAGGTAATCGGGACGGGGATTGTTAATCCCGATGGATCCATCCACAACATTCGCGCTTGCAAAATGTGAACTAACGGTTCATGATGTAGGGGCTTTTTGACTAAGGTACTAATGCAATAAGTAAATGTATAATCTGGGGAAAGCATACCGTTCTTGAATAGCATACTAAAAGTTTTAAATGATTGTATTCCACGCATGTTATTCTCACCCCGCAATTTGTAACAAGTATATAAGAAAAGGGGTTATGAACTCACCTTTAGTAAGTAATCACAAGGTAAAAGGGGCTGAGCAAAAATAAGTCTTCACGGACCTATGCAATGGTGACGCGTAATAAGAATGCGTTCAATGAAGCAATAACGTTTTAGAAGTGGTGGGACATAGTATGACTAGGTAACTTGCGTGCGATGGCGAGACCTAAGCTTAAGTTAAAATTTTGACCCAACACCTTGAACCTACTGTAATAACCTAATATCAACCTTGTATGATGGTCCAAGCATTTATGTGTGGGTTCCGAACACGTTTAAGACTCGGTTTGAAAAACCAAAACAAGGGACTGCATTCAGTTTTCTGAAAAAGGCTGTGAAGATTTGGTCATATCTAAAAATCTATAATAGTACAGGAGGTGAAATTTCTTGACATGTATAGGTATTTCTCTTACCTTTCTAAGTTGGGCAAAAACAGACCTAGAACTATTTTAAATCAACGGGAATTTCATTTTTAGTGGTAGACTATCAAAACAGAAAGTTGTAAACGTCTTACAATGCCTTTGGTAACTTGAGCACAAATCCCAAATGGTATAAGATTTTGACACCAAACCAAAAAGAGAAGTTGTCTTATGATTGCACCTACTGTAAAAAGTTATAAAATCATAAATTCATCCTTTTTACCCAAGTCAATTAACCCACGTTTTAAGCATAACATTCAGATTTGACATAGTTTAGTAAAACGACCGTTCCGGGCACATCCGGACACTTTCCGTTTCCATCCAACTCACCATATTCTAAGCACATCAGTGGGTATCAAATTTTCAAATAAAAACACAGTCATATTTTTAACAAAATTTTGCCATAACCTGTTTGTTTCTGTGATAATTTTCATACTACGAAAACGACTCCATTCGGCTACCTAACCTAAATCAAGCAACACTTAAGCTATACCAAATCGCCAGCAAGTGTCCTAAGTCTTATTATGACCTAATTATCAAAAATCTCAGTGGGTTTCACCCAAGGAGTTCAAAATACATGAACAAGGAGAATCAAAATACTAGCAATATCAAAACTAAAATGCTAGGAGGGACTATACCTTCACAACAAGTAGGGATTAATCCAAACACGTAAATTAAACAATTCCTCCTCTTTGATCCTTAGAAATTTCGTGGCCCTAGGTCATCATAACATACCCAAATCAAAAATTTTCACAACATATAAAGGTTTTATGCATAGAAACATAAAAAACAAACATGGAATTTTACAAAAACATCATCAAATCATAAGATTTGATGATTTTTTTTACCTCAATCAAAAACTTGATGCATGTTGTAATTAACACATGGGTATGAATAAGAATCAAAGATTAGACATGGAATTATTATTAATTTACCTCAATTCAAAAAAAATCAGAGGTTTTTAGTGGTGTTGGTGATGTGTCGGCCTAAGGAAAGAAGGAGACCATCGATATATATATTTTTTTTTTGAAAGTTACTGAGTTTTTTTTGTTTAAGTATAAGGCTAAAATTGGTCAAATAAAGTCAAATTTGGGCTCCCTTGAGCCTAGCCCAGCTAAATACCCAAGAAAAGCCAAAGTATTTGGTGTTAACTCTCGAAATTTTAAGGGTTTAAATAACGTGCCTTTTCCGACGAAAACCGAGACTCGTTTATTTTTAAAACGAAATTTCTTTAAAATTACTCGTAAACACTAGTTTGGCCCGGATTTCACTAAGTTGGATCAAGGAGTCAAGAATAACTAGAAATCACATAAAAATAAATTTTATTGCGACGTTCGGACCCGAAAACCCAGTCCGACAGCCGGAAAACGCAAAAACGCAAAAGTTCACCATTGCGTCCGTAATTGCTCAAGATGTCGTTGTTCATTATTTTTTAGGCAAAGAGTCAATAATAAGACATATAAAATGTGATAAAACCTCATAGAAATTACAAACATGAAGTTTGGACATTTTGCTAATAATATCGTAAATTAGCGAAATTCATAAAATTTTATATTTAACTAAAATTCGAGGATGACACGTAATCACTGTAAAATAATTAGGGAATGTGGTGAAAGCGTGAATAAGCACGTATAACAGTTAAAAGAAATTTATCGAAATTCCGTGTTCTCACAGTCTTCCCCCCTAAAGGAACTCTGGTCCCTCAGAGTTTAACTGGAGGCAGTAGGTGACGGAAAGAGATGAGGATACTAGACTTTGAATTGTTCTTCACTTTCCCAAGTGAATTCAGCGCCACGTCGCGAGTCCCAACGGACTTTAACGATTGGAAACCAACTGCGCCTAAGTTTCTTGACTTGTCGGTCCACAATTTTGATCGGCTCTTCAACGAAATACATTGTGTCGTAGACTTTGATCTCTTCTAACGGGATTTGAACGTCTAACTCGGCCAAACATTTCTTAAGGTTGGAAACGTGAAACACGTTATGAACGCAACTTAGTTCTTGTGGTAAGCTCAAACGATAAGCCACAGGGCCAATACGTTCGATAATTTCAAACTTGGATTAAAATAATGACCTTTCAGTACGGAGAAATATCAAAAGATAACATGAACACAATAATTGCTTAAACGGACAAGGCGCTCTAAAATGAGCCAAGATGGTTAATAAACAAGGAATCGCAAATCACGCAACTGTAAAGCATGACAATTTACTTATAGAAAAATAAAGGGGAAATATGAATTACATATAGACATTTGGATTACAAGTTGTCACAACTATTTGTCTAGGATTTGTTATTACTTTCGATTTGGCTTATGTATTTTCTTGATTATAAGAAAACTTTACACGGTTTAGTGATTTGAAATCAAACTATATATATTTAGTGAGTAACCAGTCGCTATATCTTTTCTTGATCAGGATTTCGATGTAAAAGTAAATTAGTTCAAATAATTATTTCAATCAGCTTAAGAGCTTTTGGGATAACTGTATGAAATTATTGTTAAAAACTCAGGTTTATCGTTACCATTAGAAAAAAAATCAAATATCCATTTTTTTGATATCATTGTTAGAAATTATGAATTAAATTGATAATTTCATTAGGTTGAAAGTAAAGTATGATACAATCAAATACTTTTAAAAGATACAGTTTGACATCCTTTTAAACACTAGTTATAATTCTACCAAAGAGGATGTATAGATCTTATATTTAACTTGAAACGGGTATTTTGGTAATTTGAACACTTGATAAAGTGTGTAAAACGTTCTTAAAATTTAGAATAATGTATAGAAATCCATATAGGTGTTTAATGTCTCAAATAGTAAACATGTGACATATCCGAGTTTTCAAAATATGACAAGATAGCAAATGAGTATGAATCGAATAACAATCAACAATTAGTATACGAGTGATATTACGAGGGGATAAAACGTAATTCGTATCTATTTTCTTAATGATCATGTTAGGATAGATGCATCGATGATAAGAAAAATAAGAAATTAAGGATTTAACAATGATTAATTCACGTGTGTGGTTGGCGTCACCAACAATGGGTTTTTTTTTTATTCTCAATGGTCGACACATGATCGAAAGAGAAAAGCCACACAACAAGTTTTCAAACCAATACAAATTCTTAAAAAGTCACTTGAGAGTAATTCCAGTAAAATGAACAACATTAGCAATGAGAGGGCGAAGTCATCATATGGTTTACACAAATGAATTTCTAGACAATAGAGTCTAACTCACATCATGGAAAATACACGAATATATCGTTCACTTCCAGTCATGAATCACTATTAGCGTCCGGAGATGTTTCGAAGATCTACCAAAATAGATAGAGGAGGTCGATCGATGTAGAAGCATAACAACGTTGAAACTTTCAAGTCTGGTATCAATGGTAAGAAATTAGACAAATTGTAACGAGAACTATGTCACGAAGAAAGATGAGGTAACCAACAAAACAAAGATCGTTGAATAAGGATATATGTGCTTGAGGCATGTACTTTGTTCAAGAAAAGATAAGGGATCATATGTGTATGTCGCTAACTGGTGCTACTCGCATAAGATGTAAAAGTTTTCAAAACTATATTTTATATAACTTTTTAAAGAACATAAGTAAAAAGTTCTTTGACAAGATATTTTAGGTGACTACTATTTGGCCTCGCATGGCTCCTTCTAAATTACGCATATGTGATCAGGCCATGCATAATTTAGGACTAACAATGCGATGCTCAGCTTCGTCAAACCGGTATTACATATCATATGATTTAAAATACGTATATGGAATCAAAATAAGTTATGAAAATTTTTGCCAGTAACTAATTGGCTAGATGTTTAAATCAACAATTTTATTGTTACAAGAATTATTTGCGAGACCAATTGTTTGAATAATTTGTGAAAATATATAGTAAAATTAATATTCATTAAGTTTATAAGATAACATTCAAGTATTTAGTAAGGCCCAAGTGGGACATTTTATAAAATGATTCACAAACAATACCAGTTTGGGTTTATAGAGCAACTTCTAAAATAACGAGTGGGTTACATGAGTGTAATAAAGAGTAGTTCAAGGAAATCAATGAAATGGTTACAAGTTGATAAGTTTCAAAATGTTTAGTCAGAATCACCATGAAACACGTGTCAAGAGGATAACGAACGATGTGAGAGCAAGAACTTCAAACCTTGACCCAAATCAATGGTGCGATAGAAGAAAAGAAAGGTAAAATGAAATGATATATGAGTCATGTATAAAATAAAGGATAAATGAATCCATACGTGTGCAGATAGAGATCCGGCTGAAGAAGGGCAATAGTAATACTTTAAGGATTGTCCGCGACCTAATACGTAAAAAGTCAACAAAAGTCAAAGTATGACCCGCGTATGACCCAATAATGAAAAGTTGTAAAAATACATGTAAGTTACTGGAATACAATAAAATATGGTCATACAAACTTGTTTCATCAAGCTATATAGCTTAGAACTCATTTTTATAAGTTTTGACTAACCGTATAGAAAATAGTCAACTTTTGGCTTTTCCGACTCGAGGCGAATTACTAATCATTAGACCTCAATTTCACTTACATTATGATGTTAAACATCCTAAGAATCAGTATCTATAATCCCAAATCCATTCCATAAGGTTTAAGCTTGCTTAAGGGGCGTTTGGGTAATGAACTAGTCATTCACTCGCTTAATAAAAAAGTGCAGAAAACTCCTTTTCGCGAGGCTTAAAAATCATATTTAGACTCTTGGATAAATTCTACAAAAATTCAGAGAAGTCTTACACATCATGTAGTTAATATCTAGTGAATTTTAAGAAAATTTTTGAAGTCTAGATACCTTTTTAAAAATAAAAACCAAAACGCATTCTGCGCGAAAAAGTCAAACTTTACAGTCTGTATTTTACGTTTTTGAGGGTCAAATGCCCACTTTAAAGCTTCCGTTTACGAGTGGGTGACTAAAAACATCATTCCGGACAACTTTGTAGTTTTATCCGAAGGCTGAAAACACTTTTACGCTACACTTATACCTATGACAGCAGCTATATAATCAATATTTTGCAACTTTTCAATTTAGTCAACAATACCCACTTATGTGTCAAAAACTTAAAGGTAGCTAAGGGGCACTAAGACTTTGCATCAAAAGTCATAATTATATTCTTCTCAAATGTTTCAAGTGAGAAATCTTGTCTAATCACTCATTAACCATACCAAGCACGCTAAACCAAACACTAGTTTAAGTCGGTTGTACCCCATTAAACTAGTTACTAAAATGCCCGGTATTTCTTCGTTATGAAGAGATAGACGATGAACCTTATACCGTCAGAAAGATGTTTTCATACCGACATTCCTAGATATATGAATTTATCTCAGTTTTCCAAATGGGAAAAGTCCATCTTAGAGAAAGGTTAAAATTTTAGAAAATCGGTTATAAAATTAAGGATCACCGTTTTAGTCATAAAATTCAGTTGGTGATGGCAATTAACGCAAGCTCAGCGGCCAAGCTTAGCTTATAATGTATACTAACTACCCAAGGCAAAACATAAGGGTTAAATGCGTCCTAACCTGTAGCAAAACACCAAGCATACCTGCTGATCCAGAATGGGTTTTCAACCGTATTTCGGCCGTAACTTCTTAATGCGGATGAGTTAAAGGGTGTGCGAATAACCAAAACGAGCGTAAAGATAATCTCTTTTATTCTGTAAAATTGAAAATAAAATTTGACCTGATTTCGGACCTTGAAATGCGTTTACATCAGCAAACTTTATTTATATTATTTTTCTCAAATTTCCCATTGCCACAAAATATTCGTTATAAAGAATTAGAAGTCGAATTTTATATCAAAATGATCGTCTAAACAAGCTTTATCATTTTATTCGGCTAAAAAAATGAAATTTATAAAAGTTTTGAACTTCGCTATGCGTGCTAAAGAATTCTGCAGCGTGTTAAATTTTATAAGGGAGCGTTTGGATCATGATTTTTTTTTTAGCTTTTCATTTGTCGCCAATTCCTTATTGTCTAACTTGTTTCACCAACAATTTTTATTTACCACTTCGAATACGCACATGGCTTATGGATTCCAAAACGACGAAAAATACACATTTCGTAAGAATGAAGGAAAGTAGCGGCAGAAGGGCGTTTAAAGAATACTAGTCAACAAGACTATAAACAAAAGAAACGGACAACGTTCTTGACTTAATTTTCAATATACGAAGTAAAAACTTCATAGGCGTGCCATCTCTTCCAAACTCATAATAGATACCAAAGAAAAGGCGAAATATCAATAAGTCGCGCTCCCAAGTATATGATATTTTAAACGAGGAAGAATATTAGAAATCTATATGCGTAAAGCCGTAATCCAATCAATCGTCACGAACTAGACGTTTAGCTAAAAATCAGCATGACGTTTCCGAAATGTAAGCGAATATTATTATAATTAGAATTCGAAAGAAGAATAATCAGTGAAACATGAAATTTAGAACAATGTTCAAATGTCAAGTAAAACGGTGACATAAATGAGTAGCAAAGCGAGATTTACAAAGATCTCATCGACTAAAACACTTAGAATATCTCAACTGGAGTTATCGCGAAAACTCGCGCAAACGATAAAAGCAAGTCTTTAGAAATAGCCGGTACAGAAAAATCAGAAGAATACAAGAATAAAGTAATGAATATTGTAGATACAAGTCTCAATATAGGTATAACTCAAGCAATAGTAAGGATTAGAGAGTTACCCGCGCGAATACCGAACATCTTGGCAGATTCCATGTTTGGCACTAAGACTCATAGGATTTTCTTGAAAAAATATGGGTCATAGACTAAGTTTAAAACGACTCAATTCACTATGACCATGGCTCTGGTACCAATATGTAAGACCTCAAAAATCTGGTAACGGGACAGGTAAGCACTGTGGGGTCCCACATCATGGTAACATCATACATGGCAATAAGGTAAATAAAAGACATAGCAAATAAAATGACACACTTCACGAATTTCTTCAAAAGCTGCGGAATAAAGTTTTATAAATATGGTCTCAGATTTTTATAATATGACATCAACAAAAGTCACATAATTTTACCAACATACTCATAATAGTCTTAGTGCATAAAAGTACATTTATTTGGCATGATTAACATGGCATAAGTAGTTTTCCCAAAAGTTTCAACCAATAATGACATGGAATCGTCCAGCTGCCGGATCGTGCGGGCTCCCATCCTTAGCAAAATTAAGCATTAGCATTACCTGAGAAATAACATGTAAATATGTCAACATAAAGCTGAGTGAAATTCATAGGTTTAATAAGTGGCGATGTGAAATACAAACATTATTTTTATAAAATAGCAACAGGATATTATTTAGTACCGTCGTACAAAATCATTTATATTTATTTATTGCAATAGCTCACGACACCGAAGCTTTAACATAAATGTTTTACCCCTAGTAAGTATCTAGTCAAAATACTTAGGTAATTATATGTAAGTGGGTCAAGGTAATCGGGACGGGGATTGTTAATCCCGATGGATCCATCCACAACATTCGCGCTTGCAAAATGTGAATTAACGGTTCATGATGTAGGGGCTTTTTGACTAAGGTACTAATGCAATAAGTAAATGTATAATCTGGGGAAAGCATACCGTTCTTGAATAGCATACTAAAAGTTTTAAATGATTGTATTCTACGCATGTTATTCTCACCCCGCAATTTGTAACAAGTACATAAGAAAAGGGGTTATGAAATCACCTTTAGTAAGTAATCACAAGGTAAAAGGGGCTGAGCAAAAAAAAGTCTTCACGGACCTATGCAATGGTGACGCGTAATAAGAATGCGTTCAATGAAGCAATAACGTTTTAGAAGTGGTGGGACATAGTATGACTAGGTAACTTGCGTGCGATGGCGAGACCTAAGCTTAAGTTAAAATTTTGACCCAACACCTTGAAACTACTGTAATAACCTAATATCAACCTTGTATGATGGTCCAAGCATCTATGTGTGGGTTCCGAACACGTTTAAGAGTCGGTTTGAAAAACCAAAACAAGGGACTGCATTCAGTTTTCTGGAAAAGGCTGTGAAGATTTGGTCATATCTAAAAATCTATAATAGTACAGGAGGTGAAATTTCTTGACATGTATAGGTATTTCTCTTACCTTTCTAAGTTGGGCAAAAACAGACCTAGAACTATTTTCAATCAACGGGAATTCCATTTTTAGTGGCAGACTATCAAAACAGAAAGTTGTAAACGTCTTACGATGCCTTCGGTAACTTGAGCACAAATCCCAAATGGTATAAGATTTTGACACAAACCAAAAAGAGAAGTTGTCTTATGATTGCACCTACTGTAAAAAGTTATAAAATCATAAATTCATCCTTTTTACCCAAGTCAATTAACCCACGTTTTAAGCATAACATTCAGATTTGACATAGTTTAGTAAAACGGCCGTTCCGGGCACATCCGGACACTTCCCGTTTCCATCCAACTCACCATATACTAAGCACATCAGTGGGTATCAAATTTTCAAATAAAAACAGTCATATTTTTAAGAAAATTTTGCCATAACCTGTTTGTTTCTGTGATAATTTTCATACTACGAAAACGACTCCATTCGGCTACCTAACCTAAATCAAGCAACACTTAAGCTATACCAAATCGCCACGCAAGTGTCCTAAATCCTAATATGACCTAATTATCAAAAATCTCAGTGGGTTTCACCCAAGGAGTTCAAAATACATGAACAAGGAGAATCAAAATACTAGCAATATCAAAACTAAAATCCTAGGAGGGACTATACCTTCACAACAAGTAGGGATTAATCCAAACACGCAAATTAAACAATTCCTCCTCTTTGATCCTTAGAAATTTCGTGGCCCTAGGTCATCATAACATACCCAAATCAAAAATTTTCACAACATATAAAGGTTTTATGCATAGAAACATCAAAAACAAACATGGAATTTTACAAAAACATCATCAAATCATAAGATTTGATGATTTTTTTTTACCTCAATCAAAAACTTGATGCATGTTGTAATTAACACATGGGTATGAATAAGAATCAAAGATTAGACATGGAATTAGTATTAATTTACCTCAATTCAAAAAAATCAGAGGTTTTGAGTGGTGTTGGTGATGTGTCGGCCTAAGGAAAGAAGGAGACCATCGATAAATATTTTTTTTTTGAAAGTTACTGAGTTTTTTTTTGTTTAAGTATAAGGCTAAAATGGGTCAAATAAAGTCAAATTTGGGCTCCCTTGAGCCTAGCCCAGCTGAATACCCAAGAAAAACCCAAAGTATTTGGTGTTAACTCTCGAAATTTTAAGGGTTTAAATAACGTGCCGTTTCCGACGAAAACCGAGACTCGTTTATTTTTAAAACGAAATTTCTTTAAAATTACTCATAAACACTAGTTTGGCCCGGATTTCACTAAGTTGGATCAAGGAGTCAAGAATAACTAGAAATCACATAAAAATAAATTTTATTGCGACGTTCGGACCCGAAAACCCAGTCTGACAGCCGGAAAACGCAAAAACGCAAAAGTTCACCATTGCGTCCGTAATTGCTCAAGATGTCGTTTTTCATTTTTTTAGGCAAAGAGTCAATAATAAGTCATATAAAATGTGATAAAACCTCATAGAAATTACAAACATGAAGTTTGGACATTTTGCTAATAATATCGTAAATTAGCGAAATTCATAAAATTTTATATTTAACTAAAATTCGAGGATGACACGTAATCACTGTAAAATAATTAGGGAATGTGGTGAAAGCGTGAATAAGCACGTATAACAGTTAAAAGAAATTTATCGAAATTCCGTGTTCTCACATATATGTACGCCCAAATGCAGATTTTCATTTCTATATTTCCCCATCTCTCTCTCTCTCGTTCACCCACAATGCAAATATGAAACACAAAACACACACACACGTAAGCTCAAACAAAACTCCCAACACAGCTTTAAATGCAAGACACACGTTCACCCATGGTTTTGACTTGACAGCAACTCGATTACAGTTTGGACTACAAAGAACACCACCCTCGACTCAAGCTCCAACTTAATCACGACACCAACATGATCCCTAGATTCAACGACTCTACAAGTGGTTTTGACTCGATTATGCAACACTAGACTCGAGCCCCACCTCAACCTCGACGCCACCAAGACTCTCAACCTACTACTGCTCCCACAACAATATTAATTCCCTTCTTTATCTCGTCTCACAACCTACCCACAGTGAAACTCACCAAAACCCATCAAAACTCTCACAATAGTATTCACCCAAAACAAAACCTTTCCTCTCATTATTCTTGGTACACTACTCAACTCTCACAAACTCCCATCAGTATTTCACACTAAAACACACACTAAACTCTCGTTTCAAAATCAACTTTCAACAAACCTCAACCAAACCTCTTCATCAATCTCACCATAAACAACACCCCAACGTGAGATGCTAAGACACGCATGAAGACACATAAAAGACCCATTCCAAATGATTTAAAAAGAACAAACCGTTTACATGAGACATGTTTTGCTAGGTTTAAAGTTTTTACAAAAATCCATTCGTTCAAACTTAGTTTTCCCAAAATAAAGAAAATGGTAAGGTGACATATGAATGAAATGCAAAAACATGATGAAAGAAAAGATGATAACAAGGTGTGAAGGCTTAGACCTCGCGTTTCTTCTTGGCACAATGACGACGTAGGTAACCCAAAAGTACTACAACTCTTCTACTACATCAACAGTAACCCACTCGAGCGGAACAGGTACTCACTTCACCTCTCAGCTACTCTTAACCGGCTCTTGTCCAGGAATGATGCTCGAAGATGTGGTTATAATGGAAACGTTCAGTTTATGGTTTGTGCAAGTTTTAGTGTGGTGATGAACTCATTGGTGTGGATATATTGAAGTTTAAGAGCTTAAATTTGAGGTGGATATGAATGAAATGGAGAATAAAATGTGTTACTGTGTGTATGTTATAGCAAATATGGGTGTGAGTAAAACCATGCATGATAAATGAGAATTGCGTGAGTGGCAGGGGACCAAAATGATCGGCCAATCACATTTGGGTAAAGTGGGTACTTGGTAGCAGGTGATGGCAGGGGCATCATGTGAGGTGACACACACGTTTTCAAATTTGCACTAGACTTGGCGGGTGAAGTAAAATGGAATGAAATATTAGGTTGTCGGATTCCAAAAGTTGGCAGGTTAAATGCTACATGTTTGATAACTCCCATGGTGGGTATACTATTGTAGAAAAGATGATTTTTATTATAATATGTTTATTTGATGTAGCTTGAACAAGTATCAAGTTGGACCAAAGTGGCATATGCGGATCTTGTAGGTAGTAGGAATAGGAGTCGTGCGCTTTGCAGTTGTGTCGTGAAATGATATCGAGTATATAAATAATAAGAAATTATTCGGTTCACGCATATCCCTAGTATTTAATATTATAGTTTATGTACAACACATAAATTCTGTAACTTAGGAAATCAATTCAACGATAACAGGCATAGCTTGTGAGCGCACGAGGTCAAGGTGTTGCTCGTGAGCGCACAAGTCAAAATTTAACGCGCACAGTTTATGTAGACATTGACTAAGCGCAGTCTGCAACTAAAATAAATTTAGCACATAAAATGACATACGATCAACTCTCGAGGGTAATAACTGTAAATATCTCGTGAAATTTGAATATAAAGGTCTAATTTTTTTACTGTGTCGATACGCAGACTATGCGATTTTTCAGATTTTGCAAAATATGACCCATTATCAAACCCAAAAAGGTATCGCTCAAAATGAATTTTGAAATATAATTTATTATTATTTAAAGTACGAAAAATTCTCGGGTGTTACATCTCATGGGTCCTTTTCTCGACAGGCTTCGCAAGAGAAGGGGGGCCAGATGCAGGGTTCATCCTCACGAACCAGGGAGACATAAAAATAACGTACGCATTGCTGTTTGACTTCCCCACTACCAGCATGGAAGCAGACTTCGAAGCCCTCATAGCAGGCCTTAGATTAGCGCTAAGAATGGACATAAAGCGCCTGGTGGCCTACACCTACAACCCTCTGGTGGCAAGTAGAGTCAATGGGTCATGCGAGCCACGAGGGCGGGTGCTAATCGAGTATACGGAAAAGATATGAGACATGACGGCACGGTTCGCGGAGTTTGCTATACGAAGGGTTGTAGAAGAGGAAGATAAAATATCAGTGGACATGGACCAACTTTCAATTGTAAACATGAATAAGCATCCTGGTCACATTCTCGTCGATTTTATCTTGCACAAAAATGTGAGGGCGGACATGGAATCACCAACATGGATGTAACACCCCACTTTGATAAGTGGACCGTTACGCGTAATTATGGCGTGTCATCAAAGCATACAAGGATAAATGTCTAAAACATTACATGACAATAGGGTAAACCGGAATCAAACATCGGTCCCCAAACATAAGCTCAAAACATAATAAAGTAAATGAAATAATAGAAGACTTAAACAAGCACAAATATATGAAGGCAAAAGGAGAAGAAGTCTATGGCAGCTTCCATCCTATGCATGTCCTCCAAAATGCTCGAGTCCGTCCTTGGGTACCTGCCCTTTTGGGACATGGAAAGGAAAGTAACGGCTGAGCATAACGCTCAGTGCACGGATATACAAGCATGCAATGAATAATATAAGTATGAATAACATATAGCAGCGAAAATGTATATGTCCTGGAAAACCTGGTTATTTATTAGTAAAACTGGTTTTATAGTTTGAAAAGCCTTATGTTTATCTTATGAAAACTGTTTAACATATTTTACCATTAGCCTATATAGGTCATGAAAATCCACCGTGCATGAATACTTGGAGGGGTGACCTCATCATGCAAATTAGAGGGGCTGCCTCTAATTTAATATACTGGTTTGGGTAGGAGGGATCAGCTCCTTGTGAAGGATGCAAGGCACACACCTCATTCACACTGAGTAATCTACTGAAAAACATGTAACTAGGATGCACCCATACGCCCCACATGATAAATATAATAATATGGCCAAAAGCTAAAGGGATGCCACGAGCAATCACTCTGCCGTGGGGAAGTCATAACACCAGTGCCTCTAGTGTTATGGTTATGGTACCTCCATAACTAGGTGAAACTGGTCATGCATGTATATGGCTTCAGGTATTCTAAATTAAACATAAGCAATCAAACATATAAACTTATACTACGGGAAAACAGTTGGCTGCATACGGGGAATCCTAATAAGGAAAGAATGTCCATACTGAAAGGACGGGAATCCGTACCTTATGTTCAGTGAACGAAGAAGACGAACTGAGAGAGTCCTACTTCGGTATCACTAATTCTACATAAATACATACGTGTATAAGTATCTGATTACTAAATACGTAACTGGTTTTATGTCATGTCTTAGCTTATTTTATACGTTCATGTCATGTTTTACTGTTTTAAGCTTTAAACTGTGTTTATCTTATCTTTTGTCTATTCAGATTAAGTATTACTTGTATCTCATGTATTATTACACTTATTGTGTAATAATAAGTAACTTTCTAAAAATAGCAGGTTTCTTAAAATAGAAAGTTTCCAAAAATAGAAAGTTACCAAAAATAGAAAGTTTCCAAAAATAGAAAGTTTCCAAAAATAGAAAGTTTTCAAAAATAGGAAGTTTCCAAAAATAGAAAGTTTCTAAAATAGAAAGTTTCCAAAATAGAATTACTGCTTAAAATAGGTAAGTTTCTAAAAATAGAAAGTTTCCATAAATAGATTAGCTACCTTAATTAAATAAGTTTCTAAAAATAGAAAGTTTCCATAATTAGATATAAGCTGGTTAAATAAGCCAATTATATAAGCTTAAGTGTTTCCTGATTATTATTCTAAGTCGTATTGATATAAGGTATAGTTTATTAATTATTACATGTAATTTAAATAAACTATAGGTTAAAAGTATTTAATTAAATATATCATGTTTTTAATTAAATAAAGTTAAATACTTAGGTTAAAACATGTATTATTAATTATTAATAATATAACCTAAGTCATGTTAATTAATTAATTATAATCATGGTTATTAATAATTAATTAATTATAAAGTCTAGAAAATATAAATACTTAGGTTAAAAATTTATGATCTAATAATTAAATTATAACCTAAGTCATGTTTATTAAATTAATTATGTCAGGCTTTATTAATTTAATTGTTAACATATAATTATTAAAATTATAAAACTTATCATAAACAATGAACCGGACCGTGACTAGAAACCATGAACCGGACCCGTGATCAACACCATACCCCGAACCACTTCGGGGTTTCCCCTTGTTTGCTGCTGTCGTGGGACCCACACCACCACACAGAGACCATGAGGTCTCGGTGGTGGTTCATAAGCCAAGCCGAGACCCCCCTTGGTCTCGGTTAGGCGTCGACCAACATCAAACACCCCTAAATCCCTTGTTTTGATTTACCCCATAACCATTTACGTGTTTAATAAATGTTTTTAATTAGCTTTTTAAAAACATCATGATCTTATGTAATTTATTAAATCAAAACATAAAAGAAAAGGATTAAAAAGGTATACCGAATGCGTGGATCAAACGAGGATGAACACACACGAATGCTTGCACGAAATTCAAGATCAAAAATCAACCGAACACCCCCTTTTGTGTTCTTATATCCGGCGGCCAAAGGAGAGAACAAGGAGAAGGAGAAAAACTTTTTAGGGTTTTTGTTATATTTCCTGTAATGTGAAAAGTGAAACTTGTTTTACCCCTTAACCCCCTTGTTAGTAAAATTTAAATGGGCTTGGCCCATTTTCTTGGTGTAGCCGCGGGTAGGGGGACCCACATGGGTTACCCGTACCTTTTTCCGAGTCTAATTATTTTAGTGTTCGTTCGTGTTTTATCGTGTTCGTGTTTTATGTGTTCTAGTTAATTATTAACTGTGACTTAATATATTTATTCGTGTTCGTAATAAATATATATATATATATATATATACGTAATTAATATTAGCTCGTGATTAATTTACGTTCATGATTTCATGATCGCATGTTCGTGATTATAATTATTATTTGAATAAATTATCGTGTGTTCATACGTAATAAATACTTATCGTGTTCTAACACGTACGTAATACTTAAAATTCTTATACGTGAAACGTAAACATGTTATAAAAGGAAAGTTCTAATCATATACGTATGATATTAAGGGTACTATTCATGATAAGAGCATGCGGGTTTTACAGCTCTTCCCCCCTAAAAAGAATAATTCGTCCCTGAATTATAGATAACGTAAACTGAAAGAGAAACATACCCGGATCAAACTGAGAGGGTATGTAAGATATATGAACGTACAGGTGACATGGTAAAAGGAACGTGGAACGTGACATGTCCTGAAAGGACATGGAACGTGACGTGACTGAAAGGACATATCTAGTTGATAAGAGAAAAACGGATAAGAAGTCCGGATGAACTTGTCCGTTTCTAAGTGGCCTCCCTCTTGGAACGGTTCCTTCACAAGATCTTGACGCGAATGATAAATCTTTGTCCTCCTAGCCTTGACTTGAAATACGAAGAAGTTATTGGTTGTCAACGTAAGGTAGATCCCCTGAATTTGATCGAGGGAATAAGAATTAACGTGTAAAGCAACTGAAACGTTATCGTGTAAAACACTCTAACTTAACTGATAATTAGCAACGATGCGCGAGACACAAAGAAACGTAGTACGCGAAAATTTTTGAACGCGATACGTGGAAAATTTTGAATGTGATACGTGGAGATATGGTGAGTGTAGTATGAGTAAACATATCGTGATCCATGATACGTGTAACATATCTTGATCATGACATGAGGAACGCGGAATGAACATGACATGTGAAACATATCGTGAACATAGAATATAGTGGCGGGGTAACGCCAAACGCTACAAGGTGAGACATGGAATATGACGTGAAACGTCTATCCGAGGATAGGGATTTATACTAAACTTGGGTCTGGTCTCTCAAGTTCTTGCAAAACTTCCCAGAATGAGACAAATGAACGTAAAATCGTAAGCTGAGATACCATCATGAATGTGAATAGTGTCATGAACGCGAGCGCGAAAGAAAGTCGTGGGATTAGAATGAAGACGTGAAGTAAATAAGGAGCACAATTGCGAATCTTTGTCTGACCCGATAACTGAGGGATTGCCAAGTGATTGGATGAGCCTTGGCTGGAACATGTCCGATCAATCTGTTGGTTCTGAAATCCTTACGGATGTAAGGATTCTGCAGACTTGATCAAACTATTTGCAATAAACCAGATAGCATCATGCTTCTTCTGAGTTTGCGTTAAACTGGTAACCAAAATCCGTGGAGATCTTGTCCCATTTCAATACACAATTTCAGATGATGAAAACATCCCAGTTTGTTGGTGTCCTATCTTAACCTGTTGGTATGTCAGGTACCTAGATATGAACGTAACTGTATCTTGCTTCGTAGAACTTGATACATAGGACTTTGCGAAACTCTGAGTCTCTGAATCTAGACTTCTCCTAGCGTAGGATTTTCTAGAACACCTAATGTAGTGTAGGGTTCTCTCCTTTACGCATAAGCTGAGTCATGGTAAGATTAACCATAAAAACCAATGTGATTCAGCGTCTCACTGTAATCAAACAGAATTGATATTGGAAAAATTTCTAGGGTAAAATTTCTCTTGTCATAGAATTTGCAACATAGTGCAGGGTCTTCGTGTTCTTCTCTAGACTTAGAGGAAATCAGGTTATCCTCAATGAAAACGCTGATGAATTTGCTTATGAGTTCATGGAAAATCAATTTATTAAGTCCATAATGTTGTTGGAGCATTTATGAGACTAATACAGAATCATGAATTTAGCATGACCAAGTCGTGTACGAATAGCAGTCATGGACATGTCCTGCTCTTTCACTCGTCACTGTTGGCATCATGATCATGAATCCGATCTTGTAAAGTGCTTAACACCATACGGTTGATTGGACATGTCGTCAATACGTGGAGGAGAATAACGGTTATGAATGGAGATTTGTTTAAGTCGACGGTAGTCGACACATAATCTCATGGTACCGTCCTTCTCCTTGTAGGTTCTTTTGAAATGTAAGAGAAGATCTTGGAATAATCAACTGGCAGCTAGAAAAATTTAGCGACCATGGCTAACAACGCACATGCTTGTAAGCATAGAAAATTTGTACATATTTTCCTGATGGAAAATCAAGCTGAATGTATTCAGGAGCCTGAACATTACTGAACATAATTATGAATCGAAGCAGGGTGTGTTGTTCATAGTCCATAATTAGGATAAAATTCAACTCGTGTCTGTCCGAGGAAATGCGTTAGCAGCTTGGATCTCATCATTAAGATGAAGGAAAACCTTCGTATACGTGGGAATACAAAAGGCGTCTTTTATGGTAATGAATCTATGAGCTATGGTTACAAGAAATGAAAGTGTCATCAGGAAATGTGATAGTTCCCACTGATGCGCCGATAACGGTACTGAAATTCTTGTGGCCTGATTAATACATGGCATAACAAAAATGGATATACCCTTGGAGGGTACCCTGAATTTCTTAGAAATGTTCCATAATTAGACGTGAGTCATGTGTCTTGACTCGTGTCTTGAGAAATGTAAGCATGACATGTGTCTTGACTGGTGTCTTGACATGTGTCTTCTGAAAACATACATGAGACATGTGTCTTGACTGATGTCTTGACATGTGTCTCGAGGTGTGAAACAAATGGAACTACAAATATTAGGTTATTATGCCAGAATTGACGGGTCGGTTGGACTACTGATCATTTGTATGTCTGATCACGTCCGCGCCGGAGCTTCAGTTGCGATTGCTAGGATAGTTGCTGTCATAGTAGTGGTTACTATCGTCTTGTCTGTCAGTTCCATGACGGTCATTCTCATGACTGTGATTCATGTAACTATTCAGCTGGATGACCGGCTGGTACCGGTTTGCACTCATATGACTGAAACGACAACTGAATGACGTGTGACATGTAACTAATAATTAGGGACAATGATTGATGAAAATCGTCTGATGGTGAAGCATCTTCTCGTCTGATCACTTTGATCTAACGCCTTTGTCTTCGTCTTGTAAGATCTCTAGGTTGTGAACAGCATCAGCATCTCGTAGCGTCTCCCAGCAACAGCAGCATCAACCTTTAGTAACATCTCCAAGCTATGAGCGGCATCAACAATTTGTAGAGTATCAGCAAGTGGAAGTACGCACATGGGATAAGGTACATGGAGTACACATGGAATGTACATGAAATGATCGGTATGGGGTCGATCATTTGTCATGATTTAAGGAAAGTATATCGGTTAAACGGTTAGAAAACCATCATGATAACCTGGCAATATTAGCATAGACATCATTCTGGTTGTATCGAGAAACGTTAAAGTGTGGTTACACAACATTCAAGATGATCTGCCTGAAAGCATGATCAATGAAAACGAACCATGACTTTCATGAAAGCAGGATTCAATGAAATACAACAATGTATTGCATGAAAGCATAAATAACAAAAGAGGCGTAAGATGTAATCAACATGAAGACGGAATTATCATGAAGAAACATGAAACAATATATCATGAAGGAGATTGAAGGTCTACGTAAATCTTGGCTTATTCTACATGTTGGATTGGATTGATTAGATGGATTAATGATGAATAAAATGTAAAAGAGATGAGAAAGAGATGAGGGTGTAGAGAGATAAAGGAGAGAAAGGAGAAAAGTAAAGAGAGAAAGAAATATGAAATAATGAGAAATGTGAATCACCAACCCCTCCTAACATGCTAGGAGGGGATATATATAGCCCACCCTACATGTGGGCTATATGGACTATACGTTTACTAAGTAGATCACGAGCCCATTACATAAATGATCCTTCATAAATACGTAAAAACGTATTTCCAACAATCTCCCCCTAAGGGAGGTCGCTCCAAGAGACAAAGTTCTAAATATTCTATATCTCGTGATCTATGCTAACTAAGATGTGACCGAGACTTTATTGGAAAAAACGTATTTCCAACAATCTCCCCCTAAGGGAGGTCACATCTTTTTACAAAATCTTAAACCTAGCATCTATGCTTGAGTCTTCGATCTTGTTCTTGTGAATAAGCTTGATGTGATCTTTGACTTAAGTCTTGAGCATGTTTCCTTGCCTTGACCTTGTGCATTCATCACTTGTGATATTCGCCTCTTCGTGACTTCATGTTCCACATACTTATACCTTTAAATTCTTGAAAGCTTCAGAGTTTAATACAGCGGAAGACTTGACCTTCAGACTTTCTTGAATTTGTTGAAGTACTAATTGTATGTAATATAAGCATGTGGTGACGACTTCTTCTGGATTGTACACCGCAATGCCACCTTCTTGTTACGCTGCATAAGACAGTTAGCAACAAACCATATACACGGATGAAATGGCCTTGAACATTTCATTCTAATTCGGTAGCATTTTACCTCCGGTCGGTGAAGACTGTTGGACGATATTAAATATCGTACTTGTGGCAGGTAGTTTCAGTAAAGAACCTCCTTGACAAGATTTCGCGGGTAAACCCGTTTTCTTTACTCGACCGTCCAAAGCTGACTGCGAACGTAAAGAGTGAATCATTTGGATAATATTATCCGCATGATTTGAAGCCGTCAATTCATGTTCCTGGAACAAGTGAAGTTCAATTAAGAACCGCACCATCGTTGCTTTCCAGTTGTCACGAGCTTGATTCATATAGAATCTTGCAAGTTACCTACCAAGTGTTTGATGTTAACACTAGAAGGATTTCCATTCGTCACTGTAAATACTTAATAGTATTTCTCTGAATGTTCTGGCAAGATCACTAAGATATTGCGTAGAGGCCTAGAACGTGTTTAAATTCATTTAAGAGTTTAAACCACTGTTGCTTTCCAGTTATCACAAGTTTGATTCATAAAGAATCGAACAAGCACCTACCATGAGCTTTTTGACGTTCGCTCAAGAAGGATTTCCATCTTCATTGTAAATACTTTCGTATTACTCGGATGTTCAGGCAAGATCATGAAGATTTTGCGTAGGACTCTTAAGATCTTTCTTACTTTTCACAATGTGTGAAGAAGCAAGGAAATTTGAAAGTGTGTCCTAATGAGATATTTGATGATCTCAAATGGCTCTAGACTCGATCGTTCATTTTGTATTTTTAGTGATCGAAGGCTGGAGAGGAGTGCCACCATTTCAATACCAATTTATTCGGAGTGAATAAATCAATAGATAATGTGTTGTCTCCGTGTGATTAAAACAAATATCTTTTAAGAGATATCTGAGTTAGCTGAGATGGGTTGCGCCTTGCATCATACTGGGTCCATGATGTCTGTATTTAATATCAAGAATCATTAAACAATGATCTTAATAGCATATGTATTGACCCGGTTTCTGCCTAAGTTGTAAGGAGGGCTTCTTTCTTTACACCCTTTATCTTTACAATTCTTTTTCATTCTTCAACCCCTTCAATGCTTACCAATACGTCATCACTAGCACCTTGTTGTGATTGTTCCAGTGCTAACTTAAGTAATTGGTCGCCATTCAGCTACGTTCACAATCTTTCTCCATCTTTCCTAAGGACTACTATTTCTAGCTATGAAATGTCCTTGGGCAGATTCCTTCGGTTCTAGAGGAATCATTGGACTTTAACCTATCCTACCATCCTTATGTCACCACAATCTTCACCGTCGTGAATAGAGATGTTTTGAGTAAGTGTATGTCACCATGAAATCCATCTTGAAGTGCAAATCCATTTTGCTCCCCCTTAACATATGCCACGATACCCGAAAACATTTCGCACATGTCGGGATGAGCTATCACGTTAAGTCAAACCATTTATGATTAATCATTTCCCATATTAAATCACATTTTCTCCCCCATATTAAAAATATTAACCCAATCGATGTTTTTAATATCAATTGATTTAATAGTATTTTAAGAAAAATTGGGAAGAAAGATGCAAATCCAATTGTCTTCATGAATTACACAAGCTCCCCCTCAAATTAATGAGGGTGTACTTGAAACGTAAATTAAATACCTTTTAAACACAAGTGTAAGGTATTTATCACGTGCAAAGATCATATATGATAAAGTATTCACAAGATTTAGCAATATACGAGGTTGGACCTGAATGATGGAGAACATCATATGATAGAAGCACATGGTTCTTGTTCACGAATGTTGGTCGCCTCGTCATGTCTGAAGTTATCTCTTGACTCCATGTGTACGATTGATATTGTTGTCTTGACACCAACATGTGAACTTTGGCACTTTCAGCATCGAAGAGTCTGAACGCTTGACAATTGCTCCCCCTCAATTGTTGACCCGTGTTCTACTTAAAGAGTTGTAGTCGTCGTTTGAGTAGTCGCATCGTCTAGTATGTAGATATCAATTGCAACAAACTTCGGATTGTGGAGTTGATAACTTCGGATTTTGAAGTCAAAGCTTTCCGGTGAAATGCTTGACTTCAATGTGAAAAGCGGGTTACTATCGGAAATAATAGCAAACCATGTGGAGCATGTTTTAAAAACATTTAAACTTCTGCACGAACTTTATTTACAACCCCGTGTCATTATTGAATGACATTTCTAGGTTCGTAAATATTATCGATTCCAGAAGACATGCTCTTTTTATCAAAACATTTTGAACACACAATTTTGAAAAATTTAGAAAAATCTTTTGAAAAAATTCTTGAAAAATTGTGTTCCAAGTTTTGAAAAACAATTACTTGAGCTTAAGATGTTGAATATCTTACAAAACGAGCTCAAGTCCGAGAAGTTGTAAACTTCCCGTTGTTAAGGATAAGTTACCATCGGCGATAAACTTTCCTTTTATCTGAAGGACGAGTCCTAAGCTGACATTTACTTAGAAGTCGTTTTCATGAGCTTGAAAACTTTGACAGTTTTAATGGAAAGCTCATGACCGAGAAAGGTTAATTTCTCGTTATGAGGAAAAGTTCTCTTATTTAAAAGATACACTTTCCTTTCTGAGCTTAAAACTTCGAATGTTTTAATACAAGCTCATGACCGAGAAAGGTGAATTTCTCGTTAAGAGGATAAGTTATCATAAAAGATAATCATTCCTTTATTTTAAGTTCGAGTTACAGTCTGACATTTAACTGTAAGTCATTGTGCATGAGCTAAAAAACTTCGAATGTTTTTAATATTAGCTCATGCCCGAGAAAACTTAATTTCTCGTTGTTAGGATAAGTTTATCATCGGCGATGAACTTTCCTTTCTTTGAAGTCCGGGGCATAAACTATGATGTGATTATACGCCATTTATGCATGAGCTTAAAAACTTGGAATGTTTTTGATATAAGCTCATGCCCGAGAAAAATGAATTTCTCGTTTTTAGGATAAGTCATCATCGGGATGAACTTTCCTGTCTTTTGAGAGTGAGTTACAGTCTGTTATGTGACTGTAAGTCCTTTATGCATGAGCTTAAAAACGTTGAATGTTTTTAATATTAGCTCATGCCCGAGAAAACTTAATTTCTCGTTGTTAGGATAAGTTTATCACCGGCGATAAACTTTCCTTTCTTTGAAGCACGGGGCACAGACTGTGATTTGAATGTGAGCCTTTAGGTAAGCTTAACCATGAATCCCCTGAGACACTTGTTTCTCCGATATCTGCTTCTTCAGCAACCAAACTCTAAGAGTGTCCTTAGTTGAACGGTACACAACGATTGGACCATTTCGTTCTTTTGGAACATCAACTTTGGTACCTGCAATCTCATTAGGAATTTGCATGCTTTGACGTGGGTTAGCGATATCAATTATAGAAGCACATGGGGGTTCACAGTTTGCTTTACTTGTGTCAGAGGCGACCTGAGTAGATGATTCACTTATCTTAGCTGGCAAACATTTCCTTTTATAGAAAACCTAAGTTTAGGCTTAAGTGAAGTATCATCTTTATCAATTTCCTCCCTAGTAGTCTTAGTAGAATCAGAGACTATCCTAGTTAAAGGGCACTCGTTTCCTACAAGAATGAAAATTCTACCAATGGGGCGCCAAACTTTATCAAAGGGTTTGATTTTAGCTATCCACTGGGACTTAATTCTAGCACGGGAGTTCACCTCATCAAGTAATTTCTTGACACAGGAGTCATGATTTACCGTAAAGACACATTTTCTACATGTTTTACAAGTAGCATATTTAATGTCCGAGTAATTCCTAGATGATTGATCGATGCTCCTCGGAGATGACATGCTACGGTTAGAAGTGTTGGGTAATCTAGAAGGCATATGACTAGGTTTGACATTGCTATCTCTTACATGTGTCTTTTGCATAGCTTCCCTTAGACCAGATTTATGGCAAACGTCATTTGAACTAGTTCTAGACTTTGTCTTGGTATTTTTAGGGAAACTAGAGGCAATCATGTTATTAGGTCTTGCTAAAGCTGTTTTGGTCACATAGGGCCTAGTTGCTGGAGTGACTGGTCTAGAAAGATGAACCACATCAACTTGGGAGGCAAACCGCGGTCTCGAGGATTGTGGTCGCTCGGATCAAAATGCAGTAGGTTGTCTGACAGTCGGTTGTGTGACAAACTGATTTGTAGGCGGTTTCCCCAAGATTGATGGTTTTTCAAGCTTAATGTCCACACTAGGTCCTCTAAATTTCCTTAACTCGTTTTTCAACACAGCTATAGCAAAAACCTTTTCCTGAACTTGAGCTTTTAACGTTTCATTTTCTTTGAGCAATCTATCTTGGGATGCCAATCTAGACTCTAGTAACTGAATTTGTTTCAAAAGATTATCCTTTTCAGCTTTAGAATCTAAAACTTTTTGATCCAATTTTCTTTCAAGAACAACGTTTGACTTTTCAAGTTTTTCAAAGTATTCTTCAAATTTGTCCGTTTTCTTAGAAAATTCAAGTTTGGCATCCTCAAGATCTTTTGATTGCTGAGCTACGATCGTTTCGAGCTCTTTAATCTTGGAATCAGAGTCAGTTAACGAAGCTGTTATAAAGCAATTATCATGATGTACTATAGCATTTTGAACACTTTCTCCCCCATTATGACTCACATCGGATGAATAAGAAGTGGTATTGCTATCACTCTTCTCCATCCCATGTTTGTCATAATTAAGTTCAGAATGCTCAATATACGGCATGTCATTAGCATATACATCATAAACAACATTACATTGTACCATGTTTGCAGGCTCTTCGTCATAAACGGGTAAGGTGTCAACAAGAGAGATCTCGTGAACATTCCCCGACGGGCCACTAGTATCATGTTGTCCTCCTGATTCCGTGCTCTTTCCATCGTTAGGCTCCAAGTTGTCAACCGTATGAGCATTCTCCTCGTGCATCGAAGAGTCTTGCACTCCATTATCATTCGATTGCTGAAGTCGAGATCTTTCATAAATCGAAGACGATACCGATGTCATGAGTTTCAATATTGTACCACGGAAATCTCGAAGCTCGGTATGTGTATCTCGAAGAAATGATTGTCAAATCACTGAACTTTCAAACTTGATGATATTGAATTGGAGGAAAGGCGTGAGTTGTGTCACTAGAGTCTGATATGCAAGTGCCGAGTGATTAACGTCTTTATTGTGGAGTTGCTCCGCTAGTTGGTTCAAGATGTTGAACAACGATTCCATGAATATATGGCGCTCTTGACCAAAGAGTGTCACAAATTCGCTCCCTCCTTGAATCCGTGAAAGAGTAACTAGATGATACTGAAGCATTTGAAATGAAGTGATGCCATTATCACTAGCTTTGTCTTGCATTTTATGCGCTTCTCCCTTTTGACATGTCGAATCAAACGAATCCATTGAATATCGATAAAAAATGATGTGGATGTGGTTGTTTTCGGAATTTTACAATTCGTGAAGAAATCGTGAAGTCGATTTTACGAGATTTTACACCCCAACCAAAACTGTAAACCTTCGTCACAATCCTCGTATGATGGTGTAACTCTTTACTAGGCTCAAAAATTATTGTCGGCTCAAACGATGATAAATTAAACCGGAGACCAAAGCAAAGTCGGCTCACTCCAAAAATAAAGCCCGTCAACAAGTAAACCCAAGCTACGGTAAATATAATGATCGGCCCGTTAAATAGTTTACCACTATGGTTCTTTCTAAATACCCGCCTCAATACGATGTACCAAAAATTAACCTACAAAATTAACGTTTAAGAAAATTGAAATAATTTCTTCAAAAAATTATTTTGTGAACTAATTGAGATTTAAAAAAACTAACTTTTAAAAAATTATTTTGTGAACTAAACGAAACGACGATTGTGACGAAACGTGGCAGTTGTATAGTTTATTTTAAAACAATAAATGAAACGTGGCAGTTGCATAGTTTGCTCCGCCCAATATTTTATACTTGTTGACTTCTCCCAAGTATAAACCCTCCGTCTGTTATATAATCTGTTCCCAAGCCATAATTTTATTCGCCCCTTTTATATACTCTCAATACTCTCACCTCCCAAAAGTATCTCTCCCTCCTCAAACCTTGTTTCCTCCGTCATGATGACCCAATCTTCCATAACTCCAAACAAAACTCAGCCACAAAAACTCTTTCACCTCATCTCAATAGTAATCTCAGTTAGATTTAAATCCTCTTAAATCTTGTGTACTCCATTGAATCCAAAAACCACAATTAGTATCACAATCGGATCAATCCACCCTAAAAAATTGAATGAAAAACGAAGATTTTCAATAAAGGACGACTTCAAGATCTTTAAAAAGATCTCGGGTAGGTGTTTCTCTCTTTGTTTTTCGAGTATGTCGTGGGTATGAGTCGAGTTATGGGTCGAGTTGAGGCTGTGTTCGAGGGTGAGTGGACGAGGGTGAGAGTGAGGGGTTCGAAAGAGGGTGTGAGTTTTAAACGAAGGTGTTTGTTTGAGTAAAAGATGAGTCGAGAGTATTTGGTCTGAAGATCTAATGATGGGAAGTCAAAATGGTTTTTGGGTCGAGAGTCGTTCAGAGTCGAGGGTGTTGTGAATGAGGGTCAAGTCTAGGCATGTATGATTTTCTGATTGTTGGGATGTTTGTAAGATGACCAGTGTGTTTTTGATTAGATGTTGGTGAAACGTGAGTAGAGTTGAGGGTCTGGGTTAAAAGGGTTTTTGGTGTGTTGTGTCTTTGTTTTCAAACGAGAGTTGAGGGTTCGAGGGTGTGAGTGTGTGTCCGAGAGAGTGAGGGGTTCTAGTGTCGAGGGTGAGTGTGCGAGGGTCGAGTCTTCAAGTGTTCAGTTTGGTGTCGAGAGTAAGTCGAGGTGAATTGATGGTTTTTGGTAGTTGTTCGAGTCTTGTCAAAGACCTGTGGGAGTCGAGGGTGTTGTTTTGATGTCAGTGGGTTCTTGAAGTCGAGAGAGAAGATTCAGTTGAGTTAAGTCAAGTTTTTGGTGATGTGTTATTGTTGTTGAGACTGTTGCGTTTGAATCTGTTGAGTCTTTAAATTCCCGTTATATTTGAATCATCTTCAGTTCATTCAACCGTTCATGCGGAATAATGATTGATCCGGAATAAACTGGTTGATCAGGAATGTTGATTGATCCGGAATAAACTGGTTGATCCGGAATAAATGCTTTATCCGGAATAACTAGTTGATCCGGAATGTTGATTGATCCGGAATAAACTGGTTGATCCGGAATAAATGCTTTATCCGGAATAACTAGTTGATCCGGAATAACCCACTCGTTCGGAATAAGTTGCTTATCCGGAATAAATGGTTGATGCGGAAAAATCTGTTGGTTCTGAAAAAAAAGGTGATGACGCGGAAAAATTGATGATGCGGAAAAACGGAAAAAATTGATGCGGAAAAATCTTGACACTACATCAACGTTAAACAATAAGTCTTGATTCGGAAGGGACAAAGAACCAACAGGACTGATATTGTATATAAAAAGGACTGATATGGATAAGAAAGAGTATGGACACCAATCAAAATAACAAAAAAGATAAAAAAATAAAAAATAAAAAAATTGACTATCAATAAAATGAAAAAGATAAAACTAAAAGTGCAATAAAAAATTTTCAAACAAAGATTCAATCAAAAGAAAAATAAAACGAGTTTTTGCAATCAAAATCCAAGGATAAAAAGATAAAATTAAAAACTTTTAATTGAATAAAACCCGCAAGATTTGTAAAAATACAAATTTTTTCAAGATTTTGATTATAAAAAATATGAGATTTTTGTATAAAGATTTGTGATTTTTATATAAAATAAGTAAATCAAAGATTTGATTATGATTTAAAGCATAAAAACACAAACTTTTTAAGATTTAAGCTTGAAAAAAATCAAGACCCACCAAAATCAATTAAAATAAAAGCAAGAATAAACTAATCTCACCTTGGCTCTTGATACCAATTGAAGGTCTACGTAAATCTTGGCTTATTCTACATGTTGGGTTGGGTTGATTAGATGGATTAATGATGAATAAAACATAAAAGAGATGAGAAGGAGATGAGGGTGTAGAGAGAGAAAGGAGAGAAGAGAGAAAAGTAGAGAGAGAAAGAAATATGGAATAATGAGAAATGTGAATCACCAACCCCTCCTAACATGCTAGGAGGGGATATATATAGCCCACCCTACATGTGGGCTATATGGACTATACGTTTACTAAGTAGATCACGAGCCCATTACATAAATATCGTTGGAGCGACCGATCCTTCATAAATACGTAAAAATGTATTTCCAACAGAGTGTATAACATAATCAGCATGAAACTAAAGTTAACCATGGCAGTATGAAAACATACTTGACATAAAAACATAGTAACTTATGAGGGGACATGAAAAAAAATTTATGCCAATAAATCATGAGAAAAATTTTATGCATGAAAAACAGTGTATGAATGCGTAATGTAGTTTATAAAAACCTTTGTATGTGCGAGGGGACGCCTATGGGTCGGTCCCAAAACAAAAGACATGGCGAGGGGACGCCTATGGGTCGGTCCCAAAGTTAAAAGTTTCGATAAAAGCACATGCGACTAAATAGGGCCAGTCCTGTACCAACCATTACTTAGTCATAATTTCCTGCAATAATGATACATGAAACATAAATAAATGAAACTCATCCGTCAAAACTTATCAGAAAAAAAATTTTATGTGACTAATTATGAAACTACTGGGGTTCAGTCCACATAGCCACAGTTCACGAGGAACATTATGCATGAAACAATGACACATAACTAAATATGAATGACGATTGTCCATCCATATTAGTAAAACAATATCGATGAAAACATCAAGGTTAAAACCTCAAGGTGCTGAAAACATCATGGTTAAAACAACAATGCGCTGAAAACATCAATACGTAGAATAACAAACGTTGGCTTAGGAAGCTCCTGGTGACTACCCACTAGTCACAGGTCAAGTTTTAGAGCCTACAGGTCGAAGCCTTGGCTCTGATACCATAATTGTAACACCCCACTTTGATAAGTAGACCGTTACACGTAATTATGACGTGTCATCAAAGCATACAAGGATAAATGTCTAAAACATTACATGACCATATGGTAAACCAGAATCAAACATCGGTCCCCAAACATAAGCTCAAAACATAATAAAGTAAATGAAATAATGGAAGACTTAAACAAGCACAAATATATGAAGGCAAAAGGAGAAGAAGTCTATGGCAGCTTTCATCCTATGCATGTCCTCCAAAATGCTCGAGTCCGTCCTTGGGTACCTGCCGTTTTGGGACATGGAAAGGAAAGTAACGGCTGAGCATAATGCTCAGTGCACGGATATACAAGCATGAAATGAATAATATAAGTATGAATAACATATAGCAGCGGAAATGTATATGTCCTGGAAAACCTAGTAATTTATTAGTAAAACTGGTTTTATAGTTTGAAAAGCCTTATGTTTATCTTATGAAAATTATTTAAAATATTTTACCATTAGCCAATATAGGTCATAAAAATCCACCGTGCATGAATACTTGAAGGGGTGACCTCACCATGCAAATTAGAGGGGCTGCCTCTAATTTAATATACTGGTTTGGGTAGGAGGGATCAGCTCCTTGTGAAGGATGCAAGGCACACACCTCATTCACACTGAGTAATCTACTGAAAAACATGTAACTAGGATGCACCCATACACCCCACATGATAAATATAATAATATGGCCAAAAGCTGAAGGGACGCCACGAGCAATCACTCCGCCGTGGGGAAGTCATAACACCAGTGCCTCTTGTGTTATGGTTATGGTACCTCCATAATTAGGTGAAACTGGTCATGCATGTATATGGCTTCAGGTATTCTAAATTAAACATAAGCAATCAAACATATAAACTTATACTACGGGAAAATAGTTGGCTGCATACGGGAAATCCTAATAAGGAAAGAATGTCCATACTGAAAGGACGGGAATCCGTACCTTATGTCCAGTGAACGAAGAAGACGAACTGAAGAGAGTCCTACTTCGGTATCACTAATGCTACATAAATACATACGTGTATAAGTATCTGATTACTAAATACATAACTGGTTTTATGTCATGTCTTAGCTTATTTTATACGTTCATGTCATGTTTTACTGTTTTAAGCTTTAAACTGTGTTTATCTTATCTTCTGTCTGTTCTGATTAAGTATTACTTGTATCTCATGTATTATTATACTTATTGTGTAATAATAAGTAACTTTCTAAAAATAGCAGGTTTCCTAAAATAGAAAGTTTCTAAAAATAGAAAGTTACAAAAAATAGAAAGTTTCCAAAAATAGAAAGTTTCCAAAAATAGAAAGTTTACAAAAATAGAAAGTTTCCAAAAATAGAATTACTGCTTAAAATAGATAAGTTTCTAAAAATAGAAAGTTTCCATAAATAGATTAGCTGCCTTAATTAAATAAGTTTCTAAAAATAGAAAGTTTCTATAATTAGATATAAGCTGGTTAAATAAGCTAATTATATAAGTTTAAGTGTTTCCTGATTATTATTCTAAGTCATATTGATATAAGATATAGTTTATTAATTATTACATGTAATTTAAATAAACTATAGGTTAAAAGTATTTAATTAAATATATCATGTTTTTAATTAAATAAAGTTAAATACTTAGGCTAAAACATGTATTATTAATTATTAATAATATAACCTAAGTGATGTTAATTAATTAATTATAGTCATGGTTTTTAATAATTAATTAATTATAAAGTCTAGAAAATATAAATACTTAGGTTAAAAATTTATGATCTAATAATTAAATTATAACCTAAGTCATGTTTATTAAATTAATTATGTCATGCTTTATTAATTTAATTGTTAACATATAATTATTAAAATCATAAACCTTAACATAAACAATGAACCGGACCGTGACTAGAAACCATGAACCGGACCCGTGATCAACACCATACCCCGAACCACTTCGGGGTTTCCCCTTGTTTGCTGCTGCCGTGGGACCCACACCACCAAACCGAGACAATGAGGTCTCGGTGGTGGTTCGTAAGAAAAGCCGAGACCCCCCTTGGTCTCGGTTAGGCGTCGGCCAACATCAAACACCCCTAAATCCCTTGTTTTGATTTACCCCATAACCATTTACGTGTTTAATAAATGTTTTTAATTAGCTTTTTAAAAACATCATGATCTTATGTGATTTATTAAATCAAAACATAAAAGAAAAGGATTAAAAAGGTATACCGAATGCGTGGATCAAACGAGGATGAACACACAGGAATTCTTGCACGAAATTCAAGATCAAAAATCAACCGAACACCCCCTTTTGTGTTCTTATATCCGGCGGCCAAAGAAGAGAACAAGGAGAAGGAGAAAAACTTTTTAGGGTTTTTGTTATTTTTCTATAATGTGAAAAGTGAAACTTGTTTTACCCCTTAACCCCCTTGTTAGTAAAATTTAAATGGGCTTGGCCCATTGTCTTGGTGTAGCCGCGGGTAGGGGTCCCCACATGGGGTACCCGTACCTTTTTCCGAGTCTAATTATTTTAGTGTTCGTTCGTGTTTTATCGTGTTCGTGTTTTATGTGTTCTAGTTAATTATTAACCGTGACTTAATATATTTATTCGTGTTCGTAATAAATATATATATACGTAATTAATATTAGCTCGTGATTAATTTACGTTCATGATTTCATGATTGCATGTTCGTGATTATAATTATTATTAGAATAATTATCGTGTGTTCATACGTAATAAATACTTATCGTGTTCTAACACGTACGTAATACTTAAAATTCTTATACGTGAAACGTAAACATGTTATAAAAGGAAAGTTCTAATCATATACGTACGATCTTAAGGGTACTATTCATGGTAAGAGCATGCGGGTTTTACAATGGATGACACCCATTCGAAAGTTTTTGTCACATAACAAATTGCCAAGCAGCAGAAGGAAGGCTAAGCAGGTACATGTGCGAGCTAGGCATTTTCAAATTGTCAAAGGGACACTATATAGGCAAACATGTAAAGGTCGGATGTTGCAATGCTTAACACCAGATCAGGCGTGGGCAGTAGTAGAAGCCGCGCATAGAAGAGTGTGTCCTCGCGGCTCGGTCGCCATGGTGGAGGAGGTCACTCGCTCGGGGTACTTTTGGCCATTTGCACATAAAGATGCGCGCAAACGAGTGGCGCGTTATCAGAAATGCCAAGCGGACTCAAGACTTCGGACGAATTCTAACATGGTTACTGGCCCACTCTCAACCAAAGGCGCAGTAGAAGGGGGACAATTCTCAAAGTTGGGACGTGCTCTAGGTTCCCTAGCAACGTCAATTAGAAATATGACGCGGCACGCGGTAACGTTGCTCCCAACTAAAAGAAACCATCAACAACAGCGCAGGGGAGCAGTTGTCCCCGCATCCAGGATAACTCCACACACCAGGCGGCATCAGGATCGTATGGGCGTACTACCAGCAACACGAAGCACGAAGCAGCGTGGTCAGGGGAGCAAAAGATCCTCACAGACTAGGGTGAGTGTGCATGGCTATGCGGAATCGCTATATGGTCCTGCAAGGAATGACTTAAGAGACGATTGGAGTTCTAGGCGGTATTCTCCTTGAGATATCGCATAGTTGGCATGGACCATTCCCTTGGCTAATAGTAGCCCCAATAAGGATCCATGTATTTTTTTCTTTTTAAACAGTTTTTAGGTTTTTGTTATTTGTTTCAAAACATTTGCAAAAGTGTATGAATAAAACACTGCGGTTCCTAGCTGGTTCCACAGTCCAAATGATGTTTTTTCTTTCTCATCTTTAATGCATGCATGCAAGTATTATTTCTTTTATATATATTAGGACCTTTGATATACATGTACAATAACGTTTCCAGGCGGAATAAGAGGAATAAGTTTACCCTACTAATTAGACTTGTCGCGTAAGAGGGATGCACCCCCAGCGGCGCCGAATCAGGTATCCTTTGTTAGGCAGCTTTTCACAAGACGTTGTGGTAAGTATAGCAGTCCTCATACTTTATGACGGATGAGCACAGTGTGCACGCCTAACAAACATGTCATTTTCAATGACATTACTTATGGTAGTAGTGGCAGGACCACACGTAATGACCTTTAGAATCACCCATAAGTCCAGAGTCGTACCCTAACGGGCGTACTCATAAACAGGTGTTCTCCCTCACCATATCAGGTTTGGGTGTAGGAACTTGGACACATATATATGTAACTACACATGAACATGATGCAGGACGCTATTATCATTGTACAAATTATTAATTTACAAGATTAGTTAGCGTCAGATACAACAATAGATATTATATGGTGAGGCAAGACAACCTCTATCGAAGGTCGCTCGTTGACAGTGACCTCTTTAACCTGTGATGTTGTGGGTTCTGTGACGCGCAATGTTGTGCCCATGCCTCTTTCGTATATTGTAGCACGCGTGTATAGTATACATCAATGGATGGAAGACTCACGGGTACACCGTTAGACCGGATAGGGTGTGCTAAGCCTAGACCAATAATAGCGCCTTTGGTGGAGGTATGATTCTTCTTGGCAACACGAGCACGTGCTGCTTTAATTTGTCTTTCAGCGGAACCAGTATCGGAGTGCCAGAAATGTACAAAGGGACTTGTAGTTGGGATAGGTCCGACTCGCCAGTGGTTTCAGGGTCTCCTTCTGTCGGGTCTGCACTATCATTCAGAAGCATAAGGCCTGTCATGGTCACACTAATTGGGAGGTCCTGATCTTTCTCGATTAGGTCTATGATGGGCATCGGGAGGTTCTCTGATATATGGAAGGCGGCGTCAAACATCTCTTGTGCATATTTGGAATAGATCTCATTTCCCTCCAAGGACCCCTTAGTAAATTTTCTTTAGAAGCACGCTCCATGGCGAGACTGGATCTAAGTAGTAGCGCGACATCATATACGTCCTTGATCGCTTTGTCGAAAGGATGTAATTTCATGACACATTTGGCTGCAAGCGGAAGACCATGTTTTATTAGCCATCGATTTTCAGCGTGCACTTCGATGAGGTGCGGATATAGCTCTTCATCAAAATCCGTACTCATATACTTCAGAACTTCCGACTTCTTAGCCATGTCTTTATGGCAGTTGGTGACAAAATTGTCTCAATTCAGAGCAAGGGCATTCATGCCTTCTTCTAGTTTCGCCATGGCCCAGCGGTTTTCGTCCTCTTGCTTCGCTCGCAGGCGACACTCGCGGTCTAGGAGTTCAGAGAGCGAGGATTTTTCGTCCTCTAAATATTGGATGGATCCGAAATTTATACTAGATACAGCGCGTAAGCGGGCAAATTCGATTTTTGCATTTACAAGTTTAAGGTATTTTTGTTCTGTAACCTAGCGGACCTCTTCGTTTGCTTGTGCTAAATGCTCTGACAGCTGGGATATCTTCTTTTTCAAATGGGCAACTAAAGTTACTTCTTGGGCGGCAATTATGTCCAACTCCTGCATTAGTAGTTCGTCGGGCATCTCGTGTAAATGTTGGGCGCGGCCAAGGGGAGTTATGTGTTGCAGGAAGTCCCCACAAGCGTCTGCGCCATCTAGAGCGCAGGTGCGAGTGCATTGCCAGGGAGGAGTAAATCTGATGGACTTCGTGGCACCTTCACCCGCCTCGGTCATGGAAGAAAGGGAGCTGCAAATTTGATGTCTTGCGATTATTGAAGGTGTGCGAATTGTTTATTTTTACGAAATACTAAAGAAGGACGCAGTGGTATACCTTGATAGTTGTATGTTTTCCTGTGGCCTTGATGGTGCTCCCCATGGTGTTGCATTAGCACGTGGTCTTGTTTGCAATGTTCTTCCCCTTCTGGGTATTTGCTGCGTAGGGGAGCACGGTAAATTTTTGTAACTTGGCACAGGTATGCCCTATGCGGATGGGTCGGTGTGCGAATCCTCTGCGGCACCAGGTTCTTCTTCATCTCCTTGACACAATTCTTCTGATGGAGATTCTACGATGCATGGTACGCTTCGGATAGGGGTAGCGTTTATGGCGGTTGTCATCTCGGCATTCCCACTAGGTGTGGGAGAAGAGAACTCCAGATCTATAGTTCGTTGACCAATGCGCCATCCATTTGATGTCTCGATTAATGAGAAGGGTCGGGCACGCATGGTCACGGCGCACGGATTCCCGCGCTTCACGAGCTGTGTATAAGTTAATTCTACATTCATATGAAGGATGCGTAAGTATATGAGCAGGTATGGTTTTTTCGGTAGCAAAAAAAACACAACCAAAAGAAGAAGGGGAAGCAAACGAAATAAGGGTTTCTTACCATGGTAAAAAACATCAAAGTATTAAGGAAGGTGGTTGGCAGGAAGAATTTGTGTGTGGCTCAGACCTAGGGCGTATAGCAGTGTCTCTGGATATTCTTGCATTGGTATCCGACCAGCGTTAATTAATTATACGTCTGCCTCGTTATACGAACCGGCAATGGGGCGATCATCCTTTATCATCGTCTCGGGGGTAATGAAATCGTGGTCAAATGAGAAAACAACTTTGTCTCCCCAGAAGAATTTGTCGGTCCACTTCTTCAGGGAATCTATTTTCTCCGAGTAACATTGAAGTTGACCAGGGCGTTTCACGAAGGTTACCCATCCTTTCATCCATGTGGGTCTACAGAAGGTGCGAAACATGTTTATGGTTGGGTCAACATTTTTGAGTAAGCAGTTTATCTAAAAATTTGAGATTTTGGCGGCTCCTATACAATGTAGCTGGGAGAGGTGTATACTATAATAATTTAGTATGTCTATTAGAAAATGGCTTAGAGGTATGCGATTGTTGGAAAACACAATGAACCTGGTGTATATACCAATTTTTTCGTCAGGAAAACTCCCAATATGTGCTTGTAGATCTGGCACAGTCGGATGAAGATCTAAAGGAACGTGGTACTTGGTGGTAAAACAGGAGAGCTCTTGTTCGGATATGCGGGACGTCACATCAAATAGTTGTGCTACCATTTTTTGCTCTTGTGGGTGTTTTAAGCACGGACAAAGGTAGTATATTTTGTTACGAATAGTGGTTCTTACAGTTTTCAACAATGGAGGGAAAGATTTTTTGGAAAAATGAAGAAAGTGACTGTCAGACTGCATTTATATACCCTATGGGTGTAATGGTTCTTATGGCACGTATCTATGACGTTTGGTTCATCCTATGGTGTCCGCTAATTACTTCTTCTGACATGATTAAATGCTTTTCACGGTTTCCAATAAAGGATTGTGATGGTGGAATATGACATGGATACTTATTTGATGTCATGACTGTGTGCTTTTACTTTTTTGATGGGCATCTATGCGAGCGGGCCTTGATGATTAATAGTCTAGTAGCCGCGGTTGGAACCTGCGACCACTAGGCTGGGGGGCATGATGACGTATAGTCCCTAGTCGGGCTAGATAGTCCGACTCACGGGTACTACCCGCATCCATCAGGAGTGGATTGGATACTTGTGCGATGTGCGCACATAGCCCATAAAGCCCGGTAAGCCGTTGTCGCACAAGAGGTTGATTACTTAGCCAAGTCCTCATCGCAGTGCGACATGATTAGACCGAATATAACTTATATTATAGTTATATTCGCCTAAGGAAAAGGGATATACACTTGCCTTAGTTGGATAATGAAGATCAAGCTATTTCGAGTCATTATCTCTTCCTTAGGCCGCAAGAACAGGGAGCCTAGCCTGGACTCTCTAGAGTATAAAAGGAACCCCTTTGGTTCCACAAAGGTACGATACACACAATACCCTAAACACTAATATACTCAAAACCGATTACTTACTCTCACGCCGGAGTCTAATCGTGGGTCACAAACCCACGGTAAGCCTAACGGTTTCGGTTTAGTGCGCAAGGTCCTAAAGCAAGTTTCACTTGGTGCGAGAGCCGGCGTCCACAAGACCCCAAATTAAGCCTAGTTTGGGTTAAGCTCAGTCTACCCCAACTTTTGCATCAACAGGCTTGGTTCTAGCTAACCACTAGGATTGAGCTCTAGCAAGGGAGTTCACCTCATTAAGGAATTTCTTGACACAAGAGTCATGATTTGCATTAAAGACACACTTCCTACATGTTTTATAAGTAGCATGTTTAAAGTCCGAGTAAGATATATAATTCCTAGATGATTTATTGATGCTCCTAGGATATGACATGCTATGGTTAGCGATGTTGGGTGATCTAGAAGGTATCTTACTAGGTTTGAAATTCCTATCTCTTACATGTGTCATTTTCATTGCTTCCACTAGACTAAGATTATGGCGAATGTCATTTGAACTAGTTCGAGACGTGTTCTTTGAACTATTCCTAGAGAAGTTGGATGCAATCATGTGACTAGTTTTACAAAAGCAGATTTGTTACATTGGGCCTAGTTAGTGGAGTGATAGATTTAGAAAGATGAACCATATCAACTTGGGAGGCAAACCGCGGTCTTGAGGATTTTGGTCTCTCGGATCTAAATACAGTCAGTTGTCTAACGGACTGATTTTTAGGCGGTTTCCCCAAGATTGGTGGTTTTTCAAGCTTAGTGTCCACACTAGTTCCATTATTTTTCCTTAATTCGTTTTCTAGCGCAGCTATTGCAAAAACATTTTTCTGAACCTGAGCCTTTAAAGTCTCATTTTCTTTCAGTAAGATGTCTTGGGATGCCAACTTAGATTCTAGCAAAGTAATTTGTTTCACAAAATTATCTTTTCGGCTTTCGAATCTTGAGTTTTTGATCTAGTTTTCGTTCAAGAACAACGTTTGAACTTTCAAAATATGTTTGAAACTTTTCCGTTTTCGAAAATTCAAGTTTGGCATCCTCAAGATCTTTAGATTACTGAGCTAAAATCGTTCCGAGCTCTTTCATCTTGGAATCAGAATTTTCTAACGAGGTAGGAATATGACATTTACCATGATTAATTACGGCATTTTTGTAACCTTTCTGATTTTTAACCTTTTGACACGTCGTCATCAGTTAATTATTGTCGTTTTCATCTTATATTATTTTTTGATCGACCACCTTTGAATGCGAGTTCATAATATAGTAATATTATATATTTACGTAAAGTACATAGAAACGTGACAGTTTAACCTTGGAACTACATTTTAATTCATTTTAGTGTCCTTGGACACATTTTGTTGAGCTTGATTTTATTAATTATATATTCAATAAATACTAGTGATTATTTAAATTACTACGTACCAAGACAAACTAGAACTTATAGTACATTAACTTTTGTCGCGAATCATGGAAACATTTAACCAAGACTTGATCTACAACAACCAAACGTCTCAACCTATATTAAAGTCGACACATTAAATTCCTTTTGGAACACTCCTGGGCAAATTTTAAACTTACAAACTTAATGATTCATTTCATTTCATGCTTGTATGATTTCGAACTTAATCAAATGAACCTAAAATGTATACCAAATCATATCTAGCTAATCCTTAAACTTAACTCTTCCCTTAGATTCCTTATTATCCCACGTTTTACAATACATAGCAAGATCCATCTCAAATCAAACCCTCCTTTGGCTACAAACTTGTACACGTCCCATGTATACTTCCTATGTGAATTTACCAAGTACCATAATGTGGCAGTCCTCAAATTTCACATATGTGTTATGATTGTATGAATATGAAAATTTGATTGGTTTTAGCTTTGGATTGGGACTCGACATCTAGCCTTGTGTCAGAAAAGAAGATGGCGAAGAAGATTGGTTCTATCTTTGGATTAGGACTCAACATCTAGGCTTGTGTCGAAAAGAAGATGGGCGACGAAGATTGGTTCTAGATTTGGATTAGGACTCGACATCTAGGCTTGTGTCAGAAAATAAGATGGGCGATGAAGATTGGTTCTAGATTAGGATTAGAACTCGACATTTAGCTTAGTGTCGGAAAACATTGTAAGCAACGTTGTAAGGTTTTCTCTGTCAAGAAGGGAGCTTGTGAATATAGTGGAAATCTTGAATAATGTGTACTCGAGGAGTGGAGTAGGAACGAAGAGATAGATTCGTTGCCGAACCACTATAAATCTTGGTGTCTTTCCTTAGGTTGCTTCTTTCCTTACTTTTTACTTACTTGTCTTTACATCCATGCATTCCATTATCATAATCACTTGATATAACAAATGTTTTGAAGCATTGGAAATTGACCTAACTATTATGAAACAAGTTTTCAAGTAATAGTTATTTCTAATGACGAACATAATTTTAATTAAGACTTTAATTAGGGAAAGTATTAACCCCCCCCCCCCCCCCCCCCCTGTGACAACCGCGGTTTTGAGGTTCGTCACTTAGTTTTATTTTGTGCCAGTTACGTGTCTTTACGTGTTTATGTGCTAATTGGTGTGTATAGATTGTGGTTTGGATATCGTTTCCGGTACGGGGTACCTTTTGAGTGAAACGATGTGTGATGATTTCATGTTCATGAGCTCACATGGTAGTGACTATGAAATGAGATGGTGTTATTTAGTGGTTTACGTATACGTATATGTATTATAGAAAAATCGTATTTTTACAATTTACGGTTTAGCATTTTGAGGTCTCGGGTAAGGTGTTTAGTCATGTGAGTATTTTTCGGGATGGTTTTAAGTCATTTAGTACATAGTTATAAAGTTTATTTAAAAATTTAAGATTTTTTTTAAAACTGTTTATTTTACGTCTTTTACTGTAAATGCGTAAAATTGACTAGTTTCTCGGTTTTGAGATTTTAGAAACTTTAGGGGCTGAAATAAATTAAGTAAATTTAAGGAAATATTAGTAAAGTAGTAATAATAAATAAAAAGAAAAAAAAAAAAAGGGGGGTGTAGGTCGGTTATTCACGATTTAAAGAAAAAAAAGAAAAAATGGAAAGTGGGCTTATACTTGGACTAGGATTGTGTATACACTATATAAGGTTTTCTAATAAATCAAAAATCATATTTTTTGTTCTCCGGGAAGCTTAAAACCGACGGCACATTCAAGAAAATTAGGGTTCTTCATAAAAATCTTGGTTTCCAGTAAATCTAAGGTAAAACCTTCAATAACCCTTTTCAATTTAATTCTTTTAAATGTTTTTATAATCATCTTATGATGGATTTAGGTTAGGGTTTAAATTAAAATCAGTATAATAACGATGTTATAATGATTAGGTGAATTAGGGTTTGTAATTAGTGGAATTATGGGTAGTTAATTAGGTTAATTTAATTAAACCCGTTTTTAAAAACTGGGCAGAATTTAGAGTCAATTGTTTTGATCATATAGGGAGTTATACAAACTCTTATTTTGCGATCCAAGTATCCCTGGAAAGGTAATTGAAGTGGCTTTCAAATGCAAGAAACGAGAACTAAATTGGAAGTAGGGAAGTGGGTCAAAAACAGGTTACAACAGTCGGAGGTCAAAACAGTTTTGAAATCAGCATGTTTTCTTTTTAAGTTTTGGGTTGTTTGGGGTACTTAGGGTTGCATTGGGACTTTCAAACGAACATGAGAGTTGGTTTATATATTATAGGAAGTATCTGCATTGTGGCTAAGATTGTGGATTAGGGTAAGACCCCCTAAGCATAACAAACTTTTTGTATGTTCAAAATCAGTAAAATCTGGATAGACAAAAGTATATATATATATATATATATGTTAACTTGGATTCACTATGAACACGGGTCGATCCGGAGGTCGGGGAGGGTGATAGAGGTGTTTAGCCATTGTTAGTGAGAGAAAGAGATGCTCTAATAAATGTGTGTTTATTAGAGAGAGAAAGACAAAAAAGAAATGAACAAACTCACCCCCTCCATGGAAGTATGAAGGGGTTTATATAGCACGGGACTTGGACTTTACATATGACAATATTAGTCCCTGCAAGTCCCGGCTATGAAACTAATGTAATTCCGTTAGTCGCACACATTTTAAGGCTAACAATATATCGGGGCGTTAACAGTAGCTTTACGGTTGGGGCAAATGGGAGGTGTTAGCTAACATATGTAAGGGCATAGGGTTTCCTTTACAGAGATCATGGGTATGTTTAGGTGGGCGTTTGGCTTATAGTTTGGAGACCTAAAAACCGGGACTGTTTTTGGTAAAATGTTGACGGGATGGGTTATGAAGTAAATTAAGTTAAGGACTTGTTAGAGAAGGTTAATGGGGTGTTTAGAGTATATTAATGAGGAATATATATGAAGGCTAGATGTCCATCATAGGTTGATGAGCCGTTTTAGTGATTGGTTCATGTTTTTGATTATGTGCTTTTGTTTGTTAGCTTTTTGCTAGTGCGCAGACTTTTGGAGAAGCTCAATCAGGTGAGTTTCATAGTCCCATGTCTACTAATGATTTTGACTTTCAGATGGGATGGAAGAGACATTGTCTTGTTTTTATAAATTATGCTGTGAATGTTTTGTGTTTGGTGATGGACTTGTGCATACTTATGTGATTAACTGCTAGTTGATTCATGATTGTTTTATGTTTTGACTTGGTACCAAGGGGATGTTGACAAGCCGGGGCCTTGGGGAGGTACATAGATGTGTGAGCATCTATGGGACCAATGGATAATGACAAGGCGGGGCCTTGGGATTGGTAGATAGGTGTATGGGCGCCTATGATACCATGGTGTTTGGTAAGGCTGGGAGCCTTGAATTTGGTTTGGTTTGTTAAATCTTGAATATTAGTTGTTAATGCATGTTTGTATCACATTGTCCATATGTTCATTTGTTAGTGGTTGTTGTTCACAGCTTATGGTTTGATTATGGCGTTGGAGTCTAAACCTATGACTCTCACCAACTTTATGTTGACGTGTTTTAGTGTCTCTTTCAGGTGAGAATGTGGTTAAGCTTGAGAATAGAAGTGGCTAGTTTTGGAGGCATTAGGATTGCATATAGAAGGAGATCCCCGTTCCTTCTTAGTTCTTTTGTTTGTTTAATAAGTGATACTGTTGACACCTATATGTTTGCTTTGTTTATGTTAATTGTTTGTCTTGGGTAAGTGGTAGGACTGTTACCTACTTACCTAGAGTCCTGTATTGTTGAGATATTGTCATGACATTTGTGCCACCATTTTATGACATTTATTATTTCATTTAGTTATCTATATAGATACGCCATGTTGTGATGACATCCATACGTCGCGCCCCATATTCCGCCATGGTGGGGTGTGACACCCCCCCCATTTTAGTTTCTACATATAGAAAAAACGAGTTTGTCTTTACTTCAATTTTAGAAAGATGATTTTCATGGGCAATCTTGACCGCTCACCACACGGCTCCAACTTTTGCTAAAAGAACACAGTATGAGTACTCAACGTACTTCGCCTCCGAGAAAATGATCTCACCTTCAAAGTTTCTTCAATAAACCCAAGACCAGCTTGCTTACTACTAGGAAACCATGTTTCATCACAGTTAAGCTTGACAACCCTATGAGGGAGTGGTTTCTAGTTAGATGCCCAAGGATTTGCATATCTCTCAGGTTGCACATTAACACACCCAACTGCATCATGAAACTATTGTAATAAACGTGTAGCGCCTTGCCAAATTAACCCACAATTCATTGGATGTTGACCATGTGCAATGCGGTTGCGTTCTAACCAAAGGCTCAAATATATCATTAAAAACGACTCCCATTTATTTTGGTAGTCAGAAAGAGCGGTCAAAAAGTAATCGTTCACACTATCACTATTTTGAAGGGATGGAATATTCGTAAAGCTAGTGTGTGCCATACTTGTCGAACTCGATCACATTGGCAGAGGACGTGTACAACATCTTCATGAGGGTCATCACAATGCACACATAACGTATTGTTGAGTATTACGTGTCTGCATTGGAGATTATAAATCGTTAGCAACAAGTTACGCCATACACGCCAAATAAATAGTTTCACTTTCATTGGGATAGTTTCCTTCCATAACGATGAGCATATTTGAGTGTCAACATCCGAAAGATTTTTTATAAGCCCAATATTTTCCAGGCCTTTCTTGTAAGCATCTCGTATCGAGAAATTCCCATGAAGTGTGCCTTCCTAAAATAGAGCATCCCTCCTATGAGATGCTATGTGTATGGATAGGATTCGGTTCATAATTTAATAGGAAAAAGAATATGTATTCTAGCAACATCCCATGCGGTTCCATCATCCACCATCAAATCATGAACTTTGTGAATTTCACAATTAGACGGGCGCATTTCTAATAAGGATTTACCTAACAACCACTTATCATTCCATATGTCAACGGATTGACCATTACCGATATTCCATGCATACCTGATGGATAAGCTTTATAGATAAATAAATGCTCCGCTAAACAAAACTTGGGCGATACCCCTCATTTGCATCCAAAAACGAACAACGAGGGAATACCTGGCTTTAACAACTCTTGCCACAAGAGAATCCAGATTCTTAATGAGACGCCATCCTTGTTTAGCAAGCAAAGCTTTGTTGAAAAGTTGAGACCACCTTTGTATTTAGATGCACATAATCGCTCCCAACTAGTCCATCGAATGAGGTTTCTCTTATTTTCGTTTTCCCACCAAAATTCATTTAGATTCTTATGCATAACATCAATCAACGAACCAGGAAGCTCAACAATACTCTTGACGTACACTGGAATAGCTTGGGCCACTGATTTAATAAGCACTTCTTTACCACCTGTGGACAACATATTTTCTTTCCACCCGCAAACCTTTTTTGTAATTTTATCAAGGATAGATTGAAAATGGCCTTCTTCGATCGTCTAACAATTGTAGGCAGCCCCAATAACTTGGTTTTACATGTCACCTCTTGAACTCCAAAGATGTTTGTTACTCTCACTCGAGTATCATGCGTAAAATTTGGGCTAAAATTTATCTCAGACTTGTCATAGTTCACAACTTGACCATAAGATTTACAATACTTGTTGATGAAATTTATTAGCAGTAAACGAGCAAAAACTAAGCTATCATCGGGAAAACATATGGCTGATACTAGGGGCATTTCTGCATACTTTGATTCTGTGCAAGGCCTTTATTTCCACCTCAATTCTAATCTAACTAGACAACACTTATGCACATAGTATGAATAAGTATGGTGATATGGGGTCCCCTTGACGTAAACCTCTGGTAGGGGCAATATGACCTTGAGCTTTACCACTAACATTGAATGAGAAAGACATCGTTGAAATACATGTCATAACCAAGCGAACAAAGTGAGGTGGGAACCTCATTCTTGTGAGATATGAATAAATAAATGGCCATTCAACCCTGTCACAACCCTTGCTCATATCTAACTTAACTGTTAAAGATCCTTTTGTCCTAAGTCGTTTATTCTTTAACCAATGGAACACTTCAAAAGCAATAATTGCATTATGAGTAATCATTCTTTCTGAAGCAAAGGCAGATTGAATTTCGTGGACCAATCTTGGTAAGATTGGATTCAATCGATTGACCAACACTTTTGATATGATTTTGTATAACACATTGCATAGCCTAATTGGCCAAATATCTTTTAAGGACTCGGGTTGGCTTGTCTTTGGAATCAAGGTGATGATAGTATGATTTAGATTGCGAGGCATATTACGTGTTTTGAAAAATGTAGACGTTATTGAGATCATCGTAGATCCGACGACTAGCCAAAACTTTTGATATAAAATAGATGGCATACCATCCGGTCCTGGAGCCTTCAATGGTGCCATTTGTATAAGTGCCTCATATACTTCTGGTGACGAAATTGGCTTTTCAAGATTTACTGCCTCCTGGTATGAGATTTGTACTTCAATAGCACCGGCTATATCATCACATTACGATGATGATGGTTGTGAACTAGTGAACAATGCTTCAAAATAGTTTGATACGAGATTCCCCAACCCTTCTTCACCCGTCACCAAATTTCCACCTTCATCTTTTAGTATACTAATGTTGTTTCGTCTTCTTCTGTCAGAGGCTTTAAAATGAAAGAATCGTGTGTTTCGATCAGCTTCCTTTAGACATTGAACTCTACTACGTTGACGCCACAATATCTCCTCCCGGATTAGCAATTATTTGATCTCGCCTTCAAGTTTGGACTCTTCTACACTATTATCTCTAAAATGTTGCTTAATCTGAAGCTTCTCCAAACGAGTTGTTTTTTGTTTTAACTCCCGTTGTATGTGGCCAAACTTCGACCAATTCCACGTAAGTAATTTGTCTCCACAATTAGTTAGTAAAGCTACAAGATTGCCACATAGACCTTTCGCCGGGCCTTCATTCTATGCTTGTGATACTACGTCAGCTAGGATTTCCTCCCGAAGCCACATGGCCTAAAATTTGAACTTTTTGGTTGTACGATTTAAAGAATCGTTTAAATTGAGTTTCATGAACATTGGTCCATGGTCAGAGGCTACAGGTGCAAGATTTTGAGCCAAGTACATTGGAAACATCTCTATCCAGGTTGGGGAGGCAAAAAACCGATCGAGTCTCTTAACAAAGTTTGTTTCCCCTGTCTTAAGTTATCCTATGTATGTAAATTTAACTCCAGTTGCTCGAATATCATCTAGAGAACACAACTCGCAAGCTTGTCTAAACACATTCGTTTGAATCAAATCTCTAAGTCGCCCTCCTTTTTCTCAAATGAAAATAACATTTCGTTGAAATCCCCAAGACAAAGCCATGGTAGACTAGAGAAGTTTTTTAGGGTGCGAAGAAGCCTCCATGAAAGATGTTTATCTCTTGTAGATGGCCAGCCATACAAACTAGTTCCACGCCACATACTTATACCCTTTTTTTTACTTCAAAATCAATGAAAATTTTGGAATATCTAGTGACGTGAATATCAACTTCTCTCTTCCATAATAACATCAAACCTATAGTCCTCCGCATAGGATTCACCACAAGCAAGTTATAATTTAGGAAACTATAACGAATACGAACAACTTCACTGTCATGGATGCGGGTTTCCATTATAAACACTACAGTGGGGCATAACTCCTTAATGAGTGATCGGAGTTGGCGCATAGTCCAAGGGTTGTCCAGGCCCTGAACATTCCAGCTTAAGGTACTCATGGTTGTCGGTGCGGCTGCGAATCTGTAACCTCCGTTGTTTGTTGAGTTTCGGAGCTACGACGAGATCGCTTGGATTCACTACTGTCATCTACATCTCCCATAATGATATTTGCATTTCGTTTCCCATTTATGAAAACAAGATGTAGTTGTTCAGAGCATGCTAGTTGATTGTTTGTTCTGCCTTGTTGCTTCCATGATTTGGCTGGATTTAGTTTGTAGGCTATGGGAACATTATTAACTGTCTTTGTGGACTATTTGGGTAGAGTAGTAAAATAAATTAACAATTCACCACTCTTGTTAGGTCCTGTGCTAAGTGGTGAGGTGACATTAAAGTCCAATCCAATTTGTACATCATTAGGGCCATCTTGGTTTTGCAATGTAGAGCTAGTACCTTTTTTACACTTTGAAGCTCTTGTATTAGTGACCACTTGATTTAAACTCGCATTATTCTTAGAAGCAGTTCCTCCTCTTAAAATTGTTGTCCCACCAATTAAATTACGTTTACCATCATCACAACTTACCCTTGTAACTGTTGCCAAGCTACTGCCGCGTACAAATTTTCCATTTGAAGTGATAATATTGCCCTAGGTAAATTGATTTTTCGATTTTATAAAGAGAAAAGAAGAAACATTACTGGCTGATTGCAAGTCGGATGTCATCACATGTAATGTGGCAACTCCTTGTGTACATTGGATTACGTTGAGTGACACATACCTTCTACCAACTATGTCATTTTCATTCACGGCTAAAGCTCTTAAAGACTCTGGGTAAGGTCACTTTGTAAATGTATCATAGCCTATGTTATTTGGTTTGTCTAAACATTCCCGCAAGTATGACCCAAATGGCCACACCAATAGCAAAAGTTAGGTAGACGTTCATACCTGAGTGGTACGTCGATACGAGTGTTTTGACTAATCAAAATAGGCAAATGTCTACAAAGCATTTTTGTTATATCAATTGAGACCCGGGCCCGAATATGACCTCCTTTGTTTAAGTTACCAGTGTCAACGCGGAACACCTCACCCAACTTCTGAGCTATTTGTCGGATTGGTTTCTCTCTTCGCTGGTTAATTGGTAAGTCAACCAATCTCACCCAAAACGTCACCCTATTCATTAACACTTTAAATGGTCTCTCGTCACCGCATACCTCACGTAACACAAATATGTTGAACGACCATGGACCCTTTTCCAATAATCGATGATAATCAACAAGGTGATCAAAACGGATGAAAAATAAGTTTGCTCTCCAGTTCCTCGAAAGGGAGACTCCATAACGTGGTCTCCATGCAGCAAGCATCACCTTCTTCATTCCTATGACACCGAATGGCCTATCATTGTACACTTTCCCGAGTAAAGAATGCGCCACACTAATCTCTGTTACATCATTATACAACGTACAATTTAACTAAAATCAATATAGTAAATAAATCTATCAATTAATAAAATACATATATCTTTTAATATCATCGGACAAAACTAAATAAACTAATGCTACATCCACACGTTGTTTATGAAAAAACTTTCAAAAAATGACATGTCATCAATAAAATCATTTCAATATGACATCTCTATTACTTTTAAATTCTCCTTCCTATAAATGCATCTCACATTATTTTGTAAAAAAAAACATTGTAAATTCTTTGTGAATAAAATGACTAAACAATACATGTATTTGCGTCAAAAGATTTTCTCGAACCATTGTCATCTAAGAGAAACTAGTTATAAACCTCGTGCATATAAATCAAATTTATTTTAATATTTAAGGTTAATATACATATGCAAAATCACTCGAGCTTAATATTTTGTAATTATGAAATGAGTACCATTAATAATCATGCACGACGTTATACATAAAAAAATTCTTATGTATTATACATCAATGTTAAAATAAATTATATATATTTTGTATAATATAAAATCTAAATGTTATAAAATGTAAAAAATATTTGTTTATCTTTTAAAGTCTGAAAAGATATGAAAAATTATAAGTTTAAATTAACACCGTTTAATTACTTAAAATCTAACCACTAAAATTTTGTTAATTAAACCATCTATTTAAATTTTTTATTTTTAACAAATTCGACATCTATATTTTATATTTTGTTTTTCATCAAATTTCTTTATTAATCTGTAAAAACTTTTTGCTAAATAATTTTTTATGTTTTAAAAAAACAAAAATAAATTAAAATAAATTTTTTAAATTATTTTTTTGATAAAAGATCAACAAAAACAGTAAAAAAAATAATAAAAAAATAAGGTAACAAATATAAGATGATAAATATACCGTTGGCCATAGAGATAGCATCATAACGGAACTGTGGATAGCAGTAATAGAAATGGCGTGTACGTGTATGCGCCACTGGAGCTACAACACCAATATCAATATCATCCGGTCACCAACCGTAGCAGCTTCAACCGGAAACAATGTAAACTCTTCCTCTAAAGTTCTGGTACTCGGTGGAACCGGTAGAGTCGGTGGCTCTACTGCCCTCGCTCTCTCTAAACTCAAACCTGACCTCCGTATCGTCATTGCTGGTCGTAACAGGTCTTCCTTCCTTCTTTCCATATACTTCGATACGTTTTCGCTATTGGAATACTCAACATTTTATTAATAAAGCGCGGTTAGAATATGTAGTTAGTTAGAGCTAGTTGTTAGATAATTCGGTTTGTTAGGATTCAGTTATGGTTTTTTTTACTTTGTATGAATACTTTCTTCCATCTTTTTATATCTTTCGATATCAGATTACGTAACATTTTATTAATTATTTGATTCAAATTATGCCCGGTTAAATGAACCACCGTTAGAGTTTAGACTTTAGAGTTAGGTGAGTTTGTTAGGATTCGGTTAAGCTTTTTACTTTGCATAAATACATTTTATTTATTTATTGTAAGGCATAATTTATACACGTAACACGAATATATACTTCTGTTTCTGTTGATTAGATTAGCGTAATACACAAACCTTATGTATGTTCCGCGTATATAAATTATTTTTACCGCAACTATAAATTATGTAGAGGATTGATTGGGATGCCTAATTATACGCCTAAATCTATGTGTCAGCATCCAACCAATACTTTTATTGCCACGGCACATAATTAGTCTCATTTTTTAGGCCTCCCAATCATTTTCCAATTATGTAATGAATAGTTACTTGAGTTTGTTAGTAGATTTTTAACCTTTCTCCTTTGTATAAAATTCATGTTTTGATATTATTGTAGCTCGTATTATATACAGCTGTTTCCTTTTGTTTCTGGATTAGCTTACTACAAAAAGTATATGTATGTTCAACGCGTAGGAATCAGTTGTTTTATGGTATGCAGTGCATCAGGTTTAAGATCTTATGCAAGCCGAGAAATTATCTGTGAGAAGTTTCTGAATAGACCGATTCACGGCTTTTGTAAACATTGCTCGAATATGTGAAGTTGTGAGTAATGTTACAAAAATAGTGAATCAGGTAGCTTATCGAGATTCTATGTGTATATAGTGTCTTATTTGATCGTGATTTGGTGTTTATGTATCAGATACGCACATTTGAAGTTAATTTGTTAAGGTTTGGTTGTGGTACTGGTAGTATTCATTAGAATAAATAAAAATTGAAATCCTATAATTGAATAAGATGTAAGTGGTTTTGTGAATGTGTTACGTTGTACTTATCATTTATGAAGTACTAGACTTTGTGACTCTGAATTACTATTACAGATAGATTATCCTCAAGTAATGTAACTATCGAGTATCCTCGTATGTGTACAATGAATAACTGACTCAGGGATCTAGTCCCAAGAAAATTAAGTTGTTTGGACGGCCCGTCCACTTGCAATTATGTTTTGAAGACATTTAGTGCTCTCCGAACTTGGATACCATATCCGTGTTTTACAGACCAAATTCCCCTACATAACATTACCGAGCCATAGAATTCGAAGCCATCTACATATACCACGACAGTGCTTGTAAGGCATGTCAACTAACATATGCCAAAAGGAACACTTTCCTGGCATAAATGACGTGTGGAATCTTCTTAAAGGTTGTAGTAGCATATCCTTAATAAAATATACAAATTTTATGGCATAACAGAATATTCCATTAGGTACACACCACGGCGTGAGCATATGTCAATCATTGAGTAAAGAAAACATATGATCATTAGGTATATTACCTGTATGCATGTGTGTAAGCGTTTGTATGTTTCATGGCAGTCACATCTTTCACATGTTCTAATGTTATTGTCAGGATTAAGCACTTACTGGTTAAGATCTCTTTATAGTGAGAAGTAATGGTCAGCCGTATTTTATGACTGCTACTTTTAAACTAAGTAATATCTTTTGCGCGTATTACCTAAATGCTAAATACACAGACGTGTTCCAGGGAAAAAGGTGCTAATATGGTGACCACACTAGGCAATAACACTGAGTTTGCTGAGTTCGATATAAATGACGACAAATCACTGGAATCTGCTTTGACAGGTGTGTTAGTTCTTCAAATATGTTCATCGAAAATTGTGCTGTTTTATTCAACTTATTTAATTTAAGCACAACTGGTATCTTGAGTATTTTATACGTCACAGCTCAAGAACTTACTTTTCCATATACACACATTCTACCTCTGCAGATGTCGATCTTGTGGTACATGCTGCAGGGCCGTTCCAACAAACAGAGAATTGTAGAGTCCTTGAAGCTGCCATACGGGCCAAGGTGAGAACAAGGTAAAGCTAATTCCATAATTTTTCGAATTTATTTTAATATATGGTTTTCGAAGATACAGCGTACACGTAGGCCATATTATTTTACATAAAGTATGATTCAAGTTAACTAATCTCCGCCCGCTCTCAGACAGCATATCTTGATGTGTGCGATGATACAAGCTATGCGCTGCGTGCAAAAGCATTTAAGAGTGAAGCATTGGCAGCAAAAGTTCCAGCAATAACTACTGGTGGCATCTATCCAGGAGTGAGCAATGGTACAGACCTTATTTCAAGACACTTGCATGTTCTTTTTAAAAACATACCGCATAATATATGCCTCAGAATAGTATTGTATATTCATGAGAGGTTAACATGATCATTTATCTACTTACTCTTACAGTGATGGCGGCAGAGCTAGTACGTGTTGCAAAAGAGGAGGATAAGGGTGAGCCTGAACGGCTGAGGTATCATATGGTTCCATATCTCATGCCATTTGCCTCGTTTATATACATCTAGCAGTTGGAATGGTTGCATATATTGTTATAAGATTCCAATTTAAACCGTTTTGAAATATGATGTATTTATATGCTTGTTTCAGATTCTACTACTACACAGCAGGAACTGGTGGTGCTGGTCCTACAATATTAGCCACTAGTTTTTTACTTCTTGGAGAGGAAGTTATTGCATATAACAAAGGTCTGTTTCATAGAGCCTGTGAGATTTTGTGTTGTTTTATGTTATCCATGTGTTATGATGCTAACCAGTTAGCAACTGTTGTAAAGGAGAAAAAATCAAATTGCGGCCATATAGTAGTATGGTCAACATTGACTTCGGAAGAGGAATTGGGAAGAGAGATGTGTATCTCTTGTAAGTTCTATATTCTATTTTTCATATCGTATCTATCAACAAAGCCACCATGCATATTATCATACTTGGAATTATGGGACTTCCTTATTTTATAGACGGCATGAATATAGACACATAAATGGCATAATGTAGGAAGAACTTTGACAGGCAATTGAAATACATACTATGTTATCAGGAATTTGCCAGAGGTGACAAGTACTCATGAGGTCCTTGGAGTTCCAACTGTCAGTGCTCGATTTGGGACTGCACCGTTTTTCTGGAATTGGGCAATGGATGCAATGACGCGTTTTGTTCCTTCTGTAAGATATATCCATTTTTCAACATTTATATTAGAGGTAGCTAAATGAGCAGGTTGGTAATGGGTCAAATCAGGTTATCTTTGGTAATATATCCGACTTCTAGACATGATGGCGTGTTTAACACTGATGATCAATGGTTATTTTGGTCTTGTACTTTCTTACACTTACATTGTTGAACTTAAAAGACTTTGGTTATACACTTACTTTGTCCACATTCTACCTCCCTCATACCTCGCCCTGGCGGGAGATTGGGTATTGTTGTTGTTGTTGTTGGTGGTGATTCATCACCTTTAAGAGGATGTACTGTAACATTCTGACATCCTACCTTGCAATGTTTAGGAAGTCCTGAGAGACAGAAGCAAAGTACAACAGATGGTTCAGTTATTTGATCCAGTAGTTCGCGTTATAGACGGCTATGCTGGAGAGCGTGTCTCAATTAGAGTAACTAAAATTTCCTCCTAAAAAATCATCTTCATTTATAAGACTTTCATAGCCTCAAATTAGTTGCATTAACTTGTGTTCTGTTGATCAGGTCGACTTGGAGTGTTCAGGTGGACGACAAACAATTGGTGTTTTCACTCATAAAAGACTCTCTGTGTAAGCCATTTTTCCTTGACTTCTTGCGCAAATATTGATGTGTAAGGTGGCACTATCTACCTATTAATGAGTCAATGGGCTGATTTGTGTTTATATTTGTTCTCTTTGGTCAAGTGTCTAAAACAGATATGTGACAAATGGGTTAAACGGGTCGAAAGTTACTCAAAGTGTATTCATAATGCATCAGACCTTCTAACCTGTTATATTCCGAAAGTTAGGATAATTAATCTAATACAGTATTATCTACCTATTAATGAGTCAATGGGCTGATTTGTGTTTATATTTGTTCTCTTTGGTCAAGTGTCTAAAACAGATATGTGACAAATGGGTTAAACGGGTCGAAAGTTACTCAAAGTGTATTCATAATGCATCAGACCTTCTAACCTGTTATATTCCGAAAGTTAGGATAATTAATCTAATACAGTATTATACTTTGTTTAATCATATTTAACACAATATCATCGATGAATGATTGGTATTGTGTGTCAAAAGCAAAAATTGCTAATCCATTCATGATTTTTATATTGTATGTGCATGACTGCTTTCCAGATCAGTTGGTCATTCAACAGCTGCGTTTGCTCTTGCTATTCTTGAGGGCAGCACACAACCAGGAGTATGGTTTCCAGAAGAGGTACCACCACTGACACATAAATTGATTTATAAACATGACACTTTTCTAAGTGCTAATGCTTTTCCAATAGCCTCAAGGGATCGCCATTGAAGCTCGGGAACTTCTCCTTGAACGTGCTGCGCAAGGAACAATTAACTTCGCCATGCACAAGTATAATTCTTCCTTTCCCTTTATAATGAACAATCAACTTTTCCTGTACATTCTTCTCTTCTTTGTTAATAAAAGTCTTAGCCTTTCAAAAAATGAAGAATAACTTTATTATGCATATATATATTATATACTCTAGATAGTGATGCTCCTTTAATTGGATTGAATACCATGTAGGAAATTTATGTATTGCTCTGGTTTTTAAACAGCCAAAGGTTAAAATAATCAAAGTTTAAGTTGTGAATATGCATTACAAGATATTGACTGGTTTTCTAAACAACTCATGATAATAATAATTAAAAAACATGAAACATTAATACTAGAAAAATAAGATACATTTTGGAAAAGTTTGAAGTAATCAGCCTTTTGTTTTATGTGCACAGGGCTCCATGGATGGTGGAAACAAATCCGAAGGAGGTTGGACTTGGAATATATGTATAATATCTCATGAAAAGTTTTTCTGTATTCACCAATATACCACAGCTTGTAACCAAGTCAACAATTACAGAAATAACAAGACAATTAAATTTGTCCAAAATTGAGATTTGATTGTACAAAACAGTATCCTACTGTGCTCTATGTTCAAACCAAAATAAATTATTCTGTCAGCAAAATCACTGAAGAAATACCATTGAAACATGAAAAAGGAATCTCTATTCTGTTCTTTGGTTGGGATTCTGTGGGAAATCACAATAAAATGCATATACACACCACATACTATCATCTGATGAAGCCTCGAGGTAAGACTCATGGCGCATCAGTCACACAATAGGGCCAGTCTTGGTCAAAGGCAGAAGGCAGTCAACCGCCCTTTGCTGATCAGTAATTCAATGCACACGGCTTGTTCTCGCCAGAACACCAGAACATCTCAAGCTGGTAAGATTTCAGAACTTTCCATTGAACTTCCTTTTATAGATATTCACGAAGTAAACAATTTTCAAAACCATAAATCTCTATGCATGCTTCACTTTCACTCTCCATATAAAGGTTTGAACTTTTGACATTATCAATGGCAAACTTTTTAGCAAAACCAGTTAATAGTATTTAGAGTATCTAAATGACGAACCAGTATTTTCTGCACCTGTAGACTCAGTATTACCATTGGGTTTCCGAGAACCCTGCCATTGGCGCTGGCTGTGGCTTCTCTCATATACAGAATTTTGGACATCTGTAGCCATTCTTGATGAGTTGCTTCTGGCAAATCTCTTGGTATCATTTCTCATCTCTTCGTCTAGATCATACTGTGACCTCTAAAGGAAGTAACAATGGAACAAGTTAAACATGAATATCAATAGACATACAAAAAAATCATGTACTGTGATAATTAATGCACCCTCTGATCTAAATTAATTGTTTGTTTTGATCTCTGATGCATCTTAAATTCCTTTTAGGCCTTCATCACAAAATTCCTTTTATGCAGCAAGTGTATTTTAGTGTCCATATTACTAAAAAATAACGTGTTTACGAAGTTGAAAAGTAGCTTGTTATATATTCAAAAGCCCAAATAGGACGTCTAGGAAGAATCCCTTTCAGCACTTTACAGATGTAACAGCGAGGGCATGTCCTATATCTCTTTCTTATGTGGTAGAGTTGACACCATGAATGCATGTTGGTTTAGAAAGGTTTATACTTTCGTAAGATAGTTCATAGTTGAGAACATTGTACAGCTATATGACCAAAGAAAGCACTGGATACAATAATAATACACACAGTGAGAGAGAGAGAGAGAGCGAGAGAACCTTAGACGCGTTGGAAAGTACAGCATATGCTTCACCAATCATTTTAAAAAGCCTATCAGCATCTTTGTGGACATTTTCAGCTATTTCCTTCCATTGCCCATCATCTCCATCATCACTTCTACTGAGTGATTGGGCAGCCTACATCAGCAAAACATGATTATTAGGAAAGGTGAATCCAATTTGCATAGCCTTTGATCGGCCCTCTACTGTAGAACATGTTCATAACGGGTAGATTGGTATAGGTTTGGACCGGAGACACTTTTTGTCCCAAAATATTAACTTTTCTAAATTAAGAATAATTAGTATGTCAAAGATGATTACAAATATTATATAGTATGTATTTTCAATTATACTGCATTTTCTTGTATAAAACAATTTTAAGAGGATGCATGCATTAAAAATTCAACGTTGAGTAACTTCTACCGTTAACCATAAAAAAGTACAACAAATTGACCAATTCACAAGTAAACGTGTCAAAATTGCCACCTAGTCTACTCGATTTCAGAAGTTGGGTACAACCTTATCAGGATGATGTCTAAGTGCTGCTTTTCTGTATGCTTTTTTGATATCTGGTGCAGAAGCAGTTGAATCAACTCCCCTGTTAAGTTTAAAAGATCAGAACCAACAGTCTACCAATAACCTTGCTAGTTTGTCTAAGGTTCACTCTTTTAGCATTATAAAAGTTAATTTTAATGTGCAAAATTGATTAACTTTGTGAACGTTGTCGATAAGAACTTACAATATGAGGTACATATTTAAGGGGAGTCCCTTTCTGGATTCTTCTTCTACATTAGAGAGCTGTTGCTGAGTTTGCTTTAGCTCATTTATTTGGCATAACTTATCTGATGCTCCAGATGGAATACCCTTTTCCTCCACCTGTATTGTTAGAAGAGACACCAGTCTCTGTAGATCTTTTGCCGCCTGTCCATAGTCTCTTATCATCTCATACAAGCTGGCGCGTCTAGAAATTGCCTGCATCAGTGTCGAAATCGAGTCATAATCTGTTGCAACCTCTTACCAAGTAATGAAGAGAATAGTTTTATAAGAAGATGTTAATGGTTGTGTCCATGAGTGGTAGGTGATAAATAGCCACAGAAATGATACAGTGTAACACAGCAGTTGTATCGTATGAATTGATCAATGATGCTTCTGCATATACTTGAACTGCGAAGGAGGCCGTCAACCCATTGACTTCATAAATTGGGGTTTTGGTTGATGTCTAATATGTCAAATAGGCCAGATTAAAAAAAACCTTTGTTATATAAGAAACAAGCAACTGTGCCAAACAGGTAAAAACCACCCAAGGTGTATTTATCCTAAATTCAACCTCCTAAACTGCTATTATGCTAAAAAAATACTTCAATATAACTTTTGCGATCATTTTCAACATGCGACTTTCTTAATAAATATTGGACTAATAGTGCCGCAGGTCAACCCGAAGACCTGACAGTCTGACACGAACTAAAGTCACCATTTTGACTCATTACCCAACCTGCCCACCTTGCCAATTTGCTGTAACTCAATGATACCACTGGCCAAGGGCCACTCAGGAATGGTGCAAAATAAGTATATCCCAGGGTTTAGCGACCCTGGTATGAATCTTCCAATAGTTACATTACAAACCTTATGATAGTTTGGATCAAGAGCTATAGCTATGCTGCAATCTGCAATGGCGTCTGTGATCTGACCCAAACCTCTATATGCTGCAGCTCGATTGCAAAAGCATACTGATGCAAATGGACGAGACACAACATTGCATGATAGAGCAGCAGTGTAATGCTCAACTGCTTCTGCATGTTTTCCTGATATATAAGCTTCATTCCCTGCTGTCTGCACATAGATATAGACAGATTAAACTACGACACACAGCAATTATGTTACATATGATTCAAAAATCATGCAAACATTTGTTGACTCAAGGAAAATAACGCAAATATCTAATGCCACTACAGTATGATACATACCATTAGTTACTGAAGGTGTGATGATGTGATGTGAAAGTGGGTCTTATATCCCGTTTCTTTTAACATAATTGTCCTTATATTACCCCGTCCCGCATTATTAAAGAGCAAATGATAACTTTTTCTTGATGGTAGATCTGTTATCTGTTACCCGTTATACATTATCCCTTGAATAAAATGTACTAGTAACACTAGCGTATTTTTTGTATGTTATTCTCGACCCAATAATAGATCGCTTATTAGTTAAGGAACTTTAAATACCATAAGTTGTATGAACATCAATGGTTCAAAGTTCAAACCATCACCAAGTGGTCTATTGGCAACTGGTGTAAGGCACTTGACCTCCTCACAAGAGGTCAAGGGTTCAAACTTTAAACCTCGCTAGGTACGCATTTGGGGTGGCAGTAATTTCTCTTTAAACGTTTTACACCATACCTTGTGAGATAACAGCTCGCGTATTGTATCAGCTAAAGGTATTGCTGATTCCTGACTTGCGTTTCCTACCCTGCATTTAAAGAACACAAAATTACAACTTTGGGAGAAAAGGGAAATGAGTCTTGAAGGGCTTATCTTAAATTTCTATAATAAAATAAGGAGAACACGACACCTTCTGGTAATATGGTCCGTACGCTCTTGTTTTTTGATAACTTCTAGAGCCTCGTCCAGCCTTCCTAAATAAAAGTAGGATTTAATGATAAGGTGTGGTTTCCAGGAGCTTGTAGCTGTGTCTGTTTCATCAGAAGTAGAAGTCTGCTCACACAACTGAATGACCTGTTCATACCTCCGAAACTGCAAAATCAAACAAGATCACACAATAACTATGCTATTCAACTCATGAGTTCATGAAAACATCTACTTGACCTGAACCACACAGTGTTAAGTATAGGTGGAAATAGTACGGTTCAGGTAAGAGGTTAAAACTCAAAACAGATAATACTGGTGCGTGTTAAAACGGCTGGGTGGGATTGACCCAAAACACTTTTTGTTCAACTTTCTATTGATTTATAAAAAACTAGTCTTTTTGGGCTTTAGGAGTTTGGCTCTTTCGCTAATAAGTGTATGGGCCCTTCAGGAAACACCTAATACCTAGATAACAAATTTTAGAGTTGAGACTACTGTTGTACCCAGAGGGATTGACCATCCCCTTAGGGTGGATTAATATCTAAATCACTAACCATGAAAAGAGTGTCTGCCTTCATCTGAAGCAATTTCTCTGAGCAAGCGCTTATCTGCAACGCTTCATTTATTACTCTTAATGAACATTCCAAGTCTTCAGGAGTCCTCCTTTCAAAAAGATCGGTGCATTGCTTAATGCAGTCAGACACTTTCTGGAGCAGTAAAAAGGCAGAAAATGTCAAGTCTGGTTACACATGAAAATCAAGCAGAATGATGAAAAAAAAGCGACACCCGTTCCTGAAAGAATGCAATTCTTTCTGTTTGTTTGTTCTATATTCTTTCTCTGGTAAGTTTTGAATCAAACATGCTTGGCATTACTAACTATTACCAACATGGCATACACCTAATCAGTACCAAGTGTGCTCATGAACCAAATGCTGTGGGTTCAAAGCTCACACGGTCATATTACTCCATTAGAGGCGTTTCTGGGAGTTATTTTCCTTACAAAAAAGATGATATAGGTAACTTTGATTTTGGCCCACGCGTTAAAGAGTATTATAGATATTGACTCATAGCAGATACCATAACAAAGTATAAAGTTATGCACAAACTTAAACCTTGCCTTTACTTTGAGATGGAGAAAGTACAATTTAAACTGAGAAAAAAGTGTATATTACCTGTGCCTTTTCTAGACCCTCAGAGGCCTCTGCTATTAGCTTCCTGTCTACGGTGTTATCGGTTCCAGATTGCAAGCATTTTGTATACTGCTTTATAGCATTTTCAATTTCTCCCATTGCAAGGTAACAACTGCATATATACAAATTATACCAATGAAAAGCGATGAAAGTTACAGATAGTAAATGCTATGAAATACTTATAAGTTTAGATTGTTCTGGAGTTAGCGTATAAAGCAATGTGTGAAATATCGTAACATCAGGGAATATATTTACATCAGATTTCACATGATTCTAGAAACATAAATCCATTAGCAATGAACTACTTCCATAACAAGGGAATAACAATAATATTGAAAAACCATATAACTCCATAAATGAAGCAAGACTTACTGTGCTGCTCGAACTTGAGCCTTGAGAAAGCCAGGATCTATGTTAGCAGCCATGAGACAATCTCCTAATGCTTCTTTCATCCTTCCAAGCGAGATCCTAGTTGCTGCACGGTTGCTATAGCACAGCATTAAAGCCTTAAGGCAGCTTTTCGATTTCTCATTTTGAGAGACAGAGTTTATTCCTTGTGTGTAACAATCCTCCGCTTTAGCCAGATCACCGTTACTATAAGCTTGGTTTCCCCTGATACAAATGACAGTCATTTCTTTAAACTGACCATTATCCAATATTTACAACCACAACAATGATACCCAATCCCCTAGAGGCATCATCCAATATTTACTACTAGCATAACAGTTTAACACATTATAAGGTAGAATTATCTCACCTCAATCGCCATTTCTCGCAAGCTTCTTCTGCTATCTTGCTGGAAGATATGGTGACCGTTTCCTGCTTATAAATTTGTTCGTTTAGTGGTTTTAAGTAATCCTGTTGGCCTGACGCAGCAGACAAAAGAGACGCATATGGGCTTTTTGCATCAGATATTGAACTGAAAGAATCACGGACAAGTTTTGGTGGAAGTTTCTTTTTATAGGAAGATTGACTTTGACTTGATGAAGATGCTGCAAATGTGAAGTTACCCTTACTAACATTATCTGACCTCGAAGCAAAATTAAACACGCTTTCTTGCCTCCTAGAGGTTGCAGTTGAGCTCTCGTCATCTAGTGCTGTAACAAAAGTATCACTGCTATATTCCATATTTTCATTTGCAGACTTAAAACTTTCCGTCTCAGAAACTTCATTAATCTGCGGCTCAGATATTTCATCATCCGTTGCAACATTCGACACGCTGTTTTGGCCACTAATTTGTGATCCCTCCTCCGACGTCACAGAAGTTTCTCTAGAAAAATTACTCACCAACTTTTCATCACATGGAGAAATATACATTGGCGAATACGCCTCAAAACCATCCACATTTTCATAAAAACTCCTCCCACTAAACCCAAAATCCTCCCTAACCCGCGGCTGACCAACATTAGCGTTCCTCACCTTCCCTTTCTTTTTCTTCAACTTAGTATCCTTAACATCCTTCTTCGCTTCATTCCTCCTCAACCCCGAAAACACATTACTTCTCATATCAGGCGTTTTAAACTCTACATACGGCGTCCCTAAATCACCCAACTTACTCGTAAAAGCAAACTCCGCCATTTTCTCAGACTTAGTCGTAAACAAAAAACCACTATCCCTATCACCATCACCATCACCGTCACCCTTAATATTCATCTTCTCCATCTCTTTCTCCACCTCTACCGTCACACTACTATCAACATCACTCACACCATCAATCTTCAACTTACTAATCCCCTCAACCAACGTCTCGTTCTCACTTCCTAACACATTACTATCACCACCACCTATCCTCATTTTCGACATATCGTCAACAATAACATTAGTATTCACATTGCTACCACCAAATAAAAACCTCTCAGTATTATTACCAACATTACCATACCTACTAAACTGACTAAACCCTAAACCCTTATCCAATGTTTGCTTCCTAGAATTCACATTCTTAGATTTCGAAACATTCGAGGTGTTTATCGCAGGCGAACTAAACCCGAAAACATTATTTATTTCACTCATAATATTGCTCTAAATTTTTAAAAAAAGAAAAAAAAAACTACCCTGTTCGAGTCCGTACACTGGATTCAAACCTCGTGAATTAGTCGGCCAATAAATCGAAAATTAAAAAAAAAAGTGGGGTGATATGTTGACCGTTAAATCTGGCCCGTGAAATGAGGGATGTGAATAACAGAATTCTGTTAGTACTAGTTTTGATCTGTGATATTATTGGTTATTGTGATTTTGTTGTTATTGTAATTTGTGTTCATGTGATATGATGATTAAATCAAATTTCAATGTTCATCATGTATCTATCTATGTACATGTCCCCATTTGAAAAAGGTTTGAAAATTGTTTTTTTATTAGTATTTTGATGATGATGAAAATGTTTTTTTGTTTTTGGCCTTGTAGTTTATGTTTTTCACAGATTGTGTCTTCTTTCTTTTTTTATCACAAATTTTTTATTAAATCGTATTTAATTAAACAGATAGTTTGATATGACAAGTTTAGTCTTTCAATTATTTTTCTTTATTAAGTTATTAACAAACAATTATTATATGGTTTTTTTTCAAAAAGAAAAATGATAACAATAGCCTTAAAAAGCAGTTAATAACAATAAATCTTTTAAACAAAATCCGTTAATATTAAGACATATATCAAAACATGCTCAGGATATTTCGCTAGTATGACAATTATGAATTGAGTCTGTGTTTGCAAATTATAAGGAATTGTTAACGAGTATGGATGGATATAAATGATTTTTCTTAGACATTTTATATTGTTTTAGTTTAAAATTTAAAAATTAATTGTAATCAACAACTTTAAGAACCGTTGTTAGCAAAATCAAAAATGAGAAAAGGTTGAATATTTAAATAGTATGTGTATAGCCTAACCTTAGTTTTGCTATGTGAGTAACCAAACTGATATGATCAACTTTATTGTTAGTTGTTTTTTTGTGTTTGTATGATTATGATGATTAAATCAAATTATAATGTTCATCATGCATGTCCTACTAAAAAGGGTTTGATTTTGTTATTAATGATTCGACGATGAGGAAATAATTTTTTTTCTTTCTTTTAGGCCTTGTAGTTTATGTTTTTCTTTCTTCCTATTTAGTACTTTGTTGTTAATCATAATTAGTCAGGACTAATATGGCCCTTGTTTGTTTAACGTTCCTCCTTCACGTGTGTGACATTTACGTTTGTTGGTTTTGGATCTTCTTTTATTTCCTACCGCAATACTCCAAAGCACTTTGAATGCACGATAAATGTCTGATATATAAAATACAAACAAGGTTTTAACTGTTTACTTGTTCACGTGTATTTGAAACACCAACAAACAATCGATATACAGTTACATTTGAGACTTATGCTGAGTTATTTTTTAAAGGAATGGAAAAGAATAGGATGAGAAAGGGAAAGGATGGGATCATAAAAGGAAGAATACGAGTGTACTTATTCATGCTCTTAAGTTTATTTTTTTAGTTAGAGAAGAATGGAAAAGAACCAAACATAATTACTAAATTACCCTAATAAAATATCTGCATATAATATCTGCATATTTTTGTTAATTAACCATAACAACAACGAAATGACTAATATACTGCTCCTTGGTTAGTTAAATTTGTTTCTCGTAAAAAAACGATATCAGCACTATGCGGAAAAAGTAAAAACTAAAACATCGATTTACATAAGTTTAAATATAAAAATCATTAAACTTCACTACTACAAGACTCAAATTATTCTCGTACATTGAAAGAAAAAATAATACAGTACTAATAAAATAAATATGGTTTCTATCTTCATCCGGAGTGTGATATCCAATTTTTTTATGACTTTAAACAAGTTTGATTTGTGTCCCTTTTATATACAGTATATAAGTTCTTATCTAAGAAATAAAATTGACCAAAATGAAATTAGTGCACTACCATCAATTCTCCTGACAAGTTCCTTGAGCTTAAATACTAACCTTTGATCCCAGGCTGTGCAAACGTATACTGGTCAAGTAACTTGGATAGGCACCAATAATTGTTCAAAATCATATAAACGAGGATATAAAAGTAATTTGACCCAAACCTATGTTGTTGGTAACATGCTTCCACTCCTGATCATCCCATTTTTGGAGTGATTCATAATACAAATAAAAACACTTACCTTCCTTTCCTCTCCTATTCTCTTCCTGTGCCTTCCATTCCAAAAAAAAACTTGAGAACACAAAAAATTTGTGATTTCCCATCCTTTCCCTTTCCATTCCTTTAAAAAAAACTCAAGAACAGAGTGTTAGTGTTGCAAGTATTGGAAGATACCTGCTCACGTGAAACACGACATCCTTGAACGCATTTGAATAACACCTGAGCCTATCCATATAAAAATACACTTGAACTAACACTTGACTTATATTGTCTTTGATTTTTTTTTTTGGTAATTAGGTTTTTTTTTTAGTTTTTTTCCAATTAATTCACGTTGTTTGAACACACTTTTACATAGACTCAAACCAAAACAGTTCTTTTATTTCAATAGATTGACGTGACAACTTTAAAATGTTTGCATCTAGTAGAAAAGTTAAAACCTCGCATCTTTTAAAATGATAGTCACAACTTTTTTTTTTCCGATAAGCCATCATGAGTAGTTGCGTCTTTAAAAGGAACGTATGGTAAAATTATGCTTTTAAGCTGAAAAAATGAAAAGGAACGAAAATATTGATATTTAATATTTTCATTTAATGTTTATGTTTAACTTTTGAAGTTTTTTTTATGCAACTTTGACTTTAATTATTTTTTGGTGTGTTATATAATACTTGATGTAAAATATAAGAATAATAGAGTTTTAAACGTATTTTTATTATTATAGTTTTTTATCAAGTATTATATAACATAAATAAACACATTCACAATCAAAGTTTAAAAAAAATCAAAAAAATCAAACGTAAATACTTAGTGTGGGATAGAAATAGTATATTAAAAAGCAAAAATGATTTTGTTATTTGATATATGTGATACTTTTGGTTTACTTTCATTTACACGTTGTTCTAGAGTTTAGTGAGAAAAGAAGACGAAGTATTTATAAAGTGTGTAAATCACATCCCATATGAGAAAATGAGAAATAGAGTGAAATATTTTTTTTTTTGTTATTGAGTTGAAAAGAAGTATGAAAATGACATAACTTTTTTATTTCTGAGTAAAAAATAAGTATGAAAAATACTAGTATGACTAAATAAGTGAAATAAAACATTCTTCGTTTCACTTTCTTCTAAATCATCTCAAATTAAAAAATATATTAGAAGTGAAAATTACCATCTTTTATCTCAAGACAATTTTAGAAATATAATTTTTTCTTCTCACATTCTTAAAACTTTTTTGTTTCACTTTAAAACTAAACTCGAAATCAGAGTGTTATACTTATTTTTAAAAGATAAGCTTTAGAGCGTCGCAACATTCAATTGTCAGATTAAAGTTACTTGTAAAATTTTCATTTTTTACCCAAACACCACCATCAACCAAATACCCGCCTTTTTTTTCTTTCTTATTAAGCCGTACAATAGTAACGTACTTTCACAAATGTACCATCTTGGTACGTGAACTATTTTTTGTTTCACTCAATGTAACGTACTTTCAGATTTTCGATTTACACACTGAAACTTGTTTTACCGGGAACATTTTATATTTTTCTTCTTTTTCCTTTTTTTCTTTTATCTTTTTACAAAATTAGTTTTTTAATTAAAAGCTTTCTATTGAAATTTTTTGAAAAGGCTAAAAATAAGTAAACGTTTTCTTCTTCAAAAAAAATTTATTTAAAATTTAACACTTTACTTTTATCTCTTCTTTAGATAAAACTAAAAAAAAATTTAAAAATTAAAAGTTTTAAAGTTTACTTTTATTTTAAGAAAACATAAAATGTATTAAAAATTTCTATTTTTTTTAAACTTTTTTGGAAATCTTTTTTTCTTAACTTTCTGATAGTTATAAATTTTTTGGGAATATCTTTTTTGATGAGATTTTAATTATTAAAATTCTTTGATTTTTTTCTTAAAATTTCTTAGAGGTCTTTTTCTAAAAATTCATTGCTTATGTATTTAAAGATTTTATAAAAAATTAAGTTGTTTTAACTTGTTTTTAATCTTCCAATTCTTTATTAAAAGCTTTCAAGTTTTTATAATTTTTTCATAAAAACTATTTTAAGTATAAAAACTTTCTAAAGAGAATTTGTAATTTTAAATTTTTTGTTTTTATTTTTAAAAAAAGTTTTTAAAAAGAATTGTAGTTTTAATCAAGAATTTTTTCTTTACCCTTTCTCGTAATTAAAAAATGCTTATAAAATTTTTGTGTAATTAAAAATCTTTTTAAAGTTTTTTTGTAATTTCTTGTAATTTAAAAAAAGTTCACGTACCAAATCGGTATATTCGAAAAAGTTCGTTGCTATTGTAGGACCTAATCCCTTTAAAATATATGCCCGATGGAATCTTTTCTCGGTTTTCAAACTTTTTAACAGGTAGCCGGTAAAACTTGGTGCAAATCGACACAAAATCTGAAAGTATGTTACATTGAGTAGAACAAAAAATAGTTTCAATAATATGAAAAAAAAACTAGAAAAAAAATCATAATTAGTAATATGTGTTGCCACTACGTTTCATAATATTTCGTTGAAAACTAAAGTGTATTTTTTTATCGCGCAATTCTTTAGACTTCTATTGTTGTACTTTGCACCTCTCGATCCAAATACACAAGCCATCACACATTAAGCCTTTAACGCCCAAACCAACACGGGAAAGCAAGAGGTTCTGAGCGAAGTACGACAAAATCAAGCAGTTCTATATATCCTCAAACACACACAGTGTACCTCCACCAACCCTTTTGCCAGCTAAGCCGGATCAAAACTTACCCTTGGTAGGAAAAGAATACTTCCAGGGATATGAAAGGTCCGAAAGAGATCATTCATTAACAAAATCCAGTTATATGCTTATTGCCCCAAGTACTTACAGTTATCAAGTGACTGATACTCGCATGGCTCTTGTTTGAAGATATTGCAAAATTATAAAGATGTCAAAGTATAACAGGTTTTCAGTTGTGTCAGTGACCCAATCGCTGCAACGAATATGATAAACTAAGAAAGTAAAGAAGTAAGTAGAAAGAAAATAAAAAGAGCTGACACAAAAACGGCACCAGTTGAGTTTTTACTGTCACACACTACACAGAGAATTCTCTCTTAACTATATCAGTGGTACCAGTATGTTTGGGTCAGCTTGACTAACCATTTTGTAAAAGTTACTCGTGCTGATTCAGATTTTCTAAACTTTTATCAAATTTTGCTCTTCACACTTTAGTTTGGTCACAAGTATTCTGTAATACCACCTAGTACTCTCATACCTGTACAAATAGGTGATATTTAACGTAATTAAAGGTATTCCTATCTTACAGCCTTACAGGTCATATTTCAGACATCTGCTAGTCTTATTATTTTGATCTCCACAACAAGTTTTAGGATCACATATTGATTGGAAGATCACATCCTCTAAATCTTGTTGGTTTGACTCACCTGAAAAGATTGTAAGATTACTTATATGACATTAGCATCTTTGAGTTGTTGACAGTTAACGATATTTCTTGCAGCCTTTGTATGGCACTGAGGCACTCTGACTGATTTAAAAGATTTCTAAGTCGTAGAGATCTCTATTTTACAGCCTTGATTCTGAAAGAAAGGACCATAACATACGACCATTTTGTTACCTCAACAAAAACGTTTTACCAGTTTGAGCCTTTTTGCATCAAATGAAGCGGGTTATCCAACATAATTTTCAGCCCAAAATTTCAATACCTTAAATGCAATTCGCTCATTTTTGTTTAGAACTAGTTACAGATTTTAAGAACAGGTTCCTACATGAGGATCCATACATTTTTTCACTTTTATACAACCGGGACTACTGTGATTCCAGTTCTAGGCGTATCTGGACTACTTAAATCTGCTATCACAATAGCTACCAGTTAGTTTAATCATATTACCCTGAATGCCTAATTTTTATGCTGTCACTTTATAGAGTGAGTATAAACTGTTTAAACATCCTTCTTGGTTCTAACAGACTTCGATGTAGGCAAAGGAGTAAGTTTTCTGTAGAGCTAATGCAATACAGACTTCGATGTAGGCAAAGGAGTAAGTTTTCTATAGAGCTAATGCAGGAATTTGATTTTAGAGATTATATAGGAAGGAAAGACTAAGATAAAGTTAGGAACAATATAAAAGAGTTTAACCATGTAGTTGCCTCTTGTTAGAGGCGGCAAGATTAGCAGGTCAGGCTGTTTGGTAATGAGTTAGAATGTGTTTCTGTTAAAACAGGCCATTTACCCGTCACCCTTTTTTTTTTTTAACAAACATAAAAATTGTAGAATTAAAGTGTAATCATGAATAGAACAATATTACCGTACTCAAGTGTGAAGTCTCAGAATAAAAACGAGCCAGGAGGTTGAATGCTAGAGTGCTAGACGCTGAGCCCCTTTCTGCCCATTTGACCCATTCTTCTTCTATGCTAAATCTTCTGAGTCACCAATTGACCTATTCACAGGGGCGGATGTATGTATTGAGTATGGGGTGGCGTCGCCCCCATAGCTCGACCAAAAAGACGAGATTACAGTGTAATTTTTCTGACATTTTTTTAATGCCCCCCACTAAAAACGCAAATTGCCCCCTACTCACATATTGAATTTCGACATTTAACACTTTAAAAGCGTGAAATCTTCCATTTTTAAGTTAAAATACTCGATTTTTTATTCGGATTTTGGTTTTTTTATACCTTGCGGTTGTAAAAAAAAATTTTTGCCCCCCACTACCCAATATCCTGCGTCCGCCACTGCCTATTCATGAGTAAATGGGTCAAATGTACATCGCCTAGGGCGTCTTATTATTTTTGCAGTTGTCCTAATACAACCTAGACATCTAGTTGTTTCTAATCAGTATCCTTTTTATAGAGCTTTGTGCAGTAAATTTCAGACGGGTTGTTATAGCCTGCTGCACATAGCTTTCATTCTGCTAATAAGATTCTTCAAGGAGGCTTTGCACCAGTTTACAAGGTCTTGTATTATCTCAGATGGTTCCGAGACTGCTGTACCAGAAGATATATATGCCTGGGCATAGCAAATGGATTAGCCACCCGCACCTTTTGGTGTTACTAGCATGTAACATTCTCTCGTTAAAACACTCTCAGAGTAAAAAAGAAACACATTCATATGTTGGCACATTTGGTAGAGGCATACCAAGGATCCAAGGGTGCACATTTGTATTACCATTTGAGCAATTGTAATAAACATGTGTACAATCACTCGGGGAGGCAGTCAGCCAACCCTAAAAATGGAAACAGGTTTTTCGACTATAACAGGGATCATTTTAACTTGCAAGCTTGCCCTTTGTCAGACAGAGGTTGCCAATAAATTCTTCACTACAAAGTCACTATTTTGCTTGCCTAAGTACATACTTAAAAATATCAGATGATAAACTGATACTCCCAGGATTCTTAACATCCTAACACTATCAAGAGGCCAAGTAATGGACTTTTAGGTACATTACTCTTTGTCAGTCCATATAATTTGCGATGTCTTTAGAATAGAATTCGTCCAATAAAATCATCATTCTCTAAAGCATGCTTCAAAGTAAGTAAGTAAATAAATAAATAAACCATGCTTTAATTTGTCCAATAGATTTTTACCCACGCCTTTGAAACAATCATGACAGCAAAACAAAAAAAAGAACCAAATGCAAGACAGAGAAAGAGAAATGAAACAAAAGGCCGGGACTATAAATATACTAGTAATATGTTCCAAATAAAACATCTATATACACAGACACTAGTTTTTGCTAGAGAATCGTACGGCTGGCATGGATAAGAAAACTAAGGACAAGAGGTAGTAATAGAGGTCGGAAAGGCATGCTAGACATAAGTACCCTTCATCTGCATCGGCTCCTGTATACAGAAGCAGAATGGTAGTCTGCAATGCGGCCCCAGTTGCCAGCAGTGGCCCGTTCGCTGCAAGAAAAGGGCAGAAAAACATAAGTATAAAAGAGTGAAGGGATAGAAGAAAATGATGGGAAAGAAATGAGTAAACGTACTATTTCCAGTCTTTTGGCATATGCCTAGGGAGGTAGGATGTCAATTGGTGAAGAGTAGCCTCAAACCCTTTGAGCTGTAACTCGTAATAGAAGTCGTCCTTGTGAGACTCAGCAAGTGCAGTCCAAGCAACTATGTCCTGAAGGAGATAATATATAACGGGTGGAACTAGAGGTAGAAGCCCTACATAGCATATAGAAAGAACATCAACAACTAGGCAGGGGACTTTGAATGTATGAAGAAAAAAAAAAGAGTGAACTAGGCTTACTGCGTTGTTCAAGTTCGGTGACAGCTGCTTTAGTAACGACGTCCTTAGGTGTGCGGGTTGGCTTGACAGATGGGTTGGTTTTGAGTAGAAGTCGTGATAGCATAGTTTTGGATGGGGAAATAGACATTCTGGAAAACTTGTCCTCGAGCTAACAAAATTAGAAAACAATGAGTAAGAAAATCACAGAAATAATAATGGAAAATAAAAAGGATCTTACATCCTGATGCTGCTTAAACGATGATGATGATACGGACATCTTCTTGTTCTTGTTGCTGTTGTTTCGCCTATGGCTTAATTTTATGTTACTAATCAAACAAACAAAGAAAAAAACTGCTCATATGCTTTCTGTTTGTTCACCAAAATCACAATTACTACTAGGGCTTATGTTACTAATCAATCGATTTAAATCTAAAATATTACTACATACCTGCGAGCCATCTCGATTCTGATCGACGCGATTCCAAATCCGGTGATTTTTAGTTGGTTGGGTATTTATAACCCTTTTCTATTTTCCCCTTCTACTTTTTTATTCCCCTCCCTTTTCTTCTCGTTCTTTTTCTTTTTCTTCAACTTGCTATAATACCGTGCACGCACCAGTTTTTAGCCAAAAATTTAATTATCCATCATTATTGATTAATATAGAAACAAAGATATCTTACATAAACACGTTTTTATCGAGTATTTTTTTAAAAGTACGTTTATTTTTTTCTTTTCTTGCAATATTTTAGATATAAAGTGTATACATAATTTGTGTACTTACATTATTAATGTTTGCAACTTATACTCACCGTTATTCAACATTTACTTTATAAGATTTATATAGTACAAATAACCGAACTGTTCTATAGATGGTAATAAGTTCACATCAGCAACTACTTGACTAAAAGATAGATACAAATATACAAACAACATATACTGATATAACATACATGTAGAAGAACCCTGACTTTCATTAGAGTATTACAACCACAAAGTAAACCCTTTATAAGTTTGTAAATGAGGTTGAAAACTGTAACAAATGAGGCTCACAACTACAAATATCGAAGCAACACCAAATAGCCGCCATGGCTACAACAACATTTCGAGTGCGGCTGGATCACCAAGATACGACCTCATTAAGCTATGCTCTGCTAAAAAATTTAATTAAAAAAATTTATCATCATTGCCACAAGAAAAAATAATGAATAAGTTTAATGAACACTCGTGCATTGGCGAAACATTACTTCACCACATAATTCTCAAATTTGTGCCTTTTCTCTCTCATTCACACACATGTCTCAACCCGTCATGGCTTCTTCCAAAAAAAATGTCATGACTACAACCACATTCGTGGTGTGAGGAGTCGGCAAATGTCTTTTTTCCATCTTCCATTTAAGTAACAACAACTTCCAACAATGTAACCAAGCTATAGGCTGAATCATGGCACATGTCCTAACGTGCGGGGTTGTTTCTTTCTTGATATTAACCAACTGCTGAAGATGATGATCACACATTATATGTGTCTTTGCTATTGCCTTCAATTTCAAAGTACCTATAAAAGACACAAAATGTCTCAATCTCCGACTAAGAGATGACTATATTAAAGGCTTATTCACTTATTTTCTTGTAATTAAGTTGATAAAATATTCTGAACTACTATATTAATGTCATTGTCGTATGAATTTGAATGAGAAACCCACTTATTATTTTTCTTTAGACCTGGTGAGAGTGCAACCTTGTGTGGATTTGTTCCGGTTCACCCACATAAATAATCCACGTTTGAATTGGAAATAGCTTACCTTTCATGTTGTCGTACTATATCAATCCTACCAGATATTGAAGATAAGATGCATATCTTATGCATTGACACACCGAGCAAGTTTAATCCTCCCCTGCCTTTCGTTGCTGCACATATTTTGGTTTACTATTATCTTTCACAACTTCGATTCCTAATATCCAAGTGTGGGGACTAGGGAGCAATTACTTACATAATTTGGAGTCGTATATTACCTCTGATATTGTTGTAGATAGAGATGACCAGTAAACGGTTTTAAATAATGGATGGTCAATATTTAAGTTTACCTCTAAGGGGTCAAATAGATGTAGCTAAGATGAACATTGATCAAACTGGTCAAAGTGTTGACAGTCATCTGAATTGGTCTCAAATGCATAGAAACCTCGTAAATTGATTTATTAAAGAATGTTCAATCCTTTTATAATAGTATAGCTTCATAATCATATGTAAACGCATTCATTTATCTATAATATTTTGAACATAAAGATAAATGGGTGTTTGCATATACAACCAATCTGATGCAACACATTTTGACCCGTGACAAACCCACCCAACCTTCCAATATATAGCCTACATAAGGTAAATACTTACGTAAGTAAAGTTTTGGTTGCCAATCATGGACCTCTTGTCAGAAGCTTAAAGCTTGAATGCAACATGACATCTCAAACGCTGATTGTAACATCCCGCCTACTCAGACCACAATATTGTCCGCTTTGCCCGCAGGCTCACGACTTTGCTTTGTGGCCCTCATGTGAGTACTTCCCACCAGGTCACCCAAGCTAGTACTACTCTGACATGAGCACGCTTAACTGCAAGTTCCTAAGAACCCCACGTGCAGTAGACCACAAAACGCGTTGCGTCATGAGAAGGCGACTGTTATCTTATGAACTATGCTCCTGGCCACAGCCGATGTGGGATTTGCCTAGGGCGTCATAATCAACCCCTCTTCGGGACTCATCGTCCTCGATGAGGTTTGCCCCACCATCCCGAACGACTCAAGAGTGGCTCTCTAATTGTAACACCCCACTTTGATAAGTATACCGTTAAGCGTAATTATGGCGTGTCATCAAAGCATGCAAGGTAATATGTACTAAAACATACCTGACCATAGGGTAAACTAGAATCAAACATCGGTTCCCAAATATAAATAAAGTAAATGAACTAGGAGGACAAGACAAGTGTCCAAACAAGCATAAGTATATGAAGGCAAAAAGGAGAAAAAGTCTAAGGCAGCTTCCATCCTATGCACGCCCTCCATAAGCTCAAGTATGTCCTTGGGTACCTGCCGTTTTGGGACATGGAAAGGAAAGTAACGGCTGAGCAATACGCTCAGTGAACGGATATATGACATAGTATGAATGGCTGAAACATAAATAAGACTAATAGCAGCGGAAATGTATAAAGCCTGGAAAACCTAGAACATGTTCATAAAACTGGTTTTATAGTTTGGAAAGACTTATGTTTTCATGTAAAATATGTATTAATTAGCCAATAGCCTATATAGGCCATGAGGTTCCACCGTGCATGAATACTTGGAGGGGAGACCTCGTCATGCAATTAGAGGGGTTGCCTTTAACTAAATAGTATGGGTAGGAGAGATCAACTCCTAGTGAAGGATGCAAGGCACACATCGCATTCACTCTGGTATTACTGGTAAACATGTAACTAGGATGCACCCATACGCCCCACATGATAATATAATATAATGGCCAAAACTGAAAAGGGACGCTACGAGCAATCACTTCGCCGTGGGGAAGTCATAACATTGGTGCCTCCAGTGTTATGTTTATGGTACCTCCATAACTAGGTGACACTGGTCATGCATGTATATGGCTTAGGCTCTTAAACTAACATAAGTATCAAACATATAAAACAATACTGGAAAAACAGTTGGCTGCAAACGGGGAATCCTAATAAGGAAAGAATGTCCATACTTAAAGGACGGGAAATCCGTACCTTATGTCCAGTGAACGAAGAAGACGAAAGAATGAAAGTCCTAATTCGATCTCACTAATGCTACCTGAAATAGGGTACATGTATAAGTATTCCGTTTACTGCGTACGTAACTGATTATATCATGTCTTAGCTTGTTTTATATGTTCTTGTCTTGTTTTACTAGTTTTAAGGTTACGCTGTGTTTATCATGTATTATATGTATTTTGATTAAGTATTACTTGTATTTCTTGTATGATTATACTTGTTGTGTAATAATAAGTAACTTTCTAAAAATAGCATGTTTCCTAAAATAGAAAGTTTCCAAAAATAGAAAGTTTCCAAAAATAGATTAACTTCTTAAAATATATCAGTTTCTAAAATTAGAAAGTTTTCAAAAACAGTAAGTTTCCTGAATTAGAAAGTTTCCATATTTAGAAATAAGCTAGATTAATAAGCTAATAATATAAGCTTAAGTTTACTGGTTAAATATCATAAGTCATGTAATTATTTGTATAGTTTGTTAATAATATCATGTTAATTTAATAAACTATAGGTTATACGATTTAAATAAATATAAGCATGAATTAATTAAATTAAAGCATATAAAATACATAGGTTAAACATGTGTTACTATTTTATTAATTATAACCTAAGTCGTGTTTTATTAATTAATTATATTCCATATTTTAAATAATTAATTAATACTACAGTCTAAATTAAATAATAAATACTTAGGTTAAAACATATATTATTTACTAAACAATAATAACCTAAGTCCATGTTAAATTAAATTAATTACTAGCCATGATTTAATTAATTTAATTTTCTTGTTAAAATAATATAACTTGTAAAAATTAGTCATGAACCGATCCCGTGTTTTTAATTTAGACCAAACGTGAACCGGACCGAATTCCGAGTTTACTCTAGCTAGTATCCTTAACCATATGGACCTTAATTGGTTTATTAGGCTAAGCATCCACGAGTCTCATTCCTTGAGATTTTAAATTGTGGAGAACGAGAGATGATAGAGTTGATAATAAGTTTAAGGGTTAATTTTTGCTTATATGAGTTTTTGTGGCTCTTTCTTCCCGCTTGTATATTTAATTGCTTAATAAATGAGGATTTTTGCGGTGTCGATTCGATATCTTAACTCTTAGCCAAATCTTTATTCTCCTTGTAATTAAAGCATGAACAATTGAGGGTGCCAGTGTTGTGGACTTCCGACTAAGGTGGCTCATAACCACTAAGTAGGAGGTATTCAGACCATGGGACCGTGGAATTTGGCCTACTATACATATCATAAATAAAGAAAGAATAAGATTAAAACATGACCTCAAGGAGCCTTAGGGTGTGGGGCATGTAACACGAACCTTGTCATTAGAGCCTTAGGGTGTATGGCATGGTAAGTGTTGAATAAAAATTGATTCAAAAATCAATTCCCTCGTTTATCGTTCAAGGAGCCTTAGGGTGTGGACAATAGACGGGGAGCATTTTTACATCTTAAAGAGCCTAAGGGTATATGATGTGAACTTGCTAAACTCCACATAAAGTCTACATGACTTTGGAGGAATAATTAATAAGTAGTACTATTTGGCCAAATTTTGGGTCCGGGAATTTATTCCCCAAATCGTGTTAAATCATCCTTGATGTGGGCTTACTTTAGTAACAACGTTTTTGAGGACGAGGTTAGGTTTTGAGTGTCGGGTTTGCACCGTTTGACCTTCATTTTTGGAATAATAATTATCAAATAAGTCAAATGAGCCTACGGGTGAATGACAATCAATAAAATCTAGAGATACAAAGTAGGAATTGGAGAAGAGTATTACACAATTGTCTTATATAAGTGGTTTTAACTTGAGGACTTATGGTAAACAATGATCTCGTTTTTAAGCTTGGTATGGGGAACGTGAAACTTGAGGGTGATTAATATTCATGACACCAAAGCCCTAATCTAAGTCTTAGACTTCTTTACGAGTTTTCTCCATCAAATAATTTTCAAGCTAATAAATTGTTATAACTTTTATTTCCTTTAAAGTTTTTATCTTTCCGTCATAGTAGTAATAGCATATCTTAATAAAGGCCGAGATGGATTGTAAAACCCGTATTTAAAAATCAGAATATTTTAAGTACGCGGTTTAATATTAATAAACTATATAAGTATTAATTATTAGACAGAGATAAAAACGCAGAAATAATACGCAATCTCAGCTTATTTAAATACTACAATAAGATAACTAATTAAATTACGTAAACTACGTAACACGTAATCCCGGACATTTAAACGATAATTATTATTTACGTATATTTAATTTAAACACAACAAGTAATTATACAATTAGTAGCGCGTTCACGACATTTTAAATACGCGAGCACGTGCACTTTCATTAAGTTATTAATACAAACAAATAAGGAGAAAGTTCAAGGGCCATTTTAGACAAGAAGGAAATATGTAGGATTTGGGCTCAAGGCCCAAGAACCCTGTTTTTGGCCGTGTAAATAAAATAGACGGGGGGGGGGGGGGGGTTGTATTTTCTTTTTGTTCCTTTTGTTCTGCCGACACATACAAACAAACAGAAACCCTCGAAATCAAATCAAGCCGCCACATATCCTTCTCTCCTCTCTTCCCTGTCGCGACCTACACAAAGAAAAAAGGGAGAACCATGGCTGCGCGATCCAAGAAGAATGAAGATTTCATTCGTTTGTTTTTGATACCCTAAACCCTAACACGAAACATGAGGTAAAAACCTTATTTCGTTTTATTAATTCTTCTTTTAAATTGATATTAAATCTGATTTTAAAAGGGTTATTAAAAACATGTTTAAGTGGTGGTTAATGAAGGGGGTCGTTTTTGGCTTTTGCTGTGGCGGTTTGGCACACAAACCGAGAGTCAAGAGACTCTCGGTGACACTTTTCCCACCAGCCGTGAAGGCCAGTGGCCTTGATGGTCTAACAGTGGCAACACAGCCGAGCATGGGAAACCACTGGCTAAGGCCAGTGGCGTTGTTGTACAGGCAGTGGGAACCGAGAGCTTATGCTCTCGGTGGGTGTTTTAAGCTAGCGGGGGAAACCCAGAACTGCCAGTGGGAAAACTGTATGTTAAGGGGGCGTTTGGCAGTGAGTTTAATAAGCAGAAATTAAGGGCTGTTTGGCTACGGGTTAAGGGCAGAAAAAGGGTGTTTGGCTACCAGTTTTAAAAGATATTAAGGGGCTGTTTGGTTCGACTTATTTAAATACATAACACGAGTTTCACCTTTTAAATTAGTAAGACACGGGTTCGGTTTCGATGCTTTTGATAAATAATACATGGTTACGGGTTTTCATCTTTACAAGTAATTAGCCGTAACATGTATATTATTTTTAAGGTAAATAAAATTAATAAAACCCGACTTATTATTACGAGTGCATTATATCTTTATTTAATTAAATCACATTATATTAAATTAAATGCCTTTAACCTATAGTTTATTTAAATGACATGTAATAATTAATAAACTATACATTATATCTTTATGACTTAGAATATTAATCAGTAAACGCTTAAGCTTATTTATTAGCTTATTTAACCAGCTTATAACTATTTATGTAAACTTTCTATTTTTAGAAACTTATCTATTTTAAGCAGTAATTCTATTTATGGAAACTTTCTATTTTTAGAAACTATTTAATCAAGGCAGCTAATCTATTTTTGGAAACTTTCTATTTTTTTGGAAACTTTCTATTTTAGGAAACCTGCTATTTTTGGAAAGTTACTTAATATTGCTCAGTAAGCATAATAATACATGAAATACCAGAGATACTTAATCAGATTAATCAGAATATAAGATAAACACAGATTAAAGCTTAAAACAGTAAAACGTGACTTAAAACATATAAAATAAGTTAAGACAAGACGTAAACCCAGTACGTATTCAGTAATTCGATACTTATACACGTGTGTATTCATGTAGCAATAGTGATCCAGAAGTAGGATTCTCTCTTCCGTTCGTTCACTGGACTTGAGGTACGGATTTCCGTCCTTTCAGTAAGGACTTCCTTTCCTATGCATGATTAGGATTCCCCGTCTGCAGCCAAATGTCTTCCCCAGTATATGTTTAAGTTATCAGTAATCATGTTTATAATAAAATAAATTGCCTGAGCGTTATATACAAGCATGATTAGTTTATGTACTAGTTACGGAGGTACCGTAACCACGACACTAGAGGCACCGGTGTCGTGACTCACATGCAGGAGAGTGATATCCTGCATCGTCCCACTCAGCTCAGCTTGGCCATTTTATCAGTATTATTAGTGGGGCGTATGGATGCATCCTAGGCTTATATGTGTTACAAGTTATCAGGGTGAATGTGGTGTGTGCTCTACATCCTTCACATTGGAGCTGATCCCTCCACCCAGCACAGTTGTTTAGAGGTCACCCCTCTACAGCATGACGAGGTCACCCCTCTATGTATTCATGCAGCAGTTGTTACAGTACATGACCTATATAAGCTCTTGGCAATTAAAATACAGTAAATGCGTGTTTCAGATTTATCAGATAACGATTCAGCTTTATTATTTACAAATCAGACTTTACAGATTATACACAGATTTCCGCTGCAAACTTTACTTATCAGTCTTACAGCTTCAGTATTTCATCATCTGTTCATTTCAGATTTCCTTATCATCTTTTATATCCGTTCACTGAGCGTTATGCTCAGCCGTAGTTCTTTCATGTTCTAACGACAGGTACACCAGGACGCTTTTAGAATTCTGAGAGCATGTGCAATTGGATGGAAGCTATCCAGACTTCTTACTTTATGCATTTCTTACATTTTCTGCTTTTGGACATTGTTTAGTCCTTTTCTTCAGTTTTTACTTTTCATGTTTTGAGCTTAGGTTGGATTACCGATGTTTGATTCTGGTATTTCCGTTATGGTCATTTAATGTTTTAGGACATTTACCTTATGCTTTGATGACACGCCATAAATACACGTAACGGTCCACTTATCCAAGTGGGGTGTTACAATTATGGTATCAGAGCTATAGGTTCGACCTGTAGGCTCTAAAACTTGACCTGTGACTAGTGGGTAGTCACCAGGAACTTCCCAGATTTTGGCGTTGTTATCTTTCATGTTTCTCATGGATTATTCAGTCAGTTTTCTTCATTTATCAGTCAGTTTTTTTAAAGTTTTGACTAAGTAAAAGGTTGGTACAGAACTGGCCGTACTTAGTCGCATGTGCTTTTAGCGAGCTTTCGTTTTGGGGAACTGACCATAGGCGTTCACCCTTGCCGTTCAGATTTTGTATTGGTAAACCGACCATAGGCGTTTACCCTTACTCATGACAGATTCATGTTTTCAGTCAAAGATTACTTGGTGAACCAGCCATAAACGTTCACCATTCCTCAAGTCTAATTTCATGCTTTTCAGTCGAATGATGTTTTGTGAACCGATCCACAGTTGTTCACCTTTGTCATATCAGGACATTTCATAAGTTTTGACCAGTATGGATCGAACCAGAATAGCCCATACTTAGTCTCATGTTTTCTTCTTTGAATTCTGTGGATTGAACCATAGCCGTCCACATCAGTTGATATTACACCTCAGTTGATTTGACTTTTTGATGTTCCTTGTAACAGTCAAATTTTCATACCCTCACGTTGATGTCATCTACATGATGATTCAGTTTCATGTCTCCTTACGAGGATTATGTTTTCAACAAGGTAATGATGTTTTCATGTTAAGATACACAAGAACTTCAGTAAAACCCGTTTTCATGATAAATCATGAATGACCTTCATTAATCATGCTTCATGCTGACCACTGTTGGGACTTCGATTATATCATACCTTTCAGCTTCGAAACAACCAGCAGTAAGTCGACGCAGAAATTGTCAGCCTATCAGGTTATTTTTTTCGGATCAGTTTACTACCGTTTAAATTAATTTATTCCTTGGTCATGTCAGACAAGCGACACCAGTATCGATCATCCCATAAAATTTCCACCAACTCCATGTACAGTATTCCATATGTACCCATGTACAGTGCCTCAGTTATCCTCCATGTACAGTATTTCACGTGTACTCCACATACAGTGTCTCAGATATGCTACATGTGCAATATTCATTGTGTACTTCATGTACAGTAGTCCAGGTGTACTCTAGGTACCCTACTCCATGGATATTGCTGATTGTTCCTTAATCATCACGGGCGTTCCACTTGTCGATATCCTACCAGGTGCTGATGCTACTCGTGAGTTGAAGATTTTACCAGATGCTGATGCTGCTAACACTCTGAAGACCACACAGATGCTGATGCTGCTGATACTTTGGAAATCCCTCAAGATGCCGATGTCGTTCATCCTATGAAGACTCTGCAGAACATGGACGAAAATATAAAATTGAAATTTCTGACAAGAATAAATTTCAACCATCAGACATTACCATCCTATTACATGCTTTTGCTTCCTCAGTTAGATGTCACACTTCACTCAGCTAATCTTTCTGTCAGAAGAGTGGGAACTGGTAACCAGCCGACCACTCAGCAAAAATAGTTACATGAATCACGGTCATAATAATGACCGTCGTAAAGTGACAGACAAAGTAGTAGTGACAACCACCGTGCTTATAATTAATCAGTCAGTACCATCGGAACTCCGTAACGGACGTGACCAGAAATACAAAGGTTAGTAGCCTAACCGGTCCGCCAATCCTAACAGTTGCCAAAATTTTCGGCCTTGTTCAAATTCATCCACTAAAACACATGTCAAGAAATCAGTCAAGACATAAGTCTCGGGTATCATTTCGGAAGACCTTTCAGGACCCCAGTTACGATACACGTCATACGAATCTTTTATAAAAATACGAGTCAGAACTCATAACTCCAGTATGTTTCTAAACCAGGCCTCAGAAATTCAGGGTACCCTTCGGAAAGGGGTATACCCGTTCTATTATGCCACGCATGAATCAGATCATTAAAATTCAGTCACCACACTAGATTATTATTCAGAATAAACACATGGTAATAATTATGTGAGGTTACAGACGAACACACTTAGTGAAAAGTCGCCATGTTTACTTCACGTGTTCTTATGTCAGCTTTATATCAAATCAGGTAGTTACCTGCCTCTCAGCCTTAAAGGACTCAACAGTATCACCATGTTTATCAAAGTCTTATTCGGTGTTAACGACGAGATCCGTCTTACTAAATCCCAAATATATTCATTATACTTGCTGCCAGAAAAATCAGTACAATTTATTTCTGCCTTACGAGTGCGTGACTTATCAGTCCATAGCTACGAAGACTTTTAGCTACCAGTTATAATTCACTTTTGAGATTCCTTAAAATTCATGATCAGCAGCTCATTCCAGAGTGCTCAGATAAAATTTCAGAAAGTTCTCTAGAAATTCCTTTCTAACCATGAGGCAGAATTTAACATCAAGCTTGTCTCAAGAATAGAAGCTGTTCCAAAACTCTTTATTCCAGGGCTTCAGCTAAGTCAAAAGAGTTGCAGCAATTGCTGCAAGAATTACCAAAACGAGGCTTCATTCGCCCTAGTGCACCGTCAGGAGATGCACGGTCTATGTCTATCGGAAAGAAGGCCGGTAACATGAGATCATGTTTCAAACATCAAAATTTTTTTTACAAGACCACCATTCTTAATCGATTTCATTCCGCGTATAGAAAGTTTATCTGATCTGCTACGATGTCTTAAATATTTTCTAGAACGATTCACGATCATACCACCAACGGTGCTGAGAGAAAGAACACGAGGTTTTCTAGACTGCTGTTACACACGATGTAGTCTCTATAAATTTTGACTTATACGTCTGGGCTCCCTAATGCCCCAGCTATAGTATGAAATTTATGAATAAATTTTCTTTTACGACTTCACAGACAAAATCGTCAGTATATTCATTGATCACATTCTGATCTGCTAAATTTTAAAGAAGAACACGAGAATCATCTTCTCGCAGTTGTACAGAATCTTCGGTAGGAGAAAATTATATAAGCAGCTTTCCAGATGTGAATTCCAGTTGAACGAAGTGGCATTTCTGAACCACCTTATTTCAGCAGAAAGAAATTTCAGACAATCCTGCGAAGGTGAAGGCCATCACATGATGGTCCCGACCGACGCCTGTGAACAAAGTACAAATTTTCTAGAACTCAATTGACGGTTACCGCAGAAATTGCCGACAGTTCTCCCTAAAAATTTCTTCCATGGCTATTCAAACAGATTTCCACCAGAATGTTCCATAACCCCAGGCAGGATGTTGATAGAAGCAGTATCACACATTGATGCAGCTATGTTCATATCTAGATGCCTGACATACCGCATGTTCGAGATAAAACGCCGTCATGTTAGTGAGTTACTACACTCCTTAGAAATTTCTGAGCAGAAATGAGACGAAATTCCATGAAATTGTTATCAACTACCATAGACTCAGAAAAGTACGGTACTATCTAAGTCATTGTTAACTATGTCATCAGCCTGCGCGATTTCTTTCATCCAAAGGGATTACGTAGTAGCGAACCTGCAGAAAATTTAGCAGTAAATTATTCGAATTCAAGGTATTCCAACGACCATTATATCAGATAGAATATATGTTCACGATCACGTATATGTTTACGTTCACTTTACGTTCACGTTATTTTCACTTTCACGTCTATGTCTTATTCACAGTATGATACTGTCTCAGTTCATCTCAGGATTTAAGTTCTTGATTCACATTCATGACATTGTTCATGTTCACATTCGTGTTCCATCTCCGTGGATACGTTCCAGGCTGGTACCGGAGTTGCCCACAAAAAGCTTAAGAAACCAGACTCAAGTTAGCACAACTTTTCCATACCCAGGCAGACGTTTCACGTCTCAGGCCGTATCTTTAGGCATTCCTTCCCCAGTCAGTACACGTTCATGATACGTCCACGTCCATGTATCATGTTCACGGTATACTTCATGCACAGCGTTACTCATATAATCGTGAACCACGTTCACAATTTCTCACGTAGCACGTTCACAATTTCTCACGTAGCACGTTCACAATTGTTCACGTAGTTCGTCCCTATATATATTTCAGCAGCTCGCTCAAAGACATAAATGTTATCTTTCAGGAATATTTATACGTACCATTTCACGTATACTACATGCTATAGCTTATTCATTCTATCAGATTCAGAAAATCCATCTTAAATATGGAACCAGAAACTATTCAGCATCATCAGGACCAAGATTTTGTTCATTATGTTTAGACCTTTGAAGGAATCGTTTCGAGCGGGAAGCCACTCGAAACGGAGGAGTCCATCCGGACCTCTCATTATCTTCTTCAATAAATTCAGTTATGTTCTTTCAGTCATGTCACGTTCCATGTTCTCTTCAGCCATGTCACGTTACATGATCATTTCAGTCATGTCAGGTTTATACCTATCAGCAGCATTATGTCTTAATTAGAAGACAATTTATCCTTCAGCTTAATTGTCTTTTCAGTCTACGTGTCCTCTCAGTTCCTATAACTTCATCAGCTTATTACCCGTAATTCGAGGACGAATTTCTCCTTTTTAGAGGGGAAGAATTGTAAAATCCAGTATAGTCGTATCTTTAATTCGGGGACGAATTATTATTTTTAGAGGGGAAGAATTGTAAAACCCGTATTTAAAAATCAGAATATTTTAAGTACGCGGTTTAATATTAATAAACTATATAAGTATTAATTATTAGACAGAGATATAAACGCAGAAATAATACGCAATCTCAGCTTATTTAAATACTACAATAAGATAACTAATTAATTTACGTAAACTACGTAACACGTAATCCCGGACATTTAAACGATAATTATTATTTACGTATATTTAATTTAAACACAACAAGTAATTATACAATTAGTAGCGCGTTCACGACATTTTAAATACGCGAGCACGTGCACGTTTCATTAAGTTATTAATACAAACAAATAAGGAGAAAGTTCAAGGGCCATTTTAGACAAGAAGGAAATATGTAGGATTTGGGCTCAAGGCCCAAGAACCCTGTTTTTGGCCGTGTAAATAAAACAGACGGAGGGGGGTTGTATTTTCTTTTTATTCCTTTTGTTCTGCCGACACATACAAACAAACAGAAACCCTAGAAATCAAATCAAGCCGCCACATATCCTTCTCTCCTCTCTTCCCTGCCGCGACCTACACAAAGAAAAAAGGGAGAACCATGGCTGCACGATCCAAGAAGAATGAAGATTTCATTCGTTTGTTTTTGATACCCTAAACCCTAACACGAAACATGAGGTAAAAACCTTATTTCGTTTTATTAATTCTTCTTTTAAATTGATATTAAATCTGATTTTAAAAGGGTTATTAAAAACATGTTTAAGTGGTGGTTAATGAAGGGGGCCATTTTTGGCTTTTGCTGTGGCGGTTTGGCACACAAACCGAGAGTCAAGAGACTCTCGGTGACACTTTTCCCACCAGCCGTGAAGGCCAGTGGCCTTGATGGTCTAACAGTGGCAACACAGCCGAGCAGGGGAAACCACTGGCTAAGGCCAGTGGCGTTGTTGTACAGGCAGTGGGAACCGAGAGCTTATGCTCTCGGTGGGTGTTTTAAGCTAGCGGGGGAAACCCAAAACTGCCAGTGGGAAAACTGTATGTTAAGGGGGCGTTTGGCAGTGAGTTTAATAAGCAGAAATTAAGGGTTGTTTGGCTACGGGTTAAGGGCAGAAAAAGGGTGTTTGGCTACCAGTTTTAAAAGATATTAAGGGGCTGTTTGGTTCGACTTATTTAAATACATAACACGAGTTTCACCTTTTAAATTAGTAAGACACGGGTTCGGTTTCGATGCTTTTGATAAATAATACATGGTTACGGGTTTTCATCTTTACAAGTAATTAGCCGTAACATGTATATTATTTTCAAGGTAAATAAAATTAATAAAACCCGACTTATTATTACGAGTGCATTATATCTTTATTTAATTAAATCACATTATATTAAATTAAATGCCTTTAACCTATAGTTTATTTAAATGACATGTAATAATTAATAAACTATACATTATATCTTTATGACTTAGAATATTAATCAGTAAACGCTTAAGCTTATTTATTAGCTTATTTAACCAGCTTATAACTATTTATGTAAACTTTCTATTTTTAGAAACTTATCTATTTTAAGCAGTAATTCTATTTATGGAAACTTTCTATTTTTAGAAACTATTTAATCAAGGCAGCTAATCTATTTTTAGAAACTTTCTATTTTTTTTTGGAAACTTTCTATTTTAGGAAACCTGCTATTTTTGGAAAGTTACTTAATATTGCTCAGTAAGCATAATAATACATGAAATACCAGAGATACTTAATCAGATTAATCAGAATATAAGATAAACACAGATTAAAGCTTAAAACAGTAAAACGTGACTTAAAACATATAAAATAAGTTAAGACAAGACGTAAACCCAGTACGTATTCAGTAATTCGATACTTATACACGTGTGTATTCATGTAGCAATAGTGATCCAGAAGTAGGATTCTCTCTTCCGTTCGTTCACTGGACTTGAGGTACGGATTTCCGTCCTTTCAGTAAGGACTTCCTTTCCTATGCATGATTAGGATTCCCCGTCTGCAGCCAAATGTCTTCCCCAGTATATGTTTAAGTTATCAGTAATCATGTTTATAATAAAATAAATTGCCTGAGCGTTATATACAAGCATGATTAGTTTATGTACTAGTTACGGAGGTACCGTAACCACGGCACTAGAGGAACCGGTGTCGTGACTCACATGCAGGAGAGTGATATCCTACATCGTCCCACTCAGCTCAGCTTGGCCATTTTATCAGTAATATTAGTGGGGCGTATGGATGCATCCTAGGCTTATATGTGTTACAAGTTATCAGGGTGAATGTGGTGTGTGCTCTACATCCTTCACATTGGAGCTGATCCCTCCACCCAGCACAGTTATTTAGAGGTCACCCCTCTACAGCATGACGAGGTCACCCCTCTATGTATTCATGCAGCAGTTGTTACAGTACATGACCTATATAAGCTCTTGGCAATTAAAATACAGTAAATGCATGTTTCAGATTTATCAGATAACGATTCAGCTTTATTATTTACAAATCAGACTTTACAGATTATACACAGATTTCCGCTGCAAACTTTACTTATCAGTCTTACAGCTTCAGTATTTCATCATCTGTTCATTTCAGATTTCCTTATCATGTTTTATATCCGTTCACTGAGCGTTATGCTCAGCCGTAGTTCTTTCATGTTCTAACGGCAGGTACACCAGGACGCTTTTAGAATTCTGAGAGCATGTGCAATTAGATGGAAGCTATCCAGACTTCTTACTTTATGCATTTCTTACATTTTCTGCTTTTGGACATTGTTTAGTCCTTTTCTTCAGTTTTTACTTTTCATGTTTTGAGCTTAGGTTGGATTACCGATGTTTGATTCCGGTATTTCCGTTATGGTCATTTAATGTTTTAGGACATTTACCTTATGCTTTGATGACACGCCATAAATACACGTAACGGTCCACTTATCCAAGTGGGGTGTTACATGGATTAATAATGAGAAAAATGTAAATTAATGCTTTAAAACTATGCATTGCATGGGGTCATTGCAATGGTCAAGTGTAGGGGATTTAATAAGTGTGTAAACACTTATCCTTTTGCCACTAAAATCAAGGAAAAACAAGACCTAATCATGTGTTTAATATCGTAAAAGTCGGAATTACGCGTGGTTTTGTGTTTTTGTGTTAAAATAGGTACAAATGATCAAAAGAAGAGAAAACATGGGATTTCACGGTCAAATGTTGAAGAAAAGTCCAAGAAAGAGACGAAGACAAAGTCAAAAGACCAAAAGTGTGCCCAAGTTCACAAAAACCGGCTAAACCGACACGAGCTTGAAGAAAATGAACAAGAAAGCCGAAATCAAGTTCGATTTTTAGCGTATTTAACTTTTTAAGATATTCGAGCTTTGTGGGTCCCATATTTGGGAAATGGGCCCAAAGGCCCATTAAGATATTCAGGATATTTTAAATGGGCCAAAAGCCCATTTATCAATCTAATTCATTAATAAACGGATTGAGGATTAGAAGCCTATGTTGATTTGGACGATTGAAAAGTAAAGGGAAATTTGGGCCAAAGCCCATATGGCTTATTTACATGAGACGGAAGAAGATTCACTTTGCAAAATTGGTCAAATCCCCACAATCAACACAATTTACTCCCATTCACACGTTTGCTTTTAATAAACAAATAACCCCCCCCCCCCCACGTGTAATCTATCTCACCCTCACTCACAAAATTAATAAATATTTACCCCCACCTCACTCCTTTCGATATTAACAACAAAACATTTACTCTCACCCACCGTTCACTTTCTTCCCCAGAAAAAACGCAACCACCAACACCCTAACCCTAATTTTTACTATCACCAAAAATTACTCACTAATATTTGGGGCTTTTACCCTTATGGGTTAATTCACAAAGGGGAAATAAATCCCCCCAAGAATCGGAAGAAAACACTCATGGTGGTCCTCAAAGTTATCCGACGTGGCCTATTACCTTGTTTTGATTGGTTGAACCACATATACATTACCAATCCCACCAATATAAATTTGCCACATCACCTTGCAACAAACACAACTAGCACAATTTACTGCCAAGGTGGCGATCCGTGTGATATTGGGGGTTTTTCAGCCGATGATCAAGAGAGAGAAAGAAGAATGAAGGAATGAAGGGCATATATTATTTGCTTACTTTGGAAGCTAAGAAGAAGGTTTTTCAGGGTTTCTCCTATAAAAACCCTCATATCTGTAATTTTAGGAGTCCATTTGTTTTTCTTTATTTTTACTGTTTTTAATTAATTAGAGTAGCAGTAAATTAGATTTTATTTTTCTGCAAATAGATTAGGTTTATTGTATTTTTAATTTTCCAGTCTTTGTAATCTTTTAATGATTAATGAAAAGTAATTTTTTAATTATTTTGGTCTCAATTTAAATATTTCTGTCGAATTTAATATTTCCTGTCAAGTTCAATTTTCATCCTTAATCTGCTTGTTTCTTTAATTTTACTGTTCGAAGTTTATTATTAATTTTAAAAAAAATAAAAAAAAAATAAAAAGAATCTGTTCGAGAGCTTATACGGGGTTCGAGAAGCTGATGGTGATGATGATGGTTCGAAGATGGTGTTTGTTTGATTCAGTGATAAAAGGGGGTTCAGCACCCACCTTCGGCTCAACGGATTCTTCATAAGGTTCTCATTCCCTTTTATTTTTTTTAGTTTTCCTTATTTATTAGTTTTATTAAATATCTGCTTGTGCTTTGTTATTGTTTAATATGTTTATTTGTTTTGGTGCTGTTCATATCTGATTATTCTGCTTATGTTTATTTTTGGGATAATAGCTTTTTGATATATTTGCTAGTTTAAGTTTAGATGTTACTGTTTGATATTGTTACTGTTTTTCTTCTTTTTCATCTGCTTGAATATGTTCCAATTAATGTTACTGATGAAAGTATTTTGTTGAGTTCTCTGTCCTTTTTAAAATGGTTTCAAGTTGTTTTTTTTTGTTATCTGCTTGTTTGGTTTTCATAACTGCTTATTGTCTTATGAGTTTGCCTATCTTATTTAGTTAATTGAATCTGCTTATTGCTATTTGATTGTTTAGCCTTTTTGTTCTATTGCTTTTCAGTTTTTTAGTGCTTATTATAATCTAGCTTATCTGTTTTCTTTTTTTGTGAGTTTTACTAGCTTATTTGGTTTTATTCTTGTACTATTATGCTACTATAAGCCACAGATACAACTATTCTGTTGGTCCAAAAATTTAAGTTCCAAAAATAGTCTAAAAATTAAATAGCTAAAATTTTGTCTGGGCTGGGTTTCGAACCCCAGACCCCTCGCTTACAAGTCCAACGCCACAACCAATTGTTCTAGTCTTCTTTTTGTGTTCATTTATGCGCTTTAATTTTAATATAGGCTTTTAATTTCTGGCAGTTTTATTTAAATAGCTTTAATACAAGTTTTGTTAGTTTTAATTTTAATTAAAAAGTTTTATTTAAAGTTTTCTTAATTCAGTTTTTATAAAAAAATAAAAAGACTAAAAAATATTTAATTGTAATTACTTTTATAAATTTTAAATTAGTTTTCGTTTTAGTTTCATTTAAAAATAGTTTTTTATAGTTTTAAATTTACTTTTATTTAAAATAGTTTTCTTTTATGTTTTTAAATTTAGTTTTAAAAATTAGTTTTCCATTTAAGTTCTATTTTAAAAAAGATTTCATTTAAAATTAATTAGATTTAAACATTTTATTTAAGTTTTAGTTTAAAATTAGTTTTTAAAATTAGATTTAATAGTTAATTAAATAGCTTTTATTTTAAATAGTTTTTAAATTAGTTTAAAAATACCAAAAATACTTTTCACCAAAAACAAAATTAAGTCTATCGTCTAATCCGATTTCAATTCGAGTCGAGTCGAGGAAAACGAACTTAATTGAACAAAAATACCTAGTATTAAAATGGCGCTGCTGCCGCTTCGCTCGTACGATTGACGATTTTTCGTGAAGACGTTTCGATTTTGGGATCCGTTCTCTTTGAACGTTAATTTTCTTGCACAAAAAATCAAAAATACAAAAAAATCAAAAACTTAAAAATACAAAAATTTAAAAAATCACAAAAGCAATTTCTTTCCTAAGATTTGCACCAAAAAAATTAAAAATTCCAAAAGTAATACTTTTTCCTAAAAGTATTACACCAAAAATATTACGTATTAGTGTTATTTCTTAGTTCGATTTCTTTCAATTTTTCATGTGAATATATGTTTTTCTAAAAAAATACAAAAAGATTTTTCTTTTACTATAATATATTACGTAGCATAATAATTTCGATTTCTTTCGACACTACCATGGATAATCGTCCGATTTGGGAAATATTGCAAGAAGAGCGTTATAAGATTATGTCCGAGGAGTGTACGACTTGTGGTGGACCTCATGCTTATTTTAATTGTGACAAAACTTATGAGGAGGTTTATAATAATGAGGAAAGTATGTGTTATGATACTAATACTTATTTTGGCTCCCCTAGTTTTCCTACAACTAGTGACCCACCACAATATGATCAACGGTTTTATGGGGAATTTCAAAATCAAGGGTTTTCAAATAATGAAGGTTTTCCAAATGAAGGCAATTTTCAAAATTATAATCAAGGGAGTATTTCACAATCTCAAATGGACTTAATTCTTCATAAACTTGAGGAACATGATAGATTCCTTAGGGAATGGCAAGAGGAAACCGATAGGAAATTCATGCTCATTTTAGAAACCTATCAAGCTCAATGTGATATTGAGCCGTCTTTGGGAGTTGATATTGAGGCTAACACCACTACTAGTAGTGATGTTCCCACTATGGATCCTTCCATCTCTCCGCCAATAAAGGAGAGACAAGGCCCGGAGATTATCATGAGTTTTACTCACCCTCCGGTGTTGACACCCACGGATACTATTAGCTCTCCTCTTTCCTCACCTATTGAGGAAATTCCCGAGATTATTCTTGAGCCTCCATTACCCATTGATGACCCCATTTATTTTATGACTCCTTCACCTACTCCTTCAAATGACTTTATGCTTTCATCAAATCCTCTTAACGAGACATGTTTTGATAAACCAATTTTTGAGGAGTGTGAAGAACTTTATAATGAGTGCATAGAAGAAGAACCCATAAGTTGTCCTACACCTAAGGAGTTTGTAGATAGGGATGAGTTATCTTGTAATTCCAACTACATTTTTAATTATTCCTCGGGATCGGATGAGGATGATTCGCCTATTTTACCAAAACCGACTTTTGAAAACCATGATTTATCGGATTCTTTACTCCTTAGTGATGACTTTTATACCCCGAGTATTGAGAAATTCCATCACGAGGATGCTTTTTATGATCCCGTGTTATTGGATTTCTCGGATGAGCTTAATTGTGATCATGGTATTGATGAGAAGGCAAATGGAGTTTTAAAACTTGATATTGATATTGATTTTGAAAACTCGGATTTTGATAAATTCACATTTGCCTCTTCGCCAATTACTTTTGATTCTACCATCGATTCTCTTCCAATATCACTTTTAGTGATGATGATGGTTTTCTCATTCCCGAGATCGATGAGTTTCTTAATATTGATACTCCCATGGATGATAATTTCACATATGTTGAGAGGACCTTTTTACCTTTTATGACTTATCCTCCTGCCTCTCATTTATTATGTTCCTCCGGGACCGAGGATTAGATTTTTGATCCCGGTATTACATTAGAGGCTTCCCCATGGACCATTTAATTCGGGGTCGAGTCAGGCTCGTGACTCGGTTAACAAAAACAAGCGCTTTTCGGGAGGCAACCCGATGATCTATCTTTTATCTATTTTCTACAATAAGTGTAGGGGGAGCCAAGTAAGATTGTTTGTTTGTGTGTTGTGATGTTGTTGTGTAGGGACATGTGCTTAATGATCCACTTTTGGTACTTTTAACGAGACCCGTGTTCTCGTGTTTCCCATGTACCCGGTTCCTTCGATAAGTTTTTGTTATTGTGATTCAATCTTGTATATAAATAAAACAAATAAATGTAATCACTTTAGTTGTCCTTTCCTTAGCTCGATTTTAAACAACGTACTCAATGTCCTAAGTGTCGGGGAGTATATTCTCCCACATGCTTAAACATTGAGGACAATGTTTATATTAAGTGTAGGGGAGATTTCTATCGAAATTTTAGTGGGCTTTTCCATGAATTTGACCCCATTTAACCGGAAAATTTAAAAAAAAATTAACGTTTTTCAAATTTTTGATCTATTTTGGCCTAGTAGTATTTTCATTTATTTTATTTCTTCATCGCATCATATTTATTTTTCATTTCAAGAATAAAGTCAATATAAATAAATAAATAAAAATGGTTTTAACAAGTTTAGATATCTTTGATATATTAGGCCCGTCGTGAATATTTTGAATCAACCCGAGTTTACTTATCCGAGTTTACTCTAGCTAGTATCCTTAACCATATGGACCTTAATTGGTTTATTAGGCTAAGCATCCACGAGTCTCATTCCTTGAGATTTTAAATTGTGGAGAACGAGAGATGATAGAGTTGATAATAAGTTTAAGGGTTAATTTTTGCTTATATGAGTTTTGTGGCTCTTTCTTCCCGCTTGTATATTTAATTGCATAATAAATGAGGGTTTTTGCGGTGTCGATTCGATATCTTAACTCTTAGCCAAATCTTTATTCTCCTTGTAATTAAAGCATGAACACATTGAGGGTGCCAGTGTTGTGGACTTCCGACTAAGGTGGCTCATAACCACTAAGTAGGAGGTATTCAGACCATGGGACCGCGGAATTTGGCCTACTATACATATCATAAATAAAGAAAGAATAAGATTAAAACATGACCTCAAGGAGCCTTAGGGTGTGGGGCATGTAGCACGAACCTTGTCATTAGAGCCTTAGGGTGTATGGCATGGTAAGTGTTGAATAAAAATTGATTCAAAAATCAATTCCCTCGTTTATCATTCAAGGAGCCTTAGGGTGTGGACAATAGACGGGGAGCATTTTTACATCTTAAAGAGCCTAAGGGTATATGATGTGAACTTGCTAAACTCCACATAAAGTCTACATGACTTTGGAGGAATAATTAATAAGTAGTACTATTTGGCCAAATTTTGGGTCTAGGAATTTATTCCCCAAATCGTGTTAAATCATCCTTGATGTGGGCTTACTTTAGTAACAACGTTTTTGAGGACGAGGTTAGGTTTTGAGTGTCGGGTTTGCACCGTTTGGCCTTCATTTTTGGAATAATAATTATCAAATAAGTCAAATGAGCCTACGGGTGAATGACAATCAATAAAATCTAGAGATACAAAGTAGGAATTGGAGAAAGAGTATTACACAATTGTCTTATATAAGTGGTTTTAACTTGAGGACTTATGGTAAACAATGATCTCGTTTTTAAGCTTGGTATGGGGAACGTGAAACTTGAGGGTGATTAATATTCATGACACCAAAGCCCTAATCTAAGTCTTAGACTTCTTTACGAGTTTTCTCCATCAAATAATTTTCAAGCTAATAAATTGTTATAACTTTTGTTTCCTTTAAAGTTTTTATCTTTCCGTCATAGTAGTAATAACATATCTTAATAAAGGCCGAGATGGATTAATAATGAGAAAATTTTAACTTAATGCTTTAAAACTATGCATTGCATGGGGTCATTGCAATGGTCAAGTGTAGGGGATTTAATAAGTGTGTAAACACTTATCCTTTCGCCACTAAAATCAAGGAAAAACAAGACCTAATCATGTGTTTAATATCGTAAAAGTCGGAATTACGCGTGGTTTTGTGTTTTTGTGTTAAAATAGGTACAAATGATCAAAAGAAGAGAAAACACGGGATTTTACGGTCAAATGTTGAAGAAAAGTCCAAGAAAGAGACGAAGACAAAGTCAAAAGACCAAAAGTGTGCCCAAGTTCACAAAAACCGGCTAAACCGACACGAGCTTGAAGAAAATGAACAAGAAAGCCGAAATCAAGTTCGATTTTTAGCGGATTTAACTTTTTAAGATATTCGAGCTTTGTGGGTCCCATATTTGGGAAATGGGCCCAAAGGCCCATTAAGATATTCAAGATATTTTAAATGGGCCAAAAGCCCATTTATCAATCTAATTCATTAATAAACGGTTTGAGGATTAGAAGCCTATGTTGATTTGGACGATTGAAAAGTAAAGGGAAATTTGGGTCAAAGCCCATATGGCTTATTTACATGAGACGGAAGAAGATTCACTTTGCAAAATTGGTCAAATCCCCACAATCAACACAATTTACTCCCATTCACACGTTTTCTTTTAATAAACAAATAACCCCCCCCCCCCCCACACACGTGTAATCTATCTCACCATCACTCACAAAATTAATAAATATTTACCCCCACCTCACTCCTTTCGATATTAACAACAAAACATTTACTCTCACCCACCGTTCACTTTCTTCCCAAAAAAAATGCAACCACCAACACCCTAACCCTAATTTTTACTATCACAAAAAATTACTCACTAATATTTGGGGCTTTTAACCTTATGGGTTAATTCACAAAGGGGAAATAAATCCCCCCAAGAATCGGAAGAAAACACTCATGGTGGTCCTCAAAGTTATCCGACGTGGCATACTACCTTGTTTTGATTGGTTGAACCACATATCCATTACCAATCCCACCAATATAAATTTGCCACATCACCTTGCAACAAACACAACTAGCATAATTTACTGCCAAGGTGGGGATCCGTGTGATATTGGGGGTTTTTCAGCCGATGATCAAGAGAGAGAAAGAAGAATGAAGGAATGAAGGGCCTGGATTATTTGCTTACTTTGGAAGCTAAGAAGAAGGTTTTTCAGGGTTTCTCCTATAAAAACCCTCATATCTGTAATTTTTAGGAGTCCATTTTTTTTCTTTATTTTTACTGTTTTTAATTAATTAGGAGTAGGATTAAATTAGATTTTATTTTTCTGCAAATAGATTAGGTTTATTGTATTTTTAATTTTCTAGTCTTTGTAATCTTTTAATGATTAATGAAAAGTAATTTTTTAATTATTTTGGTCTCAATTTAAATATTTCTGTCGAATTTAATATTTCTTGTCAAGTTCAGATCTGCTTGTTTCTTTAATTTTACTGTTCGAAGTTTATTATTAATTTAAAAAAAATAAAAAAAATAAAAAAATAAAAAAAAAGAATATGTTCGAGAGCTTATATGGGGTTCGAGAAGCTGATGGTGATGATGATGGTTCGGAGATGGTGTTTGTTTGATTCGGTGACAAAAGGGGGTTCAGCACCCACCTTCGGCTCAACGGATTCTTCATAAGGTTCTCATTCCCTTTTATTTTTTTTGTTTTCCTTATTTATTAGTTTTATTAAATATTTGCTTGTGCTTTGTTATTGTTTAATATGTTTATTTGTTTTGGTGTTGTTCATATCTGATTATTCTGCTTATGTTTATTTTTGGGATAATAGCTTTTTGATATATTTGCTAGTTTAAGTTAGATGTTACTGGTTGATATTGTTACTATTTTTCTTCTTTTTCATCTGCTTGAATATGTTCCAATTAATGTTACTGATGAAAGTATTTTGTTGAGTTCTCTGTCCTTTTTAAAATGGTTTCAAGTTGTTTTTTTTTGTTATCTGCTTGTTTGGTTTTCATAACTGCTTATTGTCTTATGAGTTTGCCTATCTTATTTAGTTAATTGAATCTGCTTATTGCTATTTGATTGTTTAGCCTTTTTGTTCTATTGCTTTTCAGTTTTTTTTAGTGCTTGTTATAATGTAGCTTATCTGTTTTCTTTTTTTGTGAGTTTTACTAGCTTATTTGGTTTTATTCTTGTACTATTATGCTACTATAAGCCACAGATACAACTATTCTGTTGGTCCAAAAATTTAAGTTCCAAAAATAGTCTAAAAATTAAATAGCTAAAATTTTGTCTGGGCTGGGTTTCGAACCCCAGACCCCTCGCTTATAAGTCCAACGCCACAACCAATTGTTCTAGTCTTCTTTTTGTGTTCATTTATGCGCTTTAATTTTAATATAGGCTTTCAATTTCTGGCAGTTTTATTTAAATAGCTTTAATACAAGTTTTGTTAGTTTTAATTTTAATTAAAAAGTTTTATTTAAAGTTTTCTTAATTCAGTTTTTATAAAAAAATAAAAAGACTAAAAAATATTTAATTTTAATTACTTTTATAAATTTTAAATTAGTTATCGTTTTAGTTTCATTTAAAAATAGTTTTTTATAGTTTTAAATTTACTTTTATTTAAAACAGTTTTCTTTTATGTTTTTAAATTTTGTTTTAAAAATTAGTTTTCCATTTAAGTTCTATTTTAAAAAAGATTTCATTTAAAATTAATTAGATTTAAACATTTTATTTAAGTTTTAATTTAAAATTAGTTTTTAATATTAGATTTAATAGTTAATTAAATAGCTTTTATTTTAAATAGTTTTTAAATTAGTTTAAAAATACCAAAAATACTTTCACCAAAAACAAAATTAAGTCTATCGTCTAATCCGATTTCAATTCGAGTCGAGTCGAGGAAAACGAACTTAATTGAACAAAAATACCTAGTATTACTCCCCCTCAAAAATTGATCCAATGGAATTGTCATTACGAGGATTTGATCCACATTAAACTTTTGAGGATAGGAGTTGTTGAACACACAATTTTTGAAAGATTTCGAATATCATTGAGAAATTCTTGAAAAAATTGTGTTCAACGCTTTTTGAAAAATCAATTCTTTTTGACGAAAAGGTTTTTCTAAAGCATAAACTTGAGTTCATAGACTTTGAATGTCTTGACGAATCCACTCAAGTGTAAGAAGATTTAACTTCTTTTGCTAAGGGTAAGAGTACAAAAGCGTACACTCCCCCGTGAATTTAGATCCGGGTTGCAATCTGAAAGTGATTACAAGCCATTGTGTTGAGCTCAAAACGTAGAATGTTTTGTGACAAGCTCAACCCAAGATAGATTGCTCTACCCGTTTTTGGAAATATTGTCCAAAATAGACATTTTCCTTTAAAAAAGATAGAACTGACATGTTTTGAAAAATATTTACAACTTTCATTCGAGCTTTATGTACACACCCGTGTCGTTATTGAGCGAAATTTCTAGGTACGTCCATATTATCGATACCGAAAGACATGTCGAGAAGAATATTTTTGGATTATCAAAGATTTGTTAATTTTGTATTTTGCTTTTTGATTAATATTTACAGGTAGATGTTTGATAGATGAATCAAGCAGGCTTCTTTGCCAGAACCTCCAGTTCTGCTGGAGTCAAACATCTCATACCAATTTGCCTAACTAGATATGCAAACCTCTCTTTCGAAAGAGCTTTTGTAAACAAGTCAGCTAATTGGTAATCAGTTCCAACAAAGTATAATTCAACAATACCCTTTTCAACTTGTTCCTTAATGAAGTGATATCTGACATCAATGTGCTTCGTGCGGGAATGCTGTACCGGATTGCAGGAGATGGCTATGGCAGACTTTGAGTCACAGTACATAGGTACTTTATCAAAGTGGAAGCCATAATCCGTCAGTTGTGTTCTCATCCAAAGAACTTGAGCACAACACGCAGATAGAGACACATACTCCGCTTCGGCTGATGAAAGTGACGTGCAATCCTGCTTCTTGGAAGACCATCCCACAAGCTTATCTTGTCCTAGAAATTGTGCACCACCAGAAGTACTTTAACGTGTATCAAGACACCCTGCATGATCAGAATCCGAATAGGCCGTTAGAAAGAAACCGGTTTCCCTCGGATACCAGAGTCCTATGTGAATGGTATTCTTAAGGTACCAAAAGATCCGTTTAACCTCCTTGAGGTGCTTTTCAGTGGGTCGTGCTTGATATCGTGTACAGTAACACGTAGCATGATGAATATCAGGTCTGCTTGCTGTCAAGTACATGAGGGACCTGATCATGGACCGATATCTCGTTTGATCTATGGGTAATCCCTCCAAATCAGCATCTAGGGATGTGGTTGATAATGGTGTCCCAACGGGGTCACATGATGTCATACCATGCTTTTTGATTATCTCTTGACAATACTTAACTTGGTTAATGAAGATACCACTTGGGGATTGGTGAACTTGAATTCCTAGAAAGAATTTTAGTTCGCCCATCATAGACATTTCAAATCTGCGGTGTATTACTTTTTCAAACCATTTTGAAAGTTTTGGGTTTGTAGACCCGTAAATAATGTCATCAACATAAATCTGCACAAGCAAAATGTCATCCTAATATTTATAAGTGAACAAAGTTAGATCAATGGAACCTTTTGAGAAACCTTTGGAGACCAGAAATTTCGAGAGCTCGTCGTACCACGCCCTTAGAGCTTGCTTGAGTCCATAAAGTGCTTTGTGGAGACGATACACCTTGTCAGGATAATGAGGATTGACGAATCCTTCCGGCTGTGTGACATAGACTTCTTCCTTCAAAGGACCGTTAAGAAACGCCGTCTTTACGTCCATTTGATAGACAATGAATCCCTTATGTGCAACATAAGCAAGAAAAATCCTGACCGCTTCCATTCGAGCTACTGGTGCAAATGATTCTTCAAAATCAATACCCTCTTTCTGTCCATACCCTTTAGCCACTAGCCTAGATTTATTCTTGATGATCGTGTTTTCTTCATCCATCTTGTTTTTCCAGATCCATCGAAGATTTAATGGTATTACATTGTATGGTCTGTTAACAAGTTCCCAGACTTTAAGTCTTTCAAATTGTTGAAGTTCATCCGTCATCGATTCAATCCAAGCATGATCAGCCATGGCTTCTTTGATGTTTTACGGTTCGAATGAACTCACGGCGAGTGCGAACATACAAACATCGCCATCGGTGTGAAACTGTCGTCTTATACGAACGGGCTGTGAAGGGTTTCCAATTACGTGAACCAAAGGATGATCTCGGGTCCAATGATGTGTTGAAGGATGTCGTTGGTAAAACGTATGCATATTTAACGGATCAACATGGCGAGTAGAAGATTCTCCAGTTTCGTATACCGGTGTACCGAATGGGTTGATAAATTCGTCTTCGTTAGATAATGCATCGTCTGCTTGATTTGTGTTCTCTGGAGCAATGACAGTATTTGTGGATGTTGTAGGATCGATTGTTGAAGTGATATTCTGAGGAGGTAAATCTGCAGCAACCCGTGTTGAAGTAGATGAAGTTGTATCCGGTTGTTGACGATGATCGGTATCATCATTCTTATCACGAGTGACAGCGGAAGACTTCGATACAATTTGTTTCTCCCCCTGTGAAATATTCATCATACATTGGTCCATATAACATTTCCAACTCTTCAATTGTCGTGTCGACTGTCATATCAGCTCTAGAAACATTTTCTGGAATCAGCGTTGAACTTGACGGTTCATTGTTGTGGTCTTGAGTTCCGAGTTCCGTGCGGTTGTGAACGGAAGTCGTTTGTCGTTGTGGATCGGGACTTAAACTGTTTTGTTCAAGTGCCATTTCTTGTAATTCATCAAATCGAATGTGAATGGTCTCGACAATCAATTTTGTTCTCTTGTTGTATACTCTATATCCCTTTGACTGAGTTGCATATCCCACAAGAATACATGCATCACCTTTCTCTTTCATCTTGTCCAAATTTTCACCATCTCGAATAATGTAACAAGTACATCAAAAAACATGAAGGTGTTTGAGTGAAGGTTTTCGATCATGAATTATGTGATATGGTGTCTTTTCGTGTCTTGGGATAATTAAGGAACGGTTTTGTGTGTAGCATGCGGTTGACACGGCTTCGGCCCAAAAGTATAGTGGAAGTTTTGAAGCGGATAATAATGTTCAAGCAGCCTCAGCTCAAGTACGGTTTCGTCTTTCAACAACTCCGTTTTGTTCGGGTGTTCGAGCAATAGATGTTTCATGTTCAATCCATTCGTTTTCAAAATAGTTTCTCAGTTTTGAATTCAAAAATTATGTACCTTTGTCAGTACGAACCACTTTAACTTGAGCTTGAAGACCACGTTTTATCAGTTTAAGGAAGTTGATGAGAACATCGAGTGTTTCATCCTTGGACATCAAGAAGTGAGTCCATGTGTACCTTGAGTAATCATCGACAATTACCAGAATATATTTCTTTCCATTGATACTCTGAACACGCATGGAACCACACAGATCCATATGGAGAAGATCTAACCGTCCTTTTGAGCTTGGTGTAGTCTTTGTTTTGAAGCTACTTCTTTTAGCTTTACAAAGTTCACAAGAAGAACAAAGATGATCTTTGATGAATTTCAAACTTGGAAGGCCTCTCACAATATCTTTCTTGGAAAGCAAGTGGATGGTATTAAAGTTGAGATAAGAAAGACGTTGATGCCATAACCATGCCTGAGTCGATGAAGCTTTAGCCATGAAGCAAATTGGAGTTGATGAAGTTGTGTCTTGTAGTGAATTGTGTAAAGATCAGTACCCCGTGTACCGGTAAGTAAATCATTCCCATCATAATCACGAACAAAACATGTCTTCTTTCTGAAAGAAACCTCCAAATCCGCATCACAGAATTGACCAACCGAGAAAAGATTGTGATTGAGCCCTTCGACGTAGTATACCCTTTTAATCGTGATATTCCCCTGAACCAAATCTCCATATCCTAGGATCGGTGCAAATTGATCATTTCCGAATCGGACCGTACCCAGGAACTTCTCCACGAAGTCAATTAGAAGCTTGAGATTCCCCGTCATGTGCTTCGTGCATCTGGAGTCCAGTATAAAGAGAATTATTTGTATCACCTGCAGAAGAGTTAGAACACGATGGAGCATTTGCTAAATTGGATACCACAGTATTTGTGATTATAGAATCATTAGTGTCCTTAGCAACATTTAAAGGCATACTAACACTCGTAGTCACATTTTCTGTCCTAAATTTAGGCATCCATTTATATCCGGAAGGACATTGATTAGCAAACCACCAGTTCCAAGACTTACTAGCAGACTCATATAATTCCTTAATTTTGCTTCTAGGGTTCTTAGTGGTGGAGTCTGATGCATTACTTTTCTTAGTGGGGGTGGCACCAGCATGGTTCATCTTGCGTTTGGGTTGACTAGCTCTAATAGGCATTGCAACTTGCTTCTTAGTTCTAGTATCTACGTCTTTGACTTTATTCATAGCACACATGGAATGATTAGCATTAGCACACTTTCCACATTTGACACAAACAAATTTTACATTCATAGCATTCAAATCGACATTACATGCGAAAACAGACTTTTTATTCTTAAAAACATTCAAATTCCTAGGGTGTTCTTCTACTTGCTTTATCTTCCCTTGATTCTTGTGTTTCCAGACCTTATCATTCACTTGAGTGCTCTTAAGCTGAGGCCGGCTAACACTAGTAGTGGAGACTATTCATGTAGTAGAAGACACACAAATATTAGTGTTTCTAGAAGTCTGAGGCGAGTGAGTATCTTTGTTTGTGGGCTTAGTGGACATTCTATACATCCCTGGTTTAATCACATTATTGTGCTTAACGCTTGGTTCTATAGGATTCCTTATGGGTTGATTATGTGGTAACCTTTCCTTTCCATCCATCTTGGGGGCAAACACAGGTTTTGCAAACGAGGAATTTGATAAAGCAGATGGTTTTCCCAAGATAGAGGATCTATTTACTTTAGAGGCATTGGGTTGTCTAACAACAGGTTTCTTAATGCTAAGTTCCACGATTTTCCCACTCATTTTAGCAACGAGTTTCTACAACTCTGCTATCGCTATGTCCCTGTCTTGTAATTAAGCTTTCAACCCTTTAATTTCCAAATTCTGTTCATTCATTTCTCGAAATGTTTGGGAAAGTTTTTCTTGCAATTTATTATCATGTGGAAAACTACCAACGTCTTTTTGCAAAGCAAGTTCAAGTGAATGACAATGTTTTTGAAGGAAATCAGTTTTGTGTTGAAGTAACTCAAAAGCCTTTTTGTCAACATTTTCTTTACGTTTCGAAAGCTCAATTTCAAGACATTCACATTCTTTGATCTTATCAAGATATTGGCATGCAACTTCAGAATATTCATCAATATCAGCACAAGATGTAAAATAAGCACACATAACATCTTTAGAAACACATTCTTACAAGAGTAAATCATATTCATCTGAGAAATCAGACTTCTCCATTTGAAGATCATCAATGTGTTTCTCAAGAGATTCAACATATTTTAAATCATCATACATTTCAGTCCGAATGAACTCCTCAAGTTGAAGAACAGTTTCTTTAATCAACGCCGTGTTTGGAATTAAGAGTTCTTTGACAAGCAAGGTAATATCTTGAGGAATCGGACGTGTCCACTCAACATTTTCACGTTTTGCCCAGTCTCTTTCAACAATAGATTTAACATTATCTATGTGATGTTTAAGAATACCTAATGTTTTCCTACTCTTGCTTTTAGATTCATCTAGAGGAGGTAGTTTATGTATTTGTAAACATTAGATTTCTTAGGGGCAAATGCTTTCTTCCATTGAATTCTCTTTTGTTTGCATTCTAGAAACACTTCCTCACGAGTTTTCTGAGTTTGTTTGTTGAAAAGGCCATAGAGACTATTCTTATAAGCATAACTATATGGTTTTACAAACTCCTTATTGACAAGAGGTTGACTATCATCATCCCAAAGGACAGTCTCTTCACTATCGGCACTAACAGGCATGCAATCAAGATTGGTCCTTTCAGTCTCATCAAGATAAAGACACGGGTTTGCAGCTTGAGATTTGGCAAGGTACTCAGGACTTTCAAAGCTAGCTTGACCCTTAAACATGGAAGGGGGTGCCAGCATTCTTACGGATTGAATAGAATCATGCGTTTTATAAACAACTTTCTTCAAAAATTCGACTTGTGCTTCTAGTTTCGTTACTTTTTCAGTTTCTTTATCATATCTACTTTTGAAGTCTTCTTTTAACGCATCTACCTCTTGTTTCTTATCCTCAAGAATTTTAGCAGAATCAGTAGTGGTCATAGAGAGCTTTTGTTCAAGTTCATTAACTTTGGTGTTGGCAAGGTACGTTTTTTGGCGTTCATCCATTAAGAAAACATTATATTGACGCTTCTCTTTTGCTAATAACTCAAGAGTTGTATTATATTTGTTTTCAAAATCGTCCTTTTGACTTTTTAACGCACTTCCCTTGTACCCCTCAAGCTCTTTGGTTTTCTGAAGGAGCTCATCTCTATAGCTTTCAGTCATCTCAGTAGATTTGATAAGAGCAGCTTTGCATTCTTCAAAACTTTGAGTGAGCGTAGCGTTTGCCTTCTTTAATTGCTTTTGACTCTTTTTATTTTCAGTGACATCTTTTTGTAAAGTAGTAATTAAATTAGCAAGCACAATACGTTCCTCTTCATCATATTCATTTGCATGTTGATCATCCTCAGACTCATTATTGCACATGTCTGATGAATCGGGTGTGGTATTGCTATCAACCGTTTCCATCATACACGTGTCATTAATGGCATTGGGTAGATCACTATGCTCAGGAATATCACCAAACACATTATATTCATCAGTAGTGTGTACCTTATCGATTGGCTCAGTGTCAAAGATAGGGCCATTGTCATCTTCAGTGACTTTGAGAACTTCTTCAACCTTTGCCATGTACGAGTAATGTGCATCGAGCTCTTGATCAGAATCTTCATCATCAGTATCATCAAGCATTTCTCCTTCCTCGACTGATAATTTAACCCCTGCTTCCATTTTCTTGCATAGCAGCATGTTTTCCTTGTGATAGCTGGAGTCTCTAACCCTTTTCGGCTTCCTGCATTCCTTTGCCATATGCCCATAACCTTGGAAATTAAAACATTGAATCCCACTCTGCTGAACCACTTGACTTCCAACAGTTTCCCTATTCCCGGTAGCAGCAGCAATCCTCTGAGTTTCATACTTGGCATTTTGTCGATCATACCTTGTAGAACCCTCAACATGTGTTGGATTATGTCGATCATACCTAGAAGGACTTTCACCACGTCGACGTGTGTCATACCTTGGAGGACTCTCAACATATCGGTTCTTTATGTTAGATGATGTACGAAGATTGTTGTTGGTGGGTTTATAGATTTTCTTGTAATTCTTCATTATGAAAGAAATTTGTTGTTTCATCTCTCGGTTCTTTTGAGCTTGATCTTCATCACTATCTTCTTCAGATGAGGACTCAGATGGTGGTGATGGTGCTCTTGGCACTTTACCTCGAGATTTTGTGGATGATGAAGACTTAGATGATGTGGAAGATCGTGGTGAACATGATGTAGTGGAGTATGGCTTAGGAGCATGAGAGTGATGATCTTGAACATGTTGTGTGGTAGTCACTAAAGCAAGTGGATTAGCCGTCTTGGCAACACGTTCAGCTTGAATCTCATTTGCTTCATTCTGAAATTGCTTCAAGATATCAAAGAGTCGATGATATGAGACCTCGTCTAACTTTTCTTGTTGTTTCACTAAAGTGACGAACCGTGTCCACTCTGGTTGAAGTTGTTGAAGAAATTGAACATTGACTTGCATGGTGGAGACTTACAGATTATTTCTTGTCATGTCATTCATCATTTTATAGAACCTGGAGTAGTATGAATCAATTGATTCTCCATCCCTTGAAGTAAACTTGCCAAAATTCCAAAACAAGTTTGTTTTGACATCTTGTTTGTTGAGTGATTCTCCTTGTTGCAAGCGTTCAATCGCAGTCCATATTTCATGTGCTGTCGGGCATGCATCAACCGTGGAGTAAATATCATCTCCAATCCCACTTAAAACCATATAGATGGCTTCCTTCTCCGCATCATGCCAAACATAATTTTCAGGTGTGAGATCGGCTCTTGTTTCATCACGTTCACTTGCGGGTATTGGATCAGTAGTATCTATGGCTGGTCTTGGAGGAATTGAGATCTTCTTGAATATATATGGTCCATGAGTAATACATTTCCTCAAGGCATCACCATTAGGTCTTGTATCAAGGTATCGTATGAAACGTGATTGCCATTGAGCATACCGACCAGATACAAGCATTGGTGGTCTCTCTTTGTTACCCGCCACCATTATGTTGTTGTTCGTCACACGATATTCGACACTAGAATCCATCTCAATATTCTCTGAAATGATGAAGTGAATATGGATCTTAAGTAGATTTGTTGTGATCGTTGTTGTGGTTTAAATTCCGAAAATTTCAATATTTTTCCAGTCCGACAATAAATTCACCAGTCCGACAAAACGGTAGACCAAAAAAATTTTGTAATCGCCAAATTTTGAAATCGAGCTAGAAATGTCCTAAAACTAGTATGGAAAAAAATTGAATTTACTTGACGGAAAAATTTTAACTCTTTTTTTTTTAATCTTCGTGTAAACGATATTTCGAAACTAGTCTAGATGGTGGCTAAGTCTAAAAAATACTCGAACAAAATTTAGCAAAAACACAGCATCGGAATGTCCAAATCGGAATAACCTTGTCGGAATGTCCTTATCGGAATACCCAAATCGGAATGTCCCCCTTTATCAGAATACAATCAGAATCCCTTCGTCGGAATGATGTCGGAATGCCCTAATCAGAATGCAATCGGAATCCCTTTGTCGGAATACAATCGGAATCCCTTTGTCGGAATACAATCGGAATCCCTTTGTCGGAATACAGTCGGAATACCAAATCGGAATGCAATCGGAAAAGCTGGTCGGAATGTGATCGGAAAACTGGTCGGAATGTTTAAACCCTTTTCCGATGCAGCTGATCGGAATCACTAAGCCCTTTTCTGATGACACTGATCGGAATAATAGTATTGTTTCGAGATTTTTAGGTAAAAAGATGAGATTTTCGACAAGAAATCCGTGATTTGAACCAACCAAATGCGACCAAATCCCTACCACAACTATGTAGAAGATTTATATCAAGATTTAGAGCAAGGAAAACACACAAAAAAATCTTGAAGTAGAGATGATTATAAGAGAAAATCACACGAACCAAGTAATATCAACAACGAATCACAAAACTACCCCATGGCGATTGATACCAAATGTTGTCCCTTATTTTTGTGATGATTAAGCAAGGAAGAAAGAAAGAAAATAGATGAAGAAGAGATGGATTCCTAGAGAGAGGAAGTAGTGCGAGAAAGTAGAGAGGAGGAGAGGATTAACTTGTTGAATATTAGAATAAGGAAAGAATCAAGTGAATAACCAACCCTCCTAACATGCTAGGAGGGTAGTATATATAGTCCACCCACATGCGGGCTTTAATGGGCTATATATTGGACCGGGCTTGTCTTTTGGACTTTAATTAGTTTAAATCCAAGCCCGTAAACCACGACTAATTAACTACCTATTACATCGTTCTAACTAATGTTACAATAATAATCTATGACCGAGCATTCTTGTTTGACTCAATATTTTGAGGCTAACACTGCTGTCGACCAACCACCAGCCACGCTGAGACCTTGGGTCTCGGTGGTGGTGTGATTTAACCAAGCCGAGAGCTACGGCTCTCGGTTCGTGTGATTCGGCCGAACAAACCCCCAACCCAAATCCTTTTTCCTGTTTTATGATTTCACCCTCATGTTTATTACTTTTTTTAACATAACGTAATCAGGTGTTCATGATTTTAATAAAAGAATAAAAAGAAAAGGATTTAAAAGGTTTACCAAATGCGTGAATCGAATTAACAACTAGACAATTGTTTCAATTTCTCCTTATTGTTAAACATACTCTTAAAGTTTGCGGCAAATCGAGGCATCATGACTAAAGCATCGGCAAAACTTATGTTAAAATGCCAATCACGAAACATTTTCATAAAAAGCTCAAATTGGTAATTTTCACGCTCTTGCAATTTCTCCTTACAAAGTCTCGATGGGTAAGGCACGGGTGGTGTGGGTTAGGGCATAGGCATAGCCTTTGGAATCTCGGGTTCCAATGATGGTAATGGTCAACCGTAGGTGTGGTTTGAGCGGTACTTCGTGGGATTGGGATATGCTCCTTTTCGACCACCACCTCGGGTTCATCCTCAGTTTCCTCCACCATAGGAGTAATTGGTTGAGGAGTCGGTTCCTTAACGGTCTTACCACTACGTGTGGTAATCACTTTCATCTCTCCCTTCGGGGTTGACACGGTGTTACTAGGAAGACCACCTGAAGTAGAGGCTCTACTCATCATAATAGCATCTAAAAGTCTATTTTCCATCTTTTTACGTTCTTCCCTATCTTGCTCTTTCTCGGCTTTTGCATTTTGCTCCAACCTAAGTAAGTTTCGTTCAATTTTATTTTGACCTTGTTACATTTTTTGTTGGTTTTGTTGGAGCCTAACCACATTCCCTTCCAATTTGTTACTTTGAGTTTCAAACTTAGTTTTTAGGTTACTAACATCATTTGCCATGTTTGTGTACCTATCATCATTAGCCTTAAAATAGTTCAAAATCTCCGGTGAAAGGTCTTTTGAAAATGCATTTGAAAGCCCTTGGATAACATTTTGGAAATCATGATTTTGATTTTGATTTTGATTTTGCACTTGACTACTAGTCCCTTGATTCCCATTGTTGTAATTGTTACCCTTATAGTTGTTCTTTTAACCACCTTGTTTGTTTCGATAATTGTTAGCATTTTGATTTGGTGCAAAACCCGGTGGAGTCAATTGATTAGTGCGGGTAACTTGACCGTTTTGGTTATAAGTTCCCGTGGCCGCGTAGGCACTCGAAGTGTTACCACCGTTGGTAATGCACTTGGAGAAATCATGACCTCCACCACAATACATACAAGAAACCTCAACCGCTTTAGCCGTAGCGGGAGTGTGTTGTTCACCAACTTTAAACTCAATTAACAATCCTTTGAGCTTATCAAATATTTTGTTTTCCAAATTTGCCTCGATTTGGCAAGCATCGATGGTTTATGACAATGAAGGCGAAGGTTAAGACGAAGCCTTATGAACACTCGATGTGCTACGAGGACTATAGACCTTAGACCTATTCTCAATGATCAACGACGCTTCCTCGACCATTTTACACAAAAAATTACCACCCGCGGCGGCATTAAGATAATCTCTGTCATGATCGTTCAAGCCATTGTAAAACGTGTCAATTTGATGCAAGTCGGAAAAACCGTGATGAGGACACTCATGTAACATTTCCTTAAACCTATTCCAACCGTTGAAAAACTCTCATTATACTCTTGTGAAAATTTTGAAATCTCGTTTTTCAAATGCGTAGTCTTAGAGGGCGGGAAAAATTGGTCCACGAACTTCGAAACGAGATCCTTCCACGTCAATATAGAATTGGGTGGCTCTTTCTCTAACCAAATTTTAGCGGGCCCCGCTAAGTAATACGGAAAAAGCATCATCTTAATCGAGTCGTTCGAGACATCCTTAAACTTGCAAGTGGCGGTAAGACGATTGAATTGGCGGATATGGTTGTGAGGGTTGTCCTTCTCGTCACCACGGAATTTGTTGTTTTGGATCATGGACAACAAACCCGTCTTAACCTCAAAATTCTCCGCAAGGATAGCGGGAATCACAATAGCCTCTCCATAACCCTCGGTGGGTGCTTGAAGTAACTCCATCATAGAACAATTAGCCATGGTTGCTTCTTGTTCTACGATGGGTTCGTCAATAGGAGATTCTTCACTAGAAGGCGTTCCTTCCTTTCAGTTTCTACGTTTACGTGCACGTCTTGCTTGGTTACGAGTTTGCATAAACGTCATGTACAACGTGGGGATGATCAAAGAAGATTCTTTTGGGTGTTTTTAACCTTTTCAATTTTTTTGTGCTTTTGATTGTTTTTCACTTTTTTTTGATTTTGTGATGTATTACGTAGACACAAATCTACAAATCTCTCCTCAAATCAAATCTCTCGATTAAAGGAGCCTCAAGGAATGAAAACGATCACGTGAAGTGAACGCCTTCAATGACTTTAGAACGTTGGTGGAACACCAAAACGTTCAAGAGGGTTTAATCTTTTGAAACCAAGAAAATATATAGATACGTAGATAATACTTTGGTCGGCAAACCCTCGATTAGCCCTTTTTCTCTTAACACGCACAAGCAAGCGGGGGAAACGAGGCGGCGCTAAGCACTTAAGAGCCTTTTTCCCTTAGGTCGTGAAATACAACCGCCTTATACCCACCTTATAGTTTATCGTATTATAATAAATACGTACGTAATTACATGTTCGTGATTTAACGTTCATGATTTCATGTTCATTATAAATATTATGGTTAATAGTTATCGTGTAATATCACGTACTTAATACTTATCGTGTAATAACACGTACGTAGTTTCTGAATTCACTATTCGTAACACGTGTTCGTGATATAAAAGGAAAGTTTTAACTGGTTCGTATGTTTACTAAGTGTATTGTTCATGGTAAAAGTATGCGGGTTTTACAACTCTTCCCCCCCTAAAAGAATAATTCGTCCCCGAATTATAGATAAGATAATCTAAAAAGAACATGAACGCGACATGACTGACAAGGACATGGGATGTGACGTGCCTGAAAAGAACATAACCGAATTATGGAATGATGAGAGGATAAAATCCGGATGGACTCGTCCATTTCTATGACAACCCTGGTTTTGAGGTTCGTCACTTAGTTTTATTTTGTGCTAGTTACGTGTCTTTACGTGTTTATGTGCTAATTGGTGTGTATAGATTGTGGTTTGGATATCGTTTCCGGTACGGGGTACCTTGTGAGTGAAACGATGTGTGATGATTTCATGTTCATGAGCTCACATGGTAGTGACTATGAAATGAGATGGTGTTATTTAGTGGTTTTACGTATACGTATATGTATTATAGAAAATCGTATTTTTACGATTTACGGTTTAGCATTTAGAGGTCTCGGATGAGGTAATTAGTCATGTGAGTATTTTTCGGGATGGTTTTAAGTCATTTAGGACTTAAATATAAAGTTTATTTCAAATTCCAAGAGTTTTTATAAAACTGTATATTTTACGTCTTTTACGGTAAACGCGTAAAAACTGACTAGTTTTACGGTTTTGAGGTTTTGGAGGTATTAGGAGTTGTAATAAATTAAGGTAGTATTAATAAGATATTAACTAACAATAAAATATAAAAAAAAACGAAATTAGGGGGGGTGTTGGGTCGGTTTTGGACGCAAGAAAAGGAGAAGAAAAAGGGAAAAAAATAAAAAAGGAAACAAGGCTTTTATAATTGGGTAAGGATTCTTTTTTTAACCATATAATGATTTTAATTTGACCAAAACACATCATAATCCCTGGAGCAAAGAGAAAATTCGTGGTTTTCATAAAAAATAGGGTTCTTCATAAAATTTGGGGGTTTTCATAAATCAAAGGTAAATCTTCATAATCCCTTTTTAATTTAATTGTTTTTAATGTTTATATAATCATCTTATGATGGATTTAGGTTAGGGTTTAAATTAAAATCTGTATTTTAATGATTTCATAATGATTGGATGGTTTAGGGCTTGTAATTGGTGGGGTTATGGGTAATTAATGAGGTTAATTTAATTAAACCCGTTTTTAAAAACTGGGCAGAATTTTGAGTCAATTGTTTTGATCGTATAGGGAGTTCTACAAACTCTTATTTTGCGATTCAAGTATTCCTGAAAAGGTAATTGAAGTGGCTTTCCAAAGCAAGAAACGAGAACTAATTTAGAGGACGGTAAGTGGGTCAAAAACAGGTTACAACAGTCGGAGGTGAAAACAGTTTTGAAATCAGCCTGTTTTCTTTTTAAGTTTTGGGTTGTTTGGGGTACTTAGGGTTGCATTGGGACTTTCAAACGAACATGGGAGATGGTTTATATATTATAGGAAGTATCTGCATTGGGACTAAGATTTTGGGTTAGGGTAAGACCCCCTAATCATAACAAACTTTTTGTATGTTTAAAATCAGTAAAATCTGGATAGACAAAAGTATATATATATATATATATATATATATATATCGGGGCCTTAACAGTAGCGTTAAGGTTGGGGCAAATGGGAGGTGTTAGCTAACATATGTAAGGGCATAAGTATTCCCTTTAAAGAGGTCATGTGTATGGTTAGGTGGGCGTTTGGCTTATAGTTTGGAGACCTAAAAGTTGGGACTGTTTTGTGTAAAATTTGAACGGGATAGGTATCAAACTTAACCAAGTTAAGGACTTGTTAGGGAAGGGTAATGGGGTGTTTAGAACATATGAATAAGGGTCATATATGGGAGAAGGCTAGATGTCCATCATAGGTTGATGAGCCGTCTTAGTGATTGGTTCATGTTTTGATTATGTGTTTTTGGTTTGTTAGCTTTTTGCTAGTACGCGGACTTTTGGAGAAGCTCAATCAGGTGAGTTTCATAGTCCCATGTTTACTAATGTTTATGACCTCCAGATGGGATGGAAAAGACATTGTTTTGTTATTTATAAATTATGCTGTGAATGTTTTGCGTTGGTAATGGACTTATGTGTGCATACTTATGTGATTAACTGCTAGTTGATTCTTGATTGTTTATGTTTTGACTTGGTACCAAGGGGATATTGGCAAGGCGGGGCCTTGGGATTGGTTGATAGGTGTTTGGACGCCTATGGGAGTATGGTGTTTGGTATGGCTGAGAGCCTTGGTTTTGGTTTGATTGGTTAATTCTTGAATGTTAGTTGTTAATGCATGTTAGTATCACATTGTCCATATGTTTTTAACTTTTGGTTGTTACTCACAGCTTATGGTATGATTTTGGCGTTTGAGTCTAAACCTATGACTCTTACCAGCTTTATGTTGACGTGTTTTAGTGTCTCTTTCAGGTGAGAATGTGGTTAAGCTTGAGAACATAAGTGGCTAGGATTTGGAGAGCGTAGGAAATGCATTTAGAAGGAGATCCCCGTTCCTTCTTAGTTTCTTTTGATTATTAAATAAGTGATACTGTTGGCACCTATATGTTTGTTTTGGTTATGTTATTTTTTTGTCTTGGATAAGAGGTAGGACTGTTACCTACTTACCTAGACTCCTGCATCGTTGAGGTATTGTCATGACTTTTGTGTCACTATTTAATGACATTTCTTATTTCATATAGTTATCTCTATAGACACGCCATGTTGTGATGATATCCATATGTCGCGCCCCATATTCCGCCATGGTGGGGTGTGACAGAATGGTATCAGAGACAATGGTTATAGAGAATTAGGTTGCCTAGTCGCGTAGCATAGTCTATAGCTTAAGGGTCCCTACATATAGGCGTCATAGGAGTATGTGTGCATTCTATAATAATTGATGTGTTTGGATGTTATTTATTGTGATGTTTTGACTAGTATGAATTAAACCATAGTAAGTTCATACTTAGCCACATGTTATTTTCTTTTTGGGTTGTGACTAGTGCGGGTTGAACCATAATCGTCCATGCTAGTCATTGTTGTATTTTGCTTAAATTGTACATTATAGTACATAATTTGGTACAAGGTAGTTTCTATCTTTTGTTGAGTTATTTTATGTACCTGAGGTATGTTATTTTTCTTTTGATGTTTAAGTCATGTTCCCTAAGAATCGTGTGGTGGTTCGAGTTACTAGTAGTACATGGGTAGGAAGGATTTTAAGGTGTTTCCATTCTGATGGGCGACATGACTTATAATTGATTATGTTTTTGTTTTGGATTTCGTCTATGCTGTTTTAGCTAGACTATGGATTTCGGTATTCCAAGAGTTTGACTCTGTAATTTTATTAGTTGGAGTTTTGACCTTATTGTTTTTATGGTGATGTGCTTAGGTGAGTTGATGGATTTATGTGTTATGTGTTATATTGATTCTTATAAGTGTCATCATAGGAGGGAGTGCATTGGGGAAAGGGTAATTGTATAAGTATGGTGGCCAACATAGTTATACAAGAACCACAACTTCAATGGGTTCCTAAGTATGATTGCAGGAAAAAAGGTTAGTACATGCTTGTATATGATGAGATGTGGATTATTGGTATATGTATAGTATATGGGTTTATGTAACGGTTGCCTACGATATGGATATTTTTGAGTGTGTTTGATAGGTGTGAAAACACCCATCCTTTTACCACTTATTTCTTACTAAAACCAGACCAAAACGCATGTTTAATATCATTTGTTTGGAATTATGCGTGGCTTTTGTGTTTATTGTGTTTTCAGAGCCAACCGGATGAATATTGAAGAAAACATGGGATTGCACGGGTTTTATTGAGGAAAAAGACTCAAGACAAAGTCTATTGTCCAAGAGATGCAAAAGATTTGAAGTCAATGGGCCTATTTGAAGATTTATCGAAGAAAAGGACCAAAGAGGGAAGCCTTACATATGTCGAAGAAACTCAAGTCTACTAAACGAAGAAATTAAAAGACGAGTTGCATTTAATCGTCGACAAATCCCGAATCAGAATCGAAAACGTCAACTTTTCTGAAAATACGAGAAGACAAGAAGAAAGGGAGAAAGCCCACTCACCAGCCAACCACTTAGCCTATATAAGGAAATCACCCTCACAAAATTTGGCACCTAGTTTTTTAGTTTTTTTTCTGTTACTCTTTTCCTAGTTCGTAGGAAGAACCATCTCCCTTAAGGAGTGGTTTTCATCTTCTTTGATTTCTTCTTGAATCTTGTAAGCTTAATCCTTCATTTTGTTTATTGAATCTTAATCATCAATACAAGTTTTCATTTAATCTTTTCATTCATCTTGTTCATTTTCATCTTTTTATTCAAAGTTCTTAAGTTCTTATTTAGTTGAGTTTGATCTTCTAAAAGTTAATGGTTTTGTGTTTTTATCATTGGGGTTTGATCCTTATGGTTAATAGATGATTGTTGGTTAATTTGGTTAAACCTTTTTGTTTATTTGGGTCGATTTGGTAAAAATTCGTATTCCCCTGTTTTGTTTCTGACTTCTGTTCTCTTTCCCAGTTTATTCCGAATAGCTGTTAACCTTTTCCCTTATTCGGAATGTTTTATTATTCCGAATATTCTGCTTCATTTCTCCCTTATTCGAAATATTCATATATTCCGGATAGCCATCTTACCTTTTCTCTTATTCGGAATATTTAGTTATTCCGGATAGGTTCTTTATTCCGAGTAACAGTTTATTCCGCATAGTATAAATATTCCGCATAGCATAAATTTTCCTGATTATTCCGCATGGTCTAAATATTCAGCATAGAACATTATTCCGCATAGCCATCATTATTCCGAGTAGAAGACCATTATTCCGCATAAGCCCATATATTCCGCATAGAGTTTGTTATTCCGCACAGTCAAATATTCCGAATAGCCTTTTTTATTCCGAGTTGTCATTTATTCCGAGTAGCCACTTCTATTCCGGATAGAGCAATTTTTGAGGTATTCACAAGTTACTGTTTTAGTTTAATTTTAATTCAGGTTTATTTTTACTGACTAATTGCTTCTAGTTACTTTTAATCACCTTACGCATTTACCTTTTTAGTAGAATAGAAAACCAAACCCCCTATTTGTCACCAAGAACAAATCATTCCACTTTTAGCTGTGATCAATTCGAGGAGATACCGAGAACTTAATCTGAACCCCATCCAAACACTTGTATCAAATGGCGCCGCTGCCGGCTCTTCTCGTTAAGATCAACAGTTTTTTGTGAGAACTTGGATTTTGGGATCCGTTCACCGTGAACGTTACTTTTTCATAAAAACTTTCAAAAACCCTAAAAAATATAAAATTTTCAAAAAATCCTAAAAAGTAAAAAACATAAAAAAGACAAATATTCTTTTTTGCCTTGTTAGTTCTTTTGCAGGTGCATGCGTACACGATCGACGTCTTATCAAGAGCCCGAGCCTCTCGAAGACTTAAACATGGCCGGTGTACAAAACAACAACAATAACCCACCTCAAAACAATAACAACAATCCACCTCTCAACAACAATAATAACAACAACAATGAGCCTCTACCAGACAATCGCCCGATGATTGAACTGCTGCAAGCACATGTAGATGGCAACAATGATCCAATTGTCATACCCGCAATTGCAGCCAACAATTTTGAGCTCAAATCCGGCTTTATCCAGATGGTCTCTGCTCAACCATTCTTGGGACGTACCATTGATGATCCACATGACCACATCAAGAGATTCTTGCAACTCACTAATACGGTCAAATTCAATGGTGTTCCACAAGAGGTAATCCGTTTAAAACTTTTTCCCTTTTCTTTAGAGGGACAAGCCCGGCATTGGCTTGTTAAGGAACCGCCACAGAGTATTCTTACGTGGACGGATTTGGAGACCAAATTTATCAACTACTTTTTCCCACCCTCTCGTACTACTGCTTTGCGGAATGAAATTATCAATTTGGAACAAAAGTACGATGAGTCTTTTAGTGAATCTTGGGACCATTTCAAAGACCTTTTAAGAAAATGCCCACAACATGGTTTTACCAAAGTGCACCAAATTAACACTTTTTATAATGGTTTAAGCATGAATGACCAAGATTCACTAAACAGTGCCTCGGGGGGTAATATTTTGGTTAAGACTTCCAATGCCGCTTGGGATATCATTGAGAATAAGTCTCGTGTGCAAACCAAGAGTGTACGGACCAATGCCGCTAGTGCTAGTACTAGTGACAGCGACAAGCGACTTGACAAAATCACTGCGCTTCTTGAATCGCTTGCTACCCAAACCGCCAGCAACACCAATAGCATCAATGCTAAAAACGCTCAAGTCAATGCTGTAAACCAACCATGTGAAATATGCGGGGGTCCTCATTCTTACACCACTTGTACTGCCACCCAAGACTACCCTTCTGAGAATGTGAATGCAGCATACGGTACCTATCCTCCGGCCGCTTATCAAGCTCGTCCTCAAGGTGACCGCAACTTGCTTAGCTACCGCTCAAACAACTATCTCTCACCACCCGGTTTTCCTCCTAACAACCCAAACCAACAACAAAACCTCAACCGCCCTCCTCAACAACAACAACAACCTCGTACACCATACATACCACCTCACAAACAACCATATCCACCTCAAAGAAACAACCAAGTTTACCAGCAACCTGCTTATCAACCACCCGCATACAATGCTCCTCCCAACCAACCCACCGCATTACACCAAGAGATTGGAACCTACATGAGGACTAAGGATGTGATCGTGGACAATATCCAACGGGAAGTGCTAAACTTGAAAGCAGACCTGGTGAAACAAGGGAACGATCTGAGAGCTGATATGAGAAACACTTTGGATAGTCAAACGAATTACTTAAAGAACATGATGGCTAGTTTCTTCCAAGTTAATCAACCTTCTTCTTCGGGTACTCTTCCGAGTAACACCGTTGTGAATCCAAGAGGGGAGATGAAAGCAATCACCACTCGCAGTGGCAAAGGTACCAAGGAACCCGAGCTTCCTATACCTCCACCGGTGATTGTGAATAAGGAGAACGAGTCACCTGCTCCTATTCCTCATCCTTCTACTTCCCCAATTTCTCCGCCTCTTCCTTCTACCCCTCCTCCACCCAAGGATGTGAGTGATCCTTCGATCCCAAAGCCTTCCTCTTCTTCCGATATACCTTATCCATCTAGGTTGCGGAAAGAGAAGCTCAAAAGCAAGGATGATATTCAAGTTTCGAACTTTCTAAAAATGTTTAAACAATTGAATTTTAACATCTCCTTCGCTGAGGCTCTCGCTCACATGCCCAAATACGCGAAAATGTTCAAAGATCTTCTTAGCGACAAGGAGAAGCTTCTTGATATTGCTAACACCCAACTTAATGAGAATTGCTCTGCAGTGCTCTTAAGGAAACTGCCAACCAAGCTTGGTGACCCGGGTCGCTTCTTAATCCCTTGTAACTTTCCGGGAGTAGAGAATTGCATGGCCCTAGCCGATCTAGGTGCCAGTATTAACTTAATGCCCTTAAGCGTTTGGAAGCAATTATCTCTCCCCGAGCTAGTCCCCACCAAAATGACTTTGGAATTAGCTAACCGTACGGTTGCTTATCCAGTGGGGATAGCCAAAGACGTCTTTGTAGGAGTCGACAAATTCACTTTTCCTGCCGATTTCGTTGTCGTCGACTACGATATGGACCCTCGTGTGCCATTAATTGTTGGTCGTCCATTCTTAAGGACCGGTCGCACTCTCATCGATGTTGAAGCCAGTGAGCTTATCATGAGAGTGGGTGACGATAAAATTGTTTTCAACATGGGAAAGTTGTCTAAACAGCCTTATTCAAACGAGAGTGTTAATTGTATCGACGTTCTTGATGAGGCTTGTGAAGAACACTTCAAAGATGCTTGTAAAAGTATTCCTCCCTCTCTTCCCAATGTTGAGACCGTTTCCTCTATTGATTCATCACTATCTCTATTTGGAGAAAGTGATTTCCTTTGGAAAGATTTGGAAGCCACCATGGGAGATGTGAACTTAGCTAATGACGATTCTCCCACCGATTGGGATGAAGATCTTCGTCTCATTGAGAACCTTCTTAAAGAAGACAATATTTCACCACCATCTCCCACGGTTATTGCTATCGATGCTCCGACTTTGAAAACGCCTCCCATCGAAAATCCTCTAGATTTAGAACTTAAGAAGTTGCCGCCCCATCTCGAGTACGTGTTCCTTGAAGAAGAGAAGAAGTCGCCCGTCATCATTGCGAAGGACTTGAAAGAAGAAGAGAAATCTCGCTTAATCGCCGTGCTTAAAGATCATAAGAAGGCAATTGCTTGGAAAATTTCAGATATCCGCGGAATTGATCCGAACTTTTGTACTCACAAGATTCTCATGGAAGATGACTTTAAACCCACAATCCAAAGCCAAAGAAGGGTTAATCCTCGCATTCATGACGTCATCAAACAAGAGGTTATCAAACTTCTTGATGCCAGCTTGATTTACCCTATTTCGGATTCGCCTTGGGTAAGTTTCGTCCATTGTGTGCCCAAGAAGGGAGGAATAACCGTTGTTTCCAAAGAACACAACGAGTTGATTCCCACTCGTCTCGTTACTGGGTGGAGAGTTTGTATTGATTATCGCAAGCTCAATGATGCCACGAGAAAAGATCACTTTCCTCTTCCTTTCATGGATCAAATGCTCGAGCGTCTTGCTGGTAATGATTATTACTGCTTTTTAGACGGTTTCTCCGGGTATTTTCAAATTCCCATCGATCCCAAGGACCAAGAAAAGACCACATTCACTTGTCCCTATGGAACATTTGCTTACAAACGCATGCCTTTTGGTTTATGTAATGCTCCTGGGACGTTCCAAAGGTGTATGATGGTTATCTTCCATGACATGGTGGAAGACACTATGGAAGTATTCATGGATGATTTCTCGGTTTATGGCGATTCTTTCTCTGCTTGCCTTGCCAATTTAGAACGAATGCTTAAGCGGTGTAAAGACACTCGCCTTGTTCTTAACTGGGAAAAATGCCATTTCATGGTAAAAGAGGGCATCGTGCTAGGACACAAGATCTCCAAAGCCGGTCTTGAAGTGGAGCGTGCTAAAGTCGATGTTATCGCTAAGTTGCCTCCACCTTCAACCGTGAAGGGTGTGAGAAGTTTCCTTGGTCATGCGGGCTTCTACCGTCGTTTCATCAAAGATTTTTCTAAAATCGCTCGCCCGATGACCCACCTCTTAGAAAAAGATACTCCTTTTATCTTATCCAACGAGTGTATTGAAGCCTTCAACTCGCTTAAGGATAAGCTAACTAAGGCACCCGTCTTGGTTACCCCTAATTGGGAGCTTCCCTTTGAGTTGATGTGCGATGCTAGCGACTTTGCTATTGGTGCGGTTTTGGGCCAAAGAGTGAACAAACACTTCCAACCGATCCATTACGCTAGCAAGACAATGACGGGGGCTCAATTGCATTACACGACAACCGAAAAAGAGCTTTTAGCTGTTGTCTATGCTTTTGAAAAGTTCCGCCCCTATCTTGTCCTTTCCACCACAATCGTTTATACCGATCATTCCGCGTTGAAGTACTTGTTGACTAAGCAAGATTCCAAACCAAGACTTCTTCGCTGGGTTTTGCTACTCCAAGAATTTAAAATCGAAATTCGCGATAAAAAAGGAGCTGAAAACCTAGCCGCGGATCATCTCAGTAGACTCGAGGATCCTTACCAAGGGGATCATCCACATAAAGAAATCAATGATTCTTTTCCCCTGGAGACCTTAATGTCTATCAACTCGACTTCTGATGAAACCCCGTGGTTTGCGGATATTGCAAACTACTTGGCGGGTGGAATTCTCAAGGAAGGGTTAACATCCCAACAAAAGAAAAAGTTCTTTAAAGATGTTGAACATTATTTCTGGGACGACCCTTACCTATTCAAACAATGTGATGATTTGATTATTCGCCGATGTGTTGATGGACCGGCAGCTTTAGAAATCCTTGACGCTTGCCACAAAGGACCCACCGATGGTCACTTTGGTCCCAACTACACCGCCAAAAAAGTGTTTAACTCGGGATTTTATTAGCCCACCATCTACCGTGATGCTCACGAGATGGTTAAACGATGTGATGCTTGCCAAAAACAAGGAAAGATCACACATAAAGACGAGATGCCTCAGAATTTTATACAAGAATGTGAAATCTTTGATGTTTAGGGTATCGACTTTATGGGGCCATTCCCTTCCTCTAAAGGAAACAAATACATCCTTGTAGCCGTTGACTACGTTTCAAAGTGGGTTGAAGCCAAAGCTTTACCTACTAATGACGCAAGGGTGGTTTGTAACTTTTTGAAATCGCTGTTCGCTAGATTCGATGTGCCTCATGCCATTATTAGTGATCGCGGGACTCATTTTTGCAATGATCAATTCGCAAGAGTCATGGCTAAGTATGGTGTCAATCATCGTCTTTCCACCGCATACCACCCACAAACTAATGGCCAGGCTGAAATATCTAACTGAGGATTAAAGCGAATTCTTGAACGAACCGTGTGAGAGCATCGTGCCTCATGGGCCGATAAACTTGATGATGCTTTGTGGGCTTTCCGTACCGCATACAAGACTCCGATTGGTTGTACACCATATCGTCTCGTGTACGGGAAGGCGTGCCACCTCCCCATTGAGTTGGAGCACAAGGCTTACTGGGCCTTGAAGTGGGCTAATTTCGATATCAACAAAGCCGGTGACCTACGCAAAATCCAACTCAATGAGCTCAATGAACTCCGGAATGAGGCTTATGAAAATTCTTTGATCTATAAGGAAAAGACTAAGCTCATTCATGACTCTAAGATTAAAAATCGAGAGTTCCAAGTTGGAGACAAAGTTTTACTCTTCAACTCTCGGTTGAAAATCTTTTCGGGCAAGCTGAAATCTCGTTGGTCCGGCCCATTCACCATTGCCCAAATTTTTCCATATGGTACTCTCGAGCTCGCTCAACCTAATGGACCTAATTTTAAGGTGAATGGCCAACGAGTGAAGTTGTACTTTGGTGAGGACATCTCTCATGAGATGGTTCCATCCCTCACCACGTTTCCCATGAACTAATTTTGGGTCGAGTCAGGCTTGTGACTCGGTTATCAAAAACAAGCGCTCCTCGGGAGGCAGCCCGAGTATCTATCCTTTTCTGTTTTAACCTCCTAAGTGTAGGGGGACCTATATAGGTTGTTTGTGTTTGTGTGATGATGTGATTACAGGGATGAATGCACTTTTGGAACCTTTGAAGAACCATGCTCCCGTGTTATCCGAAATCCGGTTCTATCTCTCTACTATCGTGATTCAATTTTCTTCATACTCACATTTGAAATTGATCACGTTAGTCGTCTCTTCCTTAACTTGAGTTAACCAACGTACACAATGTCTTAAGTGTAGGGGAGACTTTTCCCACATGCTTAAACATTGAGGACAATGTTTATCTTAAGTGTAGGGGGAACTTCTATCGAAGTTTTAAGTGGACTTTTCCATGAAAATGCCTTCATTTAACCGGAAAATCATCTTTTTCAACATTTTTTAAATTTTTTATTAACTTTGGCCATTTAGTCGTAATTTTTAAATTTTTATCGTTGATTTCATATGTATATATCCCGCAATAAAGTCAAAAATATTAATAAAGTGGTATAGCTAGTTTAGAAGTCTCTGACATATTAGGCCCGTTGCGCTTATTTTGACTCAACCCGAATAGACTTATCCAAGTTTATTCTAGCTAGTATCCTTAACCATGTAGACCTTAATTGGTTTATTAGGCTAAGTATCCACGAGTCTCATTACTTGAGATTTTAAATTGTGGAGGACGAGAAATGATAGAGTCAATTATAAGTCGGTATTCTTGCACAAGCTCACTTGGTGTAATTATTTGCCTATTCTCCCATCACTTGCTAATAATTTATCTGCAATAAGTAAGGTCGTACGATTTGAAAAGTTACTTAGCTTCTAGCCCAAGATCGTTTAAAAGTTGCTCGGTAATGATAAGAGTTCATAGCCAAGGCATAACTTATGAAGCGGGGCGCGAAGATTGGCGAGTCCGAAAAGGCCCTAACAAGGCATGAGGATTCCATTTTATTGCTGAAGATCCAAAGTGATGTGAAAAGCATTATTCCCTAAATCAATATGAAGGATCAAGACTCACGACGAAAAGCAATCAACTCCCATAAAGATCATGGAGAAGTCTATCTGAAAAGACCCTAACAAGGTATGAGGATAAATAGATCCAAGTCCGAAAAGGAGGCGGATCGTTGTATCTCAAAATCCCAATTAAAGATTGAAGAAATAATCATGCAGTTGTGGTCAACCAAGTTGGAGTACCCCTCAAAAGTCTACAAGTGAAGAAACTCTATTACGATGAGAAGACCATTATCTCAAGAACGTCTCTCAAGATATGAAGTATGAAGTACATGCCAAATATCGGCCCGAGAAAGGTCTCAAATCGTGAACCAAGTTATGCCAAGATATGAACTTTTTGATATCCCGAGAAGCAGTTTTAAGAGATTTTGTCCTTTAGCTAACTATTGATCAAATCGTCCTACTTTGCTTTCAGCCTAAATAAACTATCAAAATAAGTCTAAAAATGCATCTTCATGATCATTCTAAGACAAAAATAAAATATAAGAGATACATCTAGGAATAAGGGAGTTTAAGCATTTAATTAAGACATGTGTGTAAGTGTTTGATTTGCTAACTTATAATAACAATGATCTCGTTTTTAAGCTTAGTTTGGGGAACGTGAAACTTGAGGATGATAAATCTTCGCAGAACCAAAGCCCTAATGTAAGTCCTTGATCTCTTTGCAAGTTATTTCCATATAGCTATTTGCAAGTGAAAATGGTTTTCTATCCTTTTGTTTGCTTTAAAGTTTTAATTTCTCTTAGTACTTTAATTTTTGTTTAGTAGTATTTTAGTAAGGCCAAGGTTGATTGATTATAAGAAAAATGTAAATTTGCTTTATCACTAAGCATTGCATGAGGGCATGGCAATGGTTAAGTGTAGGGGATTTGATAGGTGTGAAAACACCCATCCTTTTACCACTTATTTCTTACTAAAACCAGACCAAAACGCGTGTTTAATATCATTTGTTTGGAATTATGCGTGGCTTTTGTGTTTATTATGTTTTCAGAGCCAACCGGATGAATATTGAAGAAAACATGGGATTACACGGGTTTTATCAAGGAAAAAGACTTAAGACGAAGTCTATTGTCCAAGAGATGCAAAAGATTTGAAGTCAATGGGCTTATTTGAAGATTTATCGAAGAAAAGGACCAAAGATGGAAGACTTACATATGTCGAAGAAACTCAAGTCTATTAAACGAAGAAATTAAAAGACGAGTTGAATTTAGTCGTCGAAAATCCCGAATCAGAATCGAAAACGTCAACTTTTCTGAAAAGACGAGAAGACAAGAAGAAAGGGAGAAAGCCCACTCACCAGCCAACCACTTAGCCTATATAAGGAAATCACCCTCACAAAATTTGGCACCTAGTTTTTTAGTTTTTTTTCTGTTACTCTTTTCCTAGTTCGTAGGAAGAACCATCTCCCTTAAAGAGTGGTTTTCATCTTCTTTGATTTCTTCTTGAATCTTGTAAGCTTAATCCTTCATTTTGTTTATTGAATCTTAATCATCAATACAAGTTTTCATTTAATCTTTTCATTCATCTTGTTCATTTTCATCTTTTTATTCAAAGTTCTTAAGTTCTTATTTAGTTGAGTTTGATCTTCTAAAAGTTAATGGTTTTGTGTTTTTATGATTGGGGTTTGATCCTTACGGTTAATAGATGATTGTTGGTTAATTTGGTTAAACCTTTTTGTTTATTTGGGTCGATTTGGTAAAAATTCGTATTCCCCTGTTTTGTTTCTGACTTCTGTTCTTCTTCCCAGTTTATTCCGAATAGCTGTTAACCTTTTCTCTTATTCAGAATGTTTTATTATTCCGGATAGTCTGCTTCATTTCTCCCTTATTCGGAATATTCATATATTCCGGATAGCCATCTTACCTTTTCTCTTATTCGGAATATTTAGTTATTCCGGATAGGTTCTTTATTCCGAGTAACAGTTTATTCCGCATAGTATAAATATTCCGCATAGCATAAATTTTCCTGATTATTCCGCATGGTCTAAATATTCAGCATAGAACATTATTCCGTATAGCCATCATTTTTCCGAGTAGAAGACCATTATTCCGCATAAGCCCATATATTCCGCATAGAGTTTGTTATTCCGCACAGTCAAATATTCCGAATAGCCTTCTTTATTCCGAGTTGTCATTTATTCCGAGTAGTCACTTCTATTCCGGATAGAGCAATTTTTGAGGTATTCACAAGTTACTGTTTTAGTTTAATTTTAATTCAGGTTTATTTTTACTGACTAATTGCTTCTAGTTACTTTTAATCACCTTACGCATTTACCTTTTTAGTAGAATAGAAAACCAAACCCCCTATTTGTCACCAAGAACAAATCATTCCACTTTTAGCTGTGATCAATTCGAGGAGATACCGAGAACTTAATCTGAACCCCATCCAAACACTTGTATCAGTGTTATTGTTTTGGGTTATAGTCATGTTGTGTGATTATGGGATCACACGATAGGGACTGGTTTTAGTTATGGGTTTTATGCCTTGTGGTAAGATGATGGTTACTCGTAGAAAAAAAACGAGTTTATGACACGATTGGTTGATCTGATATGTATGGTAACGAGTATGTTTTGGGTGATTAAATAGGTATATATATGCGGATGTATATATACTACTATGTGTTAAGTTATGGTATATGGTCGTTCACTAGTTATTATAACTTGAACGTACCTTGTGTTTGTTCGTGTTTTATGGTGCTGGAGTTTGATGGAGTTCCAACGATGTTTTGAGTCTTTTGATGTGTGTCTACATTCGGGTATGTATTATAATTAATGAGAACTACTAAATTTTCTTGCAAATAAGTCTGGCTAATTATAGGAAAACGACTTTGAAAATAATTTGTAAGTGTATGGTATGATATCGTGACTTATATTTTTTTAAGTTTTTGGTAGTAAGCTATAAAAAAAATTTCTTGTAAATAATTGGATTAATTTTCTATGTAACATGTGATAATACATTTTAAAGGGGTAAATAAATTTTACAAAATTTTTCTTAAGTGTAGTTAGAATTTTAGAAGTATTTAACTAGACGGCAAGAGTAAAAAGGGAGATTTTATTATAGTAATGATAATAATAACACCACACCTTGTAAACTTGTAGTAGTTTAGTTATAACCAGCCTAAATGGATTATATAAATTAATAATAATAATCATATAGATTAAAATGGAAAAAAAACACCGTATTTTATAAACATGTATTGGTTTCATAATAACAAGTGAAATAAGTTTAATATGGGTAAACAAGATAATGGTTAAGATTGTAGTATACTAATTTGTTGATATCTTGGTAAAATGATCAAGATAAAGGATGAGTTTATGGTTAATAATGAGTATGATTGGTTTTAGTAGTTTGGTCCTTATGAGAAGTAACTAATTGGGATGAAAGTTTTAAATCTTCTACCTATCGAAATTTGGTAATACTAATCATGACGGGTCTAATTTTTCGTTGTTGGAACACTTCATTGATCTTACGGATTACATTGTTTTGTTTTCAGTTGTTTTGGATAGGGTTCGTTTTACCCTATATTTTATTTTGGGACACGATTGTTTGAAATTCTTTGGTTAGACATCATGGTTGATTTATTTATGCGGTTGTGGGAACGTTAGAATGAGAGGATAGAGTTGGGTAGAATTACTTATGGTTAGATACTATAATGGAGAGATGTGTTTTGGTTTAAGGGTTGGTTGAAGTACTTTTAGAAATATTGTAGTAGATGAGTTGAAGTTAGAAGCTACTGGTAGTGTGAAGTTCCTAGGTAACATCATGGAGACAAGAAGGATTGCGTGAAGAGCTACATCGTGAAGCAAGGAGCTGAAAGGACTACGTGTCAGCTACTATAAGGAAGCAAGAGATTTCGAAGGAGTCACAAAAGGTGCAAGGACTGGAAAGGTGACAGGCACTATGATGGGAATCTCTGTATGGTTCGTGACGAAGAAGGACAAATCAAGTACCGGAGTTGAGCTACAAAGAGCTGAACCAGTGGATCGTGATGAATATGGGAGATTAAGAACTTATGGAAGTAACAAGGGAGTCGAGGGATTACGCGGATAGAATTCTTATGGAAATCAAAATCGAGGGATGAGTAGTGAAGCTGAGCTGAATAAGTTCGTGGAGAAGTGATTAGAGAGTCGGTTTTGTGAATGTGTTATGAAAGATCTTTGGAAGAGATAGCTATGCATTATCCAATGCACTAGTGATTTACATAGATTTGAGGAATGAAGTATGGAATTTCTGTTGGACGGGATAGTGTAGGAATAGGGAGAACCATGGAAGGAGAGAACCAAGTTTTACTAGAAGATGATGATTGAAAGTACCTCATGTTGGGTGCAAGATCAAAGTAGAAGTATGAGATTTGAATAAGAATTCAAAATATGGCTTAGTAGACAAATGGAAACTAATGTGGGTATAAGATGAGAGTGTGATCCGCATGGAATCACATGAAACTCTAGTCTGTCCTTATTAGGAGGGAGTAGGAGAACTGGTTGTGAGAAAAACAAGTGAAGCTACTTGGAAAATTTTGGCGTATAGATGACTAGATAAACTTAGTTAGTGGAGCTGGATTGTTACATCTGCCTAGAATGCTAGAGGCATTTGGGGTACGAGACGTAGAGAATGATCTATACAGATCATGAACGTCTCCAACACATATTTAATCATCTTGATTGAACATTTGGAAAAGGTGATGGGTGGAGTTAAGTGATGAATGAAAATTGCAAGGCCAAGTACCATCTGGGAAGGGCAAGCATGGTTGATGAGACATGGAATAAGAAGAATGAAGTGAAGCTGAGACGAACTTGAACTATATGGATGACGTATTAGGGTGGTTTGGATGAAGGATGTAGGTTGCACGAGTTGAGTTATCTAAAGCAGAGAACGCGCCAACATGTATGTTGCGTGACTTGGACAATCATATGGAGAAAAGGGACGTAGACTATACTTCCTACATAGATATGAGTAGCTTAGAAAGGGCGATGTAAGGACGAAGTTGGTGAAAGGGATACATAATGGGGTGGAGGAATAAGTACGACGAGAGTTGGGTGATAGTCGATAGACTGACTAATTCATCTCATATTTCAAGAGGAATGAGAAGTCACGTAGTTGAGAAGTTGGAAGGATTGCGTACGGATGTGATGGAATAGAGGGTTTTGCGTAAAAGTTAGCCTAATATGTATAGAATGCCTTATGAAGGATTATGGCTAACTTTTACGCAAAACCCTCTATTCCATCACATCCGTACGCAATCCTTCCAACTTCTCAACTACGTGATGCCTTATGAAGGATTATGGCAAGGGAAGAAACGACGGGAAGCATCACATCGTGATGTATGGTATGAGTTGAGGAAGAAGAAGGAAGTGTGTATAGAAGCGAAGCATGAATGAAATAGGTCGAGATAGGAACCGAAGGTAAAACTTTGGTAGAGCCTATGAGTAGAATAAAGCACAACGCAGGCTAATACTGTCGTAGTGTGGAAAAGGAAATGGCACTAATCTATACTGATTGTTTGGGAGACTTAGTATCGATAATCGAATGGATGAGGAGTTATAGGTGTGATGTGCATTAGGGACGAAGGGCTTGGTCTAACTGAGACAAGATGAGGAGCAATATGACCTTGAAGGTAAGACATTGTGTAGGTATAAAGGAAGTGTTGAGTATAAAAAAAATCATGAAGAAAAGTGAGAAAGAAGTGCATAGGTGCTACTAATGAGCTATCCAAATTTAATGGAAGTAGTTGTAGCATGTGTTTGGATGGCAGTTGATAGACTAACTGAGATAACCGTCCTTTTGATGATGTGTATAGATCATAAGTTGATTTGGATTGGAAGAACTAATGGATATGTGAAAGACCGTCATAGGTCACTTTGTAAGGAAATTGGAATTTTTAATTGTTGGGAATAAAATATAGCCAGTCCACTTGAGCGCTGACAAGAGGCAAACAAGCGTTGATAGGAAGAAAACAAACGCTGACAGATCAATCGTTGACAAGAAGAAGTCAAGCGTTGATAGGTTGAAGACAAGCACTGATGGAAAGATTTAGTCTACACGTATATTGATTCTAGTTTGTTTCTAGTAAAGATAAGTTCAACATTGTATTTTTGATAATTATCTTTACCTAGAATAGTTGATACGTAGACTCTTGTACAAGGCTTCTTATGTCTATAAAAGAAGACCTTTAGGTTAAGTTTCATAATAAGTTTTCATATGTTAAACACTTTCATTGTAAGAAAGTTTGTTATTATCAATCAAGTGAAAGTTTGTTTACATCTTTGTGTGTTCTTGTTTAAGTGTTAATTCCGCATAACACTTAGATTACTTTATACATATACAAAGGTTTCTCTACGTGTATAACTTGATCTAATCTTGTATACACAAGCTTAATCGATCTAAGTTTGGGATTAACAAGTGGTATCAGAGCTTGTTGAGAAACTTTTGATCTTAAAGAACACAAGAACCCTAAAATCACCAAAACCCTAATTTTCACAAAACCCTAAAAACATCATGTCCAATCCAGAAGTAAACCCCTCCTCCTCAAACCCTAGCATTAAGATTCCCATGCTTGATGCAAACAACTTTGAGCTATGGAAGTTCAACTTTGAGCAATATTTGGGAATCTATGACTACACTCTCTAGGAGATTATTGAATATGGAAACACATTCAATAAAGCTGAAAAGATTGCTAATGCCATTGCTGCAAGAACTGTTGTTGTTGGATGCCCAGAAGCAGATAAGAAAGAAAAACCTGGTGATGGTAGAGCTGTGTCTGTTGAAGACATAGCAAAGAGAAGGGTTGATATGAAAACCCTAAACATTCTGAAACTCTCTTTGGGACAAGAGAACCAGCATAAATACAGAGGTTATGAATCTGCAAAAGACCTTTGGGCAGCTCTTGAAGTTGCATATGGTGGCAATGATGATACTAAGGAAGAGAAGATGAAGCAACTCATGCATGAGTATGCTGTTTTCAAGGCTCAACCTAATGAGAAGCTTAGCAGTGTGAGAAGCAGACTGCTTGACATTACAAGCAAGATGTCCTTCATGGGGACACAAGTTGGTGATGTTGACATTATTGCCACTTTTCTTAAAAGCCTTGGTGATGCGTGAAAGATTGAGGCAAGATCTATTCTTGCCAATAACACTCACAAAAGTTCTACTTTTGATGATATCTACAACAAATTGAGGCTGTTGGAGGATGAAACTCTTTTGGAGCATGGAAGTAAGTCTACTAATTGCAACATGGCCTTCTTTTCACATAGTGAAGGCCAATTTGATCAGAAGGACTCTTACATGCACCCAGTTACTAGATCAACATGTGTCAACGCTGGAACATACCCTGTCAACGCCTCACATTCAAACGCTGACACATACAAAAGTGACCCTCCAAGAGTTAAGCCTGCTGGTTTGGATCTGGATATTGTGTGTGCTTACATTGCTTCCTTTCCCAATGGTTCAGTGATTACATATGAGGACCTTGAGCAAATAAGTGATGAGCACTTGGAGGAGATGGATATTAAGTGGAACATGGCTCTTGCTAGTATAAGAGAAAACAGGTAGAATAGAAGGTTTAAGAAGAAGATGACCTTTAATGCAAAGGACACTGCTGGATTTGACAAATCCAAGGTTGAGTGCTACAATTGTCATCGTATGGGGCACTTCATGAGGGAATGCAGATCTCCAAGAAGATCTGATGTTGGCAAACCCTCAAGCCAAATTGTTAAGGCTCAGGATCCTAAGGCAATGGTAGCAGTTCAAGAAATTGATGGTATGGGATGGGACTGGAGTTATTTGGCTAAAGATGGGGAAGAGGATAAAGCTTTGGTTGCTGAGATAGAAGAAGAAGAGCATGTTCAATATGCTCTCATGGCACACTCCTCCTCTTCATCAGATAATGAGGTATATGATGATGCTTTTTGTAGTAAGGGTTGTAGGTTAAATACTGAGAAACTTAACAAAGAGGTTTTATGATTGTTAAGTGATGTGAGTACTGAGAGATGCAAGTTGTCTAACTACCAAATTGCTCTCACTCAAACTGAAAAGACAGTTGAGGAGTACAAGAAAATAGAATTTGATCTAAAAGATAAAATTAATATCTTAAAACATTATTTAAATGCTAGTAATGACATTAGAAACATCATGGAAAGGGTCAATGCTGATATACAGGCTAAGTTAGATGAGGCCATCAAGAATAAGGATAATGTTGACCTTAAAATTCAGAGATTTGATAAGGCCTCACAAACCCTAGGAGAATGTGTTAATAAACAAAGGGATCCTAAGGACATGAATGGGATTGGGATGAAAGACTATACTGTGGTTCCACCACCAGCTGGGGACTTCTATGGTGTCCAAAGAAAGGACTTATCTTAGACTGGTTTACCAGAACTCCAAGAGGAGGAATTTATTCCTTCACCAAGAGTCATTACCCCAATTGAAGAGTATAGACAAAAGTTGACTGACTTGAACGAAGGGAAGAAAGCCAACCCTACCTTGTTTGTTAAGGGTGGCTTGTTATGTGAAAGTCCAAATGAGTCAACCCCTATTAAGGTAACAAACCCAATCACTGGTAAGACTGTTGACCTTGGCTCAAACACTGTTAGAAAACCTAGCATCAAGTATGCAGAAATGTATAGGAATACTAGGTCACCTAAAAGCCAAGTTAGTAATGATGGAACAGGCTTCTTCTCTTCTAGACCTAGGGTTGTGTTGGGACTTATATATCTTGAGTTGATATGACAAAAGAAGATGAAGGACTTAATAATAAATAGGTAGCTTTGATAGTAAGCTAGGGTTATGATGTAACCCTAGTACCTCTATTATATAAAGAGGGTTAGGCACACATGGTTATTCAGTGATTCATATACAATGTAAACATAAGGTGTGTGTGCGTTCCTCCTGGTGTCAAGCCTATAAGGCACCAGGAGTATAGTTAGTAGCTTATTAGTAAGCAGTTTATGAATAAGAAAGCCTTGTTCATAACTTTGATTGTGTTTGTTATTATGTTCCGCTGTGCATTACAATCATTGTTATATATCCCAGATGAGTCTAGATCCTGAGACTCAACAAGTGGTATCAGAGCTTGTTGGCTCTCGATCTGGTTGATCTACAAGGTTTTCATATGTTATTTTCTGTTTTTATAAAAATAAAGTTGCTGATCTAGGGTTTTTCCCAACAAACCCTAGATGCTTGGTTGTTCTGTTGCTGCTGATCTATCATGTTGCTGCTATTTGTTGTTATTGCTGTTTCTTGGAATGATGATGATTATTCTAGCTTTGGTGAGTTGAATCTTGACTCAACGATGAACCCTAGAATGATCTGGTGGTGAACAATTTTATGGCTGCTGTTTAGGGTTTTGTGCATTTGTGAAACCCTAGAAGATGTTGACGGCAGTGAAAATGTTATAGAACTCGTAGCAGATTCGTGTTTTGAGCAGCAGGAAGAGTAGGCAGATCGTGACTTGTTATAATACGCATGAGGGTATTATTTTGTGCTTCAAACAAGGTACTTTTTGTTCATTCAAGCTTCATGGGGTCCATAGATTAAAGGCTTTAGTAATGTTGGCTTCCAAGGGTGCGAAAAGTACAAAGCTTGATACGAACATTGAACATGTTTGTGGTCCCATAGGTGATGTATTACCATGAGATACAAATTTTCCAGCGCAAGAATAGGTAAGCTATGACAAGTTTGTGATCCAAAAAAAAAAAAAAAAAAATAGGAGACGTGATCAAAGTACTCCCAGCAAGGCGTTTAAGGGCACTGGTCATTGCCTCTTGATCAGAGTGAGTAGACAACGATGGTACGGCTTGGACAAACATGTACATGAGAAATAATATTACTAAGGAAGCAGTTTATGATACGTCTCTATCATAGCAGTAGTATATGGTACGATGATTATGGAATTCGTATATTATTCATATTCAAGGCATGGATTGCTTGTTGATATCCCTTTGTGATATTATATTTGGCTATGATTTGTGGCTGTTGGCTAAAAAGAAGGATCAGTTTATTTGCAACACATATCTTGGATGTTTTGGACGAGGTTGGAACAGTTCTTCGTTCCTGATTTCGTGGATATGTGATGCGAAAGTTTGGACAGGGTCAAACTTTTATTCTTGCATGGAAACAGTTATGAACTACGTAAATTAAGGGATGTGGGATTCCTAGTTTTTTTTGGGTATGCATATATATTAAGGGATTTGTATTAATCATATATTTGGACGTGGATATGCAAGCAGTTATGGTCCCCAAGGTCAAACGCAGATATGCAGCTGGACGTGTGATATATGTGGTCAAAGCGTGTGATACTAGACATGTGCAATTTCCTGGTTTTATGGAGAAAACGTGGCATGGTGGTTACAATGTTTATGGAAATTGACTTTCCTTAAACAATCTCATATTCTTCGTGATATATGGAAGCAATTATTGTGCATGATTTACTTCCATAATACACATTTGGTATAACGTGACGTTTGCTACAGGTATATTCATGCGTCACTTTTGGAGGATACAGCAGACGTGTGTTTTTTTTTTGGAAGGAGTCATGACCCACGAAAATATGGGACACACTTTGGCATATCAATATCTAATCCTTAGGGATTATATATGGACGTGGGTTCCATATGTGTTTCATGGTCTCTATGGGTTACTTTTGGGCTGGACTCGTGGAGATTACGACATACAAGAGATCAGCCACAGCAACGTACAACAACAACTTCAGCAACAGTGTGGTGACCGAATATATAAAAAAAGAAGGGTTTTTGAGATGCTCCTGGTTGGTTATTTCTTGCTACTGGTCGGTTCCTCCTGGTCGATTTCTACTGGTCGGTTCCTCCTAGTCGGTTCCTCCTGGTCGTTTCCTCCTGGTCGTTCCTACTGGTGATCTTGAACAATGAAGAGGTATATGGTTTATTTCCAAAGTTCAGTTTATGCTATAATTCTTGATTGGAACAGTTACACGCTCTTTTACAAATATTTGGGGGGGCATATGATACCATACAGTTCATGATATGATCATCACAAAATTAGCATGATCATAAGCATCGAGTGGTTTCTGGTTGATCCTTCAGAGCTCACTGAGATTATCGGCCATTACATGTAATCGCCATGCATATATTGATTACAAGAATTATACAAAGACATTTTATTACATGTTATTGTAATAAGCATGTCTTTTTCACACTGAATGAGTGGATGATCTGTACTACTGAGTTTAAGATGCAAGAGATGGTTCGCTTATGGTTCCTACTAGTGAGTTATGGTTTCTTGACGAAGACAGTTGATTCTTGCTTATTTGATGTTGGAGTTGATTTTCACAAACTTGTTATCTTCTTATATCTCGATTAGGTGAGCAATACACCTTGTCTTTGGACTAAATATATTGTTACAGCTTACAACTGGCTCATAGTTGTGAAGGTTACCAGTTCCCATGTACCAAAAACTGTTGGTGAGCAATACACCTTATCGTCGGATTAAATATATTGTTATAGCTAACAACTGGCTTATAGTTGTGGGGGTTATCAGTCCCATGTAATAAAAACCGAGATGATATAAGACACAAGTTTAGGATATTTCACTTCTTCATAAAATTTGTTATACTTGATTTTCTTCATCAGTGATCACTCCAAGGAAGCCTACTGGATTTGACATGCATTTCTTAAGGGGAAGACGATCCTTTTTGAGTTGATGTGACAAAAAGGGGAAGAATGAATGGATCGAGGGGAAGCTTAGCCTTCATCTATATTAGCTTCAGGGGAAGCTTGTGCTTACTGGTTTTGTCAAATCAACTAGGGGAAGATTGTTGGGACTTATATATCTTGAGTTGATATGACAAAAGAAGATGAAGGACTTAATAATATATAGGTAGCTTTGATAGTAAGCTAGGGTTGTGATGTAACCCTAGTACCTCTATTATATAAAGAGGGTTAGGCACACATGGTTATTCACTGATTCATATAATGTAAACAAAAGGTGTGTGTGCGTTCCTCCTGGTGTCAAGCCTATAAGGCACCAGGAGTATAGTTAGTAGCTTATTAGTAAGCAGTTTATGAATAAGAAAGCATTGTTCATAACTTTGATTGTGTTTGTTATTATGTTCCGCTGTGCATTACAATCATTGTTATATATCCTAGATGAGTCTAGATCCTGAGACTCAACAGGTTGTGTCTAGAAAATCCTGTTACACTTGTGGTAGCTTTTCACATTTAGCATATAAGTGTGTCAACGCTTCCAAGGTCAACGCTATTAAAAAGTCAAACGTTGTTAGACCCAAAACTTGTGTGGAGCAAAGTTCACAAGTTGTTAGACTAGCCCCTTTCTTCACTAGAGGGTCTAACACTCATGGATAAAGACGATTTCAAAAGACCAATACTTGGTCTAATAGGCAATAGGTTTCTGTAGCAAACGCTAGGTTCAACGCTGACAAGGGTAATTTCAGCGTTGACAAGACTAAATCCAACGCTGACAGAAACGTTGCCAGACCTAAATATTTGCAACCACAGGGTAAGGGGTCTAAAGCTTCTTCTAGCTTGACATGGAGACCTAAGCAAGATCAAAACCCTAATTCTAATGGGCTTTCTATGACCTGCAACAGATTTAATTATATTTCAAAGGTCATTACAAAACCTATTGGGGTTAACTGGGTATTTCATCCAAAGAGGGATGAACAAGGGGTTGTTATGAGAACTAAGTCTGTTCTTGTTGAACAACTAGATGAATCCAAGTCTGCTAAGGCTTGGGTTCCCAAAGAAAACTAACTTGTTTTCTTTATGTGCAGGGCATTCAAAAACAGGCCAATGATTATGGATATTGGGACAGTGGATGCTCCAGACACATGACAGGGAAGGAAGATTACTTAACTAACTTCACTCCCATTAAGGATGGTGATAAGGTTTACTTTGGAGGCGGATATGGAACTATCACAGGCAAAGGAACTCTTCTCACGAAGAACTTGCGTTTTGAAAACGTGTTTCTGGTAAAGGAACTTGATTACAATCTTTTTAGTGTATCACAAGTTTGTGATAACCAAAATAAAGTTTTGTTTACTGATACTGAATGCTTGGTGTTAAGCAAGGATTATAAAATCCCAGATGAGAAATATATTGACTATAGAACACCTAGACATAAAGACATCTATAATGTGAATCTTAATGGAATTAGGATGAATAATAATATGTCATGTTTTTATGCTAAAGCTTCAGTAGATGAGAGTAATCTATGGTATAGGAGACTAGGGCACATAAACTTTAAGAATATAAACAGGCTTGTGAGACTTGGCTTGGTTGATGGTTTGCCTGAAAAGGCCTTCCATAATGACCACTCTTGTGTTGCATGCCTTAAAGGCAAGCAACACAAGGTCTCATTCAAGTCTAAACAGGTGCACTCTAGTTCTAGACCACTTCACTTGCTGCATATGGATCTCTTTGGTCCAACTAATATAGAGAGTTTGAATGGTAAATCATACTGCTTTGTCATCACAGATGACTTTTCTAGGTTTACTTGGACTTTCTTTTTAGCTATGAAAAGTGACACTGCTGACACTTTAATTGACTTTATTACCCAGATAGAAAAGAAAACAGGTAATGAAGTTAAAATGCTTAGAAGTGATAATGGTGGTGAGTTTAGAAATAAACTATTGGATGATTTTTGTGCCAAGAAAGGGATTACTAGGCAGTTTAGTGTTTCCAGAACCCCACAGCAAAATGGGAATGCTGAGAGAAAGAGTAGAACCCTAATTGAAGCAGCCAGGACTATGTTGGCTTATGCTCATTTTCCTATAGCTTTTTGGGCTGAGGCTGTGAATACAACTTGTTATGTTCAGAATAGAGCATTAGTCAACAAGATATAGAACAAAACACCTTATGAGTTACTTTGGGGAAGAAAAACTAATATTGGTTTTCTCAAACCTTTTGGTTGTCATGTAGTTGTACTTGATACTAGTGATGCCTTAGGTAAATTTAGTGCAAAAGGTGATGAAGGTTATTTCATGGGTTATTCAGTGCAGAGCAAGGGATATAGGGTTTACCTTAAGAAGGAAAAAACGTATACTTGAAAGAGTACATGTTAGGTTTTTAGAGAGTAAACCTAGTGATCCTGAAAGTGGTCCAAATTGGTTGTTTGACTTGGAACCTCTATCTAGGACTTTAAATTATATGCCTGTTACTAATCCAGACATTGTGAAGGTAAATTCAAATGTTATGGAAGAACAAGTTGTTGATATTTCAGGTACACAGGTTAATGAAGAGGTTGGATCACAAGCAGACAAGTCATCTCCCATACAAGAGTATGTCACAATTCCCATATGGACAGATGCTTTTGCTGCTGCTGCTGCTGCTGTTGCTGGAAAGGATAATGGTGTTCCCCAAGTACCACCAGTTAACAACATGCATGGTCCTTCAGGCGCTGATAAAGGCAAATCTGGCGCTGACAGGACAAATTCAGGCGTTGATGGCTCAAACATTGACAACACCATTTCAGGCGTTGATAACCCAAACACTGACAATCTTGGTTCAGGCGTTGACAACACTTTTGGGCATATCTTCTCTTCCAATTTTGAACAAGGTGAACCTTCAAGCTTACATGAAGAGGATCATACTAATATTGATGGAAGAGAGTCTGAAGAAGATATTGGCAACATGGATAATGAGATTGAAGACAACAAACTTTTTGAGGGAGGAGTTCTCACTTCTACAATGAAGAATCATCCTCCTTCTCAAATTATTGGGGATGTCATGACTCCTGTTCAGACTAGAAGATCTCATCAGAATCTTGGTGGATTCATTGCCAATATACACAAGAAGGTTGATACCCCTCTTGTTCAATCATGCTTGTTTGCCTGTTTTCTGTCACAACAGGAACCCAAGAAGATATTTGATGCTCTCAAAGAACCAAGTTGGGTAAAAGCAATGCAGGATGAGCTTCACCAATTTGCAATTCAGGATGTTTGGGAGCTGGTTGATTGTCCCAGGTATGTCAGACCTATTGGGACAAGATGGGTTCTAAGAAACAAGAGAGATGAAAGAGGCATTGTGGTCAGAAACAAGGCACGTTTAGTGGCTCAAGGATATACACAAGAGGAAGGGATAGACTATGAGGAGGTCTTTGCACCAGTTGCAAGGATTGAAGCTATAAGGATATTTCTAGCCTATGCTTCCTGCATGGGCTTCACTGTCTATCAAATGGATGTGAAGAGTGCCTTCCTCTATGGAAAAATTGTTGAGGAGGTGTATGTGATGCAGCCTCCTGGTTTTGAAGATCCAGAGAATCCAGATAAGGTGTATAGAGTCAAGAAGGCTATGTATGGACTTCATCAAGCCCCAAGAGCATGGTATGGTACATTGTCCACTTATTTGGTGGAAAATGGATTCAAAAAGAGCACCATAGACCAGACATTGTTTACAAAGAAGGATGGTAAGGATGTTTCACTTGTTCAGGTCTATGTTGATGATCTCATCTTTGGATCTACCAATCCAAAGATGAGTGAAGATTTCTCCAAGCTTATGACAAACAAATTCAAGATGAGTGCAATGGGGGAGATGAACTTCTTTCTAGGGTTACAAGTTCAGTAGAAAGAAGATGGTATCTTCATCTCTCAAGATAAGTATGTAGCAGAGATCTTGAAGAAGTTTGGCTTTTCTCCACATGAAAAAGGGCTACTACTCCTATGGATAGAGAACACCCTTGGGGAAAGATTGGAGATGGAAAAGATGTGGATGTTAGGCACTATAGATTAATGATTGGTTCATTGATGTATCTCACAACCTCCAGACCTGACATCATGTTTGCTGTGTGTGCTTGTGTACGCCATCAAGTGACTCCCAAAGAATGTCACCTTTATTCTATCAAGAGAATCTTTAGGTACCTTAGATGTTATCCCGATCTTGGCTTGTGGTACCCTAAAGATTCACCTTTGGAGCTTATTGCATATTCAGACAGTGACTATGGAGGTGATAAGTTTGATAGAAAATCCACAACTAGTGGATGTCAGTTTCTTGGGAGTAGGTTGATATCTTAGCAATGCAAGAAACAAACAGTGGTGGCCAATTCTACAACTGAAGCAGAGTATGTAGCTGTAGCTGCTTGTTGTGGACAAGTCTTATGGATTCAGAACCAGCTGTTGGATTATGGGTATAATTTTATGCATACCAAGATATTTGTTGACAATAACAACACTTTATGCATTATTAAGAATTCTGTACATCATTCTAAAACAAAACACATAGAAATTAGACACCATTTTATAAAGGATTGTTTTGAAAAGGGTTTAATACAACCAGATAAGGTTGACACAGAAGAAAATGTGTCTGATTTATTGACTAAACCTTTTGATGCTGGAAGGTTCCAATACTTGGTAACAGGTGTTGGAATGATCAATCTCACTTAAATATGTGTTTTGGGATCTTTTTGTAAAAGTATGTACAGGATAATGCACTGTTATTTGTCTTTTTGAAAATTTGGATTTTCCACTATGTTTTTCTAACACTGACAAAGGTTATCTTAACGCTGATAAGTGTTATAGTGACGTTGTCAGCAATATATTTGTCTAACACTGACAAAGGTTTCCTTAACGCTGACAAGTGTTATCGGGACGCTGTCAGCAACAATGTTAGTTTTGAGGTTTTTAATCTAAATGTGCAGGTGGTGTTAGCATTATACCATTAGATACAGAGTTTCTTATGGATCCTTGGGGAATCATTTGAGCATGTTTTTATTTATGGATGATGGTTGGAATTTTCTATTCCTATCTTGACATAATTTTTTATGTTCATGCCTATTTTTGGCAACATATGTATCACAGTTTAAGGGGAGGTTTTAGGAACCTTTAGGAATTTTGGTATTCTTATGATACTTTTATCACAATTCTAGATTGTGTCCACAGGTGAGTGTGAGTTAGTTTTACTAAATCATGAGGCACTGTAGCATGCAAAGTTGATATACTATGCATGCTACCAAGACATTTTTGGCCTAGAATTGGTTGTGGTCTGTTGGGAGACTTGGGAATAATTTTATCATGGGTTTTACCTGGGAGTAACAAGGAATTTTATGAGATAACTTAGTTGTTAAGAGTTTTGGTTAGCAAGGGACACTAGAGGACTGATATGTCTATCTTGCATAAGCAAGTGTGCATAACTGGACAGTGCTTGCCGCCCTATAATAATTATCAACTTATAGGTTATCTTCACTAGGATAAATTACTTTGTTAAGGTCATTTTTCATTTTTATAAATTTTTATTTTTGGACGCTGACAAGTATTTTTCCAAGCGTTGTTGTGACCAATTTAGACGCTGACATGGCTTTGGCAAACGTTGACAAGAATATAGCCATTGGGCGTTGATGGGTTATTTTTGACCGTTGATACCCATTGGGACCTACCCAGTTGTTACTTTTTGACAAATTTTGGGGGCGTAATTTTGGGAGCAGATAACTTTTAATTAATGCATGAGATAACTTATTTTCTTTTCAATATTTTCATCATGATATTTTGAAAATAGTTGCCACATTTATGACCAATCACATGCATATTTCTCTCCTATATATTTGGCTCCTATTTTTAAACAGGGTACCTATCATTCTTGTCTAACACATTTTCTCCCATACTTCATCTTTATCAATCATTCAAACAGCTTTATTCTACAATGGCACCAAAATTTAAACCAAGTGATTTGGTATTGGGATTCAGGAGTCAACACAACATGATAGCATATTTGGACGCTGATGATACTCTGTTTCCCCAATACACACAGATGGTGGCGTATTTGAATGCATCCCCAATTAGGTATGCTCTTTCTCATGCTCCTCTCATCTTTGTCACACATATTAAACAGTTTTGGAACACTGTAAGTTCCTCAACAGTTAATAGAGTGACTACATTATCATCTATTGTTCATGGGCGTACATGGGTGGTTACTAAAGCCTTGGTTCGCCAGGCTTTGCATCTTGATGATGCAGATGGTATAACCATCCTTCCCATTAATGAAATAGAACAAGGACTAAGGGCTTTGGGTTATCCTTTCCCTGATGAGGGAAATTTAAACAAATATCATAAACAGGAGTTTCCCCCAGCCTGGAAGTACCTAATACATGTCCTCTTGCAATGTTTGAGTCCCAAGTGTACTACACACAATGAGATTAATAGATCCATTGCTAGTGCTATTTTGTGCATTGCTACTGGGCAAAAGTTTAATTATTCAAAAATGATTTTTGAGGGCATGTGTAAAAACAAAGGGAGTAAAATGACTTTAGCTTATCCCAGATTTTTACAAATGGTTTTTGATGTGCAAAATTACTGCACAAGGGATCATGATGATTTTTATGAGATCCCTGTGCAAAAGAAAGCAATTTTTACAAAGATGAACTCACCCCCTCACCGTGACTTACCCCTCACCCCAGCTATGATTGCTGTCATTGAAGCAGCACAACCCCAACCAGACCCACAACCACAACTTGACCCAATACCTGAACCTTTACCTTCACCACAACACATGCAAATTGACCAAGAACCATTTGACGCTGACACATTAAATGTTGGCGTTGATACACCTAATCCAAATGTTGACACCAATCCTTCACAGACCCAAACACCCCTTAACCAACCCACATCCACCCAATCTACATCATCTTCTACCCCACCACAATATAGGTTACAAAAACGCCAAAGGACTACTGGAGTATTTTCCTCTAGTGGTCCTAGCCATGTAGCAGAGAGAACCACCACCACAAGTGTGGTTGGTGCTATGGATGAGGCTGGGACTATTGGTTCTGGCTTAGATGCAGGCCAAGACATCCTAACATCTTTAAGACCTCATCCATGCCCCATGAATCTAACTTGGGAGGTCAAATACCCATTTTAGAGGAGGGCAGATTGGAACCAATGACCTTAATGGAATTGACGGCTGTCTGCATTAGCTTGCAAAAGCAAAATGCAGACTTGGTACATATTGTCAGTACACAAGGCCTTGAACTCAAGCAATTGAGGGAGAGGATTGTTATTTTGGAGCATGCTAGCACCAGACGTGGGATGGAGGAATCTTCCAAAAGGGAGGATGAACAGATAAATGTGAGTGATAAGGGCTCACATGATGGTGAATCTTTGGGTGTTGCTGAAGCCCTAACTAGTTTGAAGAAGCAACCAGGTTTTGTTAGATCTTTGGTAACTCCTACAAATTTGGACTTGTCTTTTACAGCCATGTTGGAGCAAATTACAAGAGGCGCTGAGACAGGTAATCTGGGCGTTGACAAGCAAGATTTGAACGCTGACACACCAAGCGCTGACATGAGCAAATTGGGCACTGACAAGACAAATTTGAGCGTTGACAGACCTGCAGATGAGGTTGATGTATTCCAGTCATCATCCATCATCAAAGAAGTTTCTTCACAGGTATTACCATCTTCCTTACCCATCAATCATCCACTAGATAAGGGTAAAGGAATCATGGTAGAAGTAAAAGTTCCAAAGGATGCAGCACAAGTTGAGTTTGATAGAAGATTGACTGCATAACTTGTGGAACAAGAAAGAAAGAAGGTTGGTGAATCACCATTTGTTGTCACTTCAGAAGAACAAGAAGGAAGTGATGAAGCTAGTTCAGACTCAAGTGTGATGATAATAGAACAACCAGAAAGACTTGAGTATGGTGATGAGTTGGCAAGAGAGAAGCTGAATGAGTTGAAATTGCAAGTAGATTTTGATATGCCAGAAGTTGTTCAGATGTACCATGCTTGGGAATATAGGTGTATAGAGAATCCAGATTTGACTATTTCAGACCAGATATGGGGTTTGGAGATTCTTCTAAGAGTACAAAAAGACTGCAAGGTAATTCTGAAACACAAAGCTAGCAATATTCTCTCAATGTTGAAAAGGGATAGAAGGGAGTTGTACTACATGCTACTCAGATGCCATGGAACAGGATGGACCTATACGAAATTGATTGGATTATCCTTTGAAGAATTGGAGTTCAAAGCTTATCCCATTTGGGCAAGAGTGCATGAAGAAAACACTCTAAGGCTTCTTTCTGATGAAAGGAAAGAAGAACTTGCAGAAGAGATGGAGCTTAAGAAGGCAATGATTGTTCCCAGACCTTTGAAGAAGGGAGTTTCTCTTGAGTTTCCTATAGATATGGATAGATTGGTGCCTAGTGAAGCTGTTATAAGAAGGAGCATCAAGCTCTCACCATTAGAAGCTTCAGATATGGTACAAGTGTTACCTCTTGATTCCAGAAACCCTATTATAAGCTATGAAGAAGATGAATGTGGGTTTTGGAAGATTGGCAGGTATGGGAAAGAGGTTCACACTTTTACTACACTTATATCTCTCTTTGCAAGTTTTGATAGAGAAGACTTGGTAGACCTTTGGAGGTTGTTAGAGGCCAAGTACGAGACTGAAGCTCCTACTTCAGTCAATGGAATAAAACTGTGGTCAACATTCAAAAGAATGTGTAGACCAAGAGATGAAGATCCTGCTGTTTAGAAGGATCTTGAAGATGACCTCAGTAGTTTTCAATGGCATTTGTATTCAGCTGCTGGTGTTTATTATTTGAGTTCTACAAAGTTTGCTGAGTATCTACTTGTAGATGGTCATTATTCCATGTCCAAGGAAGTCTTGGAGAAGATGAAGACAACACAGCTGGAGATTGATTATTCAAGTGACGTGGCCAAAGATTTGATCAGACATATTTATTACCAATATGAATAAGTTTGTAAGATTCCTCCTAGTTCTTAATGTTTATTCAGAAACTTGATTACTAGAGTAGATATCAAGTTTAGGGGAGGATTGTTGGGAATAAAATATAGCCAGTCCACTTGAGCGCTGTTGATAGGAAGAAAACAAACGCTGACAGATCAAGCGTTGACAAAAAGAAGTCAAGCGTTGATAGGTTGAAGACAAGCACTGATGGAAAGATTTACTCTACACGTATATTGTTTCTATTTTGTTTCTAGTAAAGATAAGTTCAACATTGTACTTTCTATAATTATCTTTACCTAGAATAGTTGATACGTAGACTCTTGTACAAGGCTTCTTATGTCTATAAAAGAAGACCTTTAGGTTAAGTTTCATAATAAGTTTTCATACGTTAAACACTTTCATTGTAAGCAAGTTTGTTATTATCAATCAAGTGAAAGTTTGTTTACATCTTTGTGTGTTCTTGTTTAAGTGTTAATTCCGCATAACACTTAGATTACTTTATACATATACAAAGGTTTCTCTACGTGTATAACTTGATCTAATCTTGTATACACAAGCTTAATCGATCTAAGTTTGGGATCAACATTAAGTAGTTTGGGGTACGGACTAAAGGGAGTTGATGAACATGATTGGATGTGAGTATATCCAGCTAACTGGAAAAGGATGGGCAAGTGAGATATTTATACAACCTTAGGAGTTACACTGAAGGCATGAGTGATTGATTTAGAGGGAGTTAGGAAACTCATTAGCGATGGCTGAGTTTTCATATAATGATAGTTATCATACTAGAAGTCGATAAATGCCATTTGAGGCACTATATGAAAGGATAGGGTGACTTGTCCCCATTATGGACTAGAATTGGTAAAAGAGGCTACTAATGTGGTAATGGTGTTTGTGGAAAGGATGAGAGCAACAAGGGATGCTATGTTGAAAAGGAGGAAACCACTAGAGTTAGTGACAAAGTTATGTAGGAAGTTTCACCCATAGTAACGGGTGGTATATTTTGATAAAATGGAAGAGTTAAATGTAGAGTTTTGTAGGTCCATTTATGATCTTTAGAAAGATCAGACCAGTAGCTTATGAGCATAGAATTACCTGGGGGAAAATGAGTGGTATACATGTTATATTTCGTGTATTAATATTGGTAAATGTTGTTTGAGAATGCATATTTGCATGTACGGTTATTCGGGATTTATGTTAATAAGAGTTTGTGTTATCATAGAGTCATTTGTGAGGTTTATTGACTGTGAGGTCAAGAGTTTGGCAGTGAATTAAATATTCTTGGTTAGTATATGTGGTAATTTGAGACTTGAACTAAAGTTCACGTGGAATGAGAGGAGTTCATTTAGAACAAGTATCCTCGGTTGTTTGCTAATGGTATGCTTGATCCTAAGGATTAAATCTCGGGACGAGATTTCTATTAGGAGGGAGTGATGTGACAACCCTGGCTTTGAGGTTCGTCACTTAGTTTTATTTTGTTCTAGTTACGTGTCTTTACGTGTTTATGTGCTAATTGGTGTGTATAGATTGTGGTTTGGATATCGTTTCCGGTACGGGGTACCTTGTGAGTGAAACGATGTGTGATGATTTCATGTTCATGAGCTCACATGGTAGTGACTATGAAATGAGATGGTGTTATTTAGTGGTTTTACGTATACGTATATGTATTATAGAAAATCGTATTTTTACGATTTACGGTTTAGCATTTAGAGGTCTCGGATGAGGTAATTAGTCATGTGAGTATTTTTCGGGATGGTTCTAAGTCATTTAGGACTTAAATATAAAGTTTATTTCAAATTCCAAGAGTTTTTATAAAACTGTATATTTTACGTCTTTTACGGTAAACGCGTAAAAACTGACTAGTTTTACGGTTTTGAGGTTTTGGAGGTTTTAGGAGTTGTTATAAATTAAGGTAAACTAAGGTAATATTAATAAGATATTAGCTAACAATAAAATATAAAAAAACAAAATTAGGGGGGTGTTGGGTCGGTTTTGGACGCAAGAAAAGGAGAAGAAAAAGGGAAAAAAATAAAAAAAGGAAACAAGGCTTTTATAATTGGGTAAGGATTCTTTTGTTTAACCATATAATGATTTTAATTTTACCAAAACACATCATAATCCCTGGAGCAAAGATAAAATTCTTGGGTTTCATAAAAAAATAGGGTTCTTCATAAAATTTGGGGGTTCTCATAAATCAAAGGTAAATCTTCATAATCTCTTTTTGATTTAATTGTTTTAATGTTTATATAATCATCTTATGATGAATTTAGGTTAGGGTTTAAATAAAAATCTGTATTTTAATGATTTCATAATGATTGAATGGTTTAGGGCTTGTAATTGGTGGGGTTATGGGTAATTAATGAGGTTAATTTAATTAAACTCGTTTTTAAAAACTGGGCAGAATTTTGAGTCAATTGTTTTGATCGTATAGGGAGTTCTACAAACTCCTATTTTGCGATCCAAGTATCCCTGAAAAGGTAATTGAAGTGGCTTTCCAATGCAAGAAACTAGAACTAAATTGGAGGTCGGGAAGTGGGTCAAAAACAGGTTACAACAGTCGGAGGTCAAAACAATTTTCAAATCAGCCTGTTTTCTTTTTAAGTTTTGGGTTGTTTGGGGTACTTAGGGTTGCATTGGGACTTTCAAACGAACATGGGAGATGTTTTATATATTATAGGAAGTATCTGCATTGGGGATAAGATTGTGGGTTAGGGTAAGACCCCCTAATCATAACAAACGTTTTGTATGTTTAAAATTAGTAAAATCTGGATAGACAAAAGTATATACATATATATCAGGGCCTTAACAGTAGCTTTAAAGTTGGTGTAACTGGGAGGTGTTAGCTAACATATGTAAGGGCATAAGTATTCCCTTTACAGAGGTCATGGGTATGATTAGGTGGGCGTTTGGCTTATAGTTTGAAGACCTAAAAGTTGGGACTGTTTTGTGTAAAATTTGAACGGGATAGGTATCAAACTTAACCAAGTTATGGACTTGTTAGGGAAGGGTAATGGGGTGTTTAGAACATATGAATGAGGGTCATATATGGGAGAAGGCTAGATGTCCATCATAGGTTGATGAATCGTCTTAGTGATTGGTTCATGTTTTGATTATGTGTTTTTGGTTTGTTAGCTTTTTGCTAGTGCACGGACTTTTGGAGAAGCTCAATCAGGTGAGTTTCATAGTCCCATGTTTACTAATGTTTATGACTTCCAGATGGGATGGAAGAGACACTGTTTTGTTATTTATAAATTTTGCTGTGAATGTTTTGCGTTGGTAATGGACTTATGTGTGCATACTTATGTGATTAACTGCTAGTTGATTCTTGATTGTTTATGTTTTGACTTGGTACCAAGGGGATATTGGCAAGGTGGGGCCTTGGGATTGGTTCATAGGTGTTTGGACGCCTTTCGGAGTATGGTGTTTGGTATGGTTGGGAGCCTTGGTTTTGGTTTGATTGGTTAATTCTTGAATGTTAGTTGTTAATGCATGTTAGTATCACATTGTCCATATGTTTTTAACTTTTGGTTGTTACTCACAGCTTATGGTATGATTTTGACGTTTGAGTCTAAACCTATGACTCTCACCAACTTTATGTTGACGTGTTTTAGTGAAGGTCTACTGATTCTAAGGATTTGGTAAATGGATGGATTAGATCTAAGGATTTGGTGGAAGAGATGGGGAAGAAGGAGATTAGGTGTAGAGAGAGAAAGGAAAGGATGGAAAAGTAGAGAGAGAAAGTAATTAGATAAATGATTAAGTGTTAAAATGAATGACCAACCCCCTCCTAACATGCTAGGAGGGGTATATATATAGCCCACCCTACATGTGGGCTATATGGACTATACTTAACTAAGTGGATCACGAGCCCATTACATAATTATCGTTGGAGCGACCGATCCTTCATAAATACGTAAAACGTATTTCCAACAATCTCCCCCTAAGGGAGGTCGCTCCAAGTTACAAAGTTCTAAATATACTATGGCTCGTGATCTATGCTAATAATGATGTGACCGAGACTTTCTTTGGGAAAACACATTTCCAACAATCTCCCCCTAAGGGAGGTCACACCATTTTACAAAATCTTAAACCTAGCATCTATGCTTGAGTCTTCGATCTTGTTCTTGTGAATATGCTTGATATGATCTTTGACTTTAGTCTTGAGCATGTTTCCTTGCCTTGACCTTGTGCATTTATCACTTGTGAAATTTGCCTCTTTGTGACTTCATGTTCCACATACTTATACCTTTAAATTCTTGAAAGCTTCAGAGTTTGGTACAGCGGAAGACTTGACCTTCAGACTTTCTTGAATTTGTTGAAGTACTAAGTGTATGTAGTATAAGCATGTGGTGACGACTTCTTCTGGATTATACACCGCAATGCCACCTTCTTGTTACGCTGCATAAGACAGTTAGCAACAAACCATATGCACGGATGAAATGGCCTTGAACATTTCATTCTAATTCGGTAGCATTTTACCTCCGGTCGGTGAAGACCGTTGGACGATATTAGATATCGTACCCGTGACGGATAGTTTCAATTAAGTAACTTCCTGACAGGATTTCGCGGGTAAACCCGTTCTCTTTACTCGACCGTCCAAAGCTGACTGCGAACGTAAAGAGTGAATCATTTGGATAATATTATCCGCATGATTTGAAGCCGTCAATTCATGTTCCTGGAACAAGTGAAATTCAATTAAGAACCGCACCATCGTTGCTTTCCAGTTGTCACTAGCTTGATTCATAAAGAATCTTGCAAGTTACCTACCAAGTGCTGTTTGATGTTAACACTAGAAGGATTTCCACTCGTCACTGTGATCAATAAAGAGTCACTCTGAGTGTTCTGGCAAGATCATATGATAATGCGTAGAGGCCTGGAACGTGTTTAAATTCATTTAAGAATTAAACCACTGTTGCTTTCCAGTTATCACAAGTTTGATTCATAAAGAATCGCACAAGTCACCTACCATGAGCTTTTTGATATTCGCTCAAGAAGGATTTCCATCTTCATTGTAAATACTTTCGTATTACTCAGATGTTCAGGCAAGATCATGAAGATTTTGCGTAGGACTCTTAAGAACTTTCTTACTTTTCACAGTGTGTGAAGAAGCAAGGAATAATGAAAGTGTGTCCTAATGAGATATTTGATGATCTCAAATGGCTCTAGACTCGATCGTGCATTTTGGATTTTTAGTGATCGGAGGCTGGAGAGGAGTGCCACCTTTTCAATACCAATTTATTCGGAGTGAATAAACCAGTAGATAATGTGTTGATCTCCGTGTGATTAAAACAAATACCTTTTGAGAGATATTTGAGTTAGCTGGGAAGGGTTGTGCATTGCATCACTGGGTCCATGATGTCTTTCTTCAATACCGAGAATCATTAGCAGAAATGATCTCAATAGCATATGAATTGACCCGGTTTCTGCCTAAGGTTGTAAGGAGGGCTTCTTTCTTTACACCCTTTATCTTTACAATTCTTTTTCATTCTTCAACCCCTTCAATGCTTACCAATACGTCATCACTAGCACCTTGTTGTGATTGTTCCAGTGCTAACTTAATTACTTGGTCGGCATTCAGCTACGTTCACAATCTTTCTCCATCTTTCCTAAGACGATGACCCGTACTTCAAATAAAGGAAAGTTTATCATTAATGATAAACTTATCCTCATAACGAGAAATTCAATTTTCTCGGTCATGAGCTTGTCTTAAAACATTCGAAGTTTTAAGCTCAGAAAGGAAAGTGTATCTTTTAAATAAGAGAACTTTTCCTCATAACGAGAAATTAACCTTTCTTGGTCATGAGCTTTCCGTTAAAACAGTCAAAGTTTTCAAGCTCATGAACACGACTTCTAAGTACATGTCAGCTTAGGACTCGTCCTTCAGATAAAAGGAAAGTTTATCGCCGATGGTAACTTATCCTTAACAACGAGAAGTTTACAACTTCTCGGACTTGAGCTTTTAAGATATTCCACATCTTAAGCTCAAGTAATTGTTTTTCAAAACTTTGAACACAATTTTTCAAGAATTTCTCAAAAGGTTTTTCTAAATCTTTCAAAATTGTGTGTTCAAAAATGTTTTGATAAAACGAGCATGTCTTCTGGAATCGATAATATTTACGAACCTAGAAATGTCATTCAATAATGACACGGGGTTGTAAATAAAGTTCGAGCAGAAGTTTAAAAGATTTAAAACATGCTCCATATGGTTTGCTATTACTTCAGATAGCAACCCGCTTTTCATACTCAAGTCAAGCATTTCACCGGAAAGCTTTGACTCAACAACGGGAATTAATTTTCTCGGGGACGTGACGAGGTGACCAACATTCGTGAACAAGAACCATGTGCTTCTTTCATATGCTGTTCTCCATTATTCAGGTCCAACCTCGTACATTGCTAATCTTGTGAATTCATTATTATATCTGATCTTTGCACGTAATAAATACCTTACACTTGTGTTTAAAAGGTATTTAATTTACGTTTCAAGTACACCCTCATTAATTTGAGGGGGAGCTTGTTAAAATCATGAAGATAATTGGATTTGCATTTTTCTTCCCAAATTTTCTTAAAATACTATTAAATCAATTGATATTAAAAACATCGATTGGGTTAATATTTTTAATATGGGGGAGAAAATGTGATTTAATATGGGATATGATCAATCACAAATGGTTTGACTTAACGTGTTAGCTCATCCCGACATGTGCGAAATGTTTTCGAATATCGTAGCATATGTTAAGGGGGAGCAAAATGGATTTGCACTTCAAAATGGATTTCATGGTGACATACACTTACCCAAAACATCTCTATTCACGACGATGAAGGTTGTGTTGACATAAGGATGGTAGGATAGGTTAAAGTCCAATGATTTCTCTAGAACCGGAGGAATCTTCCCAAGGACATTCCATAGCTAGAAATAGTAGTCCTTAGGAAAGATGGAGAAAGATTGTGAACGTAGCTGAATGCCGACCAAGTACTTAAGTTAGCACTGGAACAATCACAACAAGGTGCTAGTGATGACGTATTGGTAAGCATTGAAGGGGTTGAAGAATGAAAAAGAATTGTAAAGATAAAGGGTGTAAAGAAAGAAGCCCTCCTTACAACCTTAGGCAGAAACCGGGTCAATTCATATGCTATTGAGATCATTTGCTTGGTAAGCTGCATTTTGCGTGGTGACAACGTCTTGTTCAGCAATCCCTGGGTCAGCAAGAAATGCAAGCTCCTCTTCATCAAGTTCCCTTTCTTGCGCCTGAGCATTTACCAGATAGATCTTTTCTGCAAACCACTGTCCATCCCTTTTCCTCTTGGGTTTCTTACAATCCCTGGACATATGACCCTCTTCTTTGCAGTTGTAGCAGGTAATCATTCTCAACTTGCCTGTATTAGCCCGTGGGGGATTGTTAACCATTGGAGCAGGAGCAGAATTGATCGTGCGAGCATTGGTTGAAGTGGAAGATCTCCCCTGATACGGTTGAATTGGCTGAACCATGACCCTGCCATTCTCAATTGTAGCTTGTTGGCGAGAATTGGATGAGTTCCTCAACTGATTGTTGGTAGGAGCTGATCCTCTGTATCCTCGTTTGCTTAAAGTTCTTGTGAGATATGCAGACATAGTAGTTAGCACTTCAACTGGGTCAGCTCCTTGTTGGAAAACAGGAACAGGGACTTCTTCATCATCACAATACAGTGCTTGATCTTGATGGGCTGCATACTCAGTAGAAGGAATACTCATTTGATCAGGGTAGCTCGTTGGATATGCTGCATTCTCTTGATAAGAAGAATATGATGGCTGAGCATAAGGTGCAATATTTGCTGGATGAGGTTGTGAACCATACTGTGGTGAAGGTGCATTGAACCGATATTGTTGCTGATGTGAGGTGGGAGGTTGTGGTAAGATTGAGTATTGGGGAAAAGTTGGTGTCATGTAAGGTGATGCATGATAGGCTTGATGTCCCAAGATATAGGGTGTGTTGTTGTGTGACAAACTTGGTTGATTCGCCATCAAAGCTAAGGAATCTGGATACATACCACGAGGAGAACGGTGCATAATCACATGCTTCTCATGCTGCTGAAGGAAGGCATATATTTGATCCAAATTGCACTTGTGCAGATCCCTGGTTAACTTGACATCGGTAATATACTCACCCCATTCAGCTTGAGGTAGAGTATTCAAGAATTTGGTGTTAACCTGGAATGGAGCAATCTCAAGATTGTATACATTCAGATCATTCATAAGTGTGGTGAATCTGAAGTAATAATCATGAAGTGTTTCCCCTGGGTTTTAGGTGAATCTATCAAACAGGTCATACAACTGACATTCCCTTTCCTGTTTTGTGAGAGATGTACCTTGTAGCAACACCTTAAGACGTTCCCATAAGTCTTTTGCTACCGTATACTTGCTTACCATCCTATAAATATCATGGGGGAGAGCTTGAAGAATTGTTTGAAGAGCTTTTTCATCTGCATCTGCAACAAGTTGTTGAGCTGGAGTGAGTTCTTCAAATTCTCGTGGTCTAGTCACGTTGTCGACCGTAATGGTACCATAGTCGAGTGGACCATTCAAAATCGATTTGACCATAAGCCTTCCGTATGTCGGTTTCCCCTTTAGATATTGCATCATTCGACCTTGCCATGCCTCAAACACCTCTTTAATAAGCATCGGTGGACGACTATCAGTCCCCGTTATGATCGAGATATCCGTAAGAGATGTCATCTGAGGCATTAATGAACTTGGATTCATTGTTATCACTTAACAGACTCAAAGATTATCGTTTGATCGAGCAGTGAAGAAAGGTTGAGAATTTGTGTTGTGTTGGTTAACTCAAGATTAAATCCACTAAAGATCGTCGGAAAAACTCAAATACCCCTTGAACTTGCTTATACGGAATAACCCAAACTCAGAATAAACCCTTATTCGGAATAATGCCTATTCGGAATAATCCTATGCTGAAAAATACCCTATTCGGAATAAACTCTATGCAGAATAACCCTTATGCGGAAAAACCCCTATTCGGAATGTTTTCTTCAATTCGGAATATTTTGGCAATTTGGCCTATTCGGAAAAACTGGTCTATTCGGAATGATGGCAATTCGGAATATTTCCTAATTCTGGCTATTCGGAAAATTGGTGTCTATTCGGAAAAATTGGCTATTCGGAAAATTGGTGTCTATTCGGAAAAAATTTGCTATTCGGAAAGTTTGTTGCTATTCGGAAAAAATCTTCTATTCGGAAAAAATGTGGCTATTCGGAAAGTTTCTTCTAAACGGAAAGTCTATTCGGAAAAACCCTTCTATTCGGAATACTATCCTATTCGGAACTTCTATTCGGAATAAACCCTCTATTCGGAAAACCTTCCTATTCGGAACTTCTATTCGGAATAAACTGTCTACTCGGAAAACCTTCCTATTCGGAAAATCCTATTCGGAATAATCTGGTGAAATGTTTCCGAGACTTCTAAAACAGCTTAAAACCCCGATTTTTGATCCAAAACCACAAAAAGTTTTATGATTTTTACCAAAATAAGCTAAACCCAATCCTTATCAATCAATCCCAATAACAAAAACACCAAAAATAACAAGATTCAAGATTGATTTTTCCTAAAGATCACTAATAGATTCAAAAACTAAAAAAGCAACACAATCCTTACCTTAAATCACCCCATAGCTCTTGATACCAATTGAAGGTCTACTGATTCTAAGGATTTGGTAAATGGATGGATTAGATCTAAGGATTTGGTGGAAGATATGGGGAAGAAGGAGATTAGGTGTAGAGAGAGAAAGGAAAGGATGGAAAAGTAGAGAGAGAAAGTAATTAGATAAATGATTAAGTGTTAAAATGAATGACCAACCCCCTCCTAACATGCTAGGAGGGGTATATATATAGCCCACCCTACATGTGGGCTATATGGACTATACTTAACTAAGTGGATCACGAGCCCATTACATAATTATCGTTGGAGCGACCGATCCTTCATAAATACGTAAAACGTATTTCCAACATTTAGTGTCTCTTTCAGGTGAGAATGTGGTTAAGCTTGAGAACATAAGTGGCTAGGATTTGGAGAGCGTAGGAAATGCATTTAGAAGGAGATCCCCGTTCTTTCTTAGTTTCTTTTGATTATTAAATAAGTGATACTGTTGGCACCTATATGTTTGTTTTGGTTATGTTATTTGTTTGTCTTGGGTAAGAGGTAGGACTGTTACCTACTTAACTAGACTCCTGCATCGTTGAGATATTGTCATGACTTTTGTGTCACTATTTTATGACATTTCTTATTTCATATAGTTATCTCTATAGACACGCCATGTTGTGATGATATCCATACGTCGCGCCCCATATTCCGCCATGGTGGGGTGTGACAATTTCCAAGTGGCTTCCCTCCCGGAACGGTTCCTCCACAAGATCTTGACACAAGTGATAAATCTTGGTCCTTCTGACCTTGACTTGACAATACGTAAAAGTTCCTGGTTATCAACGTAAGACCGATCCTCATGAGTTCGATCTAGTAGATAAGAATTGACATGCAAGGGTAAATGAAACATTACGATGCAAAATAACCTAGACCAACTGACATTAGTAACGTCTTAGCAATGATGCGCGAGACGTACTGAAACGTAGTACGTGAACAATTGTGAACGTGATACGTGAACAATTATGAACGTGATACGTGGAGATATGGTGAGTGTACTATGAGAAAACATATGATGATCAATGATATGTGTAACACATCGTGAACGTGATATGAGAAACGTGGAATAAACATGACATGTGAAACATATCGTGAACATGGAATGACGGCGGTGGTAACGCCAAACGCTATAAGGTGAGACGCGGAATGTGACATGAAACGTCTGTCTGAGGATAGAGAGTTATACTAAACTTGAATCTGGTCTCTCAAGCTTTTGCAAAACTTCCCAGAACGAAAATGAACGTAAAATCGTAAGCCAAGATACGATCATGAACGTGAATAATAGATTTCATCCCTAAATCCGAGAAAATCGCAACAAAATCTTGTCACTACAGTCACTTACCCTTATCAACCTAAGCAACAACAATAATCCATCACAATACTACCTCACAACATCTAAATAATCCAAATACAACACAACAATACATAAACTGAAATACAACAAAGATCCATCACTACATCACTCCATAGGATGTGGTCCATCATTTTCTTCAACTTGGCTCGTCCCTGCTTCATCTTCATCCGGTCCTAACTTGCAGCACCTCCATTTTGGATCAAAACACGGCGGCTCCTCAAATCCATACCTCAAATGCGCTCCTTGACACGACGGATCTATCATATAGTGCGAATCAGCATACACCTCACTTTCCTAGAACTTCCAATGCGGTCCAAGATACGACCCAAGATGAGCTACATATTCACTTAACCTACGAAGCCTATCTCTCTCTTACTGATACTTCTTAAAATCAGTTTCATAACTTCTCACTTCATCTCTAACCTGAGTTTCCAACTTCACTCTCAGTCCTATAATTATCACTATCAGATTCTACAACATTACCATCCACCTAAATTCCTATGATTCCATCCTTGCTGACATTGCATACCCCGTTGACCTACAGCATATCCCCGCCTATTATTGTTAAGTGGTATGTCGGACATTTTCTGAAATTACATAAAATTCAAAGGTACATAAGGTCATTATTCAAAAATATATATGTAATGCATAACTATGCAAATGCAAATGATTTACGTATGCCAAATATATATGTATGCAATGCAATGCAAATGATAATTATACAATACTCAGAAAAATGAAATTATGATGAAAGCACTTCACGTCCTTTCATTAATACCAATACCTTATCGTAATATTTACTTAATAAATACTCAGGAATTCAGAACAGTTTTGAGGGATACATCTTTAATAACAAAGCATAAAAAAAAAAAAATCTTACCGGAGCCTTGCAGAGAAGTTGCGTTGCTTTTATAAAACACTTTTGACACCAAAGTTAGAGTTTAGGACATTTTCAAAAATCGACCTAATTCGCTATAACTAAAAAGCTCTGGTTACCAATCTATAACACCCCCAATTTACATTGCGCAGTGGAAATACACAATTGGGTGTTATTCACAAACTTCATTTCACAAACTCTTTATATGACCTTAAAGCAATATATTTAGGAATAAATAAAGAAATAATTTAAATCAATGTCTAAAACCTTCAATCCCAAGTAAAATCAGTTTAAAAATATATCAGAGTAGCGTTCAGGTTCCCCTAGGATCTTAACAAATCAACAAACCTTTTTACCAAAATACAGGACCATATACTATAAATTTATGACAAATGGGAAAGAAATCTGTTTTAGACCAAATTACTACAAAAGCAATCCCACAATCCTTCTCCAGCAAGCTCCGCAATTCAACAACTTCAAGTACCTGAAATACATGCTTAAAATCATCAACACAAAGGTTGAGCAAGTCTATAGGTTTAACAAAACATATTTGAACACATCATAAAAATCATTCACAATTGTTTAATAGCATTGTGGCCATACAATCTATTAATCAGGCATTCCATCTTATAGCAATAGCTAATGAATTGTATTAAGCTCATGACACCGACCCCTTAACTTAGTCACCCACGCCAAATGCCAGCATGACTAAAAGAATTCCAGTGCCCCTACTAGGGTATCAATTGCAAGAATACCAATTCTCATTCTCGTAAATTTATCCTTCCCAGAGGTTACTCAGCGTAATGCCCTGGTCTCAGATAGGGTCGTCAGCCCAATAGTACTATCATTAGAATAAGCGGCTATTCCCAACTCACAACATCAAGTCAGAAGATAGTTAACGGCTCATGAATTTAGGGACTTTTGTAATTTAGGTACTTATACAATTCAAACCAACAAAGTCAACAAAGGCAACATTCGGGTCCAACAATTACTCATGACATGTGTTCATTTTACTTCAAATAGCATGTATCCCCCTCGCGGGTTTTAAAATCATTAAAACAAGTAGAAAGCGAGGCTATAGACTCACCTGAAGTATTAACAGTAGTATGACGACTTTCAACGATCGATGATGCCCGGCGAACAAGAAATTCACAATCTATCAAAATAAAACGCGTGCCTTTAATAATACATCTAAGTAATATTTCATACTTAATAAAATGAAATAAATATCTCAAAGCCAAAATAAAACTCACACCATACTCAATTTAATAAATCCCTCTTACGTACACTTTTATACTTTTATTCTTTCAAAAACTGTCGATATATATATATATAAATCGTCCAAACTGTTTTCCTTACTTAAACACGTTAATAACTTACGATACTAATCAGAAACTTCACTTACTATATATAGAAATACCTCCCAAAAGTTGGTTAAAAGATTTTACTTTTAAAGTTCCCTGCCCGACTCATCTTTGAACTACAAAAACCGGACAGTTTTACGTCAACAACTCATATAGTCTTTTTAACTTATTTATTTGACTCCGTTTACAAAACCGACACTCAACTTTGAAAATAAACTCAACATCATCATACTTATCACTTAACATCAGTACTTGGCCCATTTTAAAATCCTTTTTATAGTCCCCGATATTCGATCCAAATATCGACAACAATTATATATTATGCCGATACTCGTCTCCCGGTACACGAATAATCAAACTATCATAACTTTTCGCTCGTTTGGAGCTAGAAGCTCTACTTTATACCAAATCGAAGCTTAAGACATCCTCTACAACAATATCTAATTAGTTCGTATCATACTCTAACTCATATTCTCTGAAAATCAACTTTTATATTCTGGTCAAAAATACATCTTTAAAAATCATTCAAAATCAAATTTTACCACATTTTAACATCATTTTTACCACTATAATCATCTTAATATTACTACTTTCGCTAAATCATCCTAGATGATCAAATCAAATAAAACCCAACTAAAAATTTCAACATGCAACAACTTAAAATAATATATAACATCATAAATACCTACATACAACAATCAAACAAGATCAAAACACATGATTTTTCACCAAAAATGGGTTTTTATAAAAAGTTCATACATGTAGCTAAATTTTATACCAATGTGTAGAGAATCAAAAGATAGAAATGGGTATTTGATTAGTTTTAAGAGATTCAACCTCAAAAATCAAAATCAGGGGTGTTTGTGGTGGTGAGGTTGACGGAAAAAGAGAGGGAGAGGGGAGGGGAGAGAGATTTTGTGAGTGGTGTTGTGTTTGTGTGTTTTTCATGTTAAATTTTTCCTTTTATATGGAAAAAGTTTATGGTAGTTTTTGCCAATTGTGATTCTTGTGGACCAAAATGCAAATACTTGGTTAAAAAGCGGGAAATGACTATTAGTCACTTTTGAAAATATTTACGGGTCTCGGGTTTCATAAAAATACTTCTCAAAACTTAAAACGCACACAAAATATGATATTATATAGTCCCGACACGACTTAGTACGACATTAAAAATAAAAACGTCAAAATATTAAACATGGACATGTCTAAAATAAAACGTAAAATTTCAGGCATCCGTTGATATTGCCATTACTAATAATCCTCGCAACTCGTCAAGACGTAAAAATATAACTTCCAACATTCATTCAAATCAAATCTCCAATCGTTATGACAATCAATCTCGTCAAAAATTTCAAAAATATACGTAAAAATATAATTAAGTAATGACCACGGGTTTGGGTTGTCACATCCTACCCTCCTAAAAGAGAGCAACGTCCCGGCGCTCAAACCGCCTCACACTCGCACTTCCTCACTTCTAGAGTCAACGTGACCTCTTATCCTCAAGAGATACTCACGTCTTTCACACCATTTCAACTCAATTCTTATGATATCACCATATAACCGAATATTACTACAATCCAACTTCCAAATTTTCATCTTTCAATATGATAATATTCCTTCCTCATTCATACTCCTTCTGCATCACTTTCTTAGTTTTATTCCTGCTTCAATACTCTGATAACTTGACCCACGACTATGTAAGTTCTCAAATTAAGATGTGCAATTATCATCGCACAAAGATTTCATCTTCACTAGGTTTCATTAGTCCTTATAGTGAAATATTAAAGATATCAGCATCCCAAGTTTCAATCACATCAACACAAATTCAATTTCCATCGTTCCAATCATCCTTTCACTCTGTCCGTTGCTTTCCGAAAATATGCTATATTCCTTCTTAACTCAATTCTTCTCACTTTCTGTAAAGATCTCTAATACTCAAAAGTCAATCTCAGTCTCTGGGTTACATATAATATGTTCAAACCTTATTCAATGCTCATACCTTATCACAGCGATTTCGAATATTCAAAAAATATACTGTCTCTATGTCCCGAGGTTACACTAAACTAAACACAATAAGATTATCAATAATTCTGACTAGTCACTTATATAACTCCTATACTCATGGTAAGAAAGAATGAGCATCGGATTACTGTACCTTCCATAGTACATCATTACATTTTCCTGATATCATATATTGTTTAAACAATTCCGTTAGCCTCATATATTCAAATGTGAAATGTATAATGGTCAGATCACTTCCTGATATCGTAATACATCTTGGTTCCGGAATGTATCAATACTTCAACTTGTGAAATTCCTCCAATACTACGTGTGACACTCTCAACACTCTTAGAATAATTAAATTCTCCTTGATCTGAAAAATTCATTCACCACTGGTCCATACATTCTTAACACATTCTCCGATCTAATGGAGGGAGAATTAGATAATTACGATAACCGTTTTTGTTCCACAAAAACATACATCTCAACTCTCTCATCTCTATTACCATTCTATTTCAAAATTTCTCGACATTCTGTTGATCTTCTTTCTTTTGCATTCCTTTTCCATTACTTTATCAGTTCAATTCTAACTTTCTTTCCATTCCATCCATTCTTCTTGTTGTTACCAATATTCCAAAAATCTCAAGACTCAAGAGTCAATTCTCAATTACTTTAGAAATTTTACAAGCCCTTTTTCCTTCTCCTCTTTACTAAATACTCACTAGTCGATAGTGAAAGTATCCACACTCGTCCTTCATAATCTGAAACACACTTCGTATTACATAACTATAATATATCTCATCGATAATCCACTAATTATTATTTCCTAGTCATCATTAGGTAATCCTTAACTCCTTTCCTTTGAAATTCTTGAATGGCATTTATAAATAAGTCCTCATTTTCTTCATACTTGATTCCATACAAGTAGTACTTTACAATCCCAAAATAAATACCACATCGTCGAAACTCATAATCATATAAATCCCATTATACTTCTTTATTCAAGTCAACACACTACTATTACTTTCCTTTCTATTTGATATTATCAAAATATCATCATCGCAGCTCTATAATTCCTCAGATTCCTCCAATACTAACTATACAGGCACAGAACTTCAATCTATCCTCAACGTTCATAAACAACTTCCTCAACTACGAAAATCAGATCTCAAACTACAACTTAGATGTATTCTATCCATTTATGCATCTAGTTCTTCTTTGTCAGCTTTATCAATGGTTCAGCAATTAGTGAAAACCTTTCGATAAATCTCCGATAATACTCAGCTTACACAAAGGAATTGACAAGCTTCAGTCGGTTTCGTCGGTATCGACAAAGCCTTAATCGTTTCAATCTAGTCAAGATTTCACAATCACTTCAGCCATAGATCGCACATTCTAAAATGTCTATATTAACTCTAGCTAAAATTCATATCGAAAGAATTTCACACACCATTCCTCTTTCCCTAACAAATTTTCAATTTTTATTAAATACTTTCCTTTCCTTCCTTAATATCCATCAAACAAAACATCAATCATTAGTAATGGATACCGATTCTGGTACTCAGTTTTTTTAATCTCATAGCAATCATCTTTTTCCCACAACATCCAGCTTCTTTCCTTACTTCCATTATTACTTCGCTGATGACTTACCCTTCCAGTCAAATCAGATTATCCTTATCGTCTCATCTGCCAACCCTTACAATTAATCATATTACCATCCTCAACTTCCTGACAATGCAATATAACAAAATATCCAATCAGATTACATAACTTCCATCACTAAGCTAATCACAAAGCTTCTTTTTCCCAAGATGACAGTGAACTCTACGATTCCGCAGAACAATCACAATATACACTTAAATACTAACTCATCTTCTCATTCCCTTCCGACTACTACTGGTAAAGCACACAGAAAATTCGATCAATTACTGTTTCCTCCTACATACCTTCTCATCATTGACCAATAAAATCTTCAAATAGAAATTCCACTGATTACTTCCTGAAATCAGTACTCAATGCTCAACAACATTCTAGTTTAATTCTTTCCACCTTACTTATCATATCCTATGACATTCATCCTTATCCCGTTAAATTTTCTCACAGCTCTAATTCAGTTAATTGTGCGATACCTCTTAATTCCATAAGTTCAGAAAATATTCCCTTAATATATATATATATATATATATATATATATATATATATATATATATATATATATATATAGTTATTAACAATCCTTCCATCGGTTAATTTCTCATTTCAACCAATCGCTAATTCTTGTTAATTTCTCCAAAATTTAACATCTTCAAATCTTAATATGTCCTCAATAACACCTTCAAAATTTCAATACACCCTCAATAACACCTTCAGAATTTCAATAAAATTCTAACTCAATGATTACCAGATAAATTACAACATCTGAATCTCAAATCTTATCAGCATTTCCCAAAAATATAGGCTGTGATAGCAGCAACATTCCTTTCATATTGATTTTCATTATCTGAATAATTCCTTTATTCAATCTCCTTTACCGAAATGAAAACATTTCATTACCACAGAAATACTAATTCCTATAACACACTCCTTATTATTCTTCCAGCAGCCCGACCTTTAGCTAGTCCGTACTTACGACAAGTAAATAGATAATTGCTTAAGTGGTATATAAAACATATGTGATCTACACATCATACTGCCTCCTGCTTACCCGATTTATAGTAACCGCATAAATACCATCTCTTCTTATCTTAGACTGTTAAATTCCAAGTTTACCTTCTGTTAGAGGAAATAAATTTCCTATTCCTTACTGTCATTCACGACAATACCGTTCCTTTACCCTTTTCTGCCACACTTAATTTCGAACTTGGATCAATCTTTAAATTACTATCTCTTTTCGTCTAGTTGAACATTCCCAAATAACTATTGATATATCAAGACATCCATCAGTTACTCGAACTTGTCCATATAGTTGCATCTTTCCAATTACCATTTATATCCATACGACACTCTTCACCGCATCTCTTCTCATTACTAGGAATCTAACACACAGACATCCTTTTAAATCTTGTAGAAAAGCAGCAGCATCTCCAACTGGAACAACATCATCTTCAACTTGAACAACAGCTTCTTCAATTGGAACAACAGCATCTTCAGTCTCAACACCTCGTCTCCTCGCAGTACAATCAACTTCAAACAATCTAACAACTATTCCCACGATCATATAATCTACCCTAAAGTTAACAACCTTTGGAGACATATTTCAAGATACCCAATCACGTAGGCATCCCCACTAATGACAAAAACATATCTCACTCAACTCTTTCTATTGTTATCACAGACGAAAGAAACATGATAAGTATACACATCGAGATAGAAAGAAGGATATTTTCATCAAGATATATCATGAATACTACATGCGCCAACAACACAATACTACATAAATTCCAAAATCATCTCATAAAAGAGAAGATAACAAAGACACATCAATATACTAAAGGGTAATAGTATATTTCATCCATAAATCCAAGAAAATCGCAACAAAATCTTGTCACTACAGTCACTTACCCTTATCATCCTAAACAACAACAATAATCCATCACAATACTACCTCACAACATCTAAATAATCCAAATACAACACAACAATACATAAACTGAAATACAACAAAGATCCATCACTACATCACTTCATAAGATGTGGTCCATCATTTTCTTCAACTTGGCTCGTCCCTACTTCATCCTCATCCGGTCCTAACTTGCAGCACCTCCATTTTGGATCAAAACGAGGCGGCTCCTCAAATCCATACCTCAAATGCGCTCCTTGACACGGCGGATCTATAATATAGTGCGAATCAGCATACACCTCACTTTCTTGGAACTTCCAATGCGGTCCAAGATACGGCCCAAGATGAGCTACATAATCACTTAACCTACGAAGCCTATCTCTCTCTTCCTGATACTTCTTAAGATCAGGTCCATAACTTACTTCATCTCTAACCTCAGTTCTTCCAACTTCACTCTCATTCCTATAATTATCACTATCAGATTCTACAACATTACCGTCCACCAGAATTCCTATGATTTCATCCTTGCTGACATTGCATACCCCGTTGACTTACAACATATCCCCGCCTATTGTTGTTAAGTGGTATGTAAGACATTTTCTGAAATTACAGAAAATTCAAAGGTACATAAGGTCATTATTCAAAAATATATATGCAATGCATAACTATGCAGATGCAAATGATTTACGTAAAATGATAATTATACAATACTCATAAAAAATGAAATTATGATGAAAGCACTCCACGTCATTTCATTAATACCAATACCTTATCGTAATATTTACTTAATAAATACTCAGGAATTCAGAACAGTTTTGAGGGATACATCTATAATAACAAAGCATAACAAAAACAAATAATCTTACCGGAGCCTTGCAGAGAAGTTGCGTTGCTTTTATAAAATACTTTTGACACCAAAGTTATAGTTTAGGACATTTTCAAAAATCGACCTAATTCGCTATAACTAAAAAGCTCTAGTTACCAATCTATAACACCCCCAATTTACATTGCGCAACGGAAATACACAATTGGGTGTTATTCACAAACTTCATTTCACAAACTCTTTATATGACCTTAAAGCAATATATTTTGGAATAAATAAGGAAATAATTTAAATCAATGTCTAAAACCTTCAATCCCAAGAAAAATCAGTTTAAAAATATATCAGAGTAGCGTTCAGGTTCCCCTAGGATCTTAACAAATCGACACACCTTTTTACCAAAGTACTGGACCATATATTATAAATTTATGACAAATGGGAAAGAAATCTGTTTTAGACCAAATTACTACAAAAGCAATCCCGCAATCCTTCTCCAGCAAGCTCCGCAATTCAACAACTTCAAGTACCTGAAATACATGCTTAAAATCATCAACACAAAGGTTGAGCAAGTCTATAGGTTTAAAAAAACATATTTGAACACATCATAAAACTCATTCACAATTGTTTAATAGCATTGTGGCCATACAATCTATTAATCAGGCATTCCATCTTATAACAATAGCTAATGAATTGTATTAAGCTCATGACACCGACCCCTTAACTTAGTCACCCACGCCAAATGCCAGCATGACTAAAAGAATTCCAGTGCCCCTACTAGGGTATCAATTGCAAGAATACCAATTCTCATTCTCGTAAAATTATCCTTCCCAAAGGTTACTCAACGTAATGCCCTGGTCTCAAATAGGGTCATCAGCCCAATAGTACTATCATTAGAATAAGCGGCTATTCCCAACTCACAACATCAAGTCAGAAGATAGTTAACGGCTCATGAATTGAGGGAATTTTGTAATTTAGGTAGTTATACAATTCAAATCAACAAAGGCAACAAAGGCAACATTCGGGTCCAACAATTACTCATGACATGTGTTCTTTTTACTTCAAATAGCATGTATCCCCCTCGCGGATTTTAAAATCATTAAAACAAGTAGAAAGCGAGGCTATAGACTCACCTGAAGTATTAACAGTAGTATGACGACTTTCAACGATCGATGATGCCCGACGAACACGAAATTCACAATCTATCAAAATAAAACGCGCGCCTTTAATAATACATCCAAGTAATATTTCATACTTAATAAAATGAAATAAATATCTCAAAGTCAAAATCAAACTCACACCATACTCAATTTAATAAATCCTTCTTAGGTACACTTTTATACTTTTATTCTTTCAAAATCTGTCGATATATATATATATATATATATATATATATATATATATATATATATATATATATATATATATATATATATATATATATATATATATATATATATATATATATATATATATATATATATATATATATATATATATATATATATATATCGTCCAAACTGTTTTCCTTACTTAAACACGTTAATAGCTTACGATACTAATCAGAAAATTCACTTACTATATATAGAAAGACCTCCCAAAAGTTGGTTAAAAAATTTTACTTTTAAAGTTCTCTGCCCGACTCATTTTCAAACTACAAAAATCGGACAATTTTACGTCAACAAATCATATAGTCTTTTTAACTTATTTATTTGACTCCGTTTACAAAACCGACACTCAACTTTGAAAATAAACTCAACATCATCATACTTATCACTTAACATCAGTACTTGGCCCATTTTAAAATACTTTTTATAGTCCCCGAGATTCGATCCAAATATCGACAACAATTATATATTGTGCCGATACTCGTCTCCCGGTACACGAATAATCAAACTATCATAACTTTTCGCTCGTTTGGAGCTAGAAGCTCTACTTTATACCAAATCGAAGCTTAAGACATCCTCTACAACAATATCTAATTAGTTCATATCATACTCAAACTCATATTTTCTGAAAATTAACTTTTATATTCTGGTCAAAAATACATCTTTAAAAATCATTCAAAATCAAATTTTTACCACATTTTAACATCATTTTTACCACTATAATCATCTTAATATTACTACTTTCAATCCTAACATGCTAAATTATCCTAGATGATCAAATAAAATAAAACCCAACTAAAAATTTCAACATGCAAGAACTTAAAATAATATATAACATCATAAACACCTACATATAGGGGTGGCAATTCGTGTCGAGTTCGGATTGACGGGTTCGGGTTGTCAGGTTGGCGGGTCAGAAAACCTCAACCCAAACCCGACCCAATTAAATAATCGGGTTAACTATGTCAACCCTAACCCGTTTACACATAACCCAATTAACCCGTTTATATACTTGGGTTGACGCGTTAAATAGGTTACAAGGGTTGAATAGGTCGTACAGTTTCAGACTGGCCCATTTAACTCGTTTTATATATAAAAGTTAACACATTATAGATTTGACTTGTTTCATATAAAAAAAGTTGACACGTAACACGTTGCAATGGTTAAATAGGATTAACGCGTTTGTGGATCGACCAATTTAACTCACTTAACACGCATAATAAAATATAACAAATTTAGATCTAAGAAAATAATAAACGGGTTGGCGGGTCGACCCGCTTAATTTATTCCCAAACCGAACCTAACCTGTTTGATAAATGGGTCAGATGGGTTGACCCAAACCTGACCCAAATATATTTTCTCAACCTAAACCTGTTAATTTTCGTGTCGGTTTCAGGTCGGGTTTCGTGTCGAGTAAGGAATTGCCACCCCTACCTACATACAACAATCAAACAAGATCAAAACACATGATTTTTCACCAAAAATGGGTTTTTATAAAAAGTTCATGCATGTAGCTAAATTTCATACCAATGTTTAGAGAATCAAAAGATAGAAATGTGTCTTTGATTAGTTTTAAGAGATTCAACCTCAAAAATCAAAATCAAGGGGTGTTTGTGGTGGTGAGGTTGACGGAAAAAGAGAGGGAGAGGGGAGGGGAGAGAGATTTTGTGAGTGGTGTTGTGTTTGTGTGTTTTTCATGTTAAATTTTCCCTTTTATATGGAAAAAGTTTAGGGTAGTTTTTGCCAGTTGTGATTCTTGTGGACCAAAATGCAAATAAATGGTTAAAAAGCGGGAAATGACTATTAGTCACTTTTGAAAATATTTACGGGTCTCGGGTTTCATAAAAATACTTCACAAAACTTAAAACGCACACAAAATATGATATTATATAGTCCCGGCACGACTTAATACGACATTAAAAATAAAAACGTCAAAATATTAAACATCGACATGTCTAAAATAAAACGTAAAATTTCGGGCATCCGTTGATATCGTCATTACTAATTATCCTCGCAACTCGTCAAGACGTAAAAATATAACTTCCAACATTCATCTAAATCAAATCTTCAATCGTTATGACAATCAATCTCGTCAAAAATATCAAAAATATACGTAAAAATATAATTAAATAATGAGCACGGGTTTGGATTGTCACAATTTGGACACGTCGTCAGTACGTGGAGGAGGATGACGGTCATGGACGGTGATTTGTTTAAATCAATTGTAGTCGACACATAATCTCATGTAACCGTCCCTCTCCTAGAAGTTTAATCTAGAATACATGTGGTAAGATTCTGGAATAATCGGCTGGTTATGAGTAAGGGTGATAATAATAATTTTACACTCGTTTAGGAAAACAAGGTAATTTAGGGTAAGTACGACGGTTTAGGAAAACCGTGCACAAATGACCTAAAAGTGAGTTCGTTCTCAAGGAGGATTATGTGTTGTAATAAGAGATAATTAAATGTTTGTGATTATGATTATAAATAAAGAAAAGAGAAAATGGTGACGGTTACGATTAAAATTAAACTACGACGAATGACGTAAACGTAAAATCGTAAATCGTGACGAAATTTCAAAATTTAATCTAAAAATTTATTAAAAATAAAAAACAAATATAAAATAATATAAATAAGAATAAAATTTTGACAAAAATATTTTAAAATTTATTTTCAATTTAATATTCAATTTTAAATGCTATTTAAAGCCTTAAAATTAAATAAAATTAAAAATAAATCAAAATACGATTTTATCAAATGGGAATCTTACTTATATTATATAAAAACTAAAAAGTATTTTTCTTCATTTTTTGAAACTATTTTTCTATTTTTAAATGACTAAAAACACTTTATAAATTAAAATAATGATTAAAAATAATAAACTAATGCTAAAATTAATTTAACTTTTCTAATAATCCTATTTTATGATATTAAACAGTAGAAAAATGAAAAATTTTGGAAAAGGTTATTTATACCACTAAAAGACAAAAGAGATTAATTAAAAATCTAATTAAATTCAAATTAATTCTAAAAAATAATAAAAACCAGTGAACAGTTAACTTTTTTAACTAAAAATCTTAAAATAATATTATGAAACTAAGAAAATTTGAAAAACTGAAAAACGTTAAATTTTTGCACTAAAAAACAAAAAGCAGTTTAATAAATACTAATTTAACTTAAAATAATTCTAGAAAATGATTAAATAAAGTTAAAAATGAAATTTCTATTGTATAAATCTTAAAATACTTAACTTAAGACACAAAAATTGAAAAAACAGACTTTCAAGAATTTTTAGCACTAAATGACAAAAACAGAATAATAAAAATCTAATTATAATTCAAAATAATGCAAAAAATAGTGAACTAATCAGACAATTAAAATTTCTTTTTCTAAAACTACTGAAATAATTGAAAGATTATGAGAAAATATAAAAATCTGAAAAACTAGGGTTTTAAGGCACTAAAGACAAAAAACTTAAGAACTGAAAGTGACAAGTCAGATTGATTTGTTTTGTAGTGTAGCAGTGGCTACACTTGCACTAACAGTGGGAAGTTAGTAAAAAAAACAGTTCTGGCGCCCTTTTGAGCTTAGAAAAGCTTGTTTTTGGGTTTTACTTGGTAACAATGGCACCCCCACAACCAGTTGGGTTGTGGGGAGTCAAGCAAACAATGAAAACACAAGGTCTAAAGCAAATAAATCACAAATATAAGCAAAAACAGTCACTGTATGCATAAACAAAGGGTCTGAGAGACTTTGCTGGTCTAAATGGTCAACAAGTGAGATTCAAACTGCCAAATCTTGATCAATATGTTACCAAACCACAACCCAACAGTATGCAACCCTAAATCACCATAGATTCTAACAGTAAACAAAGTTTTCAGATTCCAAAATCACAAAACAAGCTTGTTTTACTGATTTTCTATGAATACCCTTTTTAGTCAAACAGTTAACATGCAATATATGTTTTTACTTCAGCAAACTAAGAACCTAATATTGATTTAACCTAACTCAACTTTTAAAAGTGTGTTTAACCTGAATTAAAACCAAAGATTGACCTAAAATCAGTCTTAAAAACTAATCCCAAACTCCTCTTAAGTTTCTGAAATCAAAATTTTAAAGTCTAAACATGTAATCACAACCTCAAATCATATGAGTTGCACACAAATCATGCATCAAACCTCAAATGAACAAAAATCAAGCAAGTTAAATCAGTTAATCACTAAACAATAACCAAACTCACAATCATCACAAATTTTTTTGACTGAAATGAAAAAGGTAAGTTACTTACCTCCAAGGTGCACATCCACACCTTGGAGTGTTTGAGCTTAAGTGCAAAGAGTGCACTAGCTTCCTTACACCCCTGCTAAGAAAAATTCAATCAAGATAATATAAGAACAAGATTATATCACTGATGTCCAACCTAACATGTTGGTTGAGAGACAAACCATATTTGTTGTTATGTTGCTTCCAAACTGATCCCATGAGGCACTCTTTGGACTTAAACAATGAAGAACAACATGCGCCAAATACCTCCATCGTGGAGAAAGGTTAATTTGTAGAATGTAAAAGAACCATCACTTCTATACCCCATAACATTCATGCCATATGTGATCTATGTATCGAGCATACTGAAAATTCCATCAGCACCCCTTAGATGTAAATGCTCTCTTACTAGCTCTTCTGTTAATACCACCTTTGCAACAGTATTGGTGAATAAGTTTTAAGCAATGTAGGGTTGATTGTTAGAGGTAAATATGACACTATATTAAGAAGTCAATTATCTCATCATGGAACTCCTAGTTATCATTTGACTTTTCAAGTTAGGCTACTTGTTTGTGAGTGTCGCAAAAAGAAAGTTTTGCCATTGTTGGCGTGTAATTTAAATGATAATGGTAATAGTTGTCGGTATGTGAGTTAAATATATAAAAGTAAAAGTGAAGTTGTGATGAAAGGAATTGAGATTTTATAGTGTAAGTAGAGGGATTTGATTGGGCCGTTAATATCAATTTGCCAAGAATAGGTTAAGACTATATAATGATGGTTTCTTTGAAAAGAAATAAGTAAATATCTTCTAAAGATTACCTATGGTTGAAGTAATTGGCATAAAAGTCTTAACGGTAACTTTGTAAAATTCCCTCCAAACCAGAACTAACGGATACCCATCAGAACTAATTTACACTACCAACATTGAAGTTAATGCTACCAGTATTAATCTTAAACCAATATTAAACCTTTTTCCCAAATAGAAAACCCCAAAAACAACTATCCAAAAACATCACCAATGTACATAAATCAGTACATAGCAATATACAACATTTTTTTAAACACACACACTAGTAGGAACTTCACATACAAAGAGAGATGAGATAACTTCAAAGTCTAAGTAATTCGTCAAAGTACTCAATGCACACTCAAATATATGAGATAGACATTGAATCTTGTACGGTTCCTTGCTAAAAAATATTTATTAAACAAAGTCTTCCTTATGTTCAACTATAACACTACTGAACACTTTACACTTGTAGGTTGCTTTAACTTCTGATTTGTAAACCATTTTCAATTTAAGAATACTACTTGTGATTAGACATGATTTTAAAAGTCTTTTTGATAGGATTTCCAGGCAAAGCTGTTCTCTAAGACATAAAAAACGAGATGTATGAGAGTGAGTTATCTAGTAGGAACGAGGCGACTGAGAACCAGAACAGCAACCCAAATGTACTACATACTATGCAAATTCTTTTCATGTTCTTTTGCCCTTCCTGCAAATGTTAGTCCAAGACCAATAAAAACATGACTAACAACATTTTAAGAATTGCTTTACCAGAATTAACAATAAACTAACAGAAATAATTACTTTTTTACAAAAACATTTACAACAAGAACAGAGTTACCTCACATTCTTCTTGATCTCTAGGTAAATTTTGGAACAACATTAATACCATTTTTAAAAGAGACAAACCCACTACTACGTTTGGATTTGTACGTGACATGCCCATCACCAAAATCCTAATTAAAATGCTTCTTTTGATACCCTAGTACTCTAACAACTTGATTTATCATGAAATCCTTGTTAATACTGATGATTGGACTCCAAAAAGTGTTAGTGGGTACCCATTTGTATAGAAAATTGTCCAAATTTGGCTTAAATTTTATTTTATCATCAGATATATTGTTCCCAAACATGAAGTTCTTAGGAAAATCGTTTTGATAATCAAAACTATTTTCATCTTGAGAGGAAGCCCTTGCATAAGGTTGCGTTGCAAAGATTTTTTTCTAGCATTACCAAATTGAGGTCTTTCATTAACATCAATCCTAGGTCTAACATAATCAGTACTCTTGTTATAATAAACATCCCTCCCTACTTTGCTCCAATCGGGCAATCGCAACATCTCTGTCAGCTCATTGATGCGTTTGCACAATCTACATTTATACAAGAGAGAAAAGAACATATTATGCAATATTTTAACACAAAATAAATTACTCATATATATGATAGAAGACATGTTTGAAGAGTTTATAAGGATTTTCTAATAATTACTCATACAAATATGTTTTTTCTTATGATTTGTTTAATATATCATATATGATAACTCATGATAACTCATATATGATGGATATATCATATAAATAACTCATGATATATCATATTAGATGGATATATCATATAGATAACTCATGATATATCATATTAGATGGATATATCATATAGATAACTCATGATATATCATATATGATAGATATATCATATATGATATATAATGAGTTATCATATATAATATATCAAGCTTAATTCAGCTCATATCAACAACCTTAATTCAACTCATATAAAATCTCTTATGATTCGCCAACATAAGTTAATAAGTTAGTTTATTCATAACTCTCATGTAATTTGTAAGCTTATTCACATAACTCCTATCTCATTCATAGGCTTAATCAAATAACTCTTTTCATTACTTATTCATAAGATTATTCACACTAACCACCTAATAAGTTAGCTTATCACTAATAGCAACAATTCTGATAATACGTTTAAAATAAGATGAATATAAATCTATAAATTCAAATAATGATAAACTAATAAGTTTATTCATATAAAATAAGCCAAAATAAAATCAGATCTAATGAATCTAACCTAATGATTATCAACAAAACAAGAAGATGGACAATTGAAGAAGATGATGGATCGATCGAATTAAGTGTTCGATTAGCTGTTAGATTAATTGTTTAATTTGTTGTTGGATTGAATTTTTTCTGCGACTGAAGAAGATGATCGTAAACAGTAATTGAGAGGAAGAGAGGGAACACACCTCCGTGTGTGTGTTAAATAATAAGAAAAAAATGTTTATATATTAAACGTGAAATGGCCGAAATACCTTTATAGTGTAAATTGAGTGTTTAATCTTTTCAACTGGATGGAAGGGAGATGGAGGATGGGAAGGAGTTCCCGTATCTTAGATAATTTTGATATCCAAATAAACTTATATCTTTAAGTAGTTTAATTTCGACCTTAACCTTTTTTCTTTCTTTTTGTTGATAATGGTTGATTGAAAATGTAACTGAATTGAGTTTTAAGTATAAATTTATTGATATGAATTTCTTCAAAACTTATATAACATAAAATTAAAAATATTTAAGATAAGTTATCGGTATAAATTTTATAAAATTTATATAACATAAAACTAAAAATATTTTAAAATTAAAGTTGAACAACAATCAAAAGTCAAAACGAACACTCATATTAAAATTAATACGTGATGGATCAAATCTTAATGGGCTCAAAATAATTGGGTCTAAGCGAGACGTAGTGTTGGTATATTAACAATTAAACGAATGGGCCTAAACTAATTTAGCGAATTAGGTCCAGATACTCCAAATTGTATAGCGTAATTCCTAAATGGGCTTTTAATCTTTTGTGAACTGTTTTTTTTACTAAACTTTTATGAACTGTTTAAACACCCAGATATATTATTTGTAGACCAAAATCACAACTTCACAAGGCTAGAAATAAAGCTAAAAAGTTCGTTTATTTCCGTTAATGTTTGTTCATTTAACTAAACGAACGTAAAATCATGTTTATGCCCGTTTACTTAATAAATAAACAATAATAAATGAACTTTTTAGCGAACAATTCATAAAATGTTCAATGAAAGTTCATTTAGTTTGCAATCCTACCACCTACGCATTAACATGACAAGACAAATATTTATCAGTTATGCTCCGTATTATTTAATACTTTTAACTTTTTAAGCCTTATATTACTATTTGTTGTTCGGTGCTTTTGTTTCATAGATTTATACTAAAAACAAAAATTCCAAAAACAAAAACAAAAAATTTAGGAGGAGGTTGGAACTATTTGAAGTATGGATAACCTAACGTTATTTGAAAAGTTTACCAGTAGCTTTGAACACCAATGTTGTGTAACTTTTTGTTACATACCAATACCATTACTAGCTTTTTGAAGTAATTTGTTGACTTGATAATAAAGTATTGAATTCTTTGACTTATACAGAATTCATTCAGTAGTCTGATCCTACCAATTCATATGTAGGTGTGGTCAATGTTAGCTTTTGAAAATAAGTGTAGTACTGTGGTCCATGCCTCATCTATCTAGGCTCTGTAAAATACCCATTTGCCCACAATCCATAAGTTCTAGCTAGGCCCAGTAAAAATTTACTTTTAGTTTGAATTTTATACAGTATTTAAATTTAAGATTTTTTCGAATGTTGTCAAAAAATACTGCGACTATCACACTAGATTTGTGATTTTTCAAGTACAATTTTTGCAAAAAAAATACTTGTCTGATTTTAATCTGTGTGACAATAAGTTTAAAAATCATTGATTAATCAATTAAAACATTACCATAACACATGATTAAAAAGGAAAAAAGTGTATCAACAAGTAGTGTAAATAATGAAAACGCTTTATGTTGTTATGTTTTGGGTATATGGAATTGTTACATTATCTTTATGTTTTTTTATTAGTAATCTCATTATAACTCACGCGTGAGAATAGTGATTTTAGATTTTAAAAATTACAAACTCACTAATATTGATTTTAGAGAATAGTGATATGCTCATGGGATCTTTCGGGTTTCTAGAAGATAAATGAGCTAATAAAGCTTTTTATGGCGTTTGCTTAGCGACCATTTGGCATATATGAAATTAAAGAAACAAAGTTGCACACGCGGCATCCGAAGACGAGAGGAATGATAACTGTAATGAAGATTTATTTCCCGTTGTTCAAAAAATTTCGTTATTATGGATTTCTAACAGGGCCCCTAAGTATCGGGTTACTTGGAATTGTTGGATAAATTCTCCGGCAGCTTATTCAAGCCATTTTGGTAATTTGGTGTATTTTTTTATGTCTCTTGTTCTTTTTATTTTTTCGCTCTAGCTCAGATCCTTATGTAATTTCTTTCTTTTTCGCCCTTATGGCCTTTTAATATTATTGTCGTTTCAAAAAAAAAAAAAAAAACTCACCAATAGTGGTTATAAAATGGTGAGTCATATTTGTTGGGAATTATTTGTTAAGTGTCAAGTACCGTCAGTGTAATTTAAGTATTGTTAGTATTATGCAAGTACCGTTAGTGTTAACGCAGTACATAGTAAGTACTGCTACTTATAAAGTAAGTACTGCTATATTGATTAGGACGAATATATCTTTGTATCAGATATGTCATAGTTATAGTTAGAGTATATCTTATGTGATATACTTAAATAGTTAGAATATTGATAATATATCGTCTGTGATATAGTTATCTTTATAGAATATTCTAAGGTTTCTAGGGTTCCTTACTCTATAAAAGAAACATAGGTCCAATGTCTTTCATTTACCTCATTCAAGTCGATTAATAAGAGAATCAAATAGTTAAAAGTAATTCTGTTCTTCTGTGCTTTATAAGTTAGATTCCGCATAACTTATTTAGTGTGAGTAAGAGTTCTCAAAGTGATTTAGTTTGATTACAAACTATTATACTAGTTCTTAACAGAATATAGATCCAATCAAAGGGAACAACAAGTGGTATCAGAGCTTGTTGAGAAACTCTAAAAAAGAAGAACACAACCCTAAACACTCCACACATACCAAAACTCAATGTCTCAACCAGAGGGTGATGATGCTCACTTGGATGATGTTCAGAACCCTGATCCTATACCACAGGGACAACCACAAGTTGTGCATCCTGCATCAGTACAAGGTGTTCAAGCCGTGAATGTTGTAGCTACCTCTACAACAACACCTTCTCATACTCTATCTGCTGTTAAACTCCCAGTTCTCAAAAGTGACAATTATGAGACATGGGCTATGCAGATGGAACATTACTTGAATCACACAGATCACACTGTGTGGCAAGTTATCAAGAATGGGAATACACCTAAGAAGCTACACTGGTTGCCAGACGGTACATGCTATGCTCTACCTACTGTGACTGCTGAGGAGGTACAAGAAGAGATCAGAGAGAGAAAAGCCAGAACTGCTTTGGCTATGGCTCTTTCTAAAGACATCTTACCAAGCTTTCATCACCATAAGGATGCTAAAGCTATGTGGGATGTTATAAAACTTAGATTTAGGGGTAATGACAAATCTAAGAAGATAAAGAAGATTGTTCTTAAGCAAGAATTCGATAACTTCTCAATTTCTAGTATAGAGGGAATACATGGTGGCTATGGAAGATTCAGTAAGCTGCTTATTCAATTGGCAGTTTATAGACAAGTAATTTCTAATGAAGAAGCTAATTTAAAATTCTTAAGAAGTGTTCCACCAGAGTGGAAAGCAATGGCTATGCACTTCATCACAAGAGATGATCTGGAAATAATTCCTTTTGATCATCTCTACAACAATCTTAGAGCATACGATATGGATGTGAAAGGCATTGAAGTGACTAAGGCAGCGACTACTACAAAGTCTAACATGGCTTTTGTGTCAGATGGAAATAGCGGTACTTATTTTCATAATACCGCTAGTGGATCAAGCAGCGGTACATACTTCACAAATACCGCTGGAGGACTTACAAGCAGTACTTACCCACAAAGTATTGAAAACAGCCCCATAGTCTCTCAAAATCCACATGGAAGGTCTTCACCATTGTTTAGTGACCATGATGCCTTCTCATTCTTTGCTGGATAAGACAACATGCCAAGATTAACACTCAATGACTTGTTCCAAATGGATGATGCTAATGTTGAAGAGATGGATCTTAAATGGCAAGCTGCTATGGTGTCAGTAAGATCTAATAGGTTCTTCAAGAAGACTGGAAGAAAGATGACTGTTGAACCTAATGAACCATTAGGATATGACAAGTCCAAAGTTGAATGTTATAACTGTGGAAGGAATGGACACTTTGCAAGAGAATGCTCTAGAGACAAAGTTGAGAGTAGCAGTCAGAAGTCCAAGCACAGCTATAGAACCAGTCCAAGAATAACTGAAAGCTTTCCAAAAGGAAACAGCAGGAGTCCTAAAGGAACCAAAGCATTGGTAACTATAGATGGAGTGGTGAACTGGGCTGAAGAAGAAGAAGAAGAAGAGCTTGGTCTAATGGCTCTCTCACATGAAGATACTGAGGTACATCCTTGTTCTAAAGACTGTGTTCTTAAATTTAATAGCTTAAAAGTAGAACTAGAGGAACAGTATCAAAAGGTTAACACATGCACTGTAGAATTAAATGCTTTTAAACAGGGTGTTGTTAAATTAGAAGAAAATATAGTTTTGTATAAAAAGGCTCAACAAAACTATGAAGAGAAAATAAGAATTTTAACTCTTCAAATGAGGGAAAAAGATGTGAAAATAAAATCTTTTGAAAGACAACTTTTAAAAATATCAACAGAAAATAAAGCTTTAAAATCCAGTCTTTATAATGAAAGGGAAGTGATTAATCATTGACAAAAATCCTCTAAAGGATTGGGAAAATTGATTAATTCACAAATGGGGTATTATGATAAATCATGCCTAGGATATATTGAGGACCAATCTGAGATAACTTTAACTGACAAGGACTTATCAAAAGTGATTTTTGATAGTTCTAGTGAGGTAGATGCACCTAAAAATGATAGATATGCTGAAGGAATGAAGGCAGTTCCTCCACCACTATCAGGAATTTTCATGCCCCTAGTAATGATACAAGTATAGAGTTAGAAGAACCAAAGGTTAAAAATACCTCAAACTCTAGTACTTTGTCCCAAGAAAAGACTGTTGTGACCAAAAACATTGTTTATCCACCTTTAATGAACAACTTTGTTTCTGAAGAATCTAAGACTAGTTCTGCTCCCAAGCAGGTAAAAACTCCTAGCAAGACATTGGAAAACAATGTAAAACATAATAAAACCAAAAGGGGTGGGCTAGGTTTTGAAAAAAGTTAAATCAAAACAACCTTTTGGGTCTTCTTTAAGAAGAAAATGATGTTATGTTTGTAGTAGTCTAAGTCATTTTATCAAAGATTGTACTCTACATGAAAATAAAATTGTGAAACAAAAGGCTGCACAAAGGGTCATGAAAAATAGTAATGGGAAAAATACACAGGTTAATAGGATTTAGAAACTTAAGAATGACAAACCTAAGTTTGATCACTTAAGGATAGCCAAACAGATTAAATATAACCCTGCCAAAAGTTTTGTTCCTAGGGCAGTACTTATGAAACAAGGCCTGGTACCTTTAAAGTCTGGTAAACCAAGTACCGGCAAGTCTAGACCTGCAAGTACTGCTAGACCAAACTTAAGTACTGTTGGTTTAAAGTCTGTCAAACCAAAGTTCTCTAAGACTTCTAAGAAGCTAAGACATCTAAAAGTAAGGATAATAACAAACTAGTGCAAATGTGGGTTCCTAAAAGAGAAAAATCATGTGTTAAAGCAAGTAGCTCTAAAGCAGTACTTAAGGCAAAGAATTCTGAGCACATAGAGTCACCCTATGTCTTTGACTACATAACTGAGACCATGAAGATAAGAGCAAAAGTAGCATTACTGGGAATGCTTCAGAACAAACTCTTAAGTGTGTAGGTCCCACAAGATCCGAGCCAAATGTAGCTTGGGTCCCTGTTAAAAACTAATGAGTTTTATTTGTGTGCAGGGGCATCTAATTGATAAATTGAAGGATAAAGGTATAGTAGATAGTGGATGCTCAAGACACATGACAAGAAACAAAGATTTTCTTGCTGAATTTGAAGAATTCAGAGGAGGACCATCAGCCTTTAGAGGTAGCAAAGGTAGAATCACCGGCAAAGGGAAAATCAACACAGGGAAGTTGGAATTTGAAGATGTGTTCTTTGTGAAGGAATTGAATGAGTTCAATCTATTTTCTGTATCACAAATGTGTGATAAGAAGAACAAGGTGATGTTCACAGACAAAGACTGCTTGGTGCTATCTAAAGACTTTGAGATGCCTAAGGAATCTCAAGTACTGCTTAAAGTACCCAGGTAAGAAAATATGTACACCTTTAATCTTCATACTATTACTCTAACAGGTGGTATTACATGTTTGCTAGCTAAGGCTTCTTTTGATGAGTCTAATTTATGACATAGAAGGTTAGGTCATGTGAATTTCAAGAACCTTAATAGATTAGTGAATAGGAATTTGGTTAGAGGTTTACCTAACAAATCTATTCAAAATGATTTCACATGTGCTGCCTGTCAAAAAGGTAAACAACATAGAGCCTCTTGTAAGACCAAGACTGTCAACACTGTGACAAAACCTTTGTAGCTTTTGCATATGGATTTGTTTGGTCCAGTTTCTATAAGAAGCATTAGTCATAAGACCTTTTGTCTAGTCATAACTGATGATTATAGTAGATTCAGTTGGGTTTTCTTTTTAGCTCTTAAAATGAAACAAATGAATTACTTAAGGACTTTATCACTTTAGTTGAAAAACAGTTCACTAAACAGGTTTTAATCATTAGGACTGATAATGGGACAAAATTCAAGAATGCTGAATTTGATGAATTCTGTAGGTCTAAAGGAATTAAGATACAATTTAGTAATCCTAGGACTCCACAACAAAATGGAGTAGCTGAAAGGAAGAATAGGACACTAATTGAGGCTGCTAGAACTATGCTGGCTGATTGTCTTTTGCCAAATACCTTTTGGGTAGAAGCAATCAACACTGCATGTTATGTGTTAAATAGAGTCTTAGTGACCAAGCCTCAAAACAAAACACCTTATAAACTTTTGACTGGTGTAAAGCCTACCATAAGTCATTTAAGACCTTTTGGGTGTCATGTGTCTATACTAAATACTCTTGATTATTTGGGAAAGTTTGATGGAACGTCTGATCCAGGATATCTTGTAGGATATTCAGTGCAAAGTAAAGCATGTAGGATTTATAATTTGGCATCTAAACAGGTTGAAGAAAATGCCCATGTTAATTTCTTAGAAAATAAACCCAATGTCCCAGGAATATGTTATGCTTAGATGTTTGATTTAGATTATCTAACTAACTCCATGGATTACTATTCTTTGCAAAAGGATTGTCAAACTAACAATGCAGGTGAGGAGTCAAGTGAAACTAATGCAGGTACTCAAGAATGTTTCTTCATCAGATGATGATGTTCATATCTATGTTCCCAATATGCCTACTGTTACTCCCATGTCTGCTACTCCCAAGAATCAAACCATGCCATCAAAAGATGATCAAGCCTCCCAAGAGCTTCAGAGGCTTCAAGATCAAGAAAAGAATGCTACATCTGCTAATAAGCATTCAGGAGAAGAATCTTTTGAGTCACAACACTCAGCAGTACATACTACACCTAGCGGTACTTCATCTACAAGTACTGCTAAGTCAAAATCTGCTAAATCTGTTGACTCACTAGAAGAGATTTTACAAGCTATGGATGATGAAGACTTATATGCTAGTCCAGCTGAAGGAATCTTCTCCAAAGCTTCCTATGATGAGCAGGGTGCAGTAACTGATTTCAAGAATTTCGAAACAGAAATTCCAGTCAGTTCTATTCCCACTCATAAAGTCAACAACAACCATCCTAATACACAGATCATTGGAGATCCCAAATCTGCTGTACAAACCAGAAGACAACTTCAAACCAATATTGAAACTCATGCACTTGTGAGTTATGTCAAACAACAGCAGAGAACAAATCATAAAGATACTCAGCATTGTTTGTTTTCCTGCTTCTTATCAGAAGTAGAGCCCAAAAACATTTCTCAGGCTCTTGATGAAGAAAGCTGGGTAGATGCCATGCAAGAAGAATTAACACAGTTTTAGCTACTAAAAGTTTGGATTCTTGTGGATCTTCCCTCAGGTAAGAGAGTAATTGGTACTAGATGGGCTTTCAGGAACAAGAAGGATGAAAGAGGAGTTGTTGTGAGAAACAAGGCAAGACTTGTTGCTCAAGGCTATAGACACGAAGAAGGGATAGACTATGATGAGGTTTTTGCACCAGTGGCAAGGATAGAAGCCATTAGGTTATTTTTGATCTTTGCATCATATATGGGTTTTATAGTCTATCAAATGGATGTGAAAAGTGCCTTTCAATATGGTAATATTTCAGAGGAGGTATATGTCTCACAACCTCCAGGTTTTGTAGATCCTAAATTCCCCAATAGAGTCTACAAGGTTATCAAAGCACTTTATGGTCTGCATAAAGCTCCAAGAGCCTGGTATGCAACTTTATCCAATTTTCTGCTAGAGAATGGATATAGGAGAGGAACCATTGACAAAACTCTGTTCATCAAGAAGAATGCTAAGGATATCATTCTAGTTCAAGTTTATGTTGATGACATCATTTTTGGTTCTACCAAGAAGACATGGTGTGAAGAGTTTGAAGCTTTGATGAAAGGAAGATTTCAAATGAGTTCTATGGGAGAACTAAATTTCTTTTTGGGACTGTAAGTCAAACAAAGGAAAGATGAAATATTTATCAGCCAAGATAAATATGTTGCTAAAATCTTGAAGAAATTTTCATGTATGGATACAAGGAGAACAAGCACACCTTTTGAAGCTAAAAAGTCTTTATCAAAAGATGAACATGGAGAAAATATTGATATTCATCTATACAGATCAATGATTGGTTCATTGATATGTCTTACTGCTTCAAGGCCAGATATTATGTTTGCTGTGTGTGCCTGTTCAAGGTTTCAAGTTCATCCAAAGGTGTCACATCTACATGTTGTGAAGAAGATTTTTAAGTATCTTAAAAGTCAACCTAATTTAGGATTATGGTATCCTTGAGATTCCACCTTTGAATTGGAAGCTTACTCAGATAGTGATTATGCTGGAGCCAATCATGATAGGAAATCCACAACAGGAGGTTGTCAATTCCTAGGCAGAAGACTCATATCATGGCAGTGTAAGAAGCAAACCATTGTTGCTACTTCTACAACTGAAGCTGAATATGTAGCTGCTGCTCATTGCTGTGGACAAGTACTTTGGATTCAAAATCAATTGTTAGACTATGGGTTTAACTTCATGAACACCAAGATTTACATTGATAATGAAAGTACTATATGCATTGTCAAGAATCCAGTATTTCACTCCAAGACCAAGCATATTGAAATATGTTGGATATTCACTTTATGTGACGACATTTAAGAATTCCCATTAGTTATCATAGTCACACACGCTTAGACTAGACTAGGTACATTGTATAGTTAAGTGTATGGTGTGTGACTATATATACCCATCCTAGGCTTCCAAGGAGGGGTTTTGCTTGTGTTTCTTTCTCATTTTAATACATTTTCTATTTTCACGCACTCAACCTTTCTCTCTCAACTCAACAATGGCTTCCACCACCTTCCACCACCCACCTAGACCACCGGATTAGATAATAGCAAATCTACAATTGGTTTCAGAGCCTCGGTTCCATCCTTGGATCGTGTTTGTAGTTTTCGATTTGGTGGTCTAAATTTTTCGTGTCTCGTTCTATCACTTTTTTGGCACGATTTGTCAATATTTTTGTCACGATGGTCAAATTTTTTTTGTTACTGTCTTTAACCGCGTCATTGTCACAAGATACATTTATCTGTGCATAGTCATTGGTCCAAGTTTCATATTCTTTCATGGTCAAAGTCTGCTCAGTTATTCTTTTTATGCAGATTGATAAGATCCAGATAACAGATCCATTTTTTTCGGAAAACCATGAAAATAGGTCAAAACCCTTTTCCGATGGGGTTTCCGATGGGGATTCCGATTATGCTTATTCCGATGGCTATTCGGATGGTTATTCTGATGGCTATTCGGATAGCTATTCCGATGGGGTGTTTGTTTGATTCCGATGGAGACTTAAAAACATTCCGACGGGTACATATTCCGATGGGTATATATCACTAAGACTCAACATATTGAAGCTCACATGACCCTAAAAATCTCGAGACCAAAAACCAAGACTAGAAAAGAGTCCATTACGACTGCTAAACAAAATCTGAAAACCGTGACCTATGACCATACTCAACTTTCCACCTTATTACTCCTCAACACCATCTAATCCTAGTTCCCTTCGTCTCCTAATCCCATCTAGACTCAAACATCAAAACTTAATTTTAACATAAATATATCTCAGATATCCATTCGTGTAGCAACAAGCAAGCCTCGATCTTCACAGATCTACCACAAATCAAAATATCATCACTGACCATGAAGATGTATTACATCTTTTTGATATTCGAATGTAAAAGAAAAAACAAATAACAAATATGTTATTGTCTTACTTTGATTCGATGACAGAAAACATGCAATTATAAATCCGTGGGGATTTATCCCATTTTTTGTTCGAAACATAAAGACTGATTTATAACAATTATGTTATAATCATGTCTTAGTTTCCTTTATCAAAAACCCACATGCAATCATCGAATCGAACCTACCCGAGATCCTCATTCAAAGACCTTGAAGCCGCGTCTTGTATGGTTTTGTTTTTGGCTCGTCTATCACCAATATTATATTTCGAGATGGGTGCTGGTAGAAGGTTTGGTTTTGACTTGTTTTTTATTAAACAAGATTAGATTTGATGATCGGGAAGCATGTTTTCGATATGATGGATTTTTGAGGTTGCTTAATCTAGGGAGTTTTATATGAGATCAGGAGTGATAAGGATGATAGATGATCTGATGAGATTAGCAGAGATGGTGGGTGAGGAGATGAAGGAGGATGGGGCGGTTTTAACAAGGTTGGGTTGAGAGTGGTTTGTTGGCTGCGTGTTTTTGTAAGATGTGTTTAGGGTTAGCTGTGTGAGAATTTTTAGGATTGGGGAGTGTTTTATCTTCATTTCTTGGATCGGGTTTGGCACAATCACATAATGGGCTTGTTGCTTTGATTATTAGCATGGTCCACTTTGCTTGGTGTTTATATAATACCACTCAATGACCGGGTATTTCTTCATATGGGTCGAGCCATATGGTAGGCCGACTGTGTGTCTTGGGCTCCAATTGCAAATGCTATATGTTTTGTTTTGGCCAATTACTAGTAAGGCTACTAATTTTACTAGTAGTATTTTTCCATTGGTTATTTGGTCGGGATATAAACGTGACATAGTGATGAGACAATGTTATATGACAAAGTGACGCGACAAATGTGACAAAATTTATTTGACGAGACCGAAGAAAAATTTGGGTATATTTTTAGTGGCTACGGATTCGTTTGATCAAGTATTAATTATGTGAAGTTGGTGACGAATTTTTCGAAGGCGTGAACTTATTTTATCTTTCAAAGATAACTTGCTCGTGCTTAATCTTAGAATGAAGACTTGTTTATCTGGTTTCCGGGTTCGGGGTGGTTGGTTGATGTCTCGGATAACTATCACTTAAAGGGGTTACATTGTTGTACTCAGTGTCACGCGCTTAGTCAACGTGGATAATTTCAAGAGGTGTTGTGCTTATAGACTTCTTCAGTGATGCATTGAGTACTTAGAGATTTCTCCACCGTTCCTCATTCAACAATAGTGCAAGCTTAAGTCACAAGATCGAAGGATTCTTATTCAGTTTCACGTTTGATGTATCTGGTTCATTCTATCAGTGGTCACTTCAAATTGCTTTCACGTGGGTTGGTAAAGTTGTCCACGGAGAGTTTATGAGTAGAGATTTTCGATCAACAGCTGATTCTCACAAAATATATAATTCAGCTTATTTATTATTCTCACGAGATTTCAGGTTCATGTGCGTACAATTTATTGATGGTTCCGAGTTTCGAAACCATCAAGGGGGAAGAAGAAGACACATTGAACGCACAACGAGTACACGTGATGAACTTCATACCTTCTTTTGATTTGAAGACATTCCGGGATGACATTTGTCATAGCCGTAGAGAAAATCAGTGTTTTAACTCGTGGCGTTATCAATCTCTAAAGGGTAGACTACTGATTCGAGGTTTAATTGTTTGATTGTTGTAATTAAACATCATCATTATCCTATATGGAGAGATATGCATTCCCGGGATTTAATTGACTCTGGTGCATCTCCGGAAGAAGATATGTGCCTTTCCGGGACTTAATTGACTCTGGTGTTACGATGTCACCTTCATGAATGGGATAAAGTGTCTACTTCAGTATTTGAGCTTCATAATTGGGATTGATTTACTTTCTTCAACTATGTGGGGGAAGAAATGTCTTGATTCTTTCTGGTATGCATAACTTGAACTCTCAGGGGGAAGAAAAATTCAGAAGAATTATTCAAGCGTGAGAAGAGAAGTTGTTGATCTACTTGGTGTGCCCCTTACTTTCAATCCCTCTTAGCAACGTTATCATGTTATATGATGGAATTTGCTTGTTAGATTCCGCTGTGCGCTTAATCATTCTAAGCTTTATTGAAAGCTTTGAAGTTGCTTATGAGGATTGTCGGTTTAGGGGGAAGCTATTTAAAAGCTTCTACATCAAGTTTATGTGGCATGAATTAGGGGGAAGTTAATTCAGAAGCTTCTCCTTAACCAGAAGTATATGGATTACTTAGCTCGTGCCGTTACAGTATTTCTACTACAAGTTACTTTAAAGATGAGTCGTTTTGAAGTCTAAGGCCTCAGAAGACATCATCAGCATTGGACGCTTCATGGAAGCTCTTGTTCTTATCATTATGTACTTGTTAGGAAAAATATTGTAAGGAATTCTACACGTCGTCCCATGGGGGAAGATTTTTGGAAATTCACTTTATGTGACGACATTTAAGAATTCCCATTAGTTATCATAGTCACACACGCTTAGACTAGACTAGGTACATTGTATAGTTAAGTGTATGGTGTGTGACTATATATACCCCTCCTAGGCTTCCAAGGAGGGGTGTTGCTTGTGTTTCTTTCTCATTTTAATACATTTTCTATTTTCACACACTCAACCTTTCTCTCTCAACTCAACAATGGCTTCCACCACCTTCCACCACCCACCTAGACCACCGGATTAGCTAAAAGCAAATCCACAAAATAAGACATCACTTTATAAGAGATGCTTATGACAAGAAGCTTATTCAAGTCTTGAAGATTCATACAGACAACAATGTAGCTGATTTGTTGACCAAGGCATTTGACGCAAAGAGATTTGAATTATTGGTGACACATATTGGTATGCTCAACCAATAGACTGCTGCATATGTTGAGGGGAGGTAATAGCTGTACAAATTTTTATAATTTTTATTGTATAGTCTATGTTTTGTGTTTTTGATGTAATTGCAGGTTAATAGAAAAAGATAAAAGAGGTTACAATGATAGTGGAAAGCATACTGGTAAAAAATGTGAGGTATCGTTATAACTCCAAGTACCACTAGCACAAATTCAAGTACCGCTTACGTTCCATGTACTGCTACATGTCCGTTGTACCGTTAAGGGTCTCTTTTGTAAATTTGGCGGTCTCTTCGCGCTTGGGTTTGTTATTTACTTAAATACTTACTCCAATTATACAATTGATTCACCTAATCTTTTATTTTTATCTCTTGATTCTATAACATTCTCTCTAATTTTTCGATCATCAAAAATACTAATGGCTGCTTTACAAGTGATCTCTAAGCATAATTTGGTTGTGAATCTTGCTACGAATGATGACTCTCTTGGTTTCCATGAGATTCTTGGTTTCTTATCTCGAAGTCATGTTCGTTTTGCACTCACTGTAAGTCCAGTTGTCTCTATTTCCATTGTTGAACAATTTTGGAATACTGCTGTGTTAGGTACTTGGTTTAATCAACCTTGCATTAAGGCTAGGGTGAATCATAGAAATGTATATGTAACTGAGATACTGCTAAGGGCAAGTTTGAGATTAAATGATAAAAATGGACTTAGTATGCTTAATAATACAGAGATTCATGATGGTCTTGTAGCCATGGGCTATGAAGGTGGTAGGGGAAGTCTTACTTTCTTTAAAGCTTTATTTTTACCTCAATAGAAATTGCTTTTTCATGCTATTATTCACTGTTTAAGCTCTAAAAGTACATCTTTTGATCAAATTCCTACTGCATTGGCATCAGCTGGTATTTGTCTAGCAAATAACAAAGTTTTTAACTTTTCAAGATTAATTTTTGAAGGCATGACTAGGAATTCGGAAGGAACTAAAAAGTTTTTGATGTATCCTAGATTCATTCAGACTTTAGTTAGTGACCAAATACCTAACCTACCAGAGTTAACTGATACATGAGATGTTCCTACATTCACAAAGAGAACCTTCTCTTTCTTGACCAAACAAGGCAATGCCTTTACAAGAATAGTTACACCATTGTTTGCTCATATGTTAGCCCAACCTGCCAATCAAGAAGGTGAGGAACCTAGCCATGCTAGTGCTTCTCAGCAAACTCCTTCTCACCAGAGTTCCCATTCCCTAGAAGATTCACAATCTTCTTCTCATAATGTTGGTGCTCCACCAAACAATGATGAGATGATCCACACACCTGCTGCTTCTATTGCTGCTAGTGGTTCCCCACAAGCACAAGCACCAGAGGTGGTGGATGTTGCAAATTTAACTGCTTTGTGTACTAGTTTGTCCCAACAGGTACAGGTGTTGCAAAAAGAAAATCTTGTTCAAGACAAGAAAATTGCTGAATTGGAAGCTAGCCTAATCAAGTTGAGGAACAAAGTATCACCTTGGATGAGGCAACATAGATCTATTTAGAAGGATGCACTCACGAAGAAAAGATTCAAGAACCACAAGAAAAGGCAACTGAATGCAACCAAACAGGGGAGAAATTATGAAGAACAACCACCTTCTTCTGATAATCAGACAAATCTCTGGAAATGACATCAATTTTGAGTTGGATGAAGATGTCATGGGGACTTACGAAGATGGAACTGGTTTAGAGACTGGTGTGGATGGACCTTCAAATATGGAGATTTAATAGGAAGAACCACAACCTACTCACGAGGAGCCACAAGATGAAGAAATGATGGTAACTCAGCCAACACCAACACCTCAATCACCACTTCAAGTGAATTGGAGTACTTTCTATGAGAAGTTGGAGGAAATTAACATTCAGTTTTCTATATAATCAAATCAACCACCACAAAGACAAGTATGGTTTCAAAGGAAACAGACTTTGCAAGTACTATCTAGATCAAGAATGAGCAATGGATCAGACAAGACTGAAGAGGTGCAAGTTGAAATGATGGCTTCTATGGAAGAAAGGGTATCTGGGGATACACAAGTGATTGAAGAAACAAGTGTGTCTAATACTGGTGAAATCAACATTGTTGAAGATCCAAGTACTACTAAGCCAACTAAGCCGACTACAAGTACTGCTGATATTGTTGAAGACCCAAGTACTGCTAAGCCAACTAAGTCGATGTCAAGTACCGTAGGTGATCATCCTTCACTAGAAAGTCAAACTCCTTTTGGAGAGGATGAGACTTTAGCCCAATTACTACTTGACTTAAGAAAGAAGAATTCAGTTGAGAAGACCAAACAAGCAGAGGCAGAGAAAAAGACACAACAAGAAGTTCTTGCCAAAAAGGATCAAATGCAAGGTAAGAAAGTTCAAGCTTCACACCTTACTAAAGGTATAGTTATTCAACAGCAAGCTGATGAGGAAAGACCTTCTAAGCTGAAGAAGAAGCTACCTAAAATTAATCCAAAGGATAAGGGGAAGAAGCAAATATTATCAAAATCTGAAAATGAAAGTGATTTAGATGATGATATAAGAAAATTCATGTACAGATTTAATCAATTGGAGCATGATGAGGAATATGCTTTCAGAGTGCAAGCACAAATTCGTGAAGATGAATTACAACAAGAACTTGCAGCAAAGCAGCATTTGCTAGAAGCTAAGAGAATACAACAAGAATGGAACATACAAGAGTATGATAGGATTCAAGCTGAATTACATGCAAGTGAGCTTCTTGCAGACGCATTGATAGCTGAAGAGAGAGATGCTTATGATGAAGAAGAAAAATTATGCTGAAAAAAGAAGAAGAGAAAAGATTAAGCCTCCAACAACAATGCAGATTAGGAATCAAATGATGAATTTTCTTAAGAGAGTTAAGGGTTTTACTCATATTCAGCCGGTCAAGAATTTTTTTAAAGAAATCAAGACTTTGTATGAGCAAAATAAGAGAACTAAATTGAATTTTGTTGAGATTGGATCTGAAGCAGATAGAATAGCTGTTGAAAGACATAGAAGACATCTGGAACAACAAATGCAATTTGGAAGTACTCCTAGAATTGAGCCAAGTACTGGTGAACCTACAAATACATCTCCACCTATCAAGACCACTTATGTGAGGAAGAATAGAAAGGAGAAGGTAAGTTCAAGGGAGGAAGAGACTGCTCAAAGAATGAATGAAGGAATTGAAGTTCAAGATATTTCTCAGACTGAAAATGTACAAGAAGTACATACACAGTCAACAATACATACTGAAGAGAAGGTACATACAAACTTGGAAGAGGGTTTAACAGAACTTGAGGGAACCTCCAAGGGTGTTAAAAGGAAAAGGTCAACAAAGACAAAGAAGAAAGCCAAGAGGGCTAAATCAACAGCAGAAGATAGTGATGATGATGAGAGCTTGGAGAAGTACTTGAAGATTGTAAAATTTGAAGATCAATGTATTGATACAGAGATTTTTGGAAAGAGATCATCTATTGCTAGATGGATTTACTCTATGGATCAAGGACTTGAAGCTCATGGAATTCAAAGAACTGATGGCACAACAAGGATATCCACACTTTTGGAGGATATTCTTCACATTCTTGACATACAAGATATTCAGGATCTTTTCAGGTTAGTTCAAGAAGCCAGTGTAGGTAAAACTGAAGTATCACTATTATATAGGGAATTTCTCTTTATGTATGAGCCACACAACTGTGATCAAGAAATGTTGAAGGAATTAGAGAATCAGGTTCCTAGTTACTGGAGATATTATAGGTCATGTGGATTGCATATTTTGGATATAGATGATGTTACATACTATATGTTGCAAGAGAATACTTGCCCTTTCAAAAGAAGATTGTTGGAAAGAATGTTAGAACAACAATTGGAAGTTACAGAAGAATCTGTTGATGCTTTGGAGTTGATCAGAATGGTTAAACAACAAATCAAGGATTTGGAAGATGAGGAAGAAGCTGAGAAAGAGCCTTAAGTGTTTGACTTTTAGTCACACTTCAAAAATGGTTTTTGGTTCACCATATCTAACACACATAAGGACTGGCTAGTCCATAAGCAAACGGTTTATGGTAAAGACTTATCAAATCCGTTGAAAGCTGATAGTTTGCTAAAAACTATATGGTTCTAACTCACCTTGTTTCGAGACAAAGAGTTGGCTAGTGCTAGACAAACGGTACTAGGTAAAGACTTCATCAAATCCGTTGATGGTTGATAATTTACCAAAAATTGTAAGGTTATCAGTACACCTTATTCTTTATGAATAAAGTATTGGCTATTCCAGAGTGTACGGCTAACTGGTAAAGAATTTATCAAATCCGTTGATAGCTGGTGATTTTCTAAAAATCATGAAGCCAATACAGATTGGTTTTTCTTGTTAACTATTTTATTTCAGGTATGAAGCTTGAAAGCAAAGAAGTATTCAAAGAATAAAATACTTAGAAAGTTTTGTCTCATCAAATCAAGATTGAAGTTCATGATTCCGAGTTCACAGATTTAACTCAAGAAGACAATTACTGTTGCTGCAATGATAAATGAATGTTTAGAAGACACAAAGAAGATCATAGTTTGAAGACAAAGATGATATTCATGATGTTTGAAGATTATCTTATCAGAAGAAGATCTACATTTGAAGTGTTTGGATACATTCAGTTGGATACAAATACAAATTACCAAGTTCAATCCAAGGATGAAGGAAAGACTGAAGACATGTATTTTAAATACATCCAGTACAAGAGAAACAAGAAGACAACAAGTTATCATTCTTGTTTAGGGGAGGATTGTTGGGAATTTTTTGTTAAGTGTCAAGTACCGTCAGTGTAATTTAAGTATTGTTAGTATTATGCAAGTACCGTTAGTGTTAACGCGGTACATAGTAAGTACTGCTACTTATAAAGTAAGTACTGCTATATTGATTAGGACGAATATATCTTTGTATAAGATATGTCATAGTTATAGTTAGAGTATATCTTATGTGATATACTTAAATAGTTAGAATATTGATAATATATCGTCTGTGATATAGTTATCTTTATAGAATATTCTAAGGTTTCTAGGGTTCCTTACTCTATAAAAGGAACATAGGTACAATGTCTTTCATGTACCTCATTCAAGTCGATTAATAAGAGAATCGAATAGTTAAAAGTAATTTTGTTCATCTGTGCTTTATAAGTTAGATTCCGCATAACTTATTTAGTGTGAGTAAGAGTTCTCAAAGTGTTTTGCTTACAAACTATTATTTTAGTTCTTAACAGAATATAGATCCAATCAAAGGGATCAACAATATTGTTCTTTAACTATTTTTCAATATAAATGTGAGTGGGGATATTTAGTGGCGTTATTTAGTGAGGTATAATTTATATAAAGTGGATGTGAAATGGATATAAGTTTTTTTTCCTTAGTACTCTTGAAAAGTGAGTTTTAGGTGAGTTAGTGAGAGGAAAAAAAAAACTAAGGTGGCGGTGGGTTTTTTGTGTACCATTTCCCTCAACGTAAAGTTATTAGTTAGAGCAAGTCGTATGGTGGAACGAAAATTCTTTTTTATTTTGGTTCCATTGCTGTCAATTTAGCGTCACCTTACACTAGCTAACTAACAAATACACCCTTTCACTCATGATATTTTCTCATCTCCACATTAGCCACACAAATATACGTCCTTTACTCAGAAACCCAAATAAAAAAAAGTAAACAAACAACTATAAATTTTTCTATCTCTCTTTGTAGAAAAATGATGAGTAACTGGCAAAAAAAAGACGGTGTTGTGGCGTAAACCGACGAGTCATTTCTCTCTACCACACCCTTTCCTTTTAGTTATTACAAGTAAGGCTTTACAGCACTCTTAATTCGCTACGTCTATTCAGGAAACACAATGGTGGTTCGAGTGGAAGGGATCAAAGTCGATCACCGAATTAAAGCACTGGGCATGCAGGTTAAATGTCAAAAAGGTTTGTAAACCATTTTGGACGTTCGAATCATTAAGATACAGGGAAACTATAACACTTTTTTATAAATCAAATAAATAAAACTAATTAAATTAACATAAAACAAATAACAGTATAAATAACAGAAAAATAAATACAGACATAATTATAAACGATAATTAAATAAAACAATAAAATTAAAAAGACTTACTAAATCACCAGCAAGTCGAGGCACACGTAAGACACGTTTAGAACTAAGGAGCTGACGCACGTGTTTGACATGCTTCCCTTAAAACAGATTCGTCGTCTGTTTCCCAGGGCACAACAGCCGAAACAGTAAGTTGTACTGTCCGACTTAACAAAACTGCCTGAAATTTTACCTTTATAGATGTGTACTCCATATGTTGGAAATCAATTATAATACTTATTGATTTGATGATGTTAAAAAAACTATGGAATTAGACCTATATTTATACACAGTAGACTCCCTTCCAGTTTACTCATCCACCGATGTGGGACAAAAAATAAACTATTTTTCCTCTTTAAGCATGGTACCAAATGCCTAACTTTGAGACACGATATCTCATTCACATCAGCTTCATTTTGGACACATAAAGGCTCATTGCGAAGCTCTCTTTAAGGAGAACGCGAACCTATAAAGTATCACTAATATATATGAAACATACATATACATAATTGTGTCGAAAGTTGGTCAAAAGTCATTTTGTCAACAATATTTTCCAACAGATATATCATCACAATTTTAATCGTGCCATGATTTTGGATGTTGTAAATCGGTACAGAATCAAGAATTTGTAATATTATATATTTGTTGTAGTTGTTATACTACGGCAAAAGCTATCATTGGATTGGTTTAGACATTCTTAAATATCTTTCTACGCATTTATACGCGATATGTGTTTTAAAACGTGTATAAGACATGTTTGATGCCACTATACTCTTATTGCATCAAAGATGCTGTTGGTGTTGTATTCCCAAAACAGAGTTAAGATAATCAGTTTTAACTAAGTACAAAAACAGTAGTTATCGAATATTACTTGGAATGGTGTTATCATTTTTCAAAAATAAACTATTCGGCCCTATTGTGTGTATATCACAAATATCTAATTTAGGATAAGATCAAATGTATGTTACAGATTTGACACAAATCTATAACCCTTTCATCTTTTAGTGTTTATGTTTTCAGTCTTTATCCCATGCATATGTGATATCCTATTTATAGGCGATTATACTCAAAGCCCTAGTCAAAGATATCTTTGAGAGATTAACGTTCCATTAACTCTTCATAATATACCTTCTTGATTACACGGATTAGTAGTTATATGACCCATTAAACATGGTCATCAAATGCAATTATAACTGCCACTTGAATGGGTCAAACCAGTTACAATCATACATGCTCAGCTCTAACGTTTAGTCAATCCTCCAGTGCCACTAACAATATTAACATACTCAATACTGCTGTTAGAATATGAACTAATAGTACTAACTTAGTTAGTACTGCTAATGCAAACTTAATATTGTTGTTGGACACAACTAACATTACTAACATAATTAGTAATGCTAGTGTAAAACTTAGTACCCTTGAATATAACTTAACCACTATCAGAGTCAGGGACCTATGGGTTTATACTCCATACCTCCAGGGCTATTATCAGGTATGAACATAACTCAAAATTGAACTATATTTTCAACAATGCTCCCCAATATAGTCCAGTTCATTTGTTATGGAGTATAAAGAGCAGTTGTTTCGTGGATTATTCCAATATAATGAAAGTACAAAGTATCCATGTACTCACATCCCTTATCAGTCCTAACTCTTTTGATTTTTGACTCCTTGTTGTAATTCAACTTCAATTTTAAATACATGAAATTTATCTATTGCTTCATCCTTAGTTTCTTTCTTTCAGCAACTCCATTTTGTTGTAGAGTTCTGAGATTGGTGAATTGTCTCTTGATCCCCTTAGATATACATAATTCATCCAAATCCCTATTTTTGAGTTATGTCCCATTATGACTCTTATAATTTTAACATGTTTGGTCAATTGGTTTTCAGTTAGTGTTATAAAATTCTTAAGGATAGACTGGTCTTATCCGTAGATTCAAAAAGAAAACCCAACTAAACCTGTTAAAGTCATCAGTAATAACAAGGCAAAAGGTCTTCTGGTTAATACTCCTTACACATGTGGGTCTAAACAAGTCCATATGTAGAATTTGTAAGATTTGAGTCACTATACTAACTGTTTTGGTCTTACATGAGGCCTTGTTTTGCTTACCTTTTTGACAAGCAACACATGTAATGTCATTTTAAAAAATATTGGAAGGTAGTCCTCTAACAAGGTTTCAATTCACAAGTTTGTTTAGATTTTTGAAATTAACATGACTTAACCTCTAGTGCCATTTGTTGGACACATCAATAGAAGACTTGGCTAGCAAACAAGCCAACCTCCCGAGGGAACTACATTACGGAGATTGAAGGTGTACATATTATGTTGTCTGGGAGTTTGAGAAGAACTTGATTCTCCTTAGGCATCACAAAATCACGAGTCAGCACCATGCATTATATGTTTGTGAATAAGACTTTATTCATCTTGTCACACATTTTTGACACAAAGAAGAGGTTGAAATGATTCAACTTGTTCACAGATATACTTCATGAAACTCTAATTTGTCAGTGCTTATCTTTCTTCTACCAGTAATCTGTCATTTACTTCCACCAAATGCAACAGGGCCACCTCTAAAATCTTCATACTCTACAAGGTAAGCCTTGTTCCCAGTCTTGTGCCTAGAGCATCCTCTATCCACGATTCCTTTATTCTTTAACTCATTGTGTGAATAATCCTGCCTACACTAAGAAACCCACATTTGTTTTATTTGGGGACCCAAGCCACATTTAGCTTGAGTCCAGTGGGGTCAACAAACTTATAGGTCTTAATAAGAGCATTGGCCAGTAATGCTGCTTTTGGACTCATATGTGACAGTTCTATCCAACAAGTTCCAAGTCCAAGGTGATTTGGGCTTAACCACATTCCATAGTTTAACCCAACAACTTTTCTGTTGCTTGTCCCAACAGTCTTGACCACTGCTTGTGCTTTAGCAGTACCTTCATATAGTACCTTTGAGATATTAACTTTAGATACGCGTTTCTTTTTGTTGGTCATTGTGTTATTATGAAAGGACCTTTTGGTTGGTGAGTAAGATTTTGTTATTTAAAACAAACTTTTCTGTTTAGAATTAACACTAATAGTTGTATTCTTTTAGTTGGTCTAGCAGTATTTATAGGATTTCAAATGTACCTTGCCAGATCTAGTTAATACTGTTGTTGGAACAAAGTTTCTATTGGAATTAGGGTAATAATTTCTATTTGAAAAGTTTTGCTTGTGTACCCTTTAAGTATTACAGCAAATGAAGTCTAGCTTAGTTGGATGGATGCATTTGGTTATAGTCTCCATGTTAGAAGTAATTAAAGTGATGGTCATATAATATATCGTTGCGAAGCTCGTGAAAAATGTTATTTAATGATGTCGAGAGTTTTTAGTTATTATTGTTTATGTAACAGGATTTAGTCCCGAACACACAAATGAGGAAGGCCTCCTAAATAATTCTTAATTAGTATAAAAGGCCCCCTAAGCCCCATTTGTGTGTGTGCTTTCCATTTGATTAGTTTTAGAGAGAGAAAGGTGTGTTTGTTTCTCTCACTAGGAAAACACCAACTTTGTATTTCTTTTCTTCTCTTCATCTTAATCTAATCTTTCTTTTTTAGTTTAATCATCATCATGTTATTTGTGTTTGATTACTCGTGTGATTTAGTCTTACAAGTGGTATCATTCGCCAAAGGATTCGTAGTTAGCTTTGGTGTTGATTTGGTGTGGATTTGGTATTGATTACGTGGGTTTTTGGTTTAGGCTATTGGATTCGGTTAGTATTTGAGGCTTTGAGGTGTTGTTATTGGTGTGATCGAAGTGGTTATTGATTTTGGTGGATTCGTGATATTGTTTTGGTGGTTTAAGTTTATCTCTGCCGTCTCTCTACTGTCTCCCTGTATTTTCGGAATAATCTTTGCAAAAGGGTTTTATATTCCGAAATCTTGCCATTTTTCTGAAAACTTTTTCTGAGAAAACCCATTTTTCAGAAAAGCATTTTCTCTAAAAAACCATTTATTCCGAAAAAGCCACTTCTCTGAAAATCCATTTTTTCGAAAAGGCATTTTCTCTGAAAATCCATTTATTCCGAAAAAGCCACTTCTCTGAAAATCCATTTATTCCGAAAAGCATTTTCTTTGAAAATCCATTTATTCCGAAAACGCTTTTTCTCTGAAAATCCATTTATTCCGAAAAAGCATTTTCTCTGAAAATCCATTTATTCCGAAAACGCTTTTTCTCTGAAAATCCATTTATTCCGAAAAAGCATTTTCTCTGAAAATCCATTTATTCCGAAAAAGTTTTTTCTCTGAAAACCCATTTATTCCGAAAAAGTCCTTTTTCTCTGAAAACTTCTTTTTTCCGAAAAAGTTCATTTTCTTTGAAAATATATGTTATTCCGAAAAAGCTCATTTTTCGAAAAAGTCTTTATTCCGAAAAAACCTTTATTCTGAAAAAACCTTTATTCCGAAAAAGTGATTTTTTCTGAAAAACACCTTTGTTCCGAAAAAACCTTTATTCCGAAAAAACCTTTATTCCGAAAAAGTGATTTTTTCTGAAAAAGCCATTATTCCAAAAATATTTTCAAAATTTGTGTTTTTGAAATTTTTTAACAAAACGTGTGTTTTTTTGGCCTTGGAATTTTTGGTTTCAGGAGAGTTCATTTTTAGGGGATTTAATCATATTAGGGGATTTTAACTTCAACATTCTACTTTCTACGAATTGAGATCCTATTTTTCACACGACTTCTACGATGACGTCTCAACAAGATATTTACGCTGCGGGTACTGAGAATCGTCCTCCCATGCTCACCAAGGAGAACTACACTACATGGGCTAGTCGTCTCCTTCGTTATGAAAAATGTAAACCTTTGGGAAAATTGATTTTCAACTCGATTCAAAAAGGTCCGTATGTTAGAAGAACAATCATTGTGCCTGGGGACCCTACGAATGTTAACCTAGTGGCTGACTCAAGTCATGAGCAAACGGATGAAGAATTAACTAAAGCTGAATCTAAACAACTCGACGCTGATGATCAAGCAATTCAAGTCATCCTTGGGACTTCCCGAAGATGTTTATGCTGCTGTCGATAGTTGTGAAACCGCACACGAGATGTGGCTTAGGATTCAGAAAATGATGAAGGGGATTGAAATTGGTTTACAAGAGAAGGAAACTAAGTTGCTTCGTGAATGGGAGAAATTTACGTCTACTGAAGGGGAACAAATTGAACCTTACTATCATCAATTTTCAACCCTCATGAATCATCTTAGAAGAAACAAACATGAACCTACACAAATTGCTGCAAACATCAAATTTCTTGATAATCTTCCTTCTGAATGGTCAAGATATGTCACTCTTGTCAATCAAACCAAGGATCTTCATGTAGTGGACTACACTCAAGTATATGAATATTCGAAGATTAATCAAGATGAAGCTAACGAATTTAGGGCTGAAAGACATGCCAAGACACAAGATCCATTGGCTTTCATGGCAAACTCTCCAACATCTATGTCATATCCCATGGTACCTTACCATCAACCCTCATCAAGTAACTTCATGCCACAACAACATCAACAACAAGAACAACTCACTCCTTATGGATATCAACCTCCTGTTGCGGTGAACTACTTACAACAACCCATTGCCTGTTTTAATGACATCACCGATCCTACTCATGCGATTAATACTGGTCCGGCACTTCTTGCAAAGGCATTCAAATTTACCATTAACCCCACCAACAACAATCAGAGAATCTCCTCGAACAATAGAAATAGGCAGATTACTCAACCTTTCATGAATGCGAATCAAGATCGTCAATTGGTAGCTGTTGGGACACAATATGGTCAGGATGTTGGGAATGCAGGAACTCAGTATGGACAAATTCGTGGTCAGAATCCGAATGTTCCAAATGTGGGTAATCAGAATGGGTTAATAGTTATGCCAGCGGTTGGTAATCAGATGGGAAACATTGTGGCTGCAAGGGCTGAGAATACTGGTACGGGAAATGGAAACAACAATCATCAGGTTCAGTGCTACAAATGCAGGGGAATTGGTCATTATGCTCGAGATTGCACAGCAAAAAAGAAGAGGGATGCTGCTTATCTTCAAACTCAGCTTCTCATAGCACAAAAAGAAGAGGCAGGGATTCCACTTCAAGCTGAGGAATTTGATCTTATGGCTTCTGCTGCAGAATATGACGAGGAAGAAGAGGTGAATGCCAACTACATCTTGATGGCAAACTTACAGCAAGCATCAACCTCAGGAATGCATGATGACAGAGCTCCCGTCTATGATTCAGACGGACCCTCTGAGGTACACCCAAGCTTTGATGATAATGATATATATGATATGTCTAATCAGGAGGAAGAGTATACTGAGATGCTTGAGCCCTACATTGAGACACACGAGGATCAAATGAATAATAGTAATACTATTTCGAATGAGCCTAGTGTGGCCCTTAGTGTGGATCAAGTTGCTCAGCCTACAACCCTTCCTGATGTGACTCATGCGTATTATAAATCTCTATTTGATAAGCTTGCTAAGGATGTAGATCATGCTACGGTGGTTAATAATAAGTTTAGAGAAACTAATGCCAAATTGACCACTGAGCTTGCGGGATATAAGGAACGGGAGAAATGTTTTGAAATTCATCAGGCTAAAATCAAGGAACTTGAACAAGCTCATGCTACATCGGTTTATCAAGAAAAATGCACAACTAAGAAATTAAATGCCTTACACTTAAGTAGTGCTAAAAAGATAAGCGAATTGAATGATGAAATCACGTCTCTTAATAAACAGCTTTCAATTGAAAAATCTACTATTTTGGAGTTAAAAGAAGAACCAAAAAAGCTGAAACATGATTTCAAAATTCGAGAAGATGGGCTTCTTGAGGATTTTTGCAAAGCTCAGGATAGGATTAGAGAATTAGACAACCTTTTAGTTAAACGTGGCCAAACTATGCAGACAATAAATATGCTCGCACCAAAATTGAATGAGATAAATTACACTCGATACAAATTGGCTTTAGGTTGTCCTCTTCCCCCTAATCCCGGATACCTTAAGCAAGTTCAGGCCACTAATGAAACTTTATATAATGGCAGTGTGCTATTGTCTGATGAGCATGATCCTCCTATTGTGTATGATTCCGAGGAAACTACTGAACTTGCTGTAGAGACTCGTTTAAGAATGAAAAAGCTTGATAAAGAAGTGACACCCGTTTATTATCCGAAAATCAATCCTCCAACTATTTTTGTTCGGTCTAAAACGAGTACTGAAATGATTTTGCTACCAAGTGAGGAATTGTCTGATGACCCTCCTAAACCGAGTATCACACGCCGATTTCTAAACGAGCTTAAAGATAACTTTGTCATCCTTAAACGTGTTGTTAATTCCAAAATAACTGGAGGAAATTTTACATCACCTTTTCAGATTGAGGTCCAGAAAATTCTTCAAAATGATATTAATCCGATTATTAATCAAGTTGATGCTAGGCCAGGTAATTTGGAAAACGCTTTTCTAAAAGAATTTGCCAACTTTGTTGAAGACTTTAAATCTTTGGCGAAGGAAGCTGATGAATCTCTTGAAAAAATCAAAGTTTTGGAAAATGATCTTGAACGCCTCTCTAAAGCTCGTGATTGTATTGATAGTAGCCCTGTTGAGTTAAGTACCTCTGTGTCGCATAATGAAAACCTTCAAACTGAGCTTGATCTTATAAAAGAGAAAATGGAATCTTATGTCATTAAAAAAGATAAAGAATTCACCGATCTTTGGAATAAATTTGTCAAAAAATGTGATGAATGCAAATATGACAAGATTTCGTATGAAAAAGCTTACAATGAAATGCAACAAACTATCGCCCGGTTGCAGGCTCAGTTAGGAGAAACGAATTTGGCCTCTTCAGGGTTAGAGAGTGCTAGTGATGGTAATGTTCAGAAGCTTAAGGCTAAGATTGCAGATTTAGAATCTGTTGTCGTTTCATATAAGCGGGCTGTTGAACAAAGCAAGTCTGTCTATCAGAAACTTATTGATAAAATCTGTGAGAACTATAAATTAAAGGCCTTGTTAAAAGATAAGACTTCTGAGCCTAGCTCGATTGTGGATACGATGATCCAGAAACCAGCAACCTCGGGACCCACTCGTATTGCTGTAACACCGTTTCCCAAGGCTGCTGGAATGAAAGCTGCTGTTATTGCCCCAGGAATGTTTCGAGTTAGACCTTCATCTCAAACTAGGGTAGATATCTCTGTGCCTAGCAACCAACGTAAAGCAAGCGTTAGGACAAAACCGACCACTATTGCACAACCACAAGTCATTGATTTAAAAAATGCTAATTCTAACAAGCGTGTGTCTTTTTCTACAGGAATGAACAACTACACTAAGAGCAGAAGGCCACAGCCTCGAGCAATACAAGGAATGATAGGGTCCCTTTTGCCTCTAGAAGTAATCGTCCCAAGGCTAATAATGTGGAAGTAGAAGAACACCGTAGGAATTTACCATTTTTTATTCATAATCAGAAACTTAATTCTTCTAAATGTAATGACTTTAAACTTGCTATTCGGAATGAAAAATCTAAAGTTATTTGTGCTAAATGTAATAAATGTTTCTTTACTTTTAGTCATGATGTTTGTGGTTTGACTATGAATGGTTTGAACTATGGTGGTTACACTCGACTTGACAAGATTTCTATCAGCAAAACACATAGCACTCCTAAGGCTAAAGTGTATGTTCCAAAAACTAAGCAGGTAGGGTCCACTGAAAGTCTTGCTACGCCTAGAAGTCCTAGAGTTACCTCTAAGTGGTTGCCCACTGGAAGATATTTTGCCTCTAATGGTCATAATATTGATTCTAGTAGATCTCATACTGACAGTGAAATGTCGGTATGTGATACGACTTGATTATTACCTAACCATACAGGAACCTATTTCTTCGGTTACCAAATTTTCTCTTCTCTTATCATTGGCAGGCTGTTGAAATTTGTCTCTGGTATGTGGACTCGGGCTGTTCCAAACATATGACTGGGAATCAAAGTCTTCTCAAGAACTTTGTATGGCGTTTTATGGGAATTGTTTGATTTGGTAATGATCATGTTGCGGCAATTCTAGGCTATGGTGATCTTCATTGGGGAAATATTATCATCACCAGAGTTTCTTTTGTTGATGGCTTGGGACATAATTTGTTCTCGGTTGGGAAATTTTGTGATTCAGATTTGGAGGTTGCCTTTAGAAGTCATACTTGCTTTGTTAGGGATCTTGAAGGAATTGATCTGTTGAAAGGAATTCGCACAACAAACCTTTACACCATTGATCTTTTTCAAATGTCTGCTGCATCTCCAATTTGTCTCATGGCCTGGGCTACTTCAACAAAGTCATGGTTATGGCATCAAAGGTTATCTCATCTTAATTTCGATGCCATCACCCAACTTGCAAAAGATGATCTCGTTACCGGTCTTCCAAAGTTCAAATATACTAAAGACCATCTTTGTCCATCATGTGAGCAAGGTAAAAGCAAGAAGAAGCCTCACAAACCCAAACCTGTTCCAAATTCGACGAATAGGTTGCATCTCCTTCATATGGATTTGTGTGGCCCAATGAGAATCAAAAGCATTAATGGAAAGCGGTATGTCCTTGTGGTTGTGGATGATTATTCTCGTTACACATGGGTTCATTTTCTTGCTTCGAAAGATGAAGCCCCGGATGTAATTATCAATTTCTTGAAGAAAACATCAGTGCTACTTCAAGCCCCTGTTATCATTGTAAGAACGGATAACGGTACAGAATTCACCAGTCAGAAACTGAAAGCTTATTTTGACGAAGTTGAGATTTCTCATCAAACTTCGGCTGTAAGAACTCCAGAGCAGAACAGAGTTGTGGAACGGAGGAATCGTACGTTAGTTGAAGCTGCTCGGACGATGCTTCTCTCCTCCAGTGCACCGTTATTCATGTGGGCTGATGCTATAGCAACTGCATGTTATACTCAAAACCGCTCCATTATTCACACCCGCTTCAACAAAACACCTTATGAGATCATTAATGAAAGAAAACCAGATATTTCATTTTTACATGTCTTTGGTGCTTTATGTTATCCGAAGAATGATCGTGAAGATATTGGTAAACTTGAACCTAAAGGTGATATTGGCTTTTTCATTGGTTATTCTTCAACTGCTTGTGCTTACAGGGTTTATAATCGAAGGACAAGAAAGGTAATGGAGACTATGAATGTTACTTTTTATGAACTCTCGGGTATGGCCTCTCAACATAGAAGTTCACATCCCGAGCTTCAAGGTCAGACTTCTGGACATGTAAGTTCAGGACTCGCGCTTCAATTTGCACCGTCAGCAATCTCATCGTTACAACCTTCGCAACGTGACTTGGAAGTTTTATTTGGGCCAATCTATAATGAATATATGGAGGGTCCTTCGTCATTTGGTGTTCCTCAAAATGCCCCGGTTGCACCTGCTACGGTTGTTCCAGAACCACCTGCTGCATCTACACCAACGGCATCCGTTTTTGAACCTACTACGTCAACCTCAACCATATCGACTCCAAACATTCCAACCACGTCTCCGACTGCTGACGCAACTCAACAACATTCTCAGCAAATTCCAAATCATGTTCATCTTCAGAATGAAATAATTGCTGAAAATGCAAACAATGCGATGCTCAACGAACACGAGTTTGTTAATCCATTTGCGGCTTCCACAAGTACTACTCCGCCTTCAACACCATATGTGGATCCGTCGAGCTCGCATCAAGTTTCTCATACACTTCCACATGAACAAAAATGGACTAAGAATCATCCTATGGTTCAAGTGATTGGTAATCTCTCACGATCAGTCTCAACATGAAATCAGCTGCGTACAGACGGTGATATGTGTATCTATGCACTATTAGTCAGCACAATGGAACCAGCAAGTGTGAAAGAAGCAATGACCGATACATCATGGATTGAGTCTATGCAAGAAGAACTCAATCAGTTCATCCGGCTTGATGTTGATCCCAAACTTAGATCGGTTTAGCTTGTGTAAACGAGATTAGATCAAGTTATACATGTAGAGAAACTTTGTTTATGTATAAAGTAATCTAAGTGTTATGCGGAATTAACACTTAAACAAGAACACACAAAGATGTAAAACAAACTTTCACTTGATTGATAATAACAAACTTGCTTACAATGAAAGTGTTTAACGTATGAAAGCTTATGTTGAAACATAACCTAAAGGTCTTCTTTTATAGACATAAGAAGCCTTGTACAAGAGTCTACGTATCAACTATTCTAGGTAAAGATAATTATAGAAAATGCAATGTTGAACTTATCTTTACTAGAAACAAACTAGAAACAAACTAGAAACATAATACACGTAGACTATATCTTTCTATCAGTGCTTGTCTTCAACCTATCAACGCTTGACTTCTTCTTGTCAACGCTTGATCTGTCAGCGTTTGTTTTCTTCTTATCAACGCTTGTTTTCCTCTTGTCAGCGCTCAAGTGGACTGACTACATTTTATTCCCAACAATCCTCCCCTAAACTTGATATCTACTCTAGCAATCAAGTTTCTGAATAAAAATTAAGAACTAGGAGGAATCTTACAAACTTTATCATATTGGTAATAAACATGTCTGATCAAATCTTTGGCCACATCACTTGAATAGTCAATCTCTAGCTGTGTTGTCTTCATCTTCTCCAAAACTTCTTTGGACATGGAATACTGACCATCTACAAGATGATACTCAACAAACTTTGTAGAGCTCAAATAATACACACCAGCAGCTGAATACAAACGCCATTAAAGACCACTGAGATCATCCTCAAGATCCTTCCAAACAGCAGGATCTTCTTCTTTTGGTCCACACATTCTCTTGAATGTTGACCAAAGTTTTATTCCATTGACTGAAGTAGGAGCTTCAGTCTCATACTTGGCTTCCAACAACCTCCAAAGGTCTACCAAGTCTTCTCTATCCACACTTGCAAAGAGAGATACAAGAGTAGTAAAAGTGTGTACCTCTTTCCCATACCTACCAATCTTCCAAAACCCACTTTCATCTTCTTCATAGCTTATAATAGGGTTTCTGGCATCAAGAGGTAACACTTGTACCATATCTGAAGCTTCCAGGGGTGAGAGCTTGATGCTCCTTCTTATAACAACTTCTCTGGGCTTCAATCTATCCATATATTTAGGAAACTCAAGAGGAACTCCCTTCTTCAAAGGTCTTGGAGCAATCATTGCCTTCTTAAGATCCATCTCTTCTGCAAGTTCTTCTTTCCTTTCATCTGAAAGAAGTCTTAGAATGTTCATTTCCTGCACTTTTACCCAAATGGGATAAGCCTTATACTCCAACTCTTCAAAGGATAATCCCAACAATTTCTTATAGGTCCATCCTGTTCCATGACATCTGAGTAGCATGTAGTGAACATTGCTAGCTTTGAGTTTCAGAATTACCTTGCAGTCTTTTTGAACTCTTAGAAGAATCTCCAAACCCCAATCTGGTCTGAAATAGTCAAATCTGGATTCTTCATACACCTATCCTCCCAAGCATGGTACATCTGAACAACTTCTGGCATATCAAAATCTACTTGCAATTTCAACTCTCTAAGCTTCTCTCTTGCCAAATCATCACCATATTCAAGTCTCTCAGGTTGCTTAATTATCATCACACTTGAATCTGAGCTAGCTTCATCACTTCCTTCTTGTTCCTCTGAAGTGACAACAAATGGTGATTCACCAACCTTCTTCCTTTCTTGTTCCACAAGTTGTGCAGCCAACCTTCTATCAAACTCTACATGTGCTGCATCCTTTGGAACTTCTACTTCTACCATGATTCCTTTACCCTTATCTAATGGATCAATGATGGGTAAGGATGATGGTAATACCTGTGAATATACTTCTTTGATGATAGCTGATGACTGGAATACATCAACTTCATCTGCAGGTCTGTCAACGCTCAATTTTCTTGTGTCAGCGCCCAATTTGCTCATGTCAGCGCTTGATGTGTCAGCGTTCAAACTTTGCTTGTCAACGCCCAAATTACTTGTCTCAGTGCCCCGTGTAATTTGCTCCAACATAGTTGTAAAAGACAAGTCTAAATTGGTAGGAGTTACTAGAGATCTGTCAAAACCTGGTTGCTTCTTCAATTCAGTTAGGGCCTCAACAATACCCAAAGATTCACCATCATGTGAGCCCTTATCACTCACATTAATCTGCTCATCCTCCCCTTGAATATTCCTCCATCCCACGCCTTGTGCTAGCATTCTCCAAAATGATAATCCTCTCCCTCAATTGCTTGAGTTCAAGGCCTTGTGTACTGACAATTTGTACCAATTCTGCATTTTGCTTTTACAAGCTAATGCAGACAGCCGTCAATTCCATTAATGTGTATGGTTCCAATCTGCCCTCCTCTAAAATGGGTATTTGATCTCCCAAGTTAGATTCATGGGGCATGGATGAGTTCTTAAAGATGTTAGGACTGTCTTGGCCTGCATCTAAGCCAGAACCAATAGTCCCAGCCTCATCCATAGCACCAACCACACTTGTGGTGGTGGTTCTCTCTGCTACATGGCTAGGACCACTAGAGGAGAACACTCCAGTAGTCCTTTGGCGTTTTTGCAACCTATATTGTGGTGGGGTAGAAGATGATGTTGATTGGGTGGATGTGGGAAGGTTAAGGGGTGTTTGGGTCTGTGAAGGAAAGGTGTCAACGTCTGGATCAGGTGTGTCAACGGCAACATTTAATGTGTCAGCGTTGAAGGGTTGTTGGTCAATTTCCATGTGTTGAGGTGAAGGTAAAGGTTCGGGTAGTGGGTCAAGTTGTGGTTGAGGGTCTGGTTAAGGTTGTGCTGCTGCAATAACAGCAAGCATAGCTGGGGTGAGTGGTAAGTCACGGTGAGGGGGTGAGTTCATCTTGGTAAAAATAGCTTTCTTTTGCACAGGGATCTCATAAAAATCATCATGATCCCTTTTGCAATAATTTTGCACATCAAAAACCATTTGTAAAAATCTGGGATAAGCCAAAGTCATCTTATTCCCTTTGTTTTTACACATGCCATCAAAAATCATTTTAAAATAATTAAACTTTTGCCCAGTTGCAATGCACACAATAGCACTAGCAATTGATCTATTAATCTCATTTTGTGTAGTACACTTGGGACTCAAACATTGTAAGATGACATGTATGAGGTACTTCCAGGCTGGGGGAAACTCCTGTTTATGATATTTGTTTAAAGTTCCCTCATCAGGGAAAGGATAACCCAAAGCCCTTAGTCCTTGTTCTATTTCATGAATGGGAAGGGTGGTTATACCATCTGCATCATCAAGATACAAAGCCTGGCGAACCAAGGCTTCAGTAACCACCCATATACGCCCATAAACAATAGATGATAATGTAGTCACATTATTAACTGTTGAGGAACTGACAGTGTTCCAAAACTGCTTAATATGTGTGACAGAGATGAGAGGAGCATGAGAAAGAGCATACCTAATTGGGGATGCATTCAAATACGCCACCATCTGGGTGTATTGTGGAAACAGAGTGCCATCAGCGTCCAAATATGCAATCATGTTGTGTTGACTCCTGAATCCCAATACCAAATCACTTGGTTTAAATTTTGATGCCATTGATGAAGAAAGCTGTTTGTGAATGATTGAGAAAGATGAATTAGAGGAGAAAATTGTTAGACAATAATATGAGGTACCGTGTTTAAAAATAGGAGCCAAATATATAGGAGAGATAGGTGCATGTGATTGGTCAAAAATGAGGCAACTATTTTCAAAATATAATGATGAAAATATTGAAAAGAAAATAAGTTATCTCATGCATTAATTAAAAGTTATCTGCTCCCAAAATTACGGCCCCAAAATTTGTCAAAAAGTAACAACTGGGTAGGTCCCAATGAGTGTCAACGGCTAAAAATAACCAATCAACGCCCAACGGCTATATTCTTGTCAATGTTTGCCAAAGCAATGTCAGCGTCTAAATTGGTCATAACAACGCTTGGAAAAATACTTGTCAGCGTCCAAAAATAAAAGTAATAAAAATGAAAAAGGACCTTAACAAAGTAATTTATCCTAGTGAAGATAACCTATAAGTTGATAATTATTATAGGGCGGCAAGCACTGTCCAGTTATGCACACTTGCTTATGCAAGATAGACATAACAGTCCTCTAGTGTCCCTTGCTAACCAAAACTCTTAAACAACTAAGTTATCTCATAAAATTCCTTGTAACTCCCAGGTAAACCCATGATAAAATCATTCCCAAGCCTCCCAACAGACCACAACCAATTCTAGGCCAAAAATGTCTTGGCAGCACGCATAGTATATCAACTTTTCATGCTACAGTGCCTCATGATTTAGTAAAACTAACTCATACTCACTTGTGGACACAATCTAGAATTGTGATAAGAGTATTATAAGAATACCCAAAAGTCCTAAAGGTTCCTAAAACCTCCCCTTAAACTGTGACACATATGTTGCCCAAAAATATGCATGAACATAAAAATTTATGTCAAGATAGGAATAGAAATATTCCAACCATCATCCATAAATAAAAACATGCTCAAATGATTCTCCAAGGATCCATAAGCAACTCTGTATCCAATGGCATAATGCTAACACCACCTGCACACTTAGATTAATAACCACAAAACTAACATTGTTGCTGACAACGCCACGATAACACTTGTTAGCGTTAAAGTAACATTTGTCAGCATTAGAAAAATATAGTGGAAAATCTAACTTCAAAAAGACCAATAACAATGCATTATCCTGTACATACTTTTACAAAAAGACCCCAAAACACATATTAAGTGAGATTGATCATTCCAATGCTTGTTACCAAGTATTGGAACCTTCCAGCATCAAAAGGTTTAGTTAATAAATCAGACACATTTTCTTCTGTGTCAACCCTATCTGGTTGTATTAAACCTTTTTCAAAACAATCCCTTATAAAATGATGTCTAATTTCTATGTGTTTTTTTAGAATGATGTACAGGATTTTTAATAATGCATAAAGTGCTGTTATTGTCAACAAAAATCTTGGTATGCATGAAATTATACCCATAATCCAACAGCTGGTTCTGAATCCATAAGACTTGTCCACAACAAGCAGCTGCAACAACATACTCTGCTTCAGTTGTAGAATTGGCCATCACTGTTTGTTTCTTGCATTGCCAAGATATCAACCTACTCCCAACAAACTGACATCCACCAGTTGTGGATTTTCTATCAAATTTATCACCACCATAGTCACTGTCTGAATATGCAATAAGCTCCAATGGTCAATCTTTTGGGTACCACAAGCCAAGATCTGGATAACATCTTAGGTACCTAAAGATTCTCTTGACAGCATAAAGGTGACATTCTTTGAGAGTCACTTGATGGCATGCACAAGCACACACAACAAACATGATGTCAGGTCTGGAGGCTGTGAGATACATCAATGAACCAATCGTTGATCTATAGTGCCTGACATCCACATCTTTTCCATCTCCAACTTTTCCCCAAGGATGTTCTCTATCCATAGGATTAGTAGCCCTCTTTTCATGTGGAGAAAAGCCAAACTTCTTCAAGATCTCTGCTACATACTTATCCTAAGAGATGAATATACCATCTTCTTTTTGCTGAACTTGTAACCCAAGAAAGAAGTTCATCTCCCCCATTGCACTCATCTTGAATTTGTCTGTCATAAGCTTGGAAAAGTCTTCACTCATCTTTGGATTGGTGGATCCAAAGATGATATCATCCACATAAACCTGAACAGGTAAGACATCCTTACCAGCCTTCTTTGTAAACAATGTCTGGTCTATGGTGCCCCTTTTGAATCCATTTCCACCAAATAAGTGGACAATATGCCATACCACGCTCTTGGGGCTTGATGAAGTCCATACATAGCCTTATTGACTCTATACACTTTGTCGGGATTCTCTGGATCTTCAAAACCAGGAGGCTGCATAACATATACCTCCTCAACAATTGTGCCATAGAGGAAAGCACTCTTCATATCCATTTGATAGACAGTGAAGCTCATGCAGGAAGCATAGGCTAGAAATATCCTTATAGCCTCAATCCTTGCAACTGGTGCAAAGACCTCCTCATAGTCTATCCCTTCCTCTTGTGTATATCCCTGAGCCACTAAACATGCATTGTTTCTGACCACAATGCCTCTTTCATCTTTCTTGTTTCTTAGAACCCATCTTGTCCCAATAGGTCTGACATACCTGGGACAATCAACCAGCTCCCAAACATCCTGAATAACAAATTGGTGAAGCTCATCCTGCATTGCTTCCACCCAACTTGGTTCTTTGAGAGCATCAAAGATCTTCTTGGGTTCCTGTTGTGACAGAAAACATGCAAACAAACATGCTTGAACAAGAGGGGTATCAACCCTCTTGTGTATATTGGCAATAAATCCACCAAGACTCTGATGAGATCTTCTAGTCTGAATAGGAGACATGACATCCCTAATAATTTGAGAAGTAGGGTGATTCTTCATAGTAGAAGTGAGAACTCCTCCCTCAAAAAGTCTATTGTCTTCAATCTCATCCTCCAAATTGCCAATGTCTTCTTCAGACTCTCTTGCATCAATATTTGTATGAATCTGTTCATTCTTGCTTGAAGGTTCACCTTGTTCAATATTTGAAGAGAAGATATGCTCAAAAGTGTTATCAACGCCTGAACCAAGGTTGTCACCGTTTGGATCATCAACACCTGAAATAGTGTTGTCAACGTTTGAGCCATCAACGCCTGAATTTGTTTTGTTAGCGCCAAATTTTCCTTTGTCAGTGCCTGAAGGACCATGCATGTTGTTAACTGGTGATACTTGGGGACCACCATTTTCTTTTCCAGCAGCAACAGCAGCAAAAGCATCTGTCCATATGGGAATAGTGACATACTCTTGAATGGGAGATGACTTGTCTGCTTGTGATCCAACCTCTTCATTAACCTGTGTACCTGAAACATCAACAACTGGTTCTTCCACAACATTTGAAGTTACCTTCACAATGTCTGGATTAGTAACAGGCATATAATTCAAAGTCCTAGATAGAGGTTCCAAGTCAAACAACCAATTTGGACCACTTTCAGGATCACTAGGTTTACTCTCTAAAAACCTAACATGTACTTTTTCAAGTATACATTTTTCCTTCTTAAGGTAAACCCTATATCCCTTACTCTGCACTGAATAACCCATGAAATAGCCTTCATCACCTTTAGCACTAAATTTACCTAAGGCATCACTAGTATCTAGTACAACTACATGACAACCAAAAGGTTTAAGAAAACCAATATTAGGTTTCCTTCCCCAAAGTAACTCATAAGGTGTTTTGTTCTGCATCTTGTTGACCAATGCTCTATTCTGAACATAACAAGCTGTATTCACAGCCTCAGCCCAAAAAGCTATGGGAAAGTGAGCATCAACCAACATAGTCCTGGCTGCTTCAATTAGGGTTCTATTATTTCTCTCAGCAACCCCATTTTGCTGTGGGGTTCTGGCAACACTAAACTGCCTAGTAATCTCTTTCTTGGCACACAAATTATCCAACCGTTTATTTCTAAACTCACCACCATTATCACTTCTATGTATCTTAACTTCATTACCAGTTTTCTTTTCTATTTGGGTAATAAAGCTAATTAAAGTATCAGTAGTGTCACTTTTCATAGCTAAAAAGAAAGTCCAAGTAAACCTAGAAAAGTCATCTGTGATGACAAAGCAGTATGATTTACCATTCAAACTCTCTATATTAGTTGGACCAAACAGGTCCATATGCAGCAAGTGAAGAGGTTTTGAACTAGAGTACACCTGTTTAGACTTAAATGAGACCTTGTGTTGCTTGCCTTTAAGACATGCAACACAAGAGTGGTCATTATGGAAAGCCTTTTCAGGTAAACCATCAACCAAGCCAAGTCTCACAAGCCTGTTTATATTCTTAAATTTTATGTGCCCTAGTCTCCTGTGCCATAGATTACTCTCATCAACTGAAGCTTTAGCATAAAAACATGACATGTTATTATTCATCCTAATCCCATTAAGATTCACATTATAAATGTCCTTATGCCTAGGTGTTCTATAGTCAATATATTTCTCATCTGGTATTTTAAAATCCTTGCTCAACACCAAGCATTCAGTATCAGTAAATAGAACCTTATTTTTGTTATCACAGACTTGTGATACACTAAAAAGATTGTAATCAAGTTCATTTACCAGAAACACGTTTTCAAAACGCAAGTTCTTGGTGAGAAGAGTTCCTTTGCCTGTGATAGTTCCACATCCGCCTCCAAAGTAAACTTTATCACCATCCTTAATGGGAGTGAAGTTAGTAAGATAATCTGCCTTCCCAGTCATGTGCCTAGAGCATCCACTATCCCAATAGCCATAATCATTTAACTGTTTTTGAATGCCCTGCACATAAAGAAAACAAATTAGTTTTCTTTGGGAACCCAAGCCTGAGCAGACTTGGATTCATCTGGTTGTTCAACAAGAACAGACTTAGTTCTCATAACAACCCCTTGTTCATCCCTTTTTGGACGAAATACCCAGTTAACCCCAATTGGTTTTGTGATGACCTTTGAAATGTAATTAAATCTGTTGTAGGTCATAGAAATCGCATTAGAATTAGGGTTTTGATCTTTCTTAGGTCTCCATGTCAAGCTAGAAGAAGCTTTAGACCCCTTTCCCTGTGGTTGCAAATATTTAGGTCTGGCAACGTTTCTGTCAGCGTTGGATTTGGTCTTGTCAACGCTGAAATTACCCTTGTCAGCGTTGAACCTAGGGTTTGCTACAGAAACCCATAGCCTATTAGACCAAGTATTGGTCTTCTGAAATGGTCTTTGTCCATGAGTGTTAGACCCTTTAGTGAAGAATAGGGCTGGTCTAACAACTTGTGGACTTTGCTCAACAAATGTTTTGGGTCTGACAGTGTTTGACTTTTTAAAAGCGTTGACCTTGGAAGCGTTGACACACTTATATGCTAAATGTGAAAAGCTACCACAAGTGTAACAGGATTTTCTAGACACAACTCTAGGTCTAGAAGAAAAGAAACCTGTTCCATTATCACTAACTTGGCTTTTTGGTGACCTAGTATTCCTATACATTTCTTCATACTTAATGTTAGGTTTTCTAACAGTGTTTGAGCCAAGGTCAATAGTCTTGCCAGTGATTGGGTTTGTTACTTTGATAGGGGTCGACTCATTTGGACTATCACAAAGCATGCCACCCTTGACAAATAAGGTAGGATTGGCTTTCTTCCATTCATTCAAGTCAGTCAACTTTTGCCTATATTCCTCAACTAGGGTAAGGACTCTTGGTGGAGGAATAAATTCCTCTTCTTGGAGTTCTGGTAAACCAGTTCAAGATAAGTCCTTTCTTTGGACACCATAGAAGTCCCCAGCTGGTGGTGGAACACCAGTATAGTCTCTCATCCCAATCCCAGTCATGTCCTTAGGATCCCTCTGTTTATTAACACATTCTCCTAGGGTTTGTGAGGCCTTATCAAATCTCTGAATTTTATGGTCAACATTATCCTTACTCTTGATAGCCTCATCTAACTTAGCCTGTAATTCAGCATTGACCCTTTCCATGATGTTTCTAACATCATTACTAGCATTTAAATCATGTTTTAAGATATTTATTTGATCTTTTAGGACAAATTCCATTTTCTTATACTCAGAAACTGTCTTCTCAGTTTAAGTGAGAGCAATTTGATAGTTAGACAACTTGCATCTCTCAGTACTCACATCACTTAACAATCTTAAAACCTCTTTGTTAAGCTTTTCAGTATTTAAACGACAACCCTTACTACAAAAAGCATCATCGTATACCTCATTGTCTGATGAAGAGGAGGAGTGTGCCATGAGAGCATATTGAACATACTCTTCTTCTTCTATTTCAGCAACCAAACTTTATCCTCTTCCTCATCCTTAGCCAAATAGCTCCAGTCCCATCCAATGCCATCAATTTCTTGCACTGCCACCATGGCCTTAGGATCCTGAGCCTTAACAATTTGGCTTGAGGGTTTTCCAGCATCAGATATTCTTGGAGATCTGCATTCCCTCATAAAGTGCCCCATACGATGACAATTGTAGCACTCAACCTTGGATTTATCAAATCCAGCAGTGTCCTTTGCATTAAAGGTCATCTTCTTCTTAAACCTTCTATTCCACCTGTTTGCTCTTATACTTGCAAGAGCCATGTTCCAATTTATATCCATCTCCTCCAAGTGCTCATCACTTATTTGCTCAAGGTCCTCATATGTAATCATTAAACCATTGGACAATGAAGCAATGTATGCACACACAATATCCAGATCCAAACCAGCAGGCTTAACTTTTGGTGAGTCAATTTTGTATGTGTCAGCGTATGAATGTGAGGAGTTTACAGGATATGATCCAGCGTTGACACATGTTGATCCAGTAACTGGGTGCATGTATGAGTCCTTCTAATCAAATTGACCTTCACTATGTGAGAAGAAGGCCATGTTACTATTGGTAGACTTACTTCCATTCTCCAAAATAGTTTCATTCTCCAACAGCCTCAGTTTGTTGTAGATATCATAAAAAGTAGAACTTTTGTGAGTGTTATTGGCAAGTATAGATCTTGCCTCAATCTTCCACGCATTACCAAGGCTTTTAAGAAAAGTGGCAATAATGTCAATATCACCATCTTGTGTTCCCATGAAGGACAGCTTTCTTGTAATGTCAAGCAGTCTACTTCTCACACTACTAAGCTTCTCATTAGATTGAGCCTTAAAAACAGCATACTCATGCAAGAGTTGCTTCTTCTTCTCTTCCTTAGTGTTAGCATTACCACCATATGCAACTTCAAGGGCTGCCCAAAGGTCTTTTGCAGACTCATAACCTCTGTATTTGTGCTGATTTTCTTGTCCCAAGGAGAGTTTCAGAATGTTTAGGGTTTTCATATCAACCCTTTTCTTTGCTATGTCTTCAGCAGACACAGCTCTACCATCATCAGGTTTTTCTTTCTTATCTTCTTCTGAACATCCTTGAACAGCTGATCTTGTAGCAATGGCATTGGCAATCTTTGCAGCCTTATCGAATGTGTTTCCATATTCAATAATCTCCTAGAGAGTATAGTCATAGATCCCTAGATATTGCTCAAAGTTGAATTTCCACAGCTCAAAGTTATTTGCATCTAGCATGGGAATCTTGATGTTGTAGTTTGAGGAGGAGGAGGTTGCTTCTGGAGTGGATATGATGTTTTTATGGTTTTGTGAAAAATTAGGGTTTTGGTGATCGGTTCTTGTGTTCTTTAAGATCAAAAGTTTCTCAACAAGCTCTGATACCACTTGTTGATCCCAAGTTTAGATCGTTTTAGCTTGTGTAAACGAGATTAGATCAAGTTATACACGTAGAGAAACTTTGTTTATGTATAAAGTAATCTAAGTGTTATGCGGAATTAACACTTAAACAAGAACATACAAAGATGTAAAACAAACTTTCACTTGATTGATAATAACAAACTTGCTTACAATGAAAGTGTTTAACGTATGAAAACTTATGTTGAAACATTACCTAAAGGTCTTCTTTTATAGACATAAGAAGCCTTGTACAAGAGTCTACGTATCAACTATTCTAGGTAAAGATAATTATAGAAAATACAATGTTGAACTTATCTTTACTAGAAACAAACTAGAAACATAATACACGTAGACTATATCTTTCTATTAGTGCTTGTCTTCAACCTATCAACGCTTGACTTCTTCTTGTCAACGCTTGATCTGTCAGCGTTTGTTTTCTTCTTATCAACGCTTGTTTTCCTCTTGTCAGCGCTCAAGTGGACTGGCTACATTTTATTCCCAACACTTGATGTATGGGAGTTAGTACCTCGACCAGACAATATCGATCCCCTTACTCTGAAATGGTTATTCAAAAACAAGATGGATGAGGAGCAAACGGTCATTAGGAACAAGACTCTGTTAGTCGTGAGAGGTTATAAACAACATGAGGGAATTGATTTCGCTGAATCCTTCACCCCGGTTGCTCGAATGGAAGCTATTAGGATTTTCTTGGCATACGCTGCACACAAATCGTTCACTGTGTATCAAATGGACGTGAAGACGGCTTTCTTGCATGGACTGTTAAAAGAAGATGTGTATGTATGTCAACCTGAAGGTTTCATCAACACCGAACATCCAAGCCATGTTTACAAGTTAAAAAAAAATGCTATTTATGGTTTGAAACAAGCTCCGAGGGCATGGTACGAAGAATTATCATCATTTCTTCTACAAAATCACTTCAGCAAAGGAACCATTGATCCAACTTTGTTTATCAAGCACTACGGCAACGACATATTGGTGGCTCAGGTCTATGTAGATGATATTATATTTGGTTCTACTAACCCAAAATATTCCATATTATTTGCAGACCTTATGAAAAGTCGATTTGAAATGTCCATGATGGGGGAAATGACGTTTTTTCTTGGTCTCCAAGTTCACCAATCCCCCCGTGGCATTTTCATATATCAGGCCAAATATGTGCTTGAAATTCTAAAGAAATTTGGAATGGAAAACTGTGATCCTATTGGTACTCCAATGGACACTAAACACAAGCTTGATTTGGATAAGAAAGGAACATTTGTAGATGCTACAAAATACCGAAGTATGATCGGGTCCCTTATGTACTTAACCTCAAGTAGATCGGACATTGTGCATGCTACTTGTTTATGTGCTCGGTACCAGGCTAAGCCAACCGAGAAGCACCTCAAGGAGGTTAAAAGGATCTTTCGTTATCTCCGGGGAACCATTCACATGGGTCTCTGGTATACGAAGGATTCTGGTTTCAATCTAACTAGTTTTTCAGATGTCGACCATGCAGGGTGTCATGATACATTCAAAAGCACTTTCGGTGGAGCACAATTCTTAGGCGAGAAGCTAGTGAGCTGGTCATCAAGAAAACAAGACTGTACGGCGTTGTCCACCGCGGAAGCAGAATATGTGTCTCTATCCGTGTGTAGTGCTCAAGTTCTTTGGATGAGAACACAACTCACGGATTATGACTTTTACTTTAACAAAGTTCCTATTTATTGTGATTCACAATCAGCCATAGCCATATCCTGTAACCCGGTCCAACACTCCAAGACCAAGCACATAGCTGTCCGATTCCATTTCATAAAGGAGCATTTGGAAAGAGGAACGATAGAACTGTTTTTTGTCAAGACGGACTACCAACTAGCCGACATCTTCACCAAAGCTCTTTCTCAAGACATATTTGAATTCTTGGTTCGTCGACTTGGTATGCGTAGCTTCACTCCTGATGAACTTGAACGTCTTGCACATTCGCAGTAACCTTGTATATATCTATCAGAAAATCAAAATACAAAAATATAAAACCTATAAAAACAAAATAAAAAATGAGAAAATCTTTCAAAAATATCAAAAATATTCTTCTCCGACATGTCTCTCAGCATCGATAATATGGACGCACTTAGAAATGTCGCTCAATAACGACACGGGTACGTACATAAAGTTCGAATGAGAGTTCAAATGTTTTCAAAACATGTCTTTTCTACTTTCTTCTCATAATGGCTTATAGTCACATGTCAGACTATAACCCGGTCCCTAAATAAAGGAAAGTCTTTGACTTATCCTCAACAACGAGAAATTCGTTTTTCTCGATCATGAGCTTATATCAAAACATTCAAAGTTTTAAGCTCATGAACTCAATTTTCTCGGACTTTTGAGCACAATTTTTCAAGGTATTTCAAAACAATGTGCTCATATACTTCCCTATTTAAATAGAATCTCTCTTCGAGGGGGAGTATAATGATTTATTAAACATTTTTTCCAAAGTTTCATGACACATTATTCTCTCCATGTTTCATCACTAGTTTCACAAAAATTTCAATTTCATGCAAGTTTTGAGGGGGAGAATAGTGATTAAAATGTGTTATCTTGGATAAGATCTTTGATAAGTGCTTTCTCGTCCTAACATGTGCAAAATGTTTACTTAAATTCTTTCGCATTTTGATGCACATGTGTAGGGGGAGCATTTTTGGTAATTAAGAAAGTCTTTTCTGGTTCGATATCTATACCTTCAACACAATTATTCACGACGATATTGATGTCAAAAGGTGGTTAGGTTTTCGTCCTATGATCCAACCAGAACCGGAGGGATCTTCCCAGGGACAATCCATTAGAACTTAGAAGTCCTTAGGAAAGATGGAGTAGTTGAGTATACGGGAATAATGTCGACTAATGACTTAAGCTAGCACTGGAACAATCATAACAAGGTGCTAGTTATGACGTCTTGGTAAGCATTGAAGGGGTTGAAGAATGAAAAAGAAATGTAAGGTTAAAGGGTGAAAAGAAATAGCCCTCCATACAACTTAGGCAGAAACCGGGTCAATACATCTATTATCAGAATCACTTTGATGATTTCTGATACAGAAGACAAAGCATCATGGACCCAGTGATGCAATGCACAACCCTTCCCAGCCTACTCAAGCTTCTCTCAAAAGAAGTTTGTTTTATTGTCCTGGAGTTCAACTCATTTCTATCGACTTTCTCACTCCGAGATAGTAGATATTGAATAGGTGGCAGTCTGCTCCAGCCTCCTATCACCAATTAAACGTGCACTTATAGAGTCTAGAGCCAACGAGATTCATAAAAATCTCATTAGGACACTTACTTCTTATATCAATTGTTGTTCATCATTAGAAAACAAGCGATAATTTACAGAGTCCTACGCTCTATCCTTGTGGTATTGCTAGAACATTCAGAGTGATACTCTCTAGTATTCACAGTGATGAATGGAAATCCTTCCAGTGTTAACATCAAACAGCACTGCGGTAGGTCATATGCACGATTCAGTTTGAATTAAACATATGCTAACTGGAAAGCAACAGTGGTTTGATTCTTAATTGATTCAAACTCGTTCCAGGTCTCTACGCAGTATCTTTATGATCTTGCCAGAACATTCAGAGTAATACTTTTCAGTATTTACAGTGACGAATGGAAATCCTTCCAGTGTCATTATCAAACAGCACTGCGGTAGGTGACTTGTGCAATTCTATATGAATCAAACTTGTGTCAACTGGAAAGCAACGATGGTTTGATTCTTACTTGATTCAAACTTGTTCCAGGAAATTGAATTGACGACTTAATCAGCAGAATGGAACTGTATGATTCACTCTTTACTATGAATTATCTTTCGATAAATTTAAGTATTGAGAACGGCTACCACAGCCAGAAACCCTGTCAAGGAAGTTCTTTGAACTTACCTAATCACAGGTAAAATATCCTTACTGTATAACGGGAAACCGGAGGAATGCAAACGGTGGCGTAACTTCAAGAAGTCTAATTCAAGACCACATGCTCATATAAATGAAGAAAGCTCAAGAACATCTAAAGACAAAGACTTCCGTTACTCTGATGATCAAGGGAGATTATTTACAAGCTTTCAAGTCAACACAAAACATGAGTATGTGGAGAAAGACACAAGAACACAAGCTGGCAAAGTTACAAGATCATGTCAAGGCAAAGATCAAAGATCCAAGATCACAAGACATGAAAGGAACTATGAAGAAACTCTCAAGACATCGAGCTTCAAAGTCTACAACAACAAAGAAGTGAAGTCACATATTACATGACCACCTCTTAGGGGGAGATTGTTAGAAGTAATTAAAGTGATGGTCATATAATATATCGTTGCGAAGCTCGTGAAAAATGTTATTTAATGATGTCGAGAGTTTTTAGTTATTATTGTTTATGTAATGGGATTTAGTCCCGAACACACAAATGAGGAAGGCCTCCTAAACAATTCTTAATTAGTATAAAAGGCCCCCTAAGCCTCATTTGTGTGTGTGCTTTCCATTTGATTAGTTTTAGAGAGAGAAAGGTATGTTTGTTTCTCTCACTAGGAAAACACCAACTTTGTATTTCTTTTCTTCTCTTCATCTTAATCTAATCTTTGTTTTTTAGTTTAATCATCATCATGTTATTTGTGTTTGATTAGTCGTGTCATTTAGTCTTACACTCCATGTGGGGGAGGTCAGGGGTTTGACTCCTGTCATTCCCCGTGTGGGGGATTTTCCCAGAATTGGCAGCCGGGTTAGAATCTCATCACAATGTCTTGAAGCCCCTTAATGGGAAACTGGATGGATAGCATGGGGGTTGATATTCTCTTCGTGAGATGATTCAAACTCGAGTCGAGAGACTTGGTGCCTTGGTGGCACGCAAGATACTCCCTTGTACCAAACTGCCGTTAAAAAAAAACCCCTTTGAGTATTACACCATACTGGTCTTGAACCCCTTTAAATTTAACTGTATGGCCATTATTTGTTCATGAAAGGTACAGTCTCTGATTAAATAGCTAAAGCTACCACAAATAAAGCAAGATTTCATACCAAAGTTATATCCAATAACCGGTCTTCTAGGACTCTCACTATGTGTGGTGGTCTCGCTAACAATCTTCTTATGAGATTTCACATGCTCAAAGGCACAACTAGGTTTTTACTATCCTGATGAAGACATAGATACAAACTCCTCATCACTATCTTAAACATATTCCTCAATAAGAGGAGCATCATTCCAGACCTTGGGTTCACAAACAACTTTTGGTTCATAGACAACCTTCTGTTCAGTTATAGCTGGTGTACTTTCATTCTCACATATTTCACTAGTGATAGATTTGCAAGAGGAATAGTCACTTGATTTAGATTCAGACTCACTAGTTGTTGACCTTTTCGTACCATATGTAAAATTAGACTCATCTATCTTTACATCTTGTTTGGGAGGCATGAAGATTCCTGATAAAGAGGGGGGGGGGGGGGGGGGCGTATTGCATGCATCGCATCAACATATATGTTATTTTCAAGAGTGTTCTCTCAATCATTTTTGGTACTTTTAAAAACACTCTGAGATATCTCCTTTTCATAATTTAATCCACCTACATGTACTTGATCTCCATAACTTAATCCAGATTTATCATAATATCTCATTTGAGTTTAACTAGCTTACTTAGATCCTTAAAATATTTTTGCCAAAGGATAAAAAATCTTCTCATATTTAAGTTAATAATTAAATCCTCTTTTTCTTTTAAGGCAATTTAAATCCTCTTTTTCTTTTAAGGCAGTTTGCTAGCTGTTTCTTAGTGGTTTTAAGCTCAATCTTTTTCTCATTTAAGCTAAGAGATAAAAATCTGGTTTTCTCTTCATAGGATAGCTGACTATTTTCATAATAGATTAACCTAGCTTCTACTTGTTTTAAACCTTTTTTATAAGCAATTATTTCAACACTATCATCACTTATTTTCTCACTTTGTTCACCAAACAATTTTTAAGGTTATTGTATTTTTTCAAACATGTTTTAGAACAAGATTGCATCTCAGAATCTGTTTCATAGTCGTTGTAGGTGATGGCCATCATAAAATGGCTCTCTGAGTCTGACTCTACCGTCCAATCAACAACTTTCCCATCAACAGACATCAAGGCATTAGAGTCCTCCTGTTTTGCAGACTTCTCATTGCTCTTGTACCCAACACTTCTAGTAAATCTCTTCTATCCTCAACCTTCTTATACTTTCATTCCCTATCAAAATGCTCATTATGGTGACAGTTAAGCATTCTACTTTTGATTTATAAAAACCAAGAAGTTCCTTTGAATTAAACTATAATTGTCTTCTTGTACAACCTATTTAACCTAATAGAAATCACAGCCCCTGCCATTTTAAGTCCATCTCCTCTAAATCAACATCTTTAATGTGATCCAGATCATCACAGTTCATTTGTAGTCTATTTGACTGGTTAGAAAAGAAAGAATATATAACATCATCAATATACGACGATGACTTCTTTCTGTGAGAGTTTGAACCTGAAGAGGATGAAGAACCACTAGCGGTACTAAAGTTGTTAGTAGCGTTAGATCTTTCAGATACAAAAGATGCATTTTGTGTACTTGATGATGATGGCCTAGAAGTTCCTTTAACATCAGTCTCAAACACTCTCAGATTGTTGTGCAAATCATTAAAAAAAGAGTATCAATATCAAAGTTGTTCATCATAATCAGAGAGATTTGTTTCCAAGATTCAGACAAGGATCTTAGAAACTTCATGTTCGCATCTTCAATTGACACACCAGCACCATGATTTTTGGCCAGAAGTTTATAAAATCTGTCATGATCCTTGTGGATGCCTTCTAAACTTGTTACAGAGTAGCTTTCAAACTGTTGCTTCAACATGGAATTCTTTATTTTTTAGACTGAGTGTTTCCACCAAATCTTGTCTTGATTGCTTGCCACATGATCTTAGCATCATTATAGTTGTGAAAGCTTGCTAGATGGTATTTTGGTAAGGTCATCAGCAAAGTAAGTATGGATTTTCTCTCATTCTCTCTAGCTTGGATTTCAGCAACGGTATTGAGGGTCAGAATTTTGATTGTCCAATCAAGAGCAGTTACTACATTAACTTTTCAATTCCCCTTATGTATAACTCCCCACAAAGAAAAATGTGTATGACTTAGGTAGTGTTTATTAATCCCAAATCAATCCATAACATAATATTTAGAGAGAGAAAGAGAAGAAAGTAGAGAGAGAAACTAGAGAGAATGGTGGAAGGTTAATAAACTAAGAGAGAGAAAGTAAATGAACCAACACCCTCTTCCACACATGGATGAAGATTTATATACCCACGAGCTTGGTGGGCTCGTGGGATTTGTGGTTGAGTCGGGCTTGGCTTTGTTGGGAATAAAATATAGCCAGTCTACTTGAGCGCTAACAAGAGTAAAACAAGCGTTGATAAGAAGAAAACAAACGCTGACAGATCAAGCGTTGACAAGAAGAAGTCAAGCATTGATACATTGAGGACAAGCACTGATGGAAGGATATGATCTACGCGTTTATTATGTTCTAGATTACTTCTAGTAAAGATAGGAACAACAATGTATTTTCTATATTTATCTTTACCTAGAATAGCTGATACGTAGATTATTGTACAAGGCTTCTTATGCCTATAAAAGAAGACCTTTAGGTTATTGTTCAACATAAGTTTTCATACGTTAAATACTTTCATTGTAAGCAAGTTTGTTATCATTAATCAAAGTGAAAGTTTGTTTACATCTTGTGTGTTCTTGTTTAAGTGTTAATTCCGCGTAACAATTAGATTATCATATACATATACAAAGGTTTCTCTAAGTTTATTACTTGATCTAATCTCGTATACATAAAGCTAAATCGATCTAAGTTTGGGATCAACAAGTGGTATCAGAGCTTGTTGAGGAACTTTTGATCTTAAAGAACACAAGAACCTTAAAATCACCAAAACCCTAATTTTCTCAAAACCCTAAAAACATCATGTCAAATCCAGAAGTAACCTCGTCCTCCTCACCTTTACCAAACATCAAGATTCCCATGCTTGATGCAACCAACTTTGAATTGTGGAAATTCAACTTTGAGCAATATCTGGGGATCTATGACTACACTCTTTGGGAAGTTATTGAATATGGAAACACATTCAATAAAGCTCAAAAGATTGCTGATGCCATTGCTGGAAGAGCAGCTGTTGCTGGATGTTTAGAAGCAGATAAGAAAGAAAAGTCTGATGATGGTAGAGTTGTGTCTGCTGAAGACATAGCAAAGAAAAGGGTTGATATGAAAACCCTAAATATTCTGAAACTCTCTTTGAGACAAGAAAACCAGCATAAATACAGAGGTTATGAATCTGCTAAGGACCTTTGGGCAACTCTTGAAGTTGCATATGGTGGCAATGATGATACTAAGGAAGAGAAGAAGAAGCAACTCATGCATGAGTATGCTGTTTTCAAAGCTCAACCCAATGAGAAACTCAGCAGTGTGAGAAGCAGACTACTTGACATTACAAGCAAGCTGTCCTTCATGGGGACACAACTTGGTGATGTTGATATTAATGCCACTTTTCTTAAAAGCCTTGGTGAAGCATGGAAGATTGAGGCAAGATCTATACTTGCCAATAACACTCACAAAAGCTCTACTTTTGATGATATCTACAACAAACTGAGGCTGTTGGAGAATGAAACTCTCTTGGAGCATGGAAGTAAGTTTACCAACAGTAACATGGCCTTCTTCTCACATAGTGAAGGTCAATTTAATTAGAAGGACTCTTACATGCATTCAGTTACTGGATCATCATGTGTCAACGCTGGAATATGTCCTATCAACGCCTCATATTCAGACGCTGACACATACAAAAGTGACTCACCAAGAGTTAAACCTGCTGGTTTGGATCTGGATACTGTATGTGCTTATATTGCTTCTTTGCCCAATGGTTCAGTGATTACATATGAGGACCTTGAGCAAATAAGTGATGAGCACTTGGAAGAGATGGATATTAAGTGGAACATGGCTCTTGCTAGTATAAGAGCAAACAGGTGGAATAGAAGGTTTAAGAAGAAGATGACCTTCAATGCAAAGGACACTGCTGGATTTGATAAATCCAAGGTTGAATGCTACAATTGTCATCGTATGGGGCACTTCATGAGGGAATGCAGATCTCCTAGAAGATCTGATGCTGGCAAACCCTCAAGCCAAATTGTTAAGGCTCAGGATCCTAAGGCCATGGTTGCAGTGCAAGAAATTGATGGTATGGTATGGGATTGGAGCTATTTGGCTAAGGATGGGGAAGAGGATAAAGCTTTGGTTGCTGAAATTGAAGAAGAAGAGCATGTTCAATATGCTCTCATGGCACACTCCTCCTCTTCATCAGATAATGAGGTATACGATGATGCTTTTTGTAGTAAAGGTTGTAGGTTAAATACTGAGAAACTTAACAAAGAGGTGTTAAGATTATTAGATGATGTGAGTACTGAGAGATGCAAACTGTCTAATTATCAACTAGCTCTCACTCAAACTGAGAAGACAGTTTCTGAATACAAGAAAATGGAATTTGACTTGAAAGATAAAATAAATATCTTAAAACATGAGTTAAATGCTAGCAATGATATTAGGAGCATCATGGAAAGAGTTAATGGTGAGTTACAGGCTAAGTTAGATGAGGCCATTAAGAATAAGGATAATGTTGACCTTAAAATTCAGAGATTTGATAAGGCCACACAAACCCTAGGAGAATGTGTTAATAAACAAAGGGATCCTAAGGACATGACTGGGATTGGGATGAAGGACTACTCTGCGGTTCCACCACCAGCTGGTGACTTCTATGGTGTCCAAAGAAAGGACCTATCTTGGACTGGTCTACCAGAACTCCAAGAGGAGGAATTTGTTCCTCCACCAAGAGTCATTACCCCAGTTGAAGAGTATCAACAGAAGTTGACTGACTTGAATGAATGGAAGAAAGCCAACCCCACCTTATTTGTTAAGGGTGTCTTGTTATGTGAAAGTCCAAACGAGTCAACTCCTATTAAGGTAACAAACCCAATCACTGGTAAAGCTGTTGACCTTGGCTCAAACACTGTTAGAAAACCTAGTGTCAAGTATGTAGAAACGTATAGGAATACTAGGTCACCTAAGAGCCAAGTTAGTAATAATGGAACAGGCTTCTTCTCTTCTAGACCTAGGGGTGTGTCTAGAGAAGCCTGTTACACTTGTGGTAGCTTGTCACATTTAGCATATAAGTGTGTCAACGCTTCCAAGGTCAACGCTGTTAAAAATTCAAACGTTGTCAGACCCAAAACTTGTGTGCAGCAAAGTCCACAAGTTGTTAGACCAACCCCATTCTTCACTAGAGGGTCTAACACTCAATGGACAAAGACCATTTCAAAATACAAACACTTGGTCTAATAGGCAATGGGTTTTTGTAGCAAACCCTAGGTTCAACGCTGACAAGGGTGATTTTAGCGTTGACAAGACCAAATCCAACGCTGACATAAACGTGACCAGACCTAAATATTTGCAGCCACATGGTAAGGTGTCCAAAGCTTCTTCAAGCTTGACATGGAGACCTAAGAAAGATCAAAACCCTAATGATAATGGGATTTCAATGACCTGCAACAGATTTAATTACATTTCAAAGGTCATTACAAAACCTATTGGGGTTAACTGGGTATTTCATCCAAAGAGGGATGAACAAGGGGTTGTTATAAGAACTAAGTGTGTTCTTGTTGAACAACCAGATGAATCCAAGTCTGCTAAGGCTTGGGTTCCTAAAGAAAACTAACTTGTTTTCTTTATATGCAGGGCATTCAAAAACAGGTCAATGATTATGGATATTGGGACAGTAGATGCTCAAGGCACATGACAGGGAAGGAAGATTATCTGACCAACTTCACTCCCATTAAGGATGGTGATAAGGTTTACTTTGGAGGCGGATATGGAACTATCACAGGCAAAGGAACACTTCTCACCAAGAACTTGCGTTTTGAAAATGTATTTTTGGTAAAGGAACTTGATTACAATCTTTTTAGTGTATCACAAGTTTGTGATAACAAAAATAAAGTTCTGTTTACTGATACTGAATGTTTGGTGTTAAGCAAGGATTATAAGATCCCAGATGAGAAATATATTGACTATAGAACACCTAGACATAAAGACATATATAATGTGAATCTGAATGGGATTAGGATGAATAACATTGTGTCATGTTTTTATGCTAAAGCTTTAGTAGATGAGAGTAATCTATGGCACAAGAGACTAGGGCACATAAACTTTAAGAATATAAACAGGCTTGTGAGACTTGGCTTGGTTGATGGCTTGCCTGAAAAGGCTTTCCACAATGACCACTCTTGTGTTGCATGTCTTAAAGGCAAGCAACACAAGGTCTCATTCAAGTCTAAACAGGTGCACTCTAGTACTAGACCACTTCACTTACTTCATATGGACCTATTTGGTCCAACCAATATAGAGAGTTTGAATGGTAAATCATACTGCTTTGTTATCACAGATGACTTTTCTAGGTTTACTTGGACCTTCTTTTTAGCTATGAAGAGTGATAATGCAGACACTTTAATTGATCTTATCACTCAGATTGAGAAGAAAACAGGTAATGAAGTTAAAATGCTTAGAAGTGACAATGGTGGTGAGTTTAGGAATAAACTTTTAGATGATTTTTGTGCCAGGAAAAGGATTACTAGGCAGTTTAGTGTTGCCAAAACCCCACAGCAAAATGAGGTTGCTGAGAGGAATAATAGAACCCTAATTGAAGTAGCCAGAACTATGTTGGCTGATGCTCATTTCCCCATAGCTTTTTGGGCTGAGGCTGTGAATACAGCTTGCTATGTTCAAAATAGAGCATTGGTCAACAAGATACAGAACAAAAAACCTTATGAATTATTGGGGAAGGAAACCTAATATTGGTTTTCTTAAACCTTTTGGCTGTCATGTAGTTGTTCTTGATACTAGTGATGCCTTAGGTAGATTTAGTGCAAAAGGTGATGAAGGCTACTTCATGGGGTATTCAGTGCAGAGCAAGGGATATAGGGTTTACCTTAAGAAGGAAAAACGTATTCTTGAGAGAGTACATGTTAGGTTCTTAGAGAGTAAACCTAGTGACCCTGAAAGTGGTCCAAATTGGTTGTTTGACTTGGAACCTCTATCTAGAACTTTAAATTATATGCCTGTTACTAATCCAGACATTGTGAAGGTAACTTCCATTGTTATGGAAGAACAAGTTGTTGATGTTTCAGGTACACAGATTAATAAAGAGGTTGGATCACAAGCAAAAAAGTCTTCTCCTATACTAGAGTAAGTTGTTTCTTGCTATTTGGAGTAATCAGTAGCTTGGATTTGCTTGCTATTATTAAAATGATAGTTTGTTATAGATTTAATTAGATTATTTGCTTATTTTTGATATTTTTAAGTCTGCTTATTTTGTTGCTGAATTGTGCTGAGATTCTGAATTGAGTAGTGTTAAGTCATAGGATTCGTAGCTTATCATATTCGTTCAGTAGGGATTTTCAGCTTATTTACTTATGCTTATTTGGGTTTTTCGTTTGGACCGCTTATTTGTCTTGGCTTTTTAGTATTTCTACCTTATTCATTTGTTTTACCTGCTTATTGCATTTTAAACTGCTAATTGGGATTTGAGAGTGCTGATTCCTTTTTCTTAGCTTATTTTGGTGTTACATTTGCTGTTACACTCTCAGGCTCATTTGGCCTAAGAGCTTTCTGTCCAAGATAAAAAAAAAATCCAAAAAGTAAAAAAAAATATAAACAAAATAAATATTGTCTGTCCTGGGACTCGAACCTAGGACCTCTCGCATAGCATACCAACGTCCCAACCATCTTGTCTAGACACCTTTTTGTTAATAACTTCACATAGTTTAATTAATATACCCTTTTTAATTACTGGCAGTTTTAAGTTAGTTTAATTACAAGTTTCTAGTTTATTTAAAATTTAATTAAAAGTTTTATTTTAATTCAGTTTTCTTTTAATATAGAAAAAATAATAAAAAAATAAAATAAAATAATAAAAAGATAAAAAAATATTTTAAATTTCTTTTTTAAATTAGTTTAGGTTTTAAATAGTTTTCATAAAAGTCTTTAAAAGAGTTTTTAATTAAGTTTTAATTTTAAAATATATTTTTCATTTAAGGTTTTTACAAGTTTTTAATTAATCTAGTTTAAATTGAAAATAGTTTAAATTTTCTTTTATTTAAAATAGTTTTATTTTAAGTTTTCAAATTTAGTTTTAAAATTAGATTTCAATTTATTAAAGTTTTGTTTAAAAGTAGATTTTAATTAAAAGTTTTTAAGTTTTATTAATTAGTTAAATTTTATATTCTTATTAATAGTTTAGATAGTTAAAATTACGATAGTTTTCCTTAAATTAAATAGATTTTATTATTAAATAGTCTAGTTTAAAATATATAAATTCGACACCAAAAACAAATAATCTTACGTTAATCGGAAATCAATTCGAGTGAGTCGAGGAAAAACGAACATTAATTGTTAAAAATCTAACAAAATCCTTTTATCAAAATGGCGCCGCTGCCGGTTCGCTCGTACGATTGACGATTTTTTGTGAAGACGTTTGGATTTTGGGATCCGTTCTTCTTGAACGTTAATTTTATTGCACAAAAATCAAAAATACAAAAAAATCAAAAACTTAAAAATACAAAAAAATTAAAAAATCACAAAAGCAATTTCTTTCCTAAGAATTGCACAAAAAAAATTAATTAAAAAAATCAAAAGTAATACTTTTTCCTAAAAGTACTACACCAAAAATATTACGTATTAGTGTTAATTTTTAGTTCGATTTCTTTCGTTTTTATTGTGAATATATATTTTTCTAAAAAATACAAAAAGATTTTTCATTTTACTATATTCTATTACGTAGCACAATAATTTACCTACTTTTCAAATAAGCCTTAGTTGGGATTTCATCACCTAACTATTGTAGTCGAATCCTAAACGAAATAAAAAGGCAAAATAGATAAATACTAGTAAGACGTTTGAACTCGATTTATACAAACTATAAGGTGGGTATAAGGCGACGCGCTATAAAAGGCCGTCTAAGGAAAAAGGTTTTTAAGTGCTTTGTGCCACCTCGTTTCCCCGCTTGCTTGTGCGTATATTGAGAGGGACGACCGATTATTGGTTTGCCGACTCAAGTAGTACTTAAGTATATATTTTTGTAGCTTTTTACTATTGCTCCTCGAGAGGGAAAATCCTTTTCCTCTCAAAGTCGACCGAGGTCACCTACCTCATTCCAAAGTTTTAATTGTATGCGCACTCGCGCGCGTACATACATACCGAGTGGTGTACCAAATACTTCTAATTCTTCCAAAAAGAAGAAGAAGAAAAACAAAAAGACCGTCATTCAAGCCGATCCCGAGAATCGAGCTTTCGACATAACGATGGCAACGGATAATCGACCAATGATTGAGATTCTTCAATCTCACGTTGAAGGAAATGATGACGCGATTGTGGTGCCGACCATTGGAGCTAATCATTTTGAACTTAAACCGGATTTTATTCGAATGGTTTCCGCTACACCATTTTTAGGTCGTACTAATGATGACCCACACGCTCATATCAAACGTTTCATCCAATTAGCTAATACCGTCAAATACAATGGGGTGCCACAAGAGGCCGTTCGCCTCCAACTTTTTCCTTTTTCCCTCGAGGGACAAGCCCGGATTTGGCTTGATAAGGAACCACCCCAAAGTATTACCACATGGATCGACTTAGAGACCAAGTTCATTAATTACTTTTTCCCACCATCACGGACCACCGCTTTAAGAAATGAAATAATCAATTTTGAGCAAAAATATGGGGAAACGTTTAGTGAGTCTTGGGATCGATTTAAAGAGCTTTTGAGAAAATGTCCACAACACGGTTTCACCAAAGTGCATCAAATAAATACGTTTTACAATGGTTTGTCTCTAAATGACCAAGACTCACTTAATAGTGCCGCGGGGGGCAATATTCTTGTGAAAACCATGAACGAGGCTTGGGCCATTATTGAGAACAAGGCAAAAGTGCAAACCAAAAGTGTTAGGGCTAATATGGCAAGTGCTAGTACGAGTAATAATGAGGTGAATGATCAAATTAATAAACTTACTTCACTTGTTGAAAAACTCGCTTTAAGAACCGACGCCCTCACCACTCATGTGCATGCCGTGAAAGATAATAGTAAAACGTGTGAGACTTGTGGTGGACCACATTCATATTTCAATTGTGACAAGGTTTATAATCAACAACAACAAGTTTGTGCTTTTAATGCTAATGAAAGGGTTCCATTTAAACCTAATGTTGATGTTAACCATTTGTCTTACAATAGTACTAATTATTTGGCTCCCCCCGGTTTCGTAGCACCTCAAAGACCACCCCCACCCGCCCAAAATACCCAATACCAAAATAGGAACCAAGGTCCTCAAATGGGTAATTTTCAAGAGAATGCTAATCAAGGGAATTTTAATGGTCAAACTCAAGGGTTTCAAAATAATCAAGGTTTTTATAATAACAACGGTTTTCAATATCAAAACCAAGGTTTTCCTAATCAAGGGGTTAATAATCAAGGGTTCAATCAAATGAATATGCAAAACCCTCAAATGGACTTGGTTCTACAAAAATTGACCGAACATAAGAAAATCATGCAAGCTATGCAAGCATCTACTAGACAAATGCAAGAGTCCAACGATAAGAGATTTTTGACTATGTTGCAAACCCTTAGACCCCAAGGTGCCTTACCATCCAATACCGAGATTAACCCTCGTGCTAATGTGAGTGCTATCAATACTCGAAGTGGAGCCACTTTAGTGGGACCTTCCATCTCTTCGCCCATAAAGGAGAGACGAGGCCCGGAGGTCATAATGAGTAATCCTACTCCCCCTCCGGTGATCCCCCCCACTACCACTCCTAGTTCTAGTCCTCCATTGCCGAAAGAGCCTATTCCTACGGTTGTTCAAGAAGCGAGTCCTTCTCCTTCTCAACCTAAGCCTAATATTCCTTATCAATCTAGGTTAGGCAAGACTAAAGTGCTCAACAAAGATGACATTCATGTCTCTAACTTTTTAAAAATGATTTCCAATGTGAATGTTAACGTAAGCCTTATTGAAGCACTTGCTCAAATGCCAAAATTTGTCAAAATGTTTAAAGATTTGCTCAATAAGAAGGAAAAAATGGTTGAGCTCGTTAACACCCGTTTAAATGAGAATTGTTCCGCGGTTCTTCTCAAAGAGCTTCCCGAAAAGCTAGGAGATCCCGGACGATTCGTGTTACCTTGCTCGTTTCCTCAAATCGATGATTGTATGGCTTTAGCGGATCTCGGCGCTAGCATCAATCTTATGCCACTTTCTGTTTGGAAACATATGTCATTACCCGACCTTGTACCGACTCGTATGACTTTAGAGTTAGCTAATCGAACTCTCGCATACCCCGTTGGTATTGCCGAAGATGTTTTTGTTCGAGTTGGTACATTCACTTTTCCCGTGGACTTTGTCGTCGTCGACTATGAGATGGATCCTCGTATTCCGTTAATACTTGGTAGACCATTCTTAAGGTCCGGAAGAGCCTTAGTGGATGTAGCCGAAGGGGAGTTAATTCTTAGGGTTAGGGATGAACAACAAGTTTTTAAAATGGGAAAAATCACAAATAAATCAAATGGAAAAGAGTCGGTCAATATGATTGATGTTCTTAATTATGATAATGAAGAGATTTTTATTAATCCTTTTGGAATTGAAAAATCTACTCAAAATGATTTTGTGATAAAATCATCCCTTCCCTTAGAGCCTCAAATTTTTGATACTCCCATTTATGACACCGATAGTGATGACACTTCTTCAAGTGATCACACTATCTTCGGCTTAGACGACTCGTCTTTTGACCCACCCACTTTTGACCCACCCACTTTTGACCCACCCACTTTCGACCCACCCATTTATGATCAACCAATCTTTGATACCTACGATGATGACACTTCTTTAAGTGATCTCATTAATTTTAATGACCCACCCCATGAGCTTAATACACCTCATATCTCTATGAGTGATTCTTCCATGGAGACTCCTTTTGACTTTTATACTCCAATTTTAGAAGTCATGACTATTGAGGAGAATCCTCCACTCTTAGAGATCTTACCTACTTTAGAGGTTATTCCATTTGAGGAGGATTTAGATATCTTTCTAAATACCTATTTTCCTCATGAGGAAGAGTTTTCCTATGACTCCGACGATACTTATGTTTTCACATCAAGTTTGGAAGAGGATGACTTTCCCACTATGGATTTTGATGATATTTTGAGCTTAAATGTCACTACCTCTTGCTATTTTCCCGTTAAGGAATCGGTGTTTGATCACGGAATAGAGACTTTAGTGCTTTCATTGCCATATCTCCATAACACCTTCCCTAGTAAGAGACTTTTGCCTAAGGATACCCCACTTTTCTATGACTTGCGTACCACCTCGGGGTTTATTTCCTTTTGTGATGGAAATTATGTGTTTGACCCGGGTGGATTTTCATGGGGTATGCCTTGTATGACTTTGTTTCACCCTCTATCATGGATAGATTTTCCTCCCTTGGAAATCTCGGTTTTCCATGATTTTCCCATTTGAATGATGATATTCAGGAAATCGAGTCGAGCTAGAGACTCGTGTTGAAAAATAAAGCATCGTATAACTAGGTTAGATTTTTACCCTTTTCCACCTTTTTACCCTTCACCCATTTTCACCAATAAGTGTAGGGGGAGCCAAGTAGGTTGTTTGTTTTGTGTTGTGAGTGTGCAGGGACAAGAGCTTTAATGATCCACTTTTGGTACTTTTGACGAGACCCGTGTTCCCGTGTTACCCGTGTACCCGGTTCCTTCGATAAGTTTTTGCTATTGTGATTCAATCTTGTATATAAATAAAACAAATAAATGTAATCACTTTAGTTGTCCTTTCCTTAGCTCGATTTTAAACAACGTACTCAATGTCCTAAGTGTAGGGGAGTTAATTCTCCCACATGCTTAAACATTGAGGACAATGTTTATATTAAGTGTAGGGGGGATTTCTATCGAAATTTTAGTGGGCTTTTCCATGAATTTGACCCCATTTTACCGGAAAATTTAAAAAATTTTCAACGTTTTTCAAATTTTTGATCTATTTTGGCCTAGTAGTATTTTCTTGTATTTTCTTTCCTTTTGTCATTACATCGTATTAATAATTTTCCGTTTTCAAGAATAAAGTCAAAATAAATAAATAAATAAAATGGTTTTAACAAGTTTAGATGTCTTTGATATATTAGGCCCGTCGTGAATATTTTGACTCAACCCGAGTTTATTTATCTAAGTTTGCTCTAGCTAGTATCCTTAACCATATGGACCTTAATTGGTTTATTAGGCTAAGCATCCACGAGTCTCATTCCTTGAGATTTTAAATTGTGGAGAACGAGAGATGATAGAGTTAATTATAAGTTCGGTATTCTTTCATTAACTTATGTGAGTTAGTTATGAGCTTTTTCTCCCATCACTTGTTAATAAATATAATTGCAATAAATAAGGTTGTACGATTTAAAAGGTTACTTAGCTTCTAGCACAAGATCGTTTAAAAGTTGCTCGGTATTAATTAGAGTTCATAGCCAAGGCATAACTTATTGATACGGGAAGAGAAGATTGGCTTATCCAAAAAGGCCCTAACAAGGCATGAGGATACCCGAGTCCAAAAAGGCCCTCACAAGGCATGAGGATTCACTTTTTGCTAAAGATCCTAAGATGATGTGAAGATCATTAATCCAAATCAATATGAAGGATCAAGACACACGACGAGAAGCAATTACTCCCCTAAAGATCATGGAGAAGTCTATCCAAAAAGACCCTAACAAGGTATGAGGATAAATAGATCCAAGTCCGAAAAGGAGGCGGATCGTTGTATATCAAAATCCTAAATAAAGAAGAGGATAAATGGAGAAGTCGTGGTCAACGTTTGAAGCATCTTTCACTCCTTATGAAGATGTGTACCAAAATGAAGAGAAGACCATAATTTCAAGATCGTCTCTCAAGATTTGAAGTTTGAAGTACAAGCCAAATATCGGTCCGAGAAAGGTCTCAAATCGTGAAACGAGTTATGCCAAGATATGAACTTTATGAGGTTTCGAGAAGCCGTTTTAAAAGATTTTGTCCTTTAGCTAACTATTGATTAAATCGTCCCACTTTATTTTCGGCCTTAATAAATTATCGAAATAAGTCAAAAATGCATCCTCGTGATCATTTAAGACAAAAATAAAATACAAGAGATACACCGTAGGAATAAGGGGGTCTAAGTGATTAACTAAACCACATGAGTAAGTGTTAGTTGTGCTAACTTGTAATAGCAATGATCTCGTTTTTAAGCTTGGTTTGGGGAACGTGAAACTTGAGGGTGATTAATATTCATGACACCAAAGCCCTAATCTAAGTCTTAGACTTCTTCACGAGTTTCTTCCATCTAATAAATTTCAAGTTTATAAATTATTTTAACTTTTGTTTCCTTTTAATCTTTTCATCATAGTAGTAATAGTTTATCTTAATAAAGGCCAAGATGGGTTATTAATGAGAAAAATGTAACTTTACGCTTTAAAATTATGCATTGCATGGGGTCATTGCAATGGTCAAGTGTAGGGGATTTAATAAGTGTGTAAACACTTATCCTTTTGCCACTAAAATCGAGGAAAAACAAGACCTAATCATGTGTTTTATATCATAAAAATCGGAATTACGCGTGGTTTTGTGTTTTTGTGTTAAAATAGGTACAAATGATCAAAAGAAGAGAAAACACGGGATTTCACGGTCAAATGTCGAAGAAAAGTCAAGAAAGAGACAAAGACAAAGTCAAAAGACCAAGAGTGTGCCAAAGATTACGAAAATCAACAAAAAAAGACACGAGACTAAAGAAAAATCAAAATCAAGATTCAATTTTGTTCACGGATTCAAGTCTTTGAAGGATTTTAGTCGTGTGGGTCCCACATTGAATAAATGGGCTCAAAAGCCCATTTAAGGATTTCAATCATCCACTTCATAGTTAAAATAGGCCCAAAGAAAGCCCAAATATAAAACAAGTAAGACGAATGGAGTCATTACTATTGGGCCAGAGCCCATTTGACTAAATAAACAGACTACGGGAAAGTAAAGTTTATTTAGTCAAATGGGCTCTGGCCCAATTGTAATGACTCCATTCGTCTTACTTGTTTTATATTTGGGCTTTCTTTGGGCCTATTTTAACTATGAAGTGGATGATTGAAATCCTTAAATGGGCTTTTGATCCCATTTATTCAATGTGGGACCCACACGACTAAAATCCTTCAAAGACTTGAATCCGTGAACAAAATTGAATCTTGATTTTGTTTTTTCTTTAGTCTCGTGTCTTTTTTTGTTGATTTTCGTAATCTTTGGCACACTCTTGGTCTTTTGACTTTGTCTTTGTCTCTTTCTTGACTTTTCTTCGACATTTGACCGTGAAATCCCGTGTTTTCTCTTCTTTTGATCATTTGTACCTATTTTAACACAAAAACACAAAACCACGCGTAATTCCGATTTTTATGATATAAAACACATGATTAGGTCTTGTTTTTCCTCGATTTTAGTGGCAAAAGGATAAGTGTTTACACACTTATTAAGGATGTTTTACTTGTTCAGGTCTATGTTGATGATATCATTTTTGGATCCACCAATCCAAAGATGAGTGAGGATTTTTCCAAGCTTATGACAAACAAACTCAAGATGAGTGCTATGGGGGAGATGAACTTCTTTCTAGGGTTACAAGTTCAGCAGAAAGAAGATGGTATCTTCATCTCCCAGGATAAATATGTGGCAGAGATCTTGAAGAAGTTTGGCTTTTCTCCACATGAAAAGAGGGATACTACTCCTATGGACAGAGAACACCCTTGGGGAAAGATTGGAGATGGGAAAGATGTGGATGTGATATTTGTAAAATCACACTTGTTTAGGAAAACAAGGCAATAATATAGGGTAAGCACGACGATTTAGGAAAACCGTGTGTAAATGACCCTAAAAGTGAGTTCGTTCTCGAGGAGGCTAGTGCGTTGTGTAATGAATTGATTTTGGTTTGTGATTATATTTCTAAGAAAAAGAAAATAGAAATGGGGTGAGAAAAGAATGACGGTTACGAAGACGGATCGAGCTAAGACGAAAAGGCGTTCGCGTAAAACCGTAAAAAAACTACAAAATTAAAACTTTTGAACCTAAAAATTAAATAAAAGTTAAAACAAGTCTAAAATAATATAAATAAGAATAAAAATCCAATAAAAATATTTTAAAACCTTTTATTAATTAAATATTCAATTTTAAATGCTAATTAAAGCCCTAAAATTAAATATAATTAATCAAAATGTCCAAAATATTATTTTATTGAACAAATAACTTACTTATATTATCTAAAGACTAAAAAGTATTTTTCCTAATTTTTAAAAACTATTTTTATATTTTTAAATCACTAAAAACTATTTTAAAACTAAAATAATTATAAAAAATAATAAAATAATGCCAAAAATAATTTGACAATTTCAAAAATCCTAAATTATACTAAAGAACAGTAGAAAAATGAAAAAGTTTGAAAAATATAAAAATTTTCACTAAAAGACAAAAACAGTTTGAATTAAAACCCTAATTAAACTAATTTAATTATAAAAAAATAAATAAAAGGTGAACAGTAAAATAATTTTTGACTAAAAATCTTAAAATGTTTTTCTTAATCTATTAAAAATGTTTAAACTGCAAAATATTGATTTTCGGCACTAAATGCCAAAAACAGATTAATAAAAAGTATTTAAAATAGCAATTAAACCTAAAAAATAGCAAATGAACAGTAATAAAAATTTTACCTAAACAGAAAAATAAGAAATAAAATTAGAAAAATATTGAAACTGGTTTGAAACCCTAACTCTAAACTTAGTGGACTAAAGACAAAAAGTTAAGAAAACTGATAGTGACATGTGTTTGGTTTTGTCTGCTAGTTGAGCAGTACTAACTTTTGTGCTACCAGTGGGAAGTTTGTTCCCACTGCTAGTGTAAATTGAAGGTCTGGTGATCTTTTAAGCTTAGGAAAGCTTTTGGCTTGGTTTCTTTTGGAACAAAAGGCACCCCTATACTCAGTTGAGTATAGGGAGTCAATGTAAACACAAAAACACACAAGTCACTTAACAAATTCAAGCACAAATGGGCAAATAATGTTACTGATGAAGGTTAAGTGTTTACTGATGAATGCTAACTTGTACTTGCACAAAAACAAATTTTAAGCCCTAAGATCTTGCACACAGTGATACCAAATAGCATACAAGCCCTACACAATCCTCAAACATCCTATATACTAGCAATGATCAAGATTTGGAGGGTCAAATTCCACAAAACAGGCAGAAAATTGGGTTACTAAATTTATGCTATTTTCCTCAATATTAATCATGCACTTGTGTTGAAAACTTCACCAAACTGACAACCAAGAACACATATATCCTATTAACCACCTAAAAAGTGTTTAAAACAGGTTTTAACACAAGATTTATATCATTAAACTCAGTTTAAGCCCCTAATCCAAACACTCCTTAATGTTCAGAAATCAAGATTTTATACACCAAATCTATTTCAATACTATCAAATCTGATTTTACACTAACTAAACATGCTTATAACCATCAATCATGCATAAACAAACAACAAACTGAACACTTAAACACCTTTTCACAAATTTCATACCAATTCACAAATAAATGAAAACTTAGAAAATAAGGACACAAGGGACTACCTTGTGGGACCCACATCCAGGTCCCACAATGGCTGCTTTGCCATCTCCAAACAGACTCGGGTCTGTGCAGAACTCTTGGATAGCAGGCTTCCACTTAAAACCTGCTAAGATCAACACACGAACACAAAATAACCAATGTTTCTGATTTTTTTCAACTTTTTAAACCTTTTTTCAAATACTTTCCTTAAACTCTTTTCCTTTCAAAAACACTTAAACAAACCCTTAAAAACCTGGAAAACCAAATTAGAACAAGAATTTTACAAAAAAAATCACTTTTCAGAAACTTGAAAATAGGACTTAATTTTGAAAAACCTTGAACCAATGTTAAAATAATGGAACTCAGCTTCTAGCAACCTTAATACCAACTTCTATCAATCATAAAAGGAATTATATTTTTTAAAAAATACCAACTTTATATTGCATAAAAAGGGATTACAAAAGAAATTTTGCTAGAAAAACTGGAACAAAAGCTAAGTCACATGTCGACTTTAGCTTATATACTACTAAAAGAAGATTCTAGAGCTGAATACAAAAGCTAAAACCCTAATGCATAGAATTCCAGAAATGCCCCTTGATTGTTGACTGAAATCTTGGTCAAATGGCTTCCACGTGATGATTGTGATGTGCCAGCTGCTTTGGATCATCTTGGGACGTTTATTTGGTCTTGGGGACCAAGGAAAACCATCTTGGACGTTCATTTTGTCTGGTTTGGGGTTTAGTGTGAAAGAGACGTTGCAGGGGAGGGCCCTACCCAACACATGGGTGTCTTGGGGTCATGGTTTGTGTGTGGGTTTGGGTGAGGATGAGGTTAATCAAAGATCTGGAGATTATAAACAAAAAACCCTTTGTTTTTAAATCAATTGATACTGGACAAATTTAGGGTTTATGGGGTGTTTAAGCTTGGGTTTAATCCATTTTTGGGGGAAATTTTATTTAAAAACGTGTTTAGAGGGAAAGTATTGGGGGTTTGACTGGTTGACCAGGTTTAATAAATAATTCTGGGTGGAAGGGTGACGTGGAGAGGGGTGTGAGGTGGTGTGTTGTGAGTGGAGGGTTGGGGTGATGTGGCAAGATGATTGGTGGGGGATACTTGTAGTGTCTGGACAGAATTGGTCCCCAAGGTTTCTGGTTTTGTTCACTTTGTTTTAAACAGCACAAAATCTCACTCCCTTTGTAAACAAGTTTGGCAACTTGTCAATTTTGGCATGTAAAGTTTGTAAACTTTCACCAAGGACATCTTTTGTAATTTCATCATTCTTCAAGGGCTGAATAAGCAATATCTTGAAACTTTAAGGACCCACTTGTAATATTTGAGATATACAAGGGCCTAAAGTGACAAGTCTTCAATTCTTGAGGGACCAAACTTGACATTCTTCAATTCTTCAAGGTCATTTTGGAAATTCCAGATTTGGGTCCGGTTCATTGTGCGGCTTCGTTTCCCGTGTTCGTTTTTGAATGATTCTTGTGATCTTTTTGCCATTTCCTCAATATCCGTACCTAAAATACACAAGCAACAAACACGAGCATATATTTGGCAGTTTTAATGATATTTTATGCATTTTAAGCCCGATTTGGACGATGAGACTATGTATAAAATCAGTCTCATCACTCCCCCATACTAAACCATTGTCATGCCCTCACGCAATGCTAGAATTAAGTATCATAGCACTTCGAAAATTCATTTTATGATGACATTTGTTGAAAACGTAAACTTAAATAAACTACTACACGCGTTTTAGACATAATGTATTGTTTTTCATCGCAAAATGGGACGTTTAGGTTCATAGAATAAGAACACGTGAATGCTTCGTTAGAAATAATTTCATCGTCCTCGATTTTCACCCTAATTCCATGCCAAGCGTGCAACGAGATCATTGTCATTATAAGTTAGTAATGCTAACACTACTCATATGCCCTAATCACGTACTTATCCTCCCATTATTCCTAAGTTGTATCTCTTATATTTTATTTTGTCTTGAATGTTTCACGAGGATACATTGTTTGACTATGCGATAATAGAGATTTAGGTCTAAAAATAGAGTCCTAACGGTAACTAAGACCATCAAATCAATAACCCCTCCTAATAGACAACGATGTTAAAAAATTAAGTTGACAAGAAGAATCGATAAACACGGTTTTATAACGGTTTTGAACATGAGATTTATTACCAAGACTTTTATACGCCCCCTAACGGAAGGGCCTTATTATCTTTGGTTTACCTCCATCTTTTATTCAACTTCGCCATGAAGCTTTTATTATGACTTCGGTCTTGCCTTGCCTTTTATTATCCGCCTCATCGGTGGTTTTATTAGCCAAAGACGTATATCCTCACGCTAAAGCGAATTTTGGATCTTTAAAGCTTCGAAGATTAAGGCTTGATTCACTTTCAATTTTGCATAGATTTTTCGGCCTTGTGGGGCTTCAAATTTTTGCTTAATTTAGGTGAGCACTTGATATCTTATTATTAGGTGAAGCTTTCGATTATTCGGGTGCCAATACTTCAAAACCGTGACGCTGGCGATACCTTAATGTCTTCCTAATTTAATTACACGGAAGCTACTAGAAAAGACTAGAAACCCAACAATCCTAACTAAACCGCTAAGTCAATATTTATTAACAATTTATTATCAAAAGCGTGGGGAGAATAAGCTAATAATTACTACACATGAGATCGTGACGATTACGAGACTTATTAATAACTCTATCATTTCTCGTCCTCATTTAAGAGACTTAGCCTAAAAAGTTAAGGAATCGTAGCTAAGTGCTCAACACGCACGGTCGAGTCAAAAATTACTCTTATTCTCACCATCGGAAAACCTACATTCGTGTCTTAAACACTTATGAAAAACTAGAAAAATTTTAAAATTTGGCCATTTTTAGCCTTATTTTGCAACAAAATGATAAACAAAAAGATAAACTTTGGAAAGCGTGAAGGTTTGGCAAGGCAAGTATCTATTCACCCCCCCCATACTAAAGTTAAACATTGTCCTCAGTGTTTCGAGTCTAGGGGTGCAAACACCCCCATACTAGAGACGTAGTCGAATGCCTAATCTAGCATGGAAAGGGTGCAACCAATAAATTAATAGCCGTTTATGAATTGTGCTAAAAACCTAAGGTTAGAACAATCAAGGATATATCATTTGGATATTGAGAAAGTCTTCAAAGCAAACGATCGAGTGCTCCCATAAAACGAACACGAGAGGCTCCAATCGTGAAGATCATGATCTAAATACCACAAGTCACAAAAAACCACGGAACAAAGGTTGGAAGGGCACAAATCCCCTCACATTAAACTAATTAGAAAGCAATAATATGTACAAGGATAAGCATGAGAATCCCCCACGAGGCACCTTGTTTTTGATAACCGAGTCAAAAGCTCGACTCGGATCCCCATAAATGTGATCATTTAGGGATTATCTTTGTATGATCAATTTTTAGTGGGGCTTACATGATAAACAAGGCCCAAAAACAACCGGTATCAAGGACTAAGTCCTTTGATGGTGCAAAATACCGGGATCGAAGATGGCGTTCTCGTTTTCATTGGAAAAACAAATCAACGCCACTTCATCGTGTGCCAACAAAAACCCAAAGGGTTTCAAGAAAATCGATGAGAGAAAATAGAAGGGTGGGACAATGGGTAAGTCATGAAAACATTTAGCTACTCGAGGTAGACTCGCACCAATCAAATAGAAAGATTTTCCATTTATTGCATCGGTGGAAGACCGAGATTTCCCTTTATAAGCAATTCCGGGATCAAATATCTCTTCCTCGGTGGAGAAAGGGGAGGGAACATAAGGGGATTCCCCCACACTAAGTCCACACAAAGCATCGTCAAAAGGAGAAGACGAGCTTGTAGTACTCAATACACGTGGTGATGACGGAGTTAGAGTTGTAGAAAAATCTTTTAAATCCAATTTAAAATCTTTCCCTTTTTCATCTTTTAAACTCTCCTTGTGAAAACCCGATTTAATTATGTCAAAAATATTTGGTGTTTCTAAAGCAATGTTAGTCACACTAAAAATTCTCACATTTAAAAACCGTTTTGGTAAAGGTGGTGGTAAGTTCTCAAAACGTTTGTCAACAAAGAAAACTTCCCCATCGGGATCAACATATTCATCATCCGAAGAATCATTCGAGATTGGAATCGTAGGCTTAACACTCTTAACCTCCACCGGCGGAGGGGACGGAACTTCATTTTTATCATCAACTCCTAAAACTCTTCTTGAAATCTTTTTGCAAATGTTTTTTATGGGATTGACATTGTACAAAGACGTGATCGAATACACATGAGAAAGAGTGGAGTTTTGAGTTGCATTAATGACGACTTCTTCCTCATTGAAACAAAGAGTGATTTTCCTAGCATGCACATCGATAAGTGCTCTCGAGGTATCCAAAAATGATCGACCTAAAATTAAAGGAACTTTAGGATCGATGGGAATGTCAACAACAATAAAGTCTACGGGATAGTAGAACTTTCCAACTTTTACGAAGACGTCCTCGGCAACTCCACAAGCTAGAATCGTAGAATGATCGGCCATCTCGATTGACATACTTGAAGGAGTGAGATTGGGAAGATTGAGCGATTTAAAAATCTCAAGAGGCATCAAATTAATACTAGCACCAAGATCGGCCAAGGCGTAGCATTCTTCCATGTCTTGTATAGCACATGGGATTAAAAACTTGCCGGGATCACCGACTTTTTGAGGTATGCGGCTAAGAAAAACCGATGAACAACTAGACGATTTTTGCAATTTTTCTTTGTTATTCAACATACTTTTGAAGTTCGCGGCAAATCGAGGCATCATGACTAAGGCGTCGGCAAAAATTATATTAAAATGCAAGTCACGGAACATTTTCATAAAAAGTTCAAATTGATAATTATTTCGTTCTTGTGCCTTTTCCTTGTCTCGTCTTGAAGGGTAAGGTAAGGGTGGTGTGGGTTGGGTCATAGGCATCGGCCTTGGAATCTCGGGTTCCACTATTGGTATTGGTTCAACCGTAGGTGTGGTTTGAGCGGTACTTCGTGGGCTTGGAATTTGCTCCTTTTCTACCACCACCTCGGGTTCTTTCTCTTTTTCCTTCTCCATAGAAGTACTTGGACGAGAAATGGGTTCTTTGAAAGTTTTACCACTACAAGTAGTAATAACCTTCAAATCTCCTTTCGGGTTCACGATGGTATCACTAGGAAGACCACCCGAAGAAGAGGGCTTACACATGATAGCTTCAAACATTTTTCCCATTCAGTCTTCAAACTTAGATTGCCTAGCATCCGCTTTTAACAACTCTTGCTTAATCTCATGTTGACCTTGCTCCATTTTTTTTTTATTTTGTTGGGGTCGTTGAACATTTCCTTCCATTTTATTAGCATGAATTTTAAGTTCATTAGCAAGTTCGTTTTTAAGCTCGTTTTTCAACTCGGATATTAAGCTAACCATTTCACGTTGCATATTGTCAAACTTAGCATCGTTTGCTTTAGCATAATTCAAAAACTCTTCTTGAAGATTTTTGGTGTGATCATTTTGAAAACCTTGAGTCGTAGTTTGAAAATCACGGTTTTGGTTTTGGTTTGAAACTTGCCCATTTCCACTTTGATAATTACCCTTGTTGTAATTACGTTGATTGCCTTGATAATTACCACCTTGATTGTTGTTTCGATAGTTATTAGCATTTTGATTTGGTGGAGCTTGATTTTGGCGGGAACCTTGACCGTTTTGGTTATAAGTTCCCGTGGCTACATAAGCACTCGAAGTGTTACCATCCGCGGTAATGCACTCGGAAAGATCATGAGCTCCACCACAAGACAAACAACTCTTAGAAACCGCTTTAACCAAAGCGGAATTCGAAGCTTCTTGAGCTTTCCAATGGGACATAAGGTTAGCAAATCTATCAAAAAAACGATTTTCTTCATTTGCTTCATCATGTAAGGCGTTAATGCTACGAGACGATGACGAGCCCATTTTGGCAACACTCGGTGTGTTACGAGGGCTATAAACCTTAGACCTATTCTCAATTATGACCAAAGCTTCCTCGACCGTTTTACACAAAAAATTACCACCCGCGGCGGCATTTAAATAATCTCTTTCATGATCATTAAGTCCATTGTAAAACGTGTCAATTTGATGCAAGTCGGAAAAACCGTGATGAGGACATTCATGTAACATCTCCTTAAACCTATTCCAAGCCGTTGAAAAACTTTCATTACACTCTTGTGAAAATTTTGAAATCTCGTTTTTCAAATGCGTAGTCTTAGAGGGCGGAAAAAATTGGTTCACAAATTTTGAAACGAGATCCTTCCACGTCAATATAGAATTGGGTGGCTCTTTCTCTAACCAAATTTTAGCGGGCCCCGCTAAGGAATACGGAAAAAGCATCATCTTAATCGAGTCATTCGAGACATCCTTAAATTTGCAAGTGGCGGTAAGACGATTGAATTGGCGGATATGGTTGTGTGGATTGTCCTTCTCATCACCACGGAATTTGTTGTTTTGGATCATCGACAACAAACCCGTTTTCACCTCAAAATTCTCCGCAAGGATAGCAGGAATCACAATAGCCTCTCCATAACCCTCGGTGGGTGCTTGAAGTAACTCCATCATAGTTCGATTCGCCATGGTTGGTGCTTCTCTTACAATGGGTTCGTCAATAGGAGACTCCTCACTAGAATGATTTGGAGTGGGAGTTTTGTTCTTTCGTTTACGTGCACGTGTTGCTTGATTACGAGTTAGCATAAACGTCACGTACAACGAAGGGACGAGCAAAGAAGATTCTTTTTGGTGTTTTGTATTTTTTAATTTTTTTGTGGTTTTTGATTGTATTAACCTTTTTGGAAATTGGTGAAATGTATTAGGTAGACAAAAATCTACAAATCTCCTCCTTAATCAAATCTCTCGATTAAAGAAGCCTCAAGGAATGAAAACGATCACGTGAAGTGAACGCCTTCGATGACTTTAGAACGTTGGTGGAACACCAAAACGTTCAAGAGGGTTTAATCAAATGAAACAAAGAAAATATATATGATACTTAAGTAATACTTTGGGCGGCAAAACCCTCGATTAGCTTTCAATCTCAAAATACGCACAAGCAAGCGGAGGAAACGAGGCGGCGCGAAGCACTTAAGAGCCTTTTTCCTTTAGGTCGTGAAATACAACCGCCTTATACCCACCTTATAGTTTGTATTTTTCAAAATCGAGCTTCACGAAAGTATTTATCTATTTTTGCCTTTTTCTTTGGTTTGAGATTCGAATACAATGATTGGGTAATGACCTCCCAAGTAAAGGTTGTGATTTCTCACGTATTTGGAGTACTTGTGAATTTATTGTTCTACGTATACAATATAGTAATAGTATTCACACAAAAACCGAAAACCGATAATACGTATTAGTAGAGTGCTACTAATACAAATACTAATTATGGTTAGTATAAAAACAACAATTGTTCAATCAAAACACAACACGCCTCCCCGGCAGCGGCGTCAAAATGATAGTTGTAAAATCACACTTGTTTAGGAAAACAAGGCAATAATATAGGGTAAGCACGACGAGTTAGGAAAACCGTGTGTAAATGACCCTAAAAGTGAGTTCGTTCTCGAGGAGGCTAGTGCGTTGTGTAATGAATTGATTTTGGTTTGTGATTATATTGCTAAGAAAAAGAAAATAGAAATGGGGTGAGAAAAGAGTGACGGTTACGAAGACGGATCGAGCTAAGACGAAAAGGCGTTCACGTAAAACCGTAAAAAAACTACAAAATTAAAACTTTTGAACCTAAAAATTAAATAAAAGTTAAAACAAGTCTAACATAATATAAATAAGAATAAAAATCCAATAAAAATATTTTAAAACCTTTTATTAATTAAATATTCAATTTTAAATGCTAATTAAAGCCCTAAAATTAAGTATAATTAATCAAAATGTAAAAAATATTATTTTATTGAACAAATAACTTACTTATATTATCAAAAGACTAAAAAGTATTTTTCCTAATTTTTAAAAACTATTTTTCTATTTTTAAATCACTAAAAACTATTTTAAAACTAAAATAATTATAAATAATAATAAAATAATGCCAAAAATAATTTGACAATTTCAAAATCCTAAATTATACTAAAGAACAATAGAAAAATGAAAAATTTTGAAAAATATAAAAAATTTCACTAAAAGACAAAAACAGTTTGAATTAAAACCCTAATTAAACTAATTTAATTATAAAAAAATAAATAAAAGGTGAACAGTAAAATAATTTTTGACTAAAAATCTTAAAATGTTTTTCTTAATCTATTAAAAATGTTTAAACTGCAAAATAATGATTTTTGGCACTAAATGCCAAAAAAGATTAATAAAAAGTATTTAAAATAGCAATTAAACCTAAAAAATAGCAAATGAACAGTAATAAATTTTTTTACCTAAACAGAAAAATCAGAAATAAAATTAGAAAAATATTGAAACTAGTTTGAAACCCTAACTCTAAACTTAGTGCACTAAAGACAAAAAGTTAAAAAAAACTGATAGTGACATGTGTTTGGTTTTGTCTGCTAGATGAGCAGTACTAACTTTTGTGCTACCAGTGGGAAGTTTGTTCCCACTGCTAGTGTAAATTGAAGGTCTGGTGATCTTTTAAGCTTAGGAAAGCTTTTGGCTTGGTTTCTTTTAGAACAAAAGGCACCCCTATACTCAGTTGAGTATAGGGAGTCAATGTAAACAAAAAAACACACAAGTCACTTAACAAATTCAAGCACAAATGGGCAAATAATGTTACTGATGAAGGTTAAGTGTTTACTGATGAATGCTAACTTGTACTTGCACAAAAACGAATTTTATGACCCACATGATGATTTCTTCAAGGTCTTATCTTGCCAAATCTTCAAAAATGAGGGACCAATGTTGACAATCTTCAATTCTTCAAGGACCATTTTGGAAATTCCAGATTCGGGTCCGGTTCATTGTGCTGCATCATTTCCCGTGTTCGTTTTTGATTGATTCTTGTGATCTTTTTGCCATTTCCTCAATATCCGTACCTAAAATACACAAGCAACAAACACGAGCATATATTTGGCAGTTTTAATGATATTTTATGCATTTTAAGCCCGATTTGGACGATGAGACTATGTATAAAAGCAGCCTCATCAGGATGTCAGGAACCTATAGATCAATGATTGGTTCATTGATGTATCTCACAACCTCTAGACCTGACATCATGTTTGCTGTGAGTGCTTGTGCACGCCATCAAGTGACTCCCAAAGAATGTCACCTTTATGCTATCAAGAGAATCTTTAGGTACCTAAGATGTTATCCTAGTCTTGGCTTGTGGTACCCAAAAGATTCACCTTTAGAGCTTATAGCATATTCAGACAGTGACTATGGAGGTGATAAGTTTGATAGAAAATCCACAACTGGTGGATGTCAGTTTCTTGGGAGTAGGTTGATATCTTGGCAATGCAAGAAACAAATAGTGGTGGCCAATTCTACAACTGAAGCAGAGTATGTAGCTGCAGCTGCTTGTTGTGGACAAGTTTTATGGATTCAGAACCAGCTGTTGGATTATGGGTATAATTTTATGCATACCAAGATATTTGTTGACAATAACAGCACTTTATGTATTATTAAGAATCCTGTACATCATTCTAAAACTAAACACATAGAATTTAGACACCACTTTATTAGAGATTGTTTTGAAAAGGGTTTAATACAACCAGATAGGGTAGACACATAAGAAAATGTGTCAGATTTACTAACTAAACCTTTTGATGCTGGAAGGTTTCAATACTTGGTAACAAGTATTGGAATGATCAATCTCACATAATATGTGTTTTGGAGTCTTTTTGTAAAAGTATGTATAGGATAATGCATTGTTATTGGTCTTTTTGAGGATTTAGATTTTCCACTATATTTTTCTAACACTGACAAAGGTTGCTTTAACGCTGATAAGTGTTATTGTGACGTTGTCAGCAATATATCTGTCTAACGCTGACAAAGCTTTTCTTAACGCTGTCAAGTGTTATCGGGGCGTTGTCAGCAACAATGTTAGTTTTGTGGTTTTCAATCTAAATGTGCAGGTGGTGTTAGCATTATACCATTGGATACAGAGTTGCTTATGGATAATTGGAGAAGCATTTGAGCATGTTTTTATTTATGGATGATGGTTGGAATTTTCTATTCCTATCTTGACATAATTTTTTTTTTATGTTCATGCATATTTTTGGCAATATTTGTATCACAGTTTAAGGGGAGGTTTTAGGAACCTTTAGGACTTTTGGGTATCCTTATGATACTCTTATCACAATTCTAGATTGTGTCCATAGGTGAGTATGAGTTAGTTTTACTAAATCATGAGGCACTGTAGCATGCAAAGTTGATATACTATGCATGCTGCCAAGATATTTTTGGCCTAGAATTGGTTGTGGTCTGTTGGGAGACTTGGGAATAATTTTATCATGGGTTTTACCTGGGAGTAACAAGGAATTTTATAAGGTAACTTAGTTGTTAAGAGTTTTGGTTAGCAAGGGACACTAGAGGACTGTTATGTCTATCTTGCATAAGCAAATGTGCATAACTAGACAGTGCTTGCCGCCCTATAATAATTATCAACTTATCGGTTATCTTCTCTAGGATAAATTACTTTGTTAAGGTCATTTTTCATTTTTATAACTTTTTATTTTTGGACGCTGACAAGTATTTTTCCAAGCGTTGTTGTGACCAAATTAGACGCTGACATGGCTTTGGCAAACGCTGACAAGAATATAGTCGTTGGGCGTTGATGGGTTATTTTTTACCGTTGACACTCAATGGGACCTACCCAGTTTTTACTTTTTGACATATTTTTGGGCCGTAATTTTGGGAGCAGCTAACTCTCATTTAATGCATGAGATAAACTTATTTCTTTTCAATATTTTCATGATTGTATTTTGAAAATAGTTGCCTAATTTTTGACCAGTCACATGCATTTTTCTCTCCTATATATTTGGCTCCTATTTTAAACAGGGTACCTATCATTCTTGTCTAACAATCTTTCTCCTATACTTCATCTTTATCAATCTTTCAAACAGCTTTCAACAATGGCACCAAAATTTAAACCAAGTGTTTTGGAATTGGGATTCAGGAGTCAACACAACATGATAGCATATCTGGAAGCTGATGATACTCTGTTTCCCCAATACACACAAATGGTGGCGTATTTGAACGCATCTCCTATTAGGTATGCTCTTTCTCATGCACCACTCATTCCTGTCACATATATTAAACAATTTTGGAACAATGTTAGTTCCTCAACAGTTAATAGATTGACTACATTATCATCTATTGTTCATGGGCGCACATGGGTGGTTACTGAAGCTTTAGTACGCCAAGCTTTGCATCTTGATGATGCTGATGGTATAACCACCCTCCCCATAAATGAAATAGAACAAGGACTAAGGGCTTTGGGTTATCGTTTCCCTGATGAGGGAACTTTAAATAAATATCATAAACAGGAGTTTCCCCCAGCCTGGAAGTACCTAATACATGTCCTCTTGCAATGTTAGAGTCCCAAGTGTACTGCACACAATGAGATCAATAGATCTATTGCAAGTGCTATTGTGTGCATTGCTACTGGGCAAAAGTTTAATTATTCCAAAATGATTTTTGAGGGCATGTGTAAAAATAAAGGGAACAAAATGACTTTAGCTTATCCCAGATTTTTACAAATGGTTTTTGATGTCCAAAGTTACTGCACAATGGATCATGATGATTTTTATGAGATCCCTGTGCAAAAGAAAGCAATTTTTACAAAGATGAACTCACCCCCACATCGTGACTTACCCCTAACCCCTGCTATGGTTGCTGTCATTGAAGCATCACAACCCCAACCAGACCCCCAACCCCAACTTGATCCAATTCCTGACCCTTTACCTTCACCAGAACACATGCAACTTGGCCAAGAACCCTTCGACACTGACACTTTAAATGTTGGCATTGACATGCCTAATCCAAATGTTGATACCAATCCTTCACTGTCCCAAACACCTCTTAACCAACCCACATCCACCCAATCCACATCATCTTCTCCCCCAACATAATATAGGTTGTAAAAACGCCAAAGGACTACTAGAGTGTTCTCCTCTAGTGGTCCTAGCCATGTAGCAGAGAGAACCACCACCACAAGTGTGGTTGGTGATATGGATGAGGCTGGGACTATTGGTTCTGGCTTAGAAGCTGGCCAAGACAGTCCTACCATCATTAAGACCTCATCCATGCCCAATGAATCTACCTTGGGAGGTCGAATACCCATTTTAGAAGAGGGCCGATTGGAACCAATGACATTAATTGAATTGACGGCTGTCTGCATACGCTTGCAAAAGCAAAATGCAGACTTGGTACATATTGTGAGTACACAAGGCCTTGAACTCAGGCAATTGAGGAGAGGATTATTGTTTTGGAAAATGATAGCACAAGGAGGGGGATGGAGTAGGGATGAGCATTTTGACCCGAATCCCGAATTGATCCCGAACCGTTCCCGGAACCGTACCGATTCCCGATACCCGAATCCCGTTCGGTACGACACCGGGACTACAAAATAAGGTGAAAAAAAATCTGGGACCACTAATTCGGGAAGGGACCGGTACCAAATCGGGAAATTCCCGAAAAAGAACGGGAAAATCCCGATTTCTCGGTACCGGTACCGATTCCCGTACCGGTACCGATACCCGAATCCCGTTCGGTACGGTACCGGTACCATAAATTTATGCTCGGGAAATAATTGGTACCACTAATTCGGGACGGGTTCGGGACGGTACCGGTCCCGTGCTCATCCCTAGGATGGAGGAATCTTCCAAAGGGGAGGATGAACAGATAAATGTGAGTGATAAGGGCTCTCATGATGGTGAATCTTTTGGGTGTTGCTGAGGCCCTAACAAGTTTGAAGAAACAGACAGGTTTTGATACATCTCTAGTCTCTCCTACAAACTTAAATTTTTCATTTACAGCCATGTTGGAGGAAATCACAAGAGGCGCTGAGACAGGTACTTTGAGCGTTGACAAGACAGATTTGAACGCTGACATGAGTAACTTGGGCGCTGACAAAACAAAATTGAGCGTTGACAGACCTGCAGATGAGGTTGATGTATTCCAATCATCATCCATCATCAAAGATGTTTCTTCACATGTATTACCATATTCCTTACCCTCCATTGATCCATTAGATAAGGGTAAGGGTATTATGGTACAAGTAGATGTTCCAAAGAATGCAACATAGTTTGAGTTTGATAGAAGGTTGGCTGCACAAATTATGGAACAAGAAAGAATGAAGGTGGGTGAATCACCTTTTGTTGTCACTTCAGAAGAGCAAGAAGGAAGTGATGAAGCCAGTTCAGACTCAAGTGTAATGATCATAGAACAACCAGAAAGACTTGAGTATGGTGATGAGTTGGCAAAAGAGAAGTTGAATGAGTTGAAGTTGCAAGTTGATTTTGACATGCCAGAAGTTGTTCAGATGTACCATGCTTGGGAAGATAGGTGTATTGAGAATCCACATTTGACTATTCCAGATCAGATATGGGGTTTGGAGATTCTTCTCAGAGTACAAAAGGATTGCAAGGTCATTCTAAAACACAAAGCAAGCAATGTTCTCTCAAACTTGAAAAGGGATAGAAGGGAGTTGTACTACATGCTACTCAGATGTCATGGAACAGGGTGGACTTTCAAGAAATTGCTTGGATTGACATTTGAAGAGTTGGAGTTCAAAGCTTATCCCATTTGGGTTAGAGTGCAGGAACAAAACACTCTAAGACTTCTTTCTGATGAAAGAAAAGAAGAACTTGCAGAAGAAATGGAGCTTAAGAAGGCATTGATTGTTCCCAGACTTGTGAAGAAGGGAGTCCCTCTTGAGTTTCCCAAAGATATGGATAGGTTAAATCCAAGTGAAGCTGTTATAAGAAAGAGCCTCAAGCTCTCACCATTGGAAGCTTCAGATATGGTACAAGTGTTACCTCTTGATTCCAGGAACCCTATTATAAGCTATGAAGAAGATGAATGTGGGTTTTGGAAGATTGGCAGGTATGGAAAACGGTTCACACTTTTACCACTCTTATATCTTTGTTTGCAAGTTTTGATAGAGAAGACTTGGTAGACCTATGGAGGTTGTTAGAGGCCAAGTATGAGACTAAAGCACCAACTTCAGTCAATGGAAAAAAACTGTGGTCCACATTCAAGAGAATGTGTGGACCAAGAGATGAAGATCCTGTTGTTTGGAAGGATCTTGAAGATGACCTCAGTGGTCTTCAATGGAGATTGTATTCAGCTGCTGATGTATACTACTTGAGTTCTACAAAGTTTGCTGAGTATCTTCTTGTAGATGCTCAGTATTCCATGTCCAAGGAAGTCTTGGAGAAGATGAAGACTACACAGCTGGAAATTGATTATTCAAGTGACGTGGCCAAAGATTTGATCAGACATATTTATTACCAGTATGAGAAAGTTTGTAAGATTCCTCCTAGTTCTTAATGTTTATTCAGAAACTTGATTATTAGAGTAAATATCAAGTTTAGGGGAGGATTGTTGGGAATAAAATATAGCCAGTCTACTTGAGCGCTGACAAGAGTAAAACAAGCGTTGATAAGAAGAAAACAAACGCTGACAGATCAAGCGTTGACAAGAAGAAGTAAAGCGTCGATACATTGAAGACAAGCACTGATGGAAGGATATGATCTACGCGTTTATTATGTTCTAGATTACTTCTAGTAAAGATAGGAACAACAATGTATTTTCTATATTTATCTTTACCTAGAATAGCTGATACATAGATTATTGTACAAGGCTTCTTATGCCTATAAAAGAAGACCTTTAGGTTATTGTTCAACATAAGTTTTCATACGTTAAATACTTTCATTGTAAGCAAGTTTGTTATCATTAATCAAAGTGAAAGTTTGTTTACATCTTGTGTGTTCTTGTTTAAGTGTTAATTCCGCATAACACTTAGATTATCATATACATATACAAAGGTTTCTCTAAGTGTATTACTTGATCTAATCTCGTATACATAAAGCTAAATCAATCTGAGTTTGGGATCAACAGGCTTGTCTTTAGGCTTAGAGCCCTTACCTTATACAATATTAACTTAAAGTCCAAGCCCGGTTATCCCGGCTAGCCTATTACTATACAAGACCTTTAATGACTAAGATGACCTATTACATTCTTGTTCGACTATATAAAATATATGGCTAACAATCTCACTCAATGTATCGGTCATCTTTAAATACATAAGGTGATTGAGTGAATACATTCTTGTGGAGGTGATCTTCCTTCTTAGGTCTTGTATCTTGGTCTTGATCTTGTTTATAACAGCTTTGTTCCTTCACGCTTTTGTAATCTTTATCTTGAGCCTTTGTCATTTGATGTTGAGTGCTTGAGATCTTCAATCTATCCTTGATATTCTTCATCTTGTGCTATTGTGATAAAGATGACCTATTACATTCTTGTTTATCTTGATTTTTGCCATCTTGTGCTCTTGTGACATCTAAATCAACATGTTCATACTTTGTTGATTTCGAAAGGCTAACAATCTCCCATACATATATAGTAGTAGTTAGACCTTAAGGTATCCAATTATTATCAGAGTAGCGGAAGTCTTTAACATTTAGTATGAACATGTGAAGACGACTTCGGTTAGTACACAGCTACACCACCTTCTTGATATGCTGCAACATATATAGACACGGACAAAATGGATTTGAACATTTCATCCTAACTCGGTAGCGTTTACCTCTGGTCGGTGAAAACCGTTAGACAGTATTAGATATCGTACCTATGATCGGGTAGATTCAATTAAGAACCTCCTTGACAGGGTTTCTCGGTGGTACTATCCAGTTCTCTTTACTCGACCGTCACAAGGCGGATTGCGAACGTAAGGAGTGAATCATAAGGATAAGTTATCCGTCTGATTAGAGTTGTCAATTCAGAATTCCTAGAACAAGTTTGATTCTAAAAGAATCACACCATTGTTGCTTTCCAGTTTGTCACAAGCTCGATTCAAAGTGAAGAGTCATGAAGATTGGTTCTAGCTTTGGATTAGAACTCGACATCTAGCCTTGTGTCAGAAAATGATGAAGTAGGAAACGTTGTGAAGATTTGTTCTATCTTTCGATTAGAACTCGACATCTAGCCTTGTGTCGTAGTGAAGTGGGCGACGTTGTGTAGATTGGTTCTATCTAAGATGAGGTCTCGACTTTTAGCTTAGTGTCGGAAAATAATGTAAGCGACGTTGTAAGGTTTTCTACGCCAAGAAGGGAGCTTGTGGATATAGTGGAAATATCGAGTAGGTGTACTCGAGGAGTGGAGTAGAAACGAAGATAGAGCTTCGTTGTCGAACCACTATAAATCTTGGTGTCTTCCTACTAGGTTGTTTCTTTCCTTACTCTTTACTTTCATTCATTATCATCACACTTACTACTTGCCATTGTTAATGCTTTATAACTGAACCTAATTATTATGCAACTATCTTTCAAGTAAAAAATGGTTTTGGCACTCAACTAATTGAAAGGAATTTTAATTAGGAGACAACCCGAAGAGAAACTATTCACCCCCCCTAGTTTCTACAATTGTTATCAGAGCGATGGTGACACAAGATCTTTGAAGTATATTGTACTTTAAAACTTGGATCGATCCATTGTCTCCTAAAATTAGAAGGTTAAGTGGTACTAAAGTTTGTCTTTGGTCAAAACTATTTTTTCTTTAAAAATAGGCCTTTTAATTGGTAATATAGCATCTCATTTTAATTAGTAGTATTTATGCATTTTAGATTTACTCTTGAAATGTATCTACTAGTTTGCATCTTGTTATTTGTAGGTACTCATGAAGATAAATCATTCAATTGATTGTGGATTTAGTTACTTACACTTGTAGAAGACTCATCTTCTTTGATTTCCAACATCATTGAATGATGACATCAAGATGGATGGGAGTGATACTAGTCCTTGAAGACTTAGTAGTCACTTTAGTCATGGTTGGGCTTTGCATTGATTCCTTGATTTCTTGGAATGTACTTTGTGGCCAAGGTACGATTTCGTTCTTCCACACGCCCTTTTGATCATTACTTGACTATGTGCTTGTTCTTGGCATCCTTTCCTTGTCATTTGGTTGTGGTTTGTGATTCTCTTCTTTTACCCTCTCAAACCTTCATTGCTTGGATACTTGACTCACTATGGGGATGTAGAGTGAGTTAATAGAAGCTTAAAGTATCAAGCATGATCTTCATGGTTTGCACCCTCGTGGTTAGTAGGCCCTATATCATGTGTAACTTGTGCAATTGAGCTCATCTCTAGGACGATTGATTAATCCCTTGAGATACCAAACTACTTCATAAGTTGTAGTTGGATTTTACACATTTGGAATTGAAATATTCCAAGGATATTATCATTGTTAATCCTAGCAATAATTGTCCGATCATGTGGAAGAGAAAGTGAATTTATACTTTGCTTACATTTTGATGTAGAGTAAGACTATTCTTGAAAGTGATCTTATTCTATGTATCAAAATTGCTTGGTATAGTTCATTACCAAAGCCGTTTAGACTTTTGCCGGAAAGGCACGTCTTAAACCACAATAGATGACACAAGCTCTTCGTCTCCTTGACTTGAAGATTGTCATTTGTCTCTTGAGCATTGTACTTGGTCTTGATTCACTCCTCTTGACTTCTCTCCTCTTTGCCTCCTCGTTACGAGTAGTCGTTTGTCCGTTCGGTCTTTTCCTATCTCGATTCAACTCGCAATCCTTCATTAAGGCATTATCACCTAGTGTTGTGGTGGTCCAATGATTACCAAAAGGCTTAAGATATATTTTAAGGATTTTAGAAAAATTTGGTTTTGAAAAATTCTCTGATTTTCTTTGATAAAAACTCGCCACTGTAGGCGGTTCTTTATCTGTCGGGGCTCAAAGCGCGGTTCTCTGTCGATAAGGAACCGCGGTCAGAGATTTTGACTAAAGCGCCAGGTTTTTGTTAAAAATAATTTTTCAAACAAACCCTCTCTCTCTCTCTCTTCTCCAATAGAGCTGACGGTTTCTCCCATTTTTCACCATTGTTAAACCTTCAATCACTCAAGATTAATTGATTGAAATTTGTTGGTTTCACTTATCCTTCATCCAAGATCAGTTATCTGTAAGTCATTTCATTCACATTCATCTAATTTGTTTCATAATTGGGGATTTTTAAAATTGATATTGAATTAGAACCTTACTAGAAATGTGAGTTGACATAGTCATGTACTATGATTTCTTAGGTTAATATTCATTGAGATTTCACTAAAACCCACTTGTAGAACAATCCGAATTTTGGCTAAATAATTTTTGTTAATTGATGGATTTCATATGAACCAATGAACAAGTTGGTAATGGCATTGTTAATGCTTACCTAAAAACCTTGTTTTGAAAATCCAATGTTCAAGTTCATTGTTGATTTTACATGGTCAATATGTTATTGTCAATGATGAACTAGGTACATTGTGAACATAGAAATGTTAAGGATTAATCCTTTGTTTGTCAAGAGATTGATGAAACACATTCTCATCTTTTTTATTTTTGGCTTATATTTAACATATGAGTGATTGGGGAAATGTGTTTGTATGTTGTATTTAGGTACTATCATGTCTTCGGCATACCAAAATAACCACCAACGTACTAGAGAATACATGCCTAACCTTTCTTCTTCACGTCGAACTCGTTCTATTCAAAACACATTTCGTGGTCTTGAATCTCGTTGTTTTCATGAAGGACACATTGTTCCTTCTAACTTTCTTGGACTTGACTTCATTCGATTCATGTTCAAATCCATTGGCTTTGATTGTTTGCTTGACATTAATGAGCCAATCTTTCCTTCCTTTCTTTTGGAATTCTTTAGCTCGTACACTTTAATCTGCATCAATAATGGTTTATCTATAAGATTTTCTATTAAGGAGAAAACCTTTGTATATACACTTGAACAATTTGGTGAAATTCTCAATGTTCCATACAAAGGTCAATGTAAGTTCACCCATACTTAGAGTTTAAACTCTTTAGAATCGGCCCCTATTGTGAATTATGTGACCGAGCTACCCTCGGCTTCGGGCATCTATTGTTGTTATTGCTAAACCTCGTGAACACTTATTCTTGGTAATTTTGAAGGAGAAGTTCGTGCTCTCACTCCTTGGGAATTACTAACTAGCGATCTTAATGATTTCATGATCCCTTGGGTCGAAACCATTAGAGAAAATGCAATGTGTCTGGATGGTAATCGCAACCGTGTGCCTGCTTGTCTTGCAAATATGATGTATTGTGTTACTACTTCCACCCCCTACAACCTTGCATTTTTCATGGCTAGAAGAATAAGATTTGTTCTCAGCGGATCTCGCTCTAGTCTTCCTTTTGCCATGATTCTCTCACGGCTTCTTAGAAAACTTCTTCTTGTCTTTCCACCTTTAAATGCTTCATCCTTTCACTCCGTGGATTGAGTCATGCTTCTCATTGAAGGAAACATCTCTCTTGATCCCACACATGATTCAAATGAAGATGGAAATGTCTCTCAAGACGACTCTCTCAACCCTAGCTATGATTTGTCATCCTCCATCTCTCAGTTGTCTTCTCTAGACATTGATTCCGACTATCAATTTTGTCTCAATCTTCATCTTCAAAGACGCATAAGAAGTGAATCAAGGCAATGAGGAAATGCGCATGGATGAATGCTACATCCTACTCTTGAACGGTTAACATGTTGGTGAACATGTTAGGATTGTTGAACAATTTCCTTTATCTTTATATTTTTAGGATGTTATATTTATTAACTAATACTTTGTGTTTGGATTATTTAGTATTTTAATCCTAATTGTCTATGTGATCGATCTCTCGATTTATATAGCTTTGTGCATCTTATGTGTTAGTTAGCTTCCTAGATTTTGATTAATAGTTCACTTTGGCTTGATAAACCTTTGTGTGAAATCTGGGCTAGCAAAAGTTTCAGGAAGTGCATTTTATCGAACCCTCTGTGAGCGGTTCTTTATCTATGTTGCGGTTATTTAGCGATAAGGAACCGAGCCTGTCTATAAGGAACCGCCGTCGTCTGTTCCGAGAGAATCTTTGCTTTACATTGTGTAAACATTGATAAAGTTTTTGCAAAAACCTGCACTTTCCTAAAGTAGGCTACCTACTTTCATTATTCACATAAAATGATTTTAAGCCATTACTAGTTTGGATCATCCCTTCCTATTCTTAAACCCCCTCCTTGTTGATCTTGTTCTTCATCCCTTAAACCTCTTTCTAAATCTCTTCGCAACTATGGTGTCTACTAGAAGATCCAATTCTCCCAAAATTTCTTCTTCCAAAAAAAACCTTAAGATCAAGATTAAGTTACCCAAACTTGGTTCTTCATCTTTCCATACTCCCAAAAATGAGATTTCTCCTACTCTCATTTCTTCATCACCTTCACCGCCCCTTGCTACATGCAAGACCAACTCAACTCATGATACCAACCATTCACATGGTTCTACCTCTTCCTCATTCCAATCAAGAATGAATGAATTGTCCTCACCCTTCACTCCTAGTCCTCCCTTAGATGTGAATACTCAACCTCAACCTCTACAAAGCATTCCCTTTGTTCTTGAGCCTATGGTTACCTCACCTTTCACTCCAAAAAATTCACCCATTTCACCCATATCACCTTTGGATACCATGCCTCTACCACCTCCTCCTCCTTCAAATGCTCCTCTCTTGGGCATTCCCATTTCTCACTTCATGTGTGATCCTTACTTCTTTGGTTTTCTAGAAGCTCATGGCGCTAATTGTCCATGTTGTCTTTATAACAACTATATCATTCAAAACCTAAGGTTGGAGATGCTTTGTCTCTATAGGAGGTTGCATGATTTCTTGCTTTCCTTGTTCTCCATGCCGTTTCCTCCTAGGAGATGAATGATGATTTTAAAAAATGAAATGTTTTTAAAAAAAGTCAAGCCAAAGAAGACTATGCTATCAAGAACTAGTTTAAGCTTACTTTGTATTAGTTAGTTGTTATTTCTTTTCTTGTATTTCCTTTCCTTCATGAGTTTTTCATGAAGATGTTCTATGGATTTAGTTTTTATGTGTTTCAACCTATGGGTCATATTAATCAAATTCAATTTATTTAAAATTGAACCTAAAACTATCACAACCTCTAAAACTTGACAAAAAAATGGTTCAAAATGTTATCTAAATATTTTGTCACCCTTTGTCAAGACATTCTTTGTGAGTGTGTTGCTTTCATGCAACCCTAGCATATTCTAGTGCTAAAAGAGGTAAAATCCAAGATTTGCAAATTTTTGAAAAAGTCTTATTTTTCTCCAAAACTTTGAAAAATATTGGTTTCATGTCCACTGTATGCGGCTCAATAGCAGTCGCGCGGCTCCATATCGATATGGAACCGCCGGTCCCTATAAGGAACCGCGGACAGTAAGCCCGTTTTTGGCTTGTTTTTGGCTTATTTTTGGTCTTTCTTCTTTGATCACTGTCTTTGTCAAGATTATTTGTTTACCCAAATTGGCTAAACATTCTTTCAAACCTTTTGTTTTCATTTCAATTCTTTGCCTTGTCTATTTTCTTTAAATTCTTCTCTTTTGGGAGTCCTCTTCTTCATTCCTCATAATGTCTAACTCTTCCATTCCTAACCTTGACATATCCTTGTCACAATCTCCTTAACTTAAAGCTTCTTCTTATAAGCTTTCAAAGAAACCGAAAATCTCGGTTCGACCCGTTTGGATCAAGAAGAACAAGAATCCTCATGATTCATCTTCTCCCAAACCTTCTAAGAATTCTTCTTTCTCTCCGATCAAATATTGGAATGAGGCTTACTCTATAAATCCAATTACTGAAGAAAAGGAAATTCTTCCACTACCACCTAAACTTTTCAACACTCCTTAACTCAGTGACCTATCTTCTTTCCCAAACTTCTCTAGGCATTGTAAAAATATCTCTTATCCATTATCTCCATCTCCACCAAACTCTCATCTTGATGGTCCTCCCCCATCTAACGACTTTGTTTTGCATCATGGATCCTCGTGTGCTTGTTGTAGATTTCAACAAATTGAACTTGCTCATGTTTATAACAAGCTAAATTTCCTTGAATTCCTCCTCACTCGAGCTCCTCTCAAAGTTTTCGTTCCCTTGAACAAAACTTTGAATGATGCCTCGTCGTCTTTCTTTTCCAACTAAGGCACATTGTGTACTTTAGTTGTTTGAGTCAATAAAACTTAAGCAATTTTGGAAGATTATCACTATTAGAGTAGTTTATGCTTTGTGGTTTATTTTCCATATTTTTTTCTTTAAATATTCATATTATGTGTATGAATATTTCTCTTGTATGTCATATTTGTGTAATATGAATGTCATGTGTGTTATCCCTTTCCCACTAGTTTTTTTCACACATTTTTAAAGAGTTGATCATGGTTAAAATTTACAATTGGTTATAGGTGATTCCATAAATTCTAAATTTTTTAACCCCTTGATATTTTAATCATTTAATTTGGTTTGGATGTTTCTTTTCTCCCTCTATCCACCAATCGAACTTTGATGTTGTCACCACACACTCTTTGGACATACTTAGCAAATACTTACTTCTAATTTGATATTTCTTTTCTTCCTCCCTCTCAAGTTAGTTAGTAGGTAGTGCACATATATACATTGGTGTCTCTTTTCTTTCTCTAAGTCTTTGTGTAACATGTCACCTTAACTCTTTTACTTGGTGCCCCTAGCAAGGGTGAGTAAGCACCAAGGGGGAGCTACTAGCAAAGTAGATTCTTCTCTTCTCCAAAGACTTGTGCTAATCTTTTTGCTTCGACAAAGGGGGAGAAATGACAGTGAATAAACACGTTTATAATTCGAATAATTATGTACTTTACGTAAATGAGTTTATAGTTTGTCGTAATCAAAAAGGGGGAGATTGTTAATGCAAGTGATGCCTAAAAACATTATTAGTGCTAACTAATATTTCTTAGTTTTGATCACAACAAACTATACAAGACATTTATAGTCAAACACAATCGTAAAATGAATTATATAACAAACGCTATCATCAAGGTAATAATCATTACACTAACATATCTTAATCATGTTTAGTGATCATAAAAGTGATTAGCCTTAAAACTCACTTTTGTCAAATGTGACAAAAAGATTTTTAATAAACTTTCTTTTTAAGAAAATGTTTTATTAAAATGGAAAATGAAAATTTGAATATGGCATATTCCAAATGCCATAAGAATATCCCTTGAAGGTTTTAAACAGCCTCATACATTTCAAATCCACTAAAAGACAAAGCAGAGTCTACCTCTGTGGTTCCTTAAGTGCCTACACGGTTCTTTATTGATAAGGAACCGCCTAGTGCAATAAAGAACCACACGCAGCTAGCCGTTGGGTTTTGTCTTCTATAAATAGTGGATCAAATCTACATTTTCCATAACCCTTTTTGGAAATTTCTTTCAGCCTTCTTTCTCCTTTCTAATCCTAGTCATTTGTAAATGATCACTTATTGTGATAAGTATGTTTACTTATGATTATCCTCTTGATCTCTTTCTTTACCTTGTCTAAAGAGAAGATCACTCACACACTTGTGATGTGATTAAAGATGAAGCCTTGATGAAGATTATCCTCTCCTAAAGATCTAGTCATGTTCATCATTTGTTTATTTGTGTCTTGTGTAGATCCAATGTATTTGTGAATACTTGGAATAGTTGTGTGCATCCAAGCTATTTGTGAATACTTGGATTAGAGTTGTGTAAGTCCATTGCATATGTGTGTGCTTGGATTTGTGTTGTGTAGATCCAAGTTACATGTGTGTACTTGGATATGTTTAGTTGAGTTGTAATGTGTTGTGTAAGTTCTCACTAAACTATAAAGTGACGTAGTTGTGTCTTGTGAGTTCTCACTAAACTATAAAGTGATGTAGTTGTGTCTTGTGAGTTCTCACTAAACTATAAATTGATGTAGTTGTGTCTTGTGAGTTCTTACTAAACTATAAAGTGATGTGTAGTTGTGTCGTGTGAAGTTCTCACTTAGCTTCAAAGTGAAGAGTCGTGAAGATTGGTTCTAGCTTTGGATTAGAACTCGACATCTAGCCTTGTGTCGGAAAATGGTGAAGTAGGCAACGTTGTGAAGATTGGTTCTATCTTTCGATTAGAACTCGACATCTAGCCTTGTGTCGTAAAATGGTGAAGTGGGAGACGTTGTGTAGATTGGTCCTATCTAAGATTACGTCTCGACATTTAGCTTAGTGTCGGAAAATAATGTAAGTGACATTGTAAGGTTTTCTCCGCCAAGAAGGGAGTTTGTGGATATAGTGGAAATCTCGAGTAGGTGTACTCGAGGAGTGGAGTAGGAACAAAGATAGAGCTTCGTTGTCGAACCACTATAAATCTTGGTGTCTTCCTACTAGGTTGTTTCTTTCATTATTATGTACTTACATTCATTATCATCACACTTACTACTTGCCATTGTTAATGCATTATAATTGAACATATTCATTATGCAACTAGCTTTCAAGTAAAAGATGGTGTTGGCACTCACCTAATTGAAAGGAATTTTAATTAGGAGACAAACCAAAGAGAAACTATTCACCCCCCCCCCCCTTCTAGTTTCTACAGTGTTCTTGGCCAGGAATTAGGGGTTTTTGAATGACTTGATATCAACTTGATTAAGTAGTGTTGTGTTCCGCCTTGCCTCAATGAATATTTTTCATGTTTAACACTTCTCATGAAATGGCCTCCTTCAATCTCTTCGTTATGGGAATGAGTTGTCCACGTGGCGTTTTATGATTAGTCCATTATTGTAGACACGGATCATTATCCATTTGTATAGTAAGGATCAATGAAATGGCAGCCTGTGATTGGAGAACAATAGGTAGTAGAGGTTACTGTTATGATTCGGTTAGCAGCCTTCTCACTCCTCATTAATTAAGCTGAATTGGCAATCCGTGGCACTTGTTTACTTGATTATCATTGGTTAATATACATGTCACATAGATCAAGTTCATTTTTATTATCCAAAATGGCAGAATTAGCCCCTCAGCTTTGGCAGTTTGTTGTTTTAGGCTAGAAACTTCATGAACTTGTCTTCTTCATTCCTTCCACTTATGAAATCAAGTAATTAGGCCCTTTGACTTTGGTTGACTTTACACTTGAGCTCTTTGACTTTCTTGAATTTACACTTCAAGTCCTTCAAGTTTGGCAGATTGTCATGAAAGTTCCTTGATCTTTAGAGACTTGTCACAATGAGTCCTTCTTTTATCTTTTTCTTGATATTAATTCCTTGAAATCCGTGTTTGCACTAAATCGTATCATTTTACCTACAAAATCACAAACAACAAAGAATACCTCATAATACTGCTTTTTTCACATAAAACTTGTTTTTTTTTGTGTTTTAGGGTTTGATTTGTTATAATTGATATGAGATTTCACTCATATCGCTCTTTGAAATATTGGAGTGCTCTTTGCGGCTAAGGTGCGTTTTCGTCATTCCACACGCCCTATTGATCATTCTTTTGATCATTACTTGACTATATGCTTGTTCTTGGAATTCTCGCCTTGACATTTGTTTATGGTATGTGATTCTTTTCTTATATCCTCTCAAACCTTCATTGCTTGGATACTTGACTTACTTCGGAGATGTAGAGTGAGTTAGTAGTAGCTTAAGGTATCAAGCATGATTTCCATGGTTTGCACCCATACGGTTAGTAGGCCCTATATCATGTGTAATATGTGAAATTGAGCTCATATCTAGGATGATTGACTAATCCCTTGAGATACCAAACTACTCCATAAGTTGTAGTTAGGATATTACACATTTGGAATTGAAATATTCTAAGGATGTTGTTATTGTAAGTCCTAGCAATAATGATTGTCTGATCATGTGGAAGGGAAAGTGAATCTATATTTTGCTCATTGTTTTAAATAGCATTAAGACTACTCTTGAAAATGATCTTAATTTATTTTGTACAAAATTGCGCGATATAGTTCATTACCAAAGCCGTTTAAGCTTTTGCCGGAAAGGAACGTCTTAAACCACTATAAATGACACAAGCTCTTCGTTTCCGCTACCTGAAGATTGTCACTTGTCTCTTGAGCATTGACCTTGGTATTGATTCACTCCCCTTGGGTACTATCTCTTTTTCTTCTTTGCTACGAGTAGTCGTTTCTCCATTTCGATCTCTTTCGGTCTCGATTCCACTTTTAATCCTTCACTTAGGCATTATCACCTAGTATTGAAGTGGTCTAATGATTTTCAAATGGCTTAAGATATATTTTAAGTATTTTAGAAATACTTGGTTTTGAAAATTTCTTTGTTTTTCTTTGTTAAAAACATGCCACTGTCGGCGAATCCTTATTTGTCACGGTGCTAACCCACGGTTCCTTATCGATAAGGCACCGCGGCCCCACCAGGTGACTAAATTAATCAATTTTTAATAAATAACACTATTTCAAAAAAAACCTCCCTTTCTTCTCCATAGAGGCGATGAGTTTCATTATTTCCACCATTGTTGAATCTTCAAAACTCCAATTTACTCAAGATTAATTGATTCCAAGTTGTGGGTTTCACTCATCCCTCTTCCAACATCAATTAATTGTAAGTACATTCATTCAATTTCATCTATTTTGTTCTAGGGTTTTTATTTTCATAATTGGGGATTTTTAAAATTAATATTGAATTAGAACCTTGCTAGGAATGTGGGTTGACTTTAACACCCGCAATTTACATTCCGCAGCGGAAATACACAATTGGGTGCTAAACACAAGTATCATCACACAAGGTATATTGACCGACCCAAAAGAGATGTTTACACATAAAAGATAATAAGATTTCACACATCGTCTAAAACATATTTTGCATTCCCATAATGTACCAAAACAACACCAGAGTAAAGCGTTTAGTCCCCACGGATCTCGACCTTCAAACCACAAGTTTTAGTACAGTACACGAACATTAGACAAATTGTTCAACAGTAAAAGGATAGAAATTGTTTTAGACCATATACTTCAAAAGCAAACCCACAACATCCACAACAATGCTCCGCCATCAATAACCTTCGATTACTTGAAGCACATGCTTAAACGAGTCAACAATAATGTTGAGCGAGTCCATAGGCTTAACAAATCACATTTGAACACAAGAATAAAATCAATCATAATAATTTTATAGAATTGTTGTACATACAACCTATATCAAGGCAACTCATTGTATTTAAGCTCATGACACCGACCCCTTAACAAATTAGTCACCCACGCCAAATGCCAACATGACTAGATAAAAACATTGCCCCTCTAGGGTATTGGTTGCTAGATATATACCCAAATCTCATTCTCGTAAATTATCCTTCCTAGAGGTTACTCAACATAATGCCTAAGTCTCAGATAGGGTGGTCAACCCAATAGTACTATCATTTGAATAAGCGGCTATTCCCAACTCACAACATCAAGTCAGAACATAGTTAACGGTTCATGAATTTAGGGTCTTTAGCAACAAGGTACTCAATACAATTCAAGGCAACATAGGCAACATTCGGGTCCAAACAATTAATCATGACTTGTGTTCATTTATTTTCAAATAGAATGTATCCCCCTCGCGAGTATTAAAACATTTAGTAGCTAGCATGAAAAGCGAGGCTACAGAATCACCTTAGTATAAGAGACCTAGCGAGATGATCGTCGATGATAGATGATGCCTTTCAAACACGAGAATCGCAACCTATCAAATAAGGCGCGTTCATTAATAATAGACTCGAGTAATAAACCATTCATGATAACATCAAACTCAAAATCATAAAATCTAGACAAACTCGAAAGAAAACGATACAAGTGATACTATTATACTCTTCTACACATTTACTTTATTACTCTATTCTTTTGATAAAAATCTGCCGGCACATACCAAATGTACTAGCTCATTTACCCCACTTAGACACGTCAAACGTTTATGAAACGACTCGAGGAACTCACTTACTATCTATAGAAAGTCATCCAAAAAGTTTATCAAAATATTTTACTTCTAAGACTCCCTGCCCGACACATCTTTGTACTACAAAACCGGACAGTTTTACGTCATCGACTCATACAAATAGTGTTTACACTTTTATATCAGTCCTTGAATCATTTCAAAACTTATTCTATAGTCCCCGAGATTCGATCCAAATGTCGACAACAACTACTTATTGTGCCGATACTCGTCTCCCGGTACACGAATAATCAAACTATCCTAACTTCTCGCTCGTTTGGAGTTAGAAGCTCTACTTTACGCCAAAACGAAGATAATTAAAATCTCCATAACTCTATCTTATTAGTTTAACCATTTTTAAAACATAACGCATCCAAAAACAACCTTTTACCCACTTCCCTAAATTACCCTTCAAAATCTTACATAAAATCATATTTTTGATCAAATTCAATCATTTTTATCATCATCCTAAGCCTCTAATAACAACATATCCTAACCCAACACTTGTATAAATCTTTAAATCAAAAACCCAAAAATTAAAAACATATTTTTAGCAAAAATAACATGATCAATGCATGATTATCACTAGACAATCACATGCATGATCATCTAACAACTCTACCAACCATAATTCTCATTCAAAAATCAAACTTCATGCATGTTGATGATTTTAACATCATTAGATTCACCTTTGAATTCTAAGATAGGGACTTGTTTTGTTTTAGCTTAGATCAAACTTGAAATCAAAATAAAATTGGGGTTTTGGTGGTGGTGTAGGTGACGGTAAAGAAAAGAGAGGGAGAAGGGAGAAGATTTTCTTGTTAAACTTGTAACTATGAGAAAAGTTAGGTGGAAAAATCCTTTTATATGGTGGTGGAGGGACTTATTTTGCCGATTTGGGATAGTTGTGGTACAAAATGAAAATAGTTAGCTAAAAAGCGGGAAATGACTATTAGTCAATTTTGAAAATATTCACGGGGCTCGGGTTTCATAAAAATACTCCTCAAAAGTTAAAACGTATCTCAAATATAATAATATTGTCTCCCGACTCGACTTAACATGTCATTAAAAAGAAAACATCAAAAATGACAAACATCGAACAATCGACAATAAAACATAAAATATTGCGCATCCGTCGACATCACGCTTGCTAATACTCCTTATACTTATTAAAGATAAAATATAAGTCTTCTAACATCGGTTTAAGCTTAAACCTTTAAAAACAAAAATTATTCAAGCTCATCAAAAATTTCAAAAATAGTCGTATAATAAGATTAGGCAATGACCTCGGTTTCAGGTTATCACATCCCATCCTTCTTAAAGAGAGCGATGTCCCAGCGCTTACCCCACTCTAAACAAATGAGGATACTTATCCTTAAAGAAGTCCTCACGTTCCCAAGTAAACTCAGGTCCACGTCTAGAATTCCATCTCACTTTCACAATCAGAATCCTACTATGCTTCAATTTCTTAGCTTCTCTATCCATAGTCTCTACAGGTTCCTCTATAAAATGAAACTTATCATCAAGTTGAATTTTCTACAATGGAATCACCAAATCCCTTTCTGTCAAACACTTCTTTATATTAGACACGTGAAAAGTGTTGTGAATAGATCTAAGTTCATTCGGCAATTCTAAGTTATAGGCAACCAATCCAATCATTTGAATAATCTTAAAAGGTCCAATATATCTCGTGCTCAACTTTCCTCTCTTTACAAAGCGAATCACTTCCTTCTATTGCGATACCTTCAACATAACCATGTCTCCTACTTCAAATTCTAACGGTTTCCTCATATCATCAGCATAACTCTTTTGTCTACTTCTGGCAGATAACAAACGCTTCTTAATTTGCACGATCTTTTCAGTCGTCTCAAATATCATTTCAGGTCCAGTCAATTGACTCTCTCCTACATCACTTCAACAAACTGGAGATCTACACTTACGTCCATACAAAGCTTCAAATGGTGCAGGTTTAATACTAACATGATAACTGTTATCATAAGAAAACTCCACCAATGGCAAATGTCTATCCCAACTATTTCCAAAGTCAATCACACACGCTCGAAGCATATCCTCTAATGTTTGAATTGTTCTTTCACTTTGTCCATCGGTCTCGAGATGATATGCTGTACTCAAACTTAACTCTGTTCCCATCGCTTTCTGCAGAGATTTCCAAAACTCTAAGGTAAACCTACTATTACAATCTGAAATTATCGACAAAGGCGCACTGTAAAACCCGCATGCTTTTACCATGCATAGTACCCTTAGGATCGTACGTACTAGATTAAAACTTTCCTAATATATCATGATTACGATTACGTGTTAGGAGTTTACGTATTACGTACGTGTTAGAACACGATAAGTATTTACTATGCACGATCATGTAATAATTATTTAACGATAATTAATCACGAACATGCGACCATGAAATCATGAACGTAATTAAAACACGAACTATGATTAATTACGTATATATATTTATTACGAGCGTAAATAAATATATTAGATCACGGTATTTACGTAACGAGAACATTTAAAACACGAACATAAATAATCACAAACGAGTAACTAAATAACGAGACACGGAAAAAGGTACGGGTACCCCAAGTGGATCCCTACCCGCGGCCAACAAGTACAAATGGGCTAAGCCCATTTGTCAAAATTACTAAAGGGGGTTATTTACTTTTTACACTACACAAAATAACTTTACAGAAGATTTTAAGAAAAGCTAAAACCTCCTCCTTCCCTTGTCTCTTTGTGCCGCCACCCTACAACCACCATACAAGGTGGTTCTTGATCTTGGATCTCAGAATTCTAGTGATTTATCGTGTTGGTTCTTCGTTCTCTTGATCCACGAATTCGGTAAAACCTTTTTAAACCTTTTCTTTTGATTTAATCTTTTTATTAACTATGAACATGTGATGTTTTTATAAAAACATAATAATTAAGCATAGATCTAACATGTTTTGGTGTCAAATTAAATCAAAGGGTTGTTTTAAGGGGGTGTTTGTTTTGGCCGCAGGCTGCAACCGAACCCGAAGGGGTTTCGGTTTGCCAAGCCGACCACCACCAAGACCACATGGTCTTGGTTGGTGCGTGTGGGTCCCACGGCAGCAAAGGAACAAGGGGTACCCCAAGTTGGGTCGGGGTACGGTGTCGATTTCATGTCCGGTTCATATTTTTAGCCTAGATCCGGTTCATGGTGTATGTTAGTTTTTTATGTTTATGAACTTATGTTAAAAATTAAATTAATAAAATGATGTAATTAATTTAATAACATGACTTAGGTTATTTAATTATTAATGATCATGCAATTATTTTAACCTAAGTATTTATATATTTAAGACTTATAATTAATTAATTATTTTAAAACCATGGATATAATTAATTAATTAACATGACTTAGGTTATATTATTAATATATAATAATACATATTTTAACCTAAGTATTTAACTTATTTAATTAAAAACATGTTATACCTTAATTAAATATTATAACCTATAGTTTAATTAAATTACATGAAATAATTATTAAACTATACAATATACCATAAGACTTAGAAATAATCATGAAAAACACTTAGGCTTATATACTTAGCTTATTTAACCAGCTTATTTCTAATTATGGAAACTTTCTATTTTTAGAAACTTAATTAAATAAGGCAGTTAATTTATTTATGGAAACCAGCTATTTTTAGAAACTTATTTATTTCAGGCAGCTAATCTGTTTATGGAAACTTATTTAATTAAGGCAGCTAATCTATTTATGGAAACTTTTTATTTTTAGAAACTTATCTATTTTAAGCAGTAAATCTATTTTTGGAAACTTTCTATTTTTGGAAACTTTCTATTTTTGAAAACTTTCTATTTTTGGAAACTTTCTATTTTTGGAAACTTTCTATTTTTGGTAACTTTCTATTTTTCGAAACTTTCTATTTTTGGAAACTTTCTATTTTTGGAAACTTTCTATTTTAGGAAACCTGCTATTTTTAGAAAGTTACTTATTATTACACAGTAAGTATAATAACACATGAAATACCAGAAATACTTAATCAGATTAAACAGAATATAAGATTTAACACAGTTTAAGGCTTTAAAACAGTAAAACATGGTAAGAACACATAAAATAAGCTAAGATATGACATAAAACCAGCTATGTATTTAGTAAGCAGATACTTATTCATGTACGTATTTATGTAGCACTAGTGATTCAGAAGTAGGATTCTCGCAGTTCGTCTTTCTCGTTCACTGGACATAAGGTACGGATTCCCGTCCTTTCAGTATGGACATTCTTTCCTTATTAGGATTCCCCGTATGCAGCCAACTATTTTCCCGTAGTATAAGTTATGAGTTTGATTGCTTATGTTTAATTAAGATTACCTATAGCCATATACATGCATGACCAGTTTCACCTAGTTATGGAGGTACCATAACCATAACATTAGAGGCACTGATGTTATGACTTCACCACGGCGGAGTGATTGCTCGTGGCGTCCCTTCAGCTTTTGGCCATTTATTTATATTTATCATGTGGGGCGTATGGGTGCATCCTAGTTACATGTTTTTATTCAGTATTACATGGTGAATGTGGTGTGTGCCTTGCATCCTTCACAAGGAGCTGATCCCTCCTACCCAAAAAAACCAGTATATTAAATTAGAGGCAGCCCCTCTAATTTGCATGATGAGGTCACCCCTCCAATTATTCATGCACGTTGGATTTTCATGACCTATATTGGCTAATGGTAAAATATGACAACCAGTTTTTATAAGATAAACATAAGACTTTCAAACTATTAAACCAGTTTTATTAAGACTTAACCAGGTTACTCGGGACTTAGTTTTCTTCCGTTGTTATTATGTTATATGCTTATCATATTCATGCTTTATTGTACATCCGTGCACTGAGCGTATTGCTCAGCCGTTTTCCTTTTCTATGTTCCCAAAACGGCAGGTACTCAGGGACGCTCGTAAACACTAAGAGTACGTGCATATGGACTGGAAGCTGTCTAGCCTTCTTTACATTATGCATTTTCCTTTCTTATGATACTTACGCTTTGGACATTGTTTAGTCCTTTCCTTATTATACTATGTTTGTGTGTGATGAGATTTACTTTTGGACTACCGATGTTTGATTCCGGTATTTTCCTTTTTATGGTCAAGTAATGTTTAGACATTTTACCTTGTATGCTTTGATGACACGCCATAATTACTGTGATATTTCCATTTCCAAAATGGGGTGTTACAATTATGGTATCAGAGCCAAGGCTTCGACCTGTAGGCTCTCAAATATGACATGTGATTAGTGGGTAGTCACTACGGTCTTCCTAGAACTGACAGCTGTTTTCATGCATTCATCATTTTTAAGCATACATATACATGTCATTGTTACAGGGTTTTTGACTAAGTAATGGTTGGTACAGGATTGGCCCTATTTAGTCGCATGTGTTTTATCGAAACTTTTAGATTTGGGACCGACCCATAGGCGTCCCCTCGCTATGTCTTTTGTTTTGGGTGAACTGACCAGAGGCGTTCACTCTCGAGCATACAAAAGTTTTCATAAAACTGCATCATGCATTCATACACAAAATTTTATTGCATAAAATTTCTCGTGAAATTTTTAGTATAAATTTTTTTCATGTATATATTTATATTTTATGTTTTGATCTGTTTAATCATATGTTTTATGTTATACTGTCAGATGGTTCTCACACGCGAACAAGAGCAGCTCAATGCTGCAATTCAGGCTGCCATGCAAGCCTTGCTTCCTCAACTGAGGAATGACATCAGGGCTGAAGTTCAAGCTGCCAACAATCAGCAGCACAATCAGCCACCTCCTCCTCCTCCTCCAGTGACATTAGCAGTATGGCTGGAGAGATTCAACAAGCTCCGCCCTCGAGCTTTTGAGAAGACAGATAGCCTCAGCGATGCTAAAAGCTGGTTGACTCACATCGAGAAGATTTTCAACGCTATGGGCTGTGACCCCGCATACAAGGCGAGGTTGGCATGCTATCGGTTCGAAGGTGATGTACTCAACTGGTGGTTAGCATTGATGCAATCTGAAGGTGGTGATGAGTGGGTTGCTGGTTTGACTTGGGCTCAGTTCAAGGACAGGGTGATGGAGCAGTTCTTTCCCAAGGCTGAGCAGGACAAGCTCAAGAGAGAGTACCATGGGATCCGACAAAGAGCTGGGGAGAATAGCAACGAGTTTATGCAGTGCTTTCTTCGCTTAGCTGGTTTCCTTGGTGCAGCAGCAGGTACTCCTGAAGAGCAGGCACATCACTTCAGATGGGCTCTTCGCACATCGGTCGCAAACAATCTGGTGTGTGCTACGTTCAACACTGTAGCACAAGTGGCCGATGCAGCACGAAAACTGGAGATGCTGCAGGAGAGGGATGAGTTCGGGGAAGCTGAAAGACCCGACAAGAGGTAAACATTTGTATTCAAGCGGTGACCAATCCGTATACTTTCCATATGTCAATTATTCATCTCTTTAATTGTATCTTCCAGGCAGAAAACTGGGGAGCGGTCTCAGCCGGCTACTCAGCAGCAGCCTCATCAGCCCAAGGGAAACGGTCAGACTAACGACCGTTCTGCTACGGATAGGCGTGGCGGTAATGACAATTACCGTAACAACGTTGGGCACTCCAACAGCAGCAGGTCCTAATACTTACGCATTTCCTTATGTTTTATGTTATAACTCATATTCTGACACTTCAGCCAACTTCTACCAGGAATCATAGAAACGATAGGGACCAGAACCAGAGAGGTTCGCATCCTAGCCGTCCAGCTATCACTGGTATTCAATCTTACGTTTATCCGCTTTGTCCTTTGTACCCAACTATCATGTCTTATGTAAAATGTTTTATCAGGTTCTCAGCCAGCCAGGGTACCTGCTGGAGGATACACTCATCCTCTTTGCTCTACTTGCCACCGTAGGCACCCAGGACCATGTCGCCATAATACTGATGCGTGCTTCAAGTGTGGTCTTCCTGGCCATATTATGAAGGATTACCGTAAGGGCGAGATGGAGGGTACATCGGGACATGCTGATACCAAGCCGCCTCCTACTGCCGGGCGTGTCTACACGACATCCCGAGACCAGGCAAACAAGTCTACAGGTACCATCACTGGAATCTTGTATATGTATGGTCGCGCTGCATGTGTTCTTTTCGATACGGGTGCTACTCACTCGGTTATTTTCTACTGCTTATGCTAAGAACATTAGGATGCCTCCCTTGCCACTAGAAAATAGGCTTACTATTTTCACGCCTTTGAGGGACTCTGTATTAATCACCCATGTATACAAGAGTCTTCCCCTAGAATTTGATGATAAGGTTCGACCTGTCGACGCACTTCCGCTGGACATGAATGACTTCGACATGATTTTGGGCATGGATTGGCTATCCAAGTATCATGCTACTATAGACTGCCATTCATATCGAGTTATCTTCGGTGATGTCAATGCACCAGAGTACATTCATAATGGGTTCGTACTCGGACGGCCTGTACAAGTCATATCCACCCTGCAAGCGCGTGCACTACTGTCACATGGCTGCGAGGGTTATCTAGCTACGGTTCACGACATGGATGCTGAATCTCCATTGATTCAGGATCAACCAATAGTGTCGGAATTCCAAGACGTGTTTCCAGCAGAACTTCCGGGCATACCACCTGCACGAGAAGTGGAATTCAGTATCGAGCTGATTCCAGGAGCTGAACCAATCTCCAAGGCTCCTTATCGCATGGCTCCCATAGAGCTGAAGGAGATGAAGGATCAACTACAAGAACTTCTTGAACGAGGTTTCATTCGACCGAGCGCATCTCCATGGGGCGCACCGGTCTTGTTTGTTAAGAAGAAGGACGGCAGTATGCGTCTTTGCATAGACTATCGCGAGCTCAACAAGATTACCATTCGGAATAGGTATCCACTGCCACGCATTGACGATCTGTTTGACCAACTCCAAGGGGCCAAACACTTCTCCAAGATTGATCTTAGGTCAGGCTATCATCAACTACGGGTCAAGGAGCAGGACATCGCTAAGACTGCCTTTCGTACCCGTTATGGCCACTACGAGTTTGTAGTTATGCCATTTGGCCTGACAAATTCTCCAGCAGTGTTCATGGATTTGATGAACAGAATCTTCCATGAATTTCTGGACAAATTCGTCATTGTCTTCATCGATGACATTCTGATTTTCTCAAAGTCCAAGGAGGAACACGAAGACCATCTTCGTACAGTACTACAGATTCTTCGCCAGAAGCAGCTGTATGCTAAATTCTCCAAGTGTGAGTTCTGGTTAGACAAGGTAGCATTCTTAGGTCACACTCTATCAGCAAAAGGAATCACTATGGATCCAGCGAAGGTTGAGGCCATTACTAAGTGGCCAAGGCCGACATCAGCGACGGAAGTCCGCAGTTTCTTAGGCTTAGCTGGCTATTACCGTAGGTTCGTGGAGAACTTTTCCCGTCTAGCACTACCATTGACCAAACTGATGCGGAAAGGGAGAAATTCGTCTGGACTGAAGATCGAGAGAAGAGCTTTGAAGACCTGAAGAAGAAGCTAGTATCTGCACCTATTCTTACTCTACCATCTGGTACGGGTGGATTTCAAATCTACAGCGATGCATCGGGGAAGGGACTTGGCTGTGTTCTCATGCAACATGGGAAAGTGATCGCGTACGCTTCACGGCAGCTTAAGCCTTATGAAGAAAATTACCCCACGCACGACCTGGAACTTGCTGCAGTCGTGTTTGCATTGAAGATATGGAGGCACTACTTATATGGAGAATCATGTGACATTTTCACGGACCACAAGAGCTTGAAGTATATCTTCACTCAGCGTGAATTGAACATGAGGCAGAGGAGATGGTTAGAGCTGTTGAAAGATTATGACATTAATCTACAGTATCATCCCGGAAAGGCAAATGTAGTAGCAAATGCTCTTAGCAGGAAGTCTGGAATGATCAACGGCATTAAAATCGAAGAGGAAATAATCAGAGACTTGGAGCGACTAGACATCGAGATCATGGTACGTGGACAGCACGGTTACTGGGCTAATCTTAGAGTAGAACCTGAGTTACTATCTAAGATCAAGGAAGCTCAGAAGGATGACGGAGAAATCTGGGCGATAGTACAGAATTTGGAGAAGCAGACAGAATTCAGAGTAGATGCAGATGGTATTGTATGGCAGGGCACGAGACTTTGTGTCCCTGATGACCAAGAACTCCGGGAAGCTTTGTTAGCTGAAGCTCATAGCTCCCCATTCTCGATACATCCTGGTTCGACTAAGATGTACCATGACATCAAGCAGTACTTTTGGTGGAGTGGTATGAAACAGGATGTGGCCACTTACGTCTCCAAATGTTTTACCTGCCAGCAGGTTAAGATCTAGCATCAGCGATCTGGCGGTCTCCTTCAGCCGTTAGATATTCCAGAGTGGAAGTGGGACAAAATCACCATGGATTTTGTTACCGGTCTTCCGCCTACCAAAAGGAAGCACGATGCAATTTGGGTTATCGTTGATCGACTTACCAAATCAGCTCATTTCTTACCGATCCGCAAGGAAGATCCGGTAAGTAAACTCGCAGATACGTATAGACGAGAGATCATGAGACTCCACGGTGCACCATCTAGCATCGTCTCAGACAGAGATCCTCGATTCACTTCGCGCTTTTGGAAAAGTCTGTAGAAAGCTTGGGGTACACAACTTAAGCTTAGCACGGCTTTTCATCCTCAAAGGGACGGACAGTCGGAGCGAACCATTCAGACATTGGAGGATATGTTGAGGTCATGTGCGTTAGAATGGACGGGTGATTGGGACGAGTACATCTGTTTGGTGGAGTTTGCATACAACAACAGCTGGCACGCAAGCATCAAATGTGCTCCATTTGAGATGTTGTATGGCAGAAAGTGTCGCGCCCCAATCTGCTGGGATCAGGTTGGCGAGTGAACACTCGAAGGACCGGGAATCATAGAGATGACAAATGAGAAGATCGCAGTAGCTAAGCAGAAGATTCAGGAGGCACGGTCACGTTAAAAGAGTTACGCCGATAAGCATCGTAGGGATATACACTTTAACGTAGGAGATCACGTCTTCCTTAAGGTTGCGCCGGCACGTGGTGTTAGACGCTTCGGGATTAAAGAGAAGCTCAGTCCTCGTTTCATCGGACCGTTTGATATCATTGAACGAGTCGGTGAAGTATCTTTTCGATTGGCGTTACTTCCGCAGCTTTCGCATGTGCACAATGTGTTTCATGTGTCCTTACTCAGAGGGTACCAGTATCATCCCCTTCACATGGTTCAGTATCCACTGGAACAGATACGTGAAGATCTCACTTTTATAGAAGAACCCGAACGAGTTCTTGACAGACAAGAACGAGTCATGAGAAAGAAGACGATTCCATTCGTCAAAATTCTATGGAGGGATCATACCGAGCGGGAAGCCACTTGGGAAACGGAGGGTCTATCCGGGCTTCTTATCCTCATTTCATATTTTGAATTCGGGTATGTTCTTATTTTCCAGTTTACTTTATCTATAATTCGGGGACGAATTATTCTTTTTAGGGGGGAAGAGTTATAAAACCCGCATGCTTTTACCATGCATAGTACCCTTAGGATCGTACGTACTAGATTAAAACTTTCCTAATATAGCATGATTACGATTATGTGTTAGGAGTTTACGTATTACGTACGTGTTAGAACACGATAAGTATTTACTATGCACGATCATGTAATAATTATTTAACGATAATTAATCACGAACATGCGACCATGAAATCATGGACGTAATTAAAACACGAACTATGATTAATTACGTATATATATTTATTACGAGCGTAAATAAATATATTAGATCACGGTATTTACGTAACGAGAACATTTAAAACACGAACATAAATAATCACAAACGAGTAACTAAATAACGAGACACGGAAAAAGGTACGGGTACCCCAAGTGGGGTCCCTACCCGCGGCCAACAAGGACAAATGGGCCAAGCCCATTTGTCAAAATTACTAAAGGGGGTTATTTACTTTTTACACTACACAAAATAACTTTACAGAAGATTTTAAGAAAAGCTAAAACCTCCTCCTTCCCTTGTCTCTTTGTGCCGCCACCCTACAACCACCATACAAGGTGGTACTTGATCTTGGATCTCAGAATTCTAATGATTTATCGTGTTGGTTCTTCGTTCTCTTGATCCACGAAATCGGTAAAACCTTTTTAAACCTTTTCTTTTGATTTAGTCTTTTTATTAATTATGAACATGTGATGTTTTTATAAAAACATAATAATTAAGCATAGATGTAACATGTTTTGGTGTCAAATTAAATCAAAGGGTTGTTTTAAGGGGGTGTTTGTTTTGCCCGCAGGCTGCAACCGAACCCGAAGGGGTTTCGGTTTGCCAAGCCGACCACCACCAAGACCATATGGTCTTGGTTGGTGCGTGTGGGTCCCACGGCAGCAAAGGAACAAGGGGTACCCCGAGTTGGTTCGGGGTACGGTGTCGATTTCATGTCCGGTTCATGTTTTTAGCCTAGATCCGGTTCATGGTGTATGCTAGTTTTTTATGTTTATGAACTTATGTTAAAAATTAAATTAATAAAATGATGTAATTAATTTAATAACATGACTTAGGTTATTTAATTATTAATGATCATGCAATTATTTTAACCTAAGTATTTATATATTTAAGACTTATAATTAATTAATTATTTTAAAACCATGGATATAATTAATTAATTAACATGACTTAGGTTATATTATTAATATATAATAATACATATTTTAATCTAATTATTTAACTTATTTAATTAAAAACATGTTATACCTTAATTAAATATTATAACCTATAGTTTAATTAAATTACATGAAATAATTATTAAACTATACAATATACCGTAAGACTTAGAAATAATCATGAAAAACACTTAGGCTTATATACTTAGCTTATTTAACCAGCTTATTTCTAATTATGAAAACTTTCTATTTTTAGAAACTTAATTAAATAAGGCAGCTAATTTATTTATGGAAACCAGCTATTTTTAGAAACTTATTATTTCAGGCATCTAATCTATTTATGGAAACTTATTTAATTAAGGCAGTTAATCTATTTTCTGGAAACTTTCTATTTTTAGAAACTTATCTATTTTAAGCAGTAAATCTATTTTTGGAAACTTTCTATTTTTGGAAACTTTCTATTTTTGGAAACTTTTTTATTTTTGGAAACTTTCTATTTTTGGAAACTTTCTATTTTTGGTAACTTTCTATTTTTGGAAACTTTCTATTTTTGGGAACTTTCTATTTTTGGAAACTTCCTATTTTAGGAAACCTGCTATTTTTGGAAAGTTACTTTATATTACACAGTAAGTATAATAACACATGAAATACCAGAAATACTTAATCAGATTAAACAGAATATAAGATTTAACACAGTTTAAGGCTTTAAAACAGTAAAACATGGTAAGAACACATAAAATAAGCTAAGACATGACATAAAACCAGCTATGTATTTAGTAAGCAGATACTTATTCATGTACGTATTTATGTAGCACTAGTGATTCGGAAGTAGGATTCTCGCAGTTCGTCTTTCTCGTTCACTGGAGATAAGGTACGGATTCCCGTCCTTTCAGTATGGACATTCTTTCCTTATTAGGATTCCCCGTATGCAGCCAACTGTTTTCCCGTAGTATAAGTTATGAGTTTGATTTCTTATGTTTAATTAAGATTACCTATAGCCATATATATGCATGACCAGTTTCACCTAGTTATGGTGGTACCATAACCATAACATTAGAGGCACTGATGTTATGACTTCACCACGGCGGAGTGATTGCTCGTGGCGTCCCTTCATCTTTTGGCCATTTATTTATATTTATCATGTGGGGCGTATGGGTGCATCCTAGTTACATGTTTTTATTCAGGATTACATGGTGAATGTGGTGTGTGCCTTGCATCCTTCACAAGGAGCTGATCCCTCCTACCCAAAAAAACCAGTATATTAAATTAGAGGCATCCCCTTTAATTTGCATGATGAGGTCACCCCTCCAATTATTCATGCACGGTGGATTTTCATGACCTATATTGGCTAATGGTAAAATATGACAACCAGTTTTTATAAGATAAACATAAGACTTTCAAACTATTAAACCAGTTTTATTAAGACTTAACCAGGTTACTCGGGACTTAGTTTTCTTCCGCTGTTATTATGTTATATGCTTATCCTATTCATGCTTTATTGTACATCCGTGCACTGAGCGTATTGTTCAGCCGTTTTCCTTTTCTATGTTCCCAAAACGGCAGGTACTCAGGGACGCTCGTAGACACTAAGAGTACGTGCATATGGACTGGAAGCTGTCTAGCCTTCTTTACATTATGCATTTTCCTTTGTTATGATACTTACGCTTTGGACATTGTTTAGTCCTTTCCTTAGTATACTATGTTTGTGTGTGATGAGCTTTACTTTTGGACTACCGATGTTTGATTCCGGTATTTTCCTTTTTATGGTCAAGTAATGTTTAGACATTTTACCTTGTATGCTTTGATGACACGCCATAATTACTGTGATATTTCCATTTCCAAAATGGGGTGTTACACGCACCATGTCGACAAACAATCTCCTTCACATACACTGTCGTCAATCTTTCCATATTATCCGTCTTCTTCATTGGTAAAAAGTGAGCAGACTTAGTCAATCTATCTACAATCACCCATATCATATCACAACCACTAAAAGTCCTTGGCAAACCTGTCACAAAATTCATAGTAATTTTCTCCCATTTCCACTCAGGAATTTCAGGTTGCACTTTTAATCTGGACGGCTTCTTATGTCCAGCCTTCACTTTTACACAAGTTAAACACTTATTAACATACACTTTCTTAAGATCTTGATACATCTTATCCGATCTAGGATGTATTGAATACTTGGACTTATGAGATTCATTCATCACTAAATCTCGCACTCTTAAAGAACCTTCCTTAGACGGACACAATGGTAACCAAATCTTATTCTCAAAATATCTCATTCCATTCGGCCTTACTACAAACAACGGTTTCAACATTCTAACCAGATTTTATGCCTCAACATTCTTGTGGATTTGCTATATATGATCCGGTGGTCTAACATGGTGGAATATGGTGGTGGTAGCCATTGTTGAACTTAGAGAGAGAGAGTGGTTGTGTGAAAGAAAGGAAAATCTATAAAAATGAGAAAATGACACAAGTAACACCCCTCCTTGGAAGCTAAGGAGGGGTATATATAGTCACACACGATACACTTAACTATACATTGTACCTAGTCTAGTCTAGGCGTGTGTGACTATGATAAATAATGGGAATTCTTAAATGTCGTCACATAAAGTGAGTTTCCAACAATCTTCCCCCATGGGACGACGTGTAGAATTCCTTACAATATTTTTCCTAACAAGTACATAATGATTAAGAACAAGAGCTTTCATGAAGCGTCCAATACTGATGAAGTCTTCTGAGGCCTTCGTCTTCAAAACGACTCATCTTTAAAGTAACTTGTAGAAGAAATACTGTAACGGCACGAGCTAAGTAACCCATACACTTCTGGTTAAGGAGAAGCTTCTGAATTAGCTTCCCCCTAATTCATGCCACATAAACTTGATGTAGAAGCTTTTAAATAGCTTCCCCCTAAATCGACAATCCTCGTAAGCAACTTCAAAGCTTTCAATAAAGCTTAGAATGATTAAGCGCACAGCGGAATCTAACAAGCAAATCCATCATATAACATGATAACGTTGCTAAGAGGGATTGAAAGTAAGGGGTACACCAAGTAGATCAACAACTTTTCTTCTCACGCTTGAATAATTCTTTTGAATTTTTCTTCCCCCTGAGAGTTCAAGTTATGCATACCAGAAAGAATCAAGATACTTCTTCCTCCACATAGTTGAAGAAAGTAAATCAATCCCAATTATGAAGCTCAAATACTGAAGTGGACACTTTATCCTATTCATGAAGTTGACATCGTAACACCAGAGTCAATTAAGTCCCGTAAATGCACATATCTTCTTCCGGAGATGCACCAAAGTCAATTAAGTCCCGGGAATGCATATAGGATAATGATGATGTTTAATTGCAACAATCAAACAATTAAATCTCGAATCAGTAGTGTACCGTTTAGAGATTGATAACGCCACGAGTTAAAACACTGATTTTCTCTGCGGCTATGACAAATGTCATCCCGGCATGTCTTCAAATCAAAAGAAGGTATGAAGTTCATCACGTGTACTCGTTGTGCGTTCAGTGTGTCTTCTTCTTCCCCCTTGATGGTTTCGAAACTCGGAACCATCAATAAATCATAAGCACATGAACCTGAAAATCTCATGAGAATAATAAATAAGCTGAATTATAAATCCTTGTGAGAATCAGCTGTTGATCGAAAATCTCTTCTTATAAACTCTCCATGGTCATCTTTACCAACCCACGTGAAAGCAATTTGAAGTCACCACTGATAGAATGAACCAGATACATCAAACATGAAGCTGAATAAAAATCCTTCGATCTTGTGACTTAAGCTTGCACTATTGTTGAATGAAGAACGGTGGAGAAATCTCTAAGTACTCAATGCATCACTGAAGAAGTCTATAAGCACAACACCTCTTGAAATTATCCACGTCGACTAAGCGCGTGACACTGAGTACAACAATGTAACCCCTTTAAGTGATAGTTATCCGAGTCATCAACCAACCACCCCGAACCCGGAAACCAGATAAACAAGTCTTCATTCTAAGATTAAGCACGATCAAGTTATCTTTGATAGATAAAATAAATACACGCCTTCGAAAAATCCGTCTTCAACGTCACGTAATAAATACCCGATCAAACGAATCCGTAGCCACTAAAAAATGGCCCATTTTTTCTTGGTCTCGTCAAAATAAATTTTGACACATTTGTCTCGTCATCTTGTCTCGTCACATATTGTCTCGTCTTTTAGTCACTTTCAATACCGTTAATCAAAATATTTTCAAAGAAAATAGAATGATAAAACAAGAATTTGATGTAACAAATTTTTAGCCAAAAAATAGATGTCTCGGCCCATCACATTTTTGTCCAAATGAAATAGCATCCCGTGTATTCATGGCCCAATTCACCCAGCCCAAATCACAAACCCGGTTCACCAATTTGGTTTATAACCCTCACAACCACAAAGATTAGGTAAACTTAATCATTTCACAGCCACACACACAAAGAACGTACTTTATTTTCTCCGCCCCCCCTCCCCCAACCAAACTCCTCTCTCATCCCCAACCTCGTGAAATCCGTCCCCCATCATTTCACTTCATCTCCTTACCCACCATCTCTGCTAATCTTCATCATATCACCATCGAAATCCTCCATCCATACTCATCCATACCTTCTTCCCCCATATCGAATCTCAACCAAAGCCAAATATAAATCATCATCTTATCCCACCTTCACAGTCATAATCATCTTAAATCGAGACTTGGAAGGACAAATCAAGGTAAGATCGTGGCTTCAAGAACAATAATTGTTCTCGGGTAAGAGTAAGAGGTGTTGATTCAATTAAAAACGAAACCAAGTTCGAATCTAACATAGTTGTTAGGATTCGTTCTTAATATTCGTAAATTAAAGAAGGTCTGAGCCTTGATAGATGTGATTCGGATTGCATGTTGATTTCCTTGGTGTTGTCAACGAGACCATGATTAATTATAACATACTTGTTACTAGTTAATCTTGATTCTCGAAAAGTAATCACAGATCTGTGATGAATTTTGTTTTTGTGTAAGATCTAAAAGAATCTACACATGCATGACAAAAAACTAAGATTATTTACTAAGTATTTGTTTAAGTCCGAGTCTTGATGATTTGTAGATGGGTTAGGTGTCGATGGGTGTAGGTTTAGATTTGGTGTTTGAGGAGATAAAAGGTTGGATGTGTTGATATTGGTTCGGTCATAGTTTTGGTCCACTGGTTTTAAAAAACAGTCCATCGTAATGTCTATAGAAATCCCATCGGAATGTTTTTGTGTTTGAGTCAAAGTAATGTTTTGAGAAAAAAAATAAGGCACCATCGGAATGATTTGTAGTCTATATCGGAATGTTTTTAAGTATTCATCGGAATCAAACAAACACCCCATCGGAATGGCTATCTGAATAGCCATCGGAATGACCATCCGAATAACCATCGGAATCCCAATCGGAATCCCCATCTGAATCCCCATCGGAAAAGGGTTTTGACCCATTTCTATAGTTTTTCGATAAAAATGAATCTATTATCTTTTCTGTACTATTTCCGATTTTTCAGGATCATGTGAATCTGACTAATTTTCTGGGTAAATACATCAACATAAAGAACAATAGACACCTAGAAAAAAAACGATATCATATAAGAGAAATCCAGAAACAGTAAACATTTGACCCAATGAAAAACTGTTAAACCAGGGACATAAATATGAAGTTGTGGGTGAAACCAGGGACACAAAGATGAGGTTGTGGATTTGGACAAATGATAAAACTAATGAAACTGTTTGGACACAATAATAAGACGTGACAAAAAATTGGACAAATCGGACCAAAAAGTGATATAACGAGACACAAAGAAAAAACTAGACCACCAAATCGAAAAAAATTATAACACGGTCCAAGGATGGAACCAAAGCTCTGATGCCAATTGTGGATTTGCTATATATGATCCGGTGGTCTAATATGGTGGAATATGGTGGTGGTAGCCATTGTTGAACTTAGAGAGAGAGAGAGTGGTTGTGTGAAAGAAAGGAAAATCTATAAAAATGAGAAAATGACACAAGCAACACCCCTCCTTGGAAGCTAAGGAGGGGTATATATAGTCACACACGATACACTTAACTATACATTGTACCTAGTCTAGTCTAGGCGTGTGTGACTATGATAACTAATGGGAATTCTTAAATGTCGTCACATAAAGTGAGTTTCCAACAATTCTCTTTCTTCAAACCATTAGCTTGGGCTTTCAATATCATCTATGTCAAATCAACACTTTCCATCATTACCAAAGCTCTAACTCTTAAATACTTTTGATAGCCTCAAAATATTGAGTCAAACAAGAATGCTCGGTCATATGTTTATTATGTATCGTATTTAAGAACGTTGTAATAGGTAGTAGGTTAGTCGTGTTTTACGGGCTTAACTTTAAGCTAAAGTTCATTCATAAGTAACTAAGCATAAAAGGAAAGCCCAGCCCAAAAAATATAGTCCATAAACAAGCCCACATGTAGGGGGACTATAAATACCCTTCCTAGCATGTTAGGAAGGGTGTTGGTCATTTGTATTTTCTCACTCTTAATCTAATCCTCCCAAAGTTTCCAACCATTCTCTCTCTTTTCTCTCTCTAGAATTCATCTATCTTCTATCTATTTTTCTTGTTTAATCATCACATATAATATGGGATAACAATAAGTATCAATCGCCATGGGGTAGATTTATGATTGGATCTCATTTGATTCGTATGATTTAATCCATAAATAATCCCGGATTCCATTTTTTTGTGTTTTTCGTGCTCTAAATCTTGACATATATCTTCTACATAGTTGTGGTAGAGATTTGGGTGCTTTGGTTTGGTTAAAATCATGGATTTCTAGGCAAAAATCTCATTTTTACTCATTTTTCTCGGAATAGTACTCATATTGCGACAGAATTGGCTTGATTTCCATCGCAAAGGCTAGGGTTTCTGTATTGCGACGGTTGCTATTGCGACAGGTTCAATTCTTTGAGACATTGCGACAGAAGTTTTTTGTGACATTGTGACAAAAGTTTTTTTAGACATTGCGACAAAACTTTTTGAGACATTGCGACAGAAGTTTTTTGAGACATTGCAACAGAAGTTATTGAGACATTGCGACGGTTTGAGGTTTGGTATTGCGACAGGTTTATATATTGCGACAGGTTTGGTATTGCGACAGAATCTTTGTATTATTGCGACAAGGTTTAGATATTGCAACAGATTGGAGGATTTTTTGAAAATTCCAAAAATACACATCAAAAGTTTCGTGTGTTTTTTGGTCTTGGAGAATTTTTTGGTTTTTTGAGAACATTTTTTAACGGATTTCAACACTTTTTCCCTTCAACAACAATCACTATAACGTCTACTTAAGATCCATATTCACTTCATCATTTCAGAGAATATTGAGATGGATTCTACTGCAGAATATCGTATGACGAACAACAACATCATGGTGGCGGGTAACAAAGAGAGACCACCAATGCTTGTGTCTGGTCGATATGATCAATGGCAATCCTGTTTTTTACCTTATCTTGACACAAAACCTAATGGTGATGCTTTAAGACAATGCATTATTGATGGACCTTATAAATTCTCAAGGATACAAGTTCCTGCAGTACCAGCCACAGACACAAGTGACGAACAACCCGCATATGAACGTACTGAAAAGAGGAACGACCTCACATCAGAGAACCGTGCTTGGCTTGACGCAGAGAAGGAAGCAATTTATGTAATTCTAAGTGGCATTGGAGATGACATTTATTCCACGGTTGATGCATGCCCTACTGCTAAAGAAATGTGGACGGCTATTGAAAGATTGCAACAAGGTGAATCACTTAACAAACAAGATATGAAAACTAAGATGTTTTGGAACTTTGGCAAGTTTACTTCAAAGGATGGGGAATCAATTGATTCTTATTACTCCTGATTCTACAAAATGATGAATGACATGACCCGAAATAACTTGCAAGTTTCCACCATGCAAGTCAATGTCCAATTTCTATAGCAACTTCAACCAGAGTGGACACAGTTTGTCACTTTGGTGAAACAACAACAAAAGTTAGAGGGTTTCATATCACACGCTCTTTGACATTTTGAAACAATTTCAGAATGAGGCAAACAAACTTCGAGCTGAACGAGTTGCAAAGGTTTCAAATCCACTTGCTTTCGTTTCTACCACTCAACATTACCCAGATTATCGTTCTCGTGATCCAAAGACCTACTCTACTCAATCATCATCACCACGATCATCCACTGTCTCTAAGTCACATGCTACAACAAGATCCCGAGGCAAAGAAGTTGCAAGAGCACCATCACCCACACCTAAGCAATCATCCGAAGAAGACAGTGATGAAGAACTAGCTCAAAAGGATAGGGAATTCAAGCAACAAATGGATTTCATTATGAAGCAATACAGGAAAATCTACAAACCCACCAACAACAACCTCGGAACATCATCAAACACAATGAACAACTATGCTTAGAGTCCTCCAAGGAATGACACACGAAGGTGTGCTGAGAGTCCTCCAAAATATGATCGACAACCCGCTAAGTATGATAATTAGAGGGTTGCTACTGTTGTTGGAAATAGGGAAACTGTTGGTACTCAAGTTGTGCAACAAAGTGGGATTCAGTGTTTTAATTTCCAAGGTTTTGGGCATTTGGCTAGGGAATGCAGGCAGCCAAAGAGGGTTAAAGATTATGGTTATCGTAAGGAAAAGATGTTGCTATGCAAGAAGATGGAAGTTGGGATCAAGTTATCAGTTGAGGAAGGAGAAATGCTTGACGACAGACAATGAACTCTCCGACCAAGAACTCGAGGCACATTATTCATACATGGCAAAGATTCATGAGGTGCTTAACGTCACTAAAGATGACAATGGTCCTATCTTTGATACTGAGCCAATTGATAAGGTACAACATGATGATGAATATAATGTGTTTGGAAATACGTATGAGAATAGTGATCAAACAACAACCCTTATTAACACATGTATGATGGAAAAGGTTGATGGCAATACCACACCTGATTCATCAGACATGTGCAATAATGAGTTTGAGGATGATCAACATACAAATGAGTATGATGATGAGGAGCGTGGCGCGCTTGCTAATTTAATTGCTAGTCTACAAAAAGATGTCAATGAAGATAGAAAGAGTCAAAAGCAATTAAAGAAGGCAAACAAAGCGCTCACTCAAAACTTTGAAGAAAGCAAAACCGCTCTTATAAAATCTAGTGAGACCATTGATAGTTATAGGGCTCAGCTTCTTCAAAGAGACAAAGAGCTTGAGGGGTACAGAAGTTGTTTAATTAACGTTAAAAAGGACGATTTTGAAAATAAATACAACGAAGCTGTTGCCTTGTTAACTAAAGAAAAACGTCAATTTAATGTTTTATTAAGTGATGAACGTCAAAAAACGTACCTTGCCACAACAAAATTTAATGAACTTGAACAGAGGCTTCCTATGAATACCACCGATTCTGCTAAAATTCTTGACGAAAAGAAACAAGAGGTTGAAAAATTAAAACAAGATTTCAAAAATAGACAAGGCAACGATACTGAAATAGTAAAGGATCTCGAAGAACAAGTCGATCTTTTGAAAAAAGTTGTTTATAAAACGCATGACTCTATTCAAACCGTAAGAATGATAGCACCTCGGTTGTTTTTCAAGGGTCAAGCAAGTTTTGAAAGTCCCAAGTACGTCCCAAGTACCTCGAACAATCTCAAGCTGTAAATCCTCACTTATATCCTGATGAGTTCGAATGCATCGATCATGATTGCCCAGTAGTTAGGCTCGATAGTGAAGAGACATCCCTTTGGGATGAGGAGAGAAGATCACCTGTCAATAAAGATTTTGTGAAACCATATAATTATGCTTATGAAAACAGTCTTTATGGTATTTTCACTCCACAAAAACAGAAGTCTCGTGAGGAATTATTTATGGAAAGCAAACAACAAAGAATTCAATGGCAGAAAATTTTTGCCACTAAGAAATCAAATGTTTCTAAATATATTAACTATTTGCCTCTTGATGTTTCTAAAGGCAAAAGTAGAAAAACACTTGGTATTCTTAAACATCACATTGATAATGTTCAATCAATTGTTGAAAGCGATTGGCAAAAACGTCAAAATGATAAGTGGAAAACAGAGATTCCTCATGATATAACTGTGCTTGTGAAAGAACTTTTAATACCAAATATGAAGATAATAAAAGAAAATGTTCTTGACTTTGAAAAATTAATTCGGTCTGAAATGTTTGATGATTTGAAATATGTTGAGTCTCTTGAAAAAGAAATTGAGGAACTTCAAAATGACAAATCAGAGTTTTCAAACGAATATGATCTCCTCTTAGAAGAATGTCTCTCCAAAGATATTTTGTGTGTTACTCTTCAATCTTGTGATGATATCGATTAATATTCTGATTTTGCATGCAAATATCTTGATAAGATCAAAGAGTGTGAACGGCTTGAAACTGAGCTTTCGAAACGTAAAGAAAATGTTGATAAAAAGGCTTTTGAGTTACTTCAACATAAAACTGATTTCCTTTAAAAATATTGTCATTCTCTTGAACTTGCTTTGCAAAATGACATCGGAAGTTTTCCACATGATAATAAATTGCAAGAAAAACTTTCCCAAATGTGTTGAGAAATGAATGAAAAGAGTTTGGAAATTAAAGACTTGAAAGCTCAGTTACAAGACAGGGAAATAGCGATAGCAGAGTTGAAGAAACTCGTTGCTAAGATTAGTGGGAAAATTGTGGAACCTAGTGTTAAGAAACCTGTTGTTAGACAACCCAATGCGTACAAAGTGACTAAACCCTCTGTCTTGGGAAAACCATATGTTTTCTCCAATTCTGCATTTGCGGGGTTGCCCCTAAGACGTATTAGAAGGATAGGTTACCACAGATTACTCCCAAAACACATATTCGATCACAAAGCATTAAGAACACAAATGTGATTAAACCAGGAATGTATAGATTGGCCACTAAACCCACACACAGTAAAGAAAGTCAATCACCTTAGACTTCTAGAAACACTAATAGACGTGTGTCTTTTACTACATGAGTAGTCCCCACTGCTAGTGTTAGCCGGCCCCAGCTTAAGAGAACTCGAATGAATGAAATGGTTTTGCAAAACAAAATTCAAGGGAAGATGAAGGAAGTAGAAGACCACCATAGGAATTTCAATGTTTCTAAGAATAAAGCGTCTGTAATCGCGTGTAATGACGATTTGAATGATTCGAATTTGAATGATTTGAATGTTAAGTTTATTTGTGTGAAATGTGGAAAATGTGCCAATGCTAATCATGTTATGTGTGTTTCGAATAATGTCAAAGGCGTAGATACTAGAACTAAGAAGCAAATTGCGATGCCTATTAGTGCTAGAAAACCCACACGCAAAGTGAACCATTCTGGTGCAACCCCCTCTAAGAAAAGTACAACATCAGACTCCACCACTAAGAACCCTAGAAGCAGGATCAGGGAATTATATGAGTCTGCTAGCAAGTCTTGGAAATAATGGTTTGCTAATTAGTGTCCTCCAGGATATAAATGGATGCCTAAGGTTAGGACAGGAAATGTGACAACAAGCGTTAGTGTGCCTTTAAGTGATGAAACTATGGAAACTAATGATTCGGATATCACAACTAACATGGAATCCAATTTAGCAAATGCTCCATCGTGTTCTAATTCTTCTACAGGTGATCAAAATAATTCTCTTTATATTGGACTCCGGATGCACGAAGCACATGACGTGGAATCTCAAGCTTCTAATTAACTTCATGGAGAAGTTCCTGAGTATGGTCCGATTCAGAAATGATCAATTTGCATCAATCCTAGGATATGGAGATTTGGTTCAATAGAATATCACAATCAAACGGGTTTACTACGTCGAAGGGCTCAATCACAATCTTTTCTCGGTTGGTCAATTCTGTGATGCGGATTTGGAGGTTGCTTTTAGGAAGAAGACATGTTTTGTTCGTGATTATGATGGGAATGACTTACTTACCGGTTCACGGGGTACTGATCTTTACACTGTTTCACTTCAAGACTCCACTTCTTCAACTCCAATCTGTTTCATGGCTAAAGCTTCAACGACTCAAGCTTGGTTATGGCATCAACAATTATCTTATCTCAACTTTGAAACCATCAACTTGCTTTCCAAGAAAGATATTGTGAGAGGCCTTTCGAACTTGAAATTCATCAAAGATCATCTTTGTTCTTCTTGTGAGCTTTGTAAAGCTAAACAGAGTAGTTTCAAGACAAAGACTACCCCAAGCTCTAAAGTACGGTTAGATCTTCTTCATATAGATTTGTGTGGCCCCATGCGTGTTCAAAGCATCAATGGGAAGAAATACGTTATGGTAATTGTCGATGAGAACTCAAGGTACACGTGGACTCACTTCTTGAGGTCCAAGGATGAAACACCTGAGGTTCTCATTAGCGCCCTTAAGCTGATACAACGTGGTCTTCAAGCTCAAGTAAAAGTGGTACGTACTGACAGAGGCACAAAATTCTTAAATTCAACTCTGAAGAAAAATTTTGAAGCCGAAGGGATTGAACATGAAACATCTATTGCTCGAACACCTGAACAAAACGGATTTGTTGAAAGACGAAATCGTACTTTAGTTGAGGCTGCTTGAACATTATTATCCGCTTCAAAACTACCACTATTCTTTTGGGCCGAAGCTGTGTCAACCGCATGCTACACACAAAACCGATCCTTAATTATCCCAAGACATGAAAAGACACCATATCACATAATTCATGATTAAAAACCTTCACTCAAACACCTTCATGTTTTTGGATGTACGTGTTACATTATTCGAGATGGTGAAAATCTGGACAAGATGAAAGAGAAAGGTGATGCATGCATTCTAGTGGGATATGCAACTCAGTCTAATGGATATATAGCGTACAACAAGAGAACAAAATTGACAGTCGAGACTATTCATATCAGATTTGATGAATTACAAGAAATGGTACTTGAACAAAGCAGTTTAAGTCTTGATCCACAGCGACAAAAGACTTCTGTGCACAACTGTACGGAACTCGAAACTCAAGACCACAACAATGAACCGTCAAGTTCAAAGCTGGTTCCTGAACATGTTCCAAGAGCAGATATGACAGTGAACACAACACGTGAAGAGTTGGAAATGTTATATGGACCAATGTTTGATGAATATTCACGGGGGAGAAACATTTTGTATCAAAGTCTTCCGTTGTCACTCATTATAAGAATGATTATACCAATCATCATCAACAAAAGGATACAACTTCATCTACTTCAACACGCGTTGCTGCAGATTTACCTCCTCAGAATATCACTTCAAAAAACGATCCTACAACATCCACAACTACTGTCATTGCTCTAGAGAACACAAATCAAGCATACGATGCATTATCTGACGATGATGATTTTCACAATCCATTTGGTACATCGGTACATGAAACTGGAGAGTCTTCTACTCGCCATGTTGATCCGTCAAATATGCATACTTTCTACCGACTACATCCTTCAACACATCATTTGACCCGAGATCATCCTTTGCTTCAAGTAATTGGAAACCCTTCACAGCCTGTTCGTACAAGACGACAATTAGAAACCGATGGCGATGTTTGTATGTTCGCACTCTCCGTGAGTACAGTTGAACCGAAAAACATCAAAGAAGCCATGGCTGATCATGCTTGGATTGAATCGATGACAGATGAACTTCAAAAATTTGAAAGACTTAAAGTCTGGGAACTTGTTGACAGACCATACGATGTAACACCGTTAAATCTTTGATGGATATGGAAAAACAAGATGGATGAAGAAATTTCTTAACGGTCCTTTGAAAGAAGAATTCTATGTCACGCAGCCGGATGGATTCGTTAATCCTCATTATCCTGACAAGGTGTATCGTCTCCACAAGCACTTTATAGACTTAAACAAGCTCCAAGGGCGTGGTACGACGAGCTCTCGAAATTTCTGGTATCCAAAGGTTTCTCAAAAGGTTCCATTGATCTAACTTTGTTCACTTATAAATATGAGGATGACATTTTGCTTGTACAGATTTATGTTGATGACATTATTTTCGGTCTACAAACCCAAAACTTTCAAAATGGTTTGAAAAAGTAATGCACAACAAATTTTGAAATGTCAATGATGGGCGAACTAAAATTCTTTCTAGGAATTCAAGTTCACCAATCCCCAAGTGGTATCTTTATTAACCAAGCTAAGTATTGTCAAGAGATAATCAAAAAGCATGGTATGACTTCATGTGACCCCGTTGGGACACCATTATCAACCACATCCCTAGATGCTGATTTGGAGGGAAATGTCATAGATTAAACGAGATATCGTTCCATGATCGGCTCCCTCATGTACTTGACAGCAAGCAGACCCGATATTTCACATGCTACATGTTATTGTTCACGGTATCAAGAACGACCCACTGAAAAGCACCTCAAGGAGGTTAAATGGATCTTTCGGTACCTCAAGAATACCATTCATTAGGGGTTCTGGTATCCGAGGGAAACTGGTTTCTTTCTAACGGCCTATTCAGATTCTGATCATGCAGGGTGTCTTGATACACAAAAAAAATACTTCTTGTGGTGCACAATTTCTAGGTCAAGATAAGCTCGTGGGATGGTCTTCCAAGAAGCAGGATTACACGCACTATCATCAGCCGAAGCGGAGTATGTGTCTCTATCTGCGTGTTGTGATCAAGTTCTTTGGATGAGAACATAACTCACGGATTATGGCTTCCACTTTGATAAAGTACCTATGTACTGTGACTCAAAGTTGGCCATAGCCATCTCCTGCAATCTGGTACAGCGTTCTCGCACGACGCACATTGATGTCAGATATTAGTTCATAAAGGAACAAGTTGAAAGAGGTATCGTTGAGTTATACTTTGTTGGAACGGATTACCAATTAGTCGACTTGTTTACGAAAGCTCTATCAAAAGATAGGTTTGAGTACCACGTTAGGCAAATTGGTATGCGATGTTTGACTCCAGCAGACGCGGAGATTCTAGCAAAGGTGCCTGCTTGATTTATCTATCAAAAATCTGCCTGTAAATATCTTTGAAAAGTCAAAATACAAAAATATAAAACATATAAAAACAAAACAAAAAATTAAAAATCTTTGAAAATCCAAAAATATTCTTCTCGACATGTCTTTCAGTCGATAATATGGACGTACCTAGAAATGTCACTCAATAACGACACGGGTGTGTACATAAAGCTCGAATGAAAGTTGTAAATATTTTTCAAAACATGTCATTTCTATTTTTAATAAAGGAAAATGTCTATTTTGGACAATTTTTCCAACAACGAGTAGAGCAATCTATCTTGGGTTGAGCTTGTCACAAAACATTCAACGTTTTGAGCTCAACACAATGGCTTGCAATCACTTTCAGATTGCAACGCGGATCGATATTCACGGGGAAGTGTACGATTTAGTGCGCTTACCCTCTGTAAAAGAAGAGAAATCTTCTTACACTTGAGTGGATATGTCAAGATATTCAAAGTCTATGAACTCAAGTTTATGTTTTAGAAAAACCTCTTCGCCAAAAAGAAATAGAGTTTTTCAAAAAGCGTTGAACACAACTTTTTCAAGAATTTTTCAATGATTATTCAAAATCTTTCAAAAATTGTGTGTTCAACAACTCCCATCCTCAATAGCGAAATGTGGATCACATCCTCACAATGACAATTCAATTGGATCAATTTTTTAGGGGGAGCTTTCCAAATTCATGCTAGTAAGACATATTTTTCTCCCGAAGATTTTCAAGACTATTTTTCGCAATATATTTTAATTATATTTGGTATCTCTAATATCAAAAGATTTTATATATTAGAGATAGGGGAGAAAATGTGATTATAATGTGATCTATTTTACAAGACTCGAGCACTTTAACTCTTACCCACATGTGCAAAACACTTTCGATTATCGATGCACATGTGAAGGGGGGGCATTTCTGAAACGACAAAACTAGCAAGGTGTTAAATGTTTTTCAAACACCTTGTTAGACTTTTTGAAGTGGTTTTATGGTTATGATCTCATACCCACAACATCTTTAATTTACGACGTTGTTGGTGTCAAAAGGGTGGTTAGGTTTAAGTCCTATGATCCAACCAGAACCAGAGGGATCTTCCCAGGGACAATCCAATAGATTATTAGAAGTCCTTAGGAAAGATGGAGTAGAATGTGAACGTAGCTGAATGCAGACTAAGTACTAATACTAGCAATGGAACAATCACAACAAGGTGCTAGTAATGATGTCTTGGTAAGCATTGAAGGGGTTGAAGAATGAAAAAGAAATGTAAGGATAAAGGGTGTATAGAAGTTAGCCCTCCATACAACTTAGGCAGAAACCGAGTCAACACATCATGAAGACAACTCATCATGGACCCAATGATGTAAAGCACAACCCTTACCTAGCTACTCAAGCTTCTCTCAAAAGAAGTTTGTTTTATTGTCAAGGAGAACAACATGACTTCTATTAGCTTTCTCACTCCGAGATAGTTGATATTTAATAGGTGGCAATCTGCTCCAGCCTCCAACCACTAAAAGTGCACAAATCGAGCCTAGAGCCTAGAGATCAATCAAATCTCGTTAGGACACACGGATGACGAACAAGAGAGTCCTACGCTATATCCTTGCGATATTGATAGAACACTTAAAGTGATACTACTTAGTATTCACAATGATGAGTGGAAATACTTCCAATGTTAACATCAAACAGCAGTGCAGTAGGTCATATGTAAGATTCTTTATGAATTAAACATATGTGAAACTGAAAAGCAATAGTGGTTTGATTCTGAATTGATTCAAACTCGTTTCAGGTTTCTACGCAATATCTTTATGATCTTGCTAGAACATTTAGAGTAATATTCATTAATATTCACATTGACGAATGGAAATCCTTCTAGCGTCAACCTTAAACAGCGCTACGGTAGGTGACTTGCGAGATTCTTATGAATCAAGCTTGTGTCAACTGGAAAGCAACAATGGTAAGATTCTTCAAGAATCAAACTTGTTCCAGGAATTTGAATTGACGACTTTAATCAAGCGGATATTTATCCAACTGATTCACTCTTTATGTCTGTAGTCTTGCTTTGAGACGATCGAGTAAAGTGAACGGCTAGTACAGCCACGAAACCCTGTCAAGGAGATTCTTAATTGAATCTACCTAATCACATGTACGGTATTTAATATCGTATAACAGTCTTCACCGACCGGAGGTAAAACGCTACCGATTTAGGACGAATGTCAAAGACATTCAATCTATGTCTATGTTTTGTCTCGAGAAGGTAGCGTTACGGTGCTCTCAGCAAAGTTAAAGATTCAAAACCACATACTCATGCCTAGATACATATTCAACAATTAATAGTGTGAGTATGTGGATGAAGACACAAGATCGCAAGATGGAAAAGACAAGTCAAGGATGATTTTAAGATCTCAAGATCATAAGACAAAGTCGAAAGACAACGACAAAGGCTCAAAGATAACAGCATAAAGGAACAAGACTACTATTACATGTTCAAGACTCATTTATGGCGAGATTAGTCGTGACAACCCTGGTTTTGAGGTTCGTCACTTAGTTTTATTTTGTGCTAGTTGCGTGTCTTTACGTGTTTATGTGCTTATTGGTGTGTATAGATTGTGGTTTGGATATCGTTTCCGGTACGGGGTACCTTGTGAATGAAACGATGTGTGATGATTTCGTGTTCATGAGTTCACATGGTAGTGACTATGAAGTGAGATGGTGTTATTTGGTGGTTTTAAGTATACGTATATGTATTATAGAAAATCGTATTTTTACGATTTACGGTTTAGCATTTGGAGGTCTCGGATGAGGTAATTAGTCATATGGATATTTTTCGGGATGGTTTTAAGTCATTTAGGACTTAGTTATAAAGTTTATTTCAAAATTTGAGATTTTTTTTAAAAGTGTATATTTTACATCTTTTACGGTAAAACGCGTAAATTTGACTAGTTTTACGGTTTTGTGGTTTTGGAAGCTTTAGGAGCTGAAATAAATTAAGGAAAATTAAGGTAATATTAATAACATAATATTAAATAATAAAAAGAAAAAAAAAGAAAAAAAAGAATTTAAGGGGTGTTTGGGTCGGTTTAGACGCACCAAAGAAGAAGGGGGAAAAAGGAAAATAAGGGAAAGTGTTTGGGTTGGGCTAGGATTGGGTAACAAATAAACATATAAGGATTTTTACCATCAAAACACTTCATAATCCCTGGAAACAAAAAACACACGTGAGTTCATCAATGGAGGATATAGGGTTTCTTCAAAAACTTCATCTTTCATTAATTTTAAGGTAAAAACCTTTAATCCCTTTTCATTTAATTTGTTTTTAATCATGTGTACATAATCTTATGATGGATTTAGGTTAGGGTTTAATTTAAAAACAGTAAATTAATATTAAAATAATGAGTTCATAATGATTACATAAATTAGGGCTTGTAATTAGTGGGATTAGGGTTAATTAATGAGGTTAATTTAGTTAAACCCGTTTTTAGAAACTGGGCAGAATTTTGAGTCAATTATTTTGATCATATCGGGAGTTCTATAAACTCTTATTTAGCGATCCAAGTATCCCTGAAAAGGTAATTTAAGTGTCTTTCCAATTCAAGAAACGAGAACTAAATTGGAGGTCGGGAAGTGGGTCAAAAACAGGTTACAACAGTCGGAGGTCAAAATAGTTTTGAATTCAGCCTGTTTTCTTTTTAAGTTTTGAGTTGTTTGGGGTACTTAGGGTTGCATTAGGATCTTCTAACGAACATGAGAGATGGTTTATATATTTTAGTAAGTATCTGCACTTGGTCTAAGGTTGTGGCTTAGGGTAAGACCCCCTAATTGTAATAAACTTTTTGTATGTTTAAAATCAGTAAAACTGGAATGACAAAAGTATATATATATATATATATATATATATATATATATATATATATATATATATATATATATATATATATATATATATCGGGTTCTTAACAGTAGTTTTAAGGTTAGGGCAAGTGGGAGGTGTTCGCTAACATATGTAAGGGTATGAATATTCCTTTTAAAGAAAGCATGGGTATGTTTAAGTGGGCGTTTGACTTAAAGTTTGGAGACCTAAAATTGGGATTGTTTTGTGTAAAATATGAACGGGATAGTTATTAAACTTAACCAAGTTAAGGACTTGTTAGGGAAGGGTAATGGGGTGATTAGAGCTTATCAATGAGGTATTTATATGGGAATAGGCTAGAAGTCCATCATAGGTTGATGAGCCATTTTAGTGTTTGGTTCAATGTTTTGATTATGTGTTTTTGGTTGATTAGCTTTTTGCTAGTGCACGAATGTTTGGGGAAGCTCAATCAGGTGAGTTTCATAGTCCCATGTTTACTATTGATTTTGACTTCCAGATGGGATGGAAGAGACACTGTGTTGAGTTATTTATAAATTGATTCTGTGAATATTTTTAAGGTTTGAGATGGACTTGTGTGTACATTATGTGATTAACTACTATGTGATTCTTGTTTGTGTATGATTTGGATTGGAGAGGTACATAGTGTGATCATCTATGGGACCAATGGATAATGACAAGGCGGGGCCTTGGGATAGGTACATAGTGTGATTATCTATGGTACCATGGTGTTTGGTAAGGCTGGGGGCCTTGGATTTGGTTTGGAATGATTGATCTTGAATGTTATTTGTTAATGCATACTTGTAACACATTGTCCATTATGTTATTGTGTTGATGGTTGTTATTCACAGCTTATAACTGATTTAGCGTTGGAGTCTAAACCTATGACTCTCACTAACTTTATGTTGACATGTTTTAGTGTCTCTTTCAGGTGTGAATGTGGTTAAGCATGAGGATAGAAGTGGCTAGACTTGGATGCCTTAGGATTGCATATAGAAGGAGATCCCCGTTCCTTCTTAGTTTACCTCTATGTTTTTTGATAAGTGATACATGTTGGCACCTATATGTTTGTTTTGGTTGTGTTATTTGTTTGTCGTGGGTAAGAGGTAGGACTGTTACCTACTTACCTAGACTCCTGCTTTGTTGAGATATTGTCATGACCTTTGCGTCGCCATTTATGACATTATATTTGCATTTTAGTTTTCTCTATAGAGACACCGTGTGTTGTGATGATATCCATACGTCGCGCCCCATATTCCGCCATGGTGGGGTGTGACAGAATGGTATCAGAGCCAATGGTTATAGAGAATTAGGTTGCCCAGTCGCGTAGCCTAGTCTATAGCTTAAGGGTCCCTGCATATAGGCGTCATAGGAGTATGTGTGCATTTTATATTAATTGATGTGTTTGGATGTTATTTATTACGATGTTTTGACTAGTATGAATTGAACCATAGTAAGTTCATACTTAGCCACATGTTATTTTTCTTTTCGGGATGTGACTAGTGCTGGTTGAACCATAATCATCCACGCTAGTCATTGTTGTATTTTGCTTAAATTGTACATTATAGTACATAATTTAGTACAAGGTAGTTTCTATCTTTTATCGAGTTATTTTACATACCTGAGGTATGTTATTTTTTCTTTTGATGTTTAAGTCATGTTCCCTAAGAATCGTGTGGTGGTCCGAGTTACTAGGAGTACATGAGTAGGAAGGATTTTAAGTTATTTCACTCTTACGGGCGACATGACTTATAACTGATTATGTTTTTGTTTTGGATTTAGTCTATGTTGTTTTAGCTAGACTATGGATTTTGGTATTCCAAGAGTTTTACTATATTATTTTAATAGATGGGGTTTTGGACCTATTTGGTTATGTGGTTATGAGCTTATGTGAGTAGATGGATTTATGTGTTATATGTTGTATTGATTCTTATAAGTGTCATCATAGGAGGGAGTGCATTGGGGAAAGGGTAATTGTATAAGTATGGTGGCCAACATAGTTATACAAGTACCACAACTTCAATGGGTTCTCAAGTATGATTGCATGAAAGAGGGTTAGTACATGCTTGTATATGATGAGATGTAGAATTTGGGGATACGTATAATATATGGGTTTATGTAATGGCTGCCTATGATATGGCTATTATTCTTTTTGGTGTTATATGTTTTGGGTTATAGTTGTGTTGTGTGATTTTGGGGTCACACGATATGGTTTGGTTTTGGAGGTGGGCTTTATTCCTTGTTGTGGCACGGTGAAATGGTGATTACTCATATGGAAAAACGAGCGTATAAAGCGATTGATTGACTTGACATGTATGATAACGAGTATGTTTGGGAGATTCGATAGGTATACATATGCGGATGTATATATACTAATAGACGTTATGTTATGATTTACGGTCGTTCAGTAGTTATTATAACTTGAACGTACCTAGTACTCTCTTGTGTTTAAACAATTTATTAGAGCTCGAGTTTGGTGGAGTTTTAACGAAGTTTTGAATCTTTTGAAGTGTGTCTTGTAGCGTATTCTTTGAGTTTCGTATTTCACATGTACGTTTTAAAATGGTGTTCTTGGTTTAAGTCTGTTGGAATAACTTGGGATTCCTTTTGAAATAATGAAATCTCTTGGTGTTGGGTCTTACATTTCTTTTGGTCGGTATATATTGAGAAAAAGGGGGACTTGAAAATCTATTATAGGGTTAGATAGTTGGTTGTATTCGGTAAAATAAGGATAAGGTGTTGGAGTCGTGTTTGAAACAAGATGTAACATAAGATTTCTTTTAATCAACACTTATTTATTTCAAATTCTAAAAGACTTTCTTTAAAATAAAGCGAAGTAAAATTTCTTTCTACTTACATAGTTTATATAATTGGGTTTAACCGACTCACGTCATTTATAATTATTAATACAAGGTTAAATTGAGTTTATGAAGATTTCACATACAATTTTATCTTTCATTAATATAAAACTGTTTTGGTCATAACTTGTTCGTTTTTAGAGCTTTTTGAGTGATACAAAAGACAAAAATTATGTACTCGGAACGTACTTTTCAAATATTCAGAATGTATAGTCATGGGAGGTCAGTATCTTGGCCGAAATTATTGTACAAGTGTCGGGTTAAAGGTTGAGTTTGAATAGTAGTTTATTTGTATGATTTGGGATGCACGGGATACCTAGTTTTTGAGTTGAGTTTTGAGTCAAGAGGGTTGTTTGTAGATTGTTTGAGTCACATAGATGTGGGAGGTTATATATAAAATAAAATAAAAAGATATATATTCTTTTAGAAAAGTCCATCTTTTGCACGGTTTAAATAATATGTTGCGGGGTGTAATATGTTTGGTTGCCATTGGGTGTTTTTTTGGATTATTTTTCGTTGTCATGGGTCATTTTGAATTGATACACGTTCTGGGTTTGAGTTTTCTTTTGAGTCTCGTGGTTTTGACTTGTTTTAACTGGTGCACGTGAAATGTTGTTAGTTATCCGTTGGTTTGATTCGTTGATCGTATCTGGTGGATTCAGGATGTAGTTTTGGTTTCGTATTGTTTGGGAGCGTTGAAGTAGTCATATGAAAGACTTGGTCGCGCCTACACGCTTAAGTAGGTGACCATGAGAGAACGGTCGGAATACCCTTAGTGGGGAGGAAAGAGGTTCGTAGACGAACTAACGTGGTCATGAGGTCTATTAGGAGTGCAAAGGGAGATGAATAGAGATTTGTGAAATGTATGGATATTGGCACAAGTAACGTGCCATAAAGAATGTTGGAAGGGGATATTGTTCGTAAGGCATGTATGTTTTCTAAAAATTTCCTGAAATTTAGTAGGTTTGCCTATTATTTTGAGATAGAACCATGAATAGAGCAAGTAGGAGAAGTGAGAGGAGTTATAGTTAGTGCCTTTCCAAGGAAATTGTTGATGGAATGATTTCAAGAACAAGAGTTGATGGAAATTGCAACGGATGCAAGGTAAAAGTTGAGTTGCTTAGAAGTAGATTAGATGTGGAAAGCGGTTGAGTGGGCTGATGAGAGGAAGTATTGGTCTTTTAAAATGCGTGTAGAATTTTGCAAGTAGAACGGGGTAGGAATTTATTCGTATTGCCGCTAAGAGAGGGTGCAAGGAGGACATAGTTGAAACTGCTAAGGATGTTGTATGAACGCTTTGGGTTTACGATTATGCATTTGGCTTCGTCAAAGCACTAGCGGTTTTCATGGTGTCAATGAACCAAGTGTGCATGAACGTGTATAAACGAGTTGTCATCGGGAGCATCAACGACATCTTGATCTACTCAAATCTGAGAAGGAGAGTGAGGCGAATTATGTGTTGGTTTTGGAGTGGAGTTATACGTGAGATTTTCGAGTGTGAGGTTTTAGTATTAAGTTTACCATGATGAGTAGTTAGAGATAATGGCATATCATGGAACCAGCAAGGGGCGAAGTGAAGAAGGATGAGGAAGCATTTTGGAGGCTGAAGAAGTGGATTGGATAATGAGCCGATCTTGGCATTATCGGAAGGACTGGATGAATTCACGAAGCATGACGATACGTGGAGCAAGGATTTGGAGGTGTACGAGAACGACAAATAAAGGCGATTGCTTATACGATGCAGGAACTGAAGATTTGGAAGAACTAGATAAGACTTAGTAGTGGAGCTAGGTTGCTATATCTGCCTAGAATGCTAGAGGCATTTGGTGTACGAGATGTAGAGAATGATCTATACGGATCATGAACGTCTCCAACACATACTCAATCATCTTGATTGAACATTTGACAAAGGTGATGGGTGGAGTTAAGTAGTGAAAGAAAAATTGCAAGGCCAAGTACCATCTGGGAAAGGCAAGCATAGTTGATGAGACATGGAATAAGAAGAATGAAGTGAAGCTGAGACGAACTTGAACTATATGGATGACCTATTAAGGTGGTTTGGATGAAGGATGCAGGTTGCACGAGTTGAGTTGTCTAAAGTAGAGAACGCGTCAACATGTATGTTGCGTGGCTTGGACAATCATATGGAGAAAAGGGACGTAGACTATACTTCCTACATAGATAGGAGTAGCTTAGAAAGGGAGATGTAAGGACAAAATTGGTGAAAGTGACAAGAGTTGGGTGATAGTCGATAGACTGACTAATTCATCTCATAGTTTAAGAGGAATGAGAAGTCACGTAGTTGGGAAGTTGGAAGAATTGCGTACGGATGTGATGGAATAGAGGGTTTTGCGTAAAGGTTAGCCTAATATGTATGGAGTGCCTTATGAAGGATTATGGCAAGGGAAGAAACGAAGGGAAGCATCACATCGTGATGTATGGTAGGAGTCGAGGAAGGAGAAGGAAGTGTGTATAGAAGCGAAGCATGAATGAAATAGGTCGAGATAGGAACCGAAGGTAGAACTTTGGTAGAGCCTAATGAGTAGAATAAAGCACAAAGCAGGCTAATACTGTCGTAGTGTGGAAAGGGAAATGGCACTGACCTATACTGATTGTTTGGGAGGCTTAGTACCGATAATCGAATGGATGAGGAGTTATAGGTGTGATGTGCCATAGGGACGAAGGGCTTGGTCTAACTGAGTTAACCGTCCTTTTAATGATGTGTATAGATCATAAGTTGATTTGGATTGGAAGAACTAATGGATATGTGAAAGACCGTCGTAGGTCACTTTGTAAGGAAATTGGAATTTTTAAGTAGTTTGGAGTACGGACTGAAGGGAGTTGATGAACATGATTGGATATGAGTATATCCAGCTAACTGGGAAAAGGATAGACAAGTGAGATATTTGTACAACCTTAGGAGTTACACTGAGGGCATGGGTGATTGATTTAGAGGGAGTTAGAAAACTCTTTAGCGATGGCTGAGTTTTCATATAACGATAGTTATCATACTAGAAGTCGATAAATGCCATTTAAGGCACTATGTGAAAGGATAGGGTGAGATTTCCCCATTGTGGACTAGAATTGGTAAAAGAGGCTACTAATGTGGTAGTGATGTTTGTGGAAAGGATGAGTGCAACAAGGGATGCTATATAGAAAGGAGGAAACCACTAGAGTTAGTGACAGAGTTATGTATGAAGTTTCACCCATAGTAACGGGTGGTATGTTTTGGTAAAATGGAAGAGTTGATGTAGAGTTTTATAGATCCATTTATGATCTTTGGAAAGATCGGACCATTAGCTTATGAGCATAGAATTATCTGGGGGAAATGAGTTGTATACATGATACATTTCATGTATTGGGATTGGTAAGGGTTGTTTGAGAATGCTGCCTGTACGGTTATTCGGGACTTGTGTTAATAAGAGTCTTTGTTTTATCAAAGAGTCATATGTGAGGTTTATTGACTGTGAGGTCAAGAGTTTGGCAATGAGTTTAATTATTTTTGGTTTGTATATATGGTATTTTGAAACTTGAACTAAAGTTCACGTGGAAATGAGGGGAGTTCGTTTAGAACAAGTATCCTCGTGTGATTTGTTGTTTGTGTGTTTGATCCTAAGGAGTAAATCTCGGGACGAGATTTCTATTAGGAGGGAGTGATGTGACAACCCTGGTTTTGAGGTTCGTCACTTAGTTTTATTTTGTTCTAGTTGCGTGTCTTTACGTGTTTATGTGCTTATTGGTGTGTATAGATTGTGGTTTGGATATCGTTTCCGGTACAGGGTACCTTGTGAATGAAACGATGTGTGATGATTTCATGTTCATGAGTTCACATGGTAGTGACTATGAAGTGAGATGGTGTTATTTGGTGGTTTTAAGTATACATATATGTATTATAGAAAATCGTATTTTTACGATTTACGGTTTAGCATTTGGAGGTCTCGGATGAGGTAATTAGTCATATGGATATTTTTTGGGATGGTTTTAAGTCATTTAGGACTTAGTTATAAAGTTTATTTCAAAATTTGAGTTTTTTTTAAAAGTGTATATTTTACGTCTTTTACGGTAAAACGCGTAAATGTGACTAGTTTTACGGTTTTGTGGTTTTGGAAGCTTTAGGAGCTGAAATAAATTAAGGAAAATTAAGGTAATATTAATAACATTGTAGTATATGTAAATCTTGAATATGTTTTAGAGAGAGAAAGAGATAGAGAGATGGTGGATTACACACAATTCTAGAGAGAGAAAACCAATATTCACTATGTGAAAAATGAATAACCACACTACCCTCTCCATCTAAGGAGAGGGTTTATATACCCAAGCCCTTGTCATGGGCTTGGGCTTACATTTGGGCCGGCCTACACATGTTGTAGGCTAGGCTTTGGTTTGTTTGTTAAATAAAGATAAGTAACTAAACTACGAGCTATTACATGGACTATTGTTGGAGTGACCGATCCTTCTTAATACGTAAAACGTATTTCCAACAATCTCCCCCTAAGGGAGGTCACTCCAAACAAGGGCATTACCCAAGTTACAATAATAAGATAAACCTAGCATACTATGCTTGTCTTGAGCTCGTAATCTTCGTCTTTCTTTTTCTTTTTCTTTTCTTGTGAACATGCTGATGTGATCTTTGATATCAGTCTTGAGCATTAATCTCTTGCCTTGATCTCGTGCATCCATCACTTGTGATTTCCGCCTCTTCGTGACACCATGTCCCACATACTTATACCTTTTGTAATTCTTGAAAGCTTCAGAGTTTGATACAATGGAAGACTTAACTTTTAGGCTTTCTTGAATTAGATGAGGTATTAAGTACATAAAGTATAAGCATGCGGGGACGACTTCTTCTTGGATCCTGCAACGCCACCGTCTTCAAATGCCACAACATAAGTAGACACGAACGAAATGGCTTTGAACATTTCATTCTAATTCGGTAGCATTTTACCTCCGGTCGGTGAAGACCGTTGGACGATATAAAATATCGTACTCGTGGCAGGTAGATTTAATTAAAAATCTCCTTGACAAGATTTCGCGGGTAAACCCGTTCTCTTTACTCGACCGTCCAAAGCTGACTGCGAACGTAAAGAGTGAATCATTTGGATAGTAATATCCGCATGATTTGAAGCCGTCAATTCATGTTCCTGGAACAAGTGAAATTCAATTAAGAACCGCACCATCGTTGCTTTCCAGTTGTCACGAGCTTGATTCGTATAGAATCTTGCATGTTACCTACCAAGTGCTGTTTGAGGTTAACACTAGAAGGATTTCCACTCATCACTGTGAACACTAAGGTATACTCTGAGTGTTCTGGCAAGATCACTAAGATATTGCGTAGAGGCCTGGAACGTGTTTAAATTCATTTAAGAATTAAACCACTGTTGCTTTCCAGTTATCACAAGTTTGATTCATAAAGAATCGCACAAGTCACCTACCATGAGCTTTTTAATGTTCACTCAAGAAGGATTTCCATCTTCATTGTAAATACTTTCGTATTACTCGGATGTTCAGGCAAGATCATGAAGATTTTGCGTAGGACTCTTAAAATCTTTCTTACTTTTCACAGTGTGTGAAGAAGCAAGGAATTATGAAAGTGTGTCCTAATGAGATATTTGATGATCTCAAATGGCTCTAGACTCGATCGTGCATTTTGGATTTTAGTGATCAGAGGCTGGAGAGGAGTGCCACCTTTTCAATACCAATTTATTCGGAGTGAATAAATCAATAGATAATGCGTTGTCTCCGTGTGATTAAAACAAATACCTTTTGAGAGATATCTGAGTTAGCTGGGATGGGTTGTGCATTGCATCACTGGGTCCATGATGTCTTATCTTCAAAATCAAGCATCATTTAAAATGATCTTAATAGCATATGTATTGACCCGGTTTCTGCCTAAAGTTGTAAGGAGGGTTTCTTTCTTTACACCCTTTATCTTTACAATTCTTTTTCATTCTTCAACCACTTCAATGCTTACCAATACGTCATAACTAGCACCTCGTTGTGATTGTTCCAGTGCTAACTTAAGTACTTGGTCGGCATTCAGCTACGTTCACAATCTTTCTCCAACTTTCCTAAGGACTACTATTTCTAGCTATGGAATGTCCTTGGGAAGATTCCTCCGGTTCTAGAGGAATCATAGGACTTAACCTATCCTACCATCCTTATGTCACCACAATCTTCATCGTCGTGAAATAAATGGGTTTTGGGTAAGTATATGTCACCATGAAAATCCATTTTGATATGCAAATCCGTTTTGCTCCCCCTTAACATATGCTACGATATTCGAAAACATTTCGCACATGTCGGGATGAGCCAGCACATTGAGTCAAACCATTTGTGATAATATCCCATATTAAATCACATTTTCTCCCCCATATTAAAAATATTAACCAAATCGATGTTTTTAATATCAATTGATTTAATGAAGTTTTAACAAAGGTTTTGGGAAGAAAAATGCAAGTCCGTTTTATCTTCATGATACCAAATGTATTAGATATGATACTGATTTGTAACATGATCACATATTCACCTTATTAGAAAAGAATTGACAAGGTTGGACCTGATAGATGAGAACATCATATGATAAGATCAAATGGTTCTTGTCAGCATATGCTGGTCGCCTCGTCAAGTCTGAAGTCATCTCTTGTCACCACGTGTACGATTGGTATTGTTGTCTTGACACCAACTTGTGAACTTGGCACTTTCGGCATCGAAGATTCTGAATGCTTGACAATTGCTCCCCCTCAATTGTTGACTCGTGTTCTATTGAAAGAGTTGTAGTTGTCGGTTGAGTAGTCGCATCGTCGAGTAAGTAGATACCAATTGTAGATTGCTATGGTTGTAGAGATGATAGCTTCATAAAAACAAGACTTCTCTTGTTTTAACAAATAAATGCACTGAAACGTACATAGATTTGTGTTAGACCAAGTTATAAAGTAAACTTGATCCCTTACAAGGTTTTAAAGTAAACCTTGCCCGAGAAAATTAATTCCCGTTGAGAGCCAAAGCTTTCATAAAAATACTTGACTTGAATATGAAAACCGGGTTGCAGTCAGAAATAACTACAAGCCATTTAGGCATGTTTTATGAAATATTTACAACTTTTGTACGAACTCTATTGATGGCGCCGTGTCAATATTAATCGACATTTCTAAGGCCGTAAATATTATCGTACCAAAAGACATGCCTTTGAAAAATAAAGTAAAAATATTTTTGGATTTTTATGAATTTTTCAATTTTTTATGGTTTTTATATTGTTTTATATTTTTGTATTTTGCTTTTGTGGATAATAATATAAACAATATATACAGATGATCACCAAGGATACAGAGAATAGTTTACCATCACTATTCTTTCACTTCATCTGCCAATTCCTTAAGAGTCCCAGGCGAGAAGGTTCTCATTCCAAGCTTGTCGGCAAAAATTCAATTCGAGCGCGATCTAAAGCCTTCGTGAAAATATCCGCCAATTGATACTCATATCGGACAAAGTAAAGCTCTATTACTCCATTTTCCACTTGCTCCTTGATGAAATGGTAGCGAATGTCAATATGCTTCGACCGGGAGAATTGAACGTTGTTGCAGCATAAGGCAATTGCACTCTTGTTGTCACAGTACATCGGAGTTTTGTTGAAACCTAGACCATAGTCGGTTAATTGCGATCTCATCCAAAGAATTTGAGCACAGCCACCAGACATAGCTATGTATTCTGCTTTCGTACTTGAAATTGCAGCACTTTTCTGCCTTTTCGATGCCCAACTGATTAGTCGATCTCCTAGTAGTTGCAAAGTTCCACTCGTGCTACGCCTTGTATCTTGACAACCCGCGTGATCCGCATCTGCATATGCCATAAGTGCAATCGAAGAGTCTTTCAGAGTAGACAAGTGTAACTCATTAGGTCGAGTTTGATACCGAGCACACATACATATAGCAAACTAAAGATCAGGTCGACTAGCTGTGATATACAGAAGAGTACCGATCATTCCACGATAAAGTGTCGGATCAACGGCAACTCCATGTGGATCTGCATCAAGCTTAGTTCGTTCCACCATTGGAGTATCCACAGGGTCGCAAGATTCCATCTTATATTTCTTTAGCGATTCAAGGGCATACTTGGATTGATTGATAAAGATGCCTCTGGGACTCTGAGATATCTGAAGACCTAAGAAGAATGATACCTTGCCCATCATTGACATCTTAAACTTGGAAGACATGAGTGTCCCAAACTCGTCGGATAAGGTTTGGGTCGAGGCTGCAAATATAATATCATCAACATATATTTGTACCATAATCATATCTTTACCTCGTTTTTGAATGAACAGCGTGGGATCCACCTTGCCTTTAGCGAAGCCTTGCGTAATGAGGAATTGTGACAATAGATCATACCATGCGCGAGGAGCTTGCTTCAACCCATAGAGAGCCTTCTTAAGCTTGTACACATGATTAGGATATTTAGGATTCACAAAACCATCCGGCTGTTGAACATAGACCTCTTCCTTGATTTCACCATTAAGAAATGCCGTCTTCACATCCATTTGATAGACGATCATATTCATGTGGGCTGCATAAGCGAGGAATAGTCTAATAGCTTCCAAACGGGCAACAGGTGCAAAGGATTCCATAAATTCGATGCCCAATAATTGCTTGTATCCACCAGCTACTAGTCGAGCTTTGTTCTTCAATATTCCGCCTAACTCATCGAGTTTCACCTTGTAAACCCATTTCAAAGTGAGTAACTGCACTTGATCTGGGCATGGGACAAGTTCCCATACTTCAAGACGTATAAATTCATTAAGTTCTTCTTGCATAGCTTCTATCCAACAGGATTGAGTAAAAGCTTCTTGCCATGTCTTAGGTTCCACTTCAGTGAGAAAAGCATCAAAGTGACAAAACATTGCACTTTCTTGTAACTGACTTCGTGTGGATACCGGACGATTAGGGTCACCAATAATAGAATCTATAGGATGATCCTTTGTCCACTTGCTGTCATGTTCACGAATCCGTGGATTGGAGTAAACCGTACTAGGAGCTTCCTCTGAGGTGGACGACCCGGCTTGATTAGGGTCGGGAATAGGTACACCAAAGAATGGAAGTTCACGCATTTGAGCAAATTCCAAATCGTGATCATCATTATCCTCTTCATCATCAATAGGCCTCACATGGGTAGTTGATTCGGGTGTTGGTTAAGAATTACTAGTGGATGGTATATCTTGACCAATTGTAGGTGCAGATGTGTCTGATTGTGCTTCGGTTGCTGGAGCGGCAACTTCGATTACCGAAGCTATTACCTCAGGTTCTGGAGCAACAATAGTTGGAGGAGTAAAGAATTCATCAAAGAACGGTTGAAACAACGTATCCCATTCATTCCTAGAAGGTGGTGTAAATGATGATGAAGTAGGGTTGTTTGGGACAAGACTAGAGCTAATGTTACTGGGTCCCATTTCATGAAGTGCGGGTTCAGAGCTGCTTTGCTCAGAAGCCATTGCTGTCAGCTCATCAAAATCAACATTCATAGTTTCAAGGATCTTGCGAGATTTACGGTTGTAGATTCGGTATGCCTTCTTTGCGGGTGCGTAACCAATGAAAATACCAATATCAGCCTTTGGTTGAAGTTTTCCCATATTGTCACCATCATATTTGGATAGCAAAGAGAACCAAATACATGAAGATATGATAAATCTGGTACTTTTCCATGGAGAAGCTCATAAGGTGTTTTACCATGGCGTTTACGAATTAGTGACCGGTTTTGGGTGTACACTGCGGTAGATACTGCTTCTGCCCATAAAAACAATGGAGCCTTTGCGTAAATTAACATCATTCAAGCAGCTTCCATAAGTGTGCGATTTCGCCTTTCAACAACACCGTTTTGTTGTGGAGTGCGAGCAACGGATGTTTCATGAGAAATGCCAACTTCTTCATAATAATCACGCAAAAATTGATTCACAAATTCGGTTCTATTATCTGTACGAATGCGTCGGACAGTAGTGTTGAGACGCACTTGAATCATCTTGAGAAATCCGATGATGAATTTAGGTGCCTCATTTTTTGATTTAAGAAATTTCACCCATGTAAACCGAGAGTGATCATCGACAATGACGAGGATGTACTTTTTGCTACTAAGACTTTCAACACGCATTGGCCCACAAAGATCCATATGCAAAAGATAAAGTTTCTCTTGGTTGGTGTCTTCAGTCTTGGGTTTGTATGACTTCTTAGTGCTTTTCCCCATTGTACACGCGGAACACAAATGATCCTTGTGAAATGAAAGTTTAGGAAGACCACGAACAAGTTCGTTTTTCGCCAAATGATTAATAGCGTCAAAGTTAAGATGAGATAACCGTCGATGCCATAACCATGACTTAGTCTTCGATGCTTTGGAGAGAAGACATACGGGAGAAGAGGCCATCATGTCTTGTAGAGACAAAGTATACAAATTATTCCCTCGAGTACCTTTCAATGAATCAACCCCTTCCAAATTACGAATGAAGCAGGTATGCTCTCGAAAAGCAACTTCTAGGTTTGCATCACAAAATTGTCCCACATAAAATAAGTTGTGACCGAGACCTTCCACATAATACACTCTTGAAATTATAACATTCCCAATATGATATTCACCGTAACCCATTATCTTTGCAATATGATCATTTCCAAATCTAACCGTACCAAGAAACTTGCTGACGGAATTTCTGAGCTGAGAGCGATCTCCGTTCATATGCTTGGAGCAACCAGAGTCCAAATACCAGAGAACATATTGGACCACCTGTTTTCAGCAACAACAATAGACAATGCATTGGAAACTATTGGTTCCGGAGTGTTAGCAGATACAGATAAAATATTATCAGAATTGCTAACATTTTTGTGACCCTTAGATTTCCTGCGTTTTCTAATGTGAGTCTTAGCACTAACAGGTTTTACTGTTCCAACTTTCTTAGGTTTTGGATTATTCGCGGGCACTACAGTGGGAGTAGACCTATTTAAAGGGCACTTGGTTCCTACGGTAGTGTCGGTGTTCCTAGTTAAAGGACACGCTTGTGTTTTGGTAGCCTTGGTACTACTAGTTAAAGGGCACGCTTTCTTCGCTTTAGTGGGAGTGATCCTAGTCAAAGGGCACATATTTCCTACTATAGTGAAAGTTCTACCAGTGGGGCGCCACATCCAACCAACTTGGGTTAACACTTTCCCAGTCGGTTTCCATTCTAATCTATTTTTCCGGGCATACATCTCATTCACATGGTCAATAAGGCAAGAATCATGAAGACTAGAAAACATACATTCATTGCAATTCCAACATTTCAAATTAAAATTCACACTAGGCTTAGAACGATGCACAACCGCAGAGCCTTTAGTTTTAGCTACATGATTCTTTTTATTCAAAACAAAAATAACATTCCTAGGATGGGCTTCTACTTTCTTCTTCACTTGACTACTAGATGGGGGCAAGATCCTATCATTCTTCTTGTTTCTTTTAAGCTTAGATCTTTGAGCCTTAGTAGTGGTGATTACTCCTGTAGAAGGCAACACGGGAATATTAGAAGCTGGTTTTGATTCCGCCTTATCTTTAGTGACCAAAGTTTGAGATGGTTTAGTCCTAGGGCCCTTATTAAATGGTGTGACGGCTATAAGGTTCCTTTTGATTGCACTAGAGGACGATGCTGAGACAGTGGCTGCGTTATCCACAACATTCTTACCTTTTAGAGTACGAAGTGTTTCCTTTAACTCAGCCAAGACCAGATTTTTATCACAAATTTGTTCCCTCAAATCAGATATTTCCACCGACTTTCGATTCAATTGTTCAATCAAAGATTGATTCTGTGCAGTGGTATTAGCACATGCGGGCTTTACTGAATCAAAGAGTCGTGTATTTTTCTGTTTTAAGTTATCAACTTTGGACAAAATCTTGGAAACTCGATTATCTAGATCAAGTTTAAAATTCTCAGCGGCCTCAAGTACGTTCACACAGTTAAGCTCCTTAGATTTCTCTATTTCTATCGGCAAAGATTTAGCAACTTTGTCACTTGGCTGACGCTGTTTTGATTGTAAATTCAATCAAAAACACTTTTCAAAGTTTGCATCATCGATATTAACACCTTCGAATGACGTTTCAAAGATTTCTTGAATAAATTGTTGCTTGCATTCAAGCGAAATACAATGTGTTTGAATCTCATCAAAATGTTTTGAAAGCGAAGAATATGAATCTTGAAGCTTTAAAAATTCAGCGTCAGATTCGTGACAAGTACTATCTACCACATTATCCACAGATTCAACATTATGCACAATAGAATCATTATCAACACTTTTATTCACACAGACAGAGACTATATCATGAGACATCACTTGCTTCAGAAGCTGATCATTTTGGCGTGAAACCCGTTCTATTTCAAGTAAACTGTTTTCATAAGCATTTTCCATTTCTTTGAAAACACGTCTAACTTCTTCTATTTCCAAAAGCAAATCTTGATCAAGATTACAAAGACAAGCTTTAACATTCTTTACAAACGGAATAATTTCGTCTCGAAACGCAGCTCTAGTGTGCTCAAAATTCCATTCACCTTCCGTTATGGCCGAAGCCGTCGTACGTTCCAAAATGACCTTGTCAAAATCGGCTAAGTGTTGGTGAACCGCATTTAAGTTAACGGACGCCTTGCTTACCGGTGGAATTAACTTTGTTAAATCCGTTTTGACAAGTGTAGGAGACGTACTAGGAAGGTTTTCATTTGACAAACTTTGGGGCACAAGAACTGTCAATTCTGCTAATTCCTTTTGTAAGCGAATGCGTGTCTTTTTCGAAAATTGATCTTTGTTATGTTGATCATAATCAATTGTATGGAATTTTGAAAGCATTTTAGAATGAGTTTCATCCGCAAGTGATTTTGTCTCCTCAGTACTACGAACAAAAGGTGCTTCTTTCGATTTGCCAATTATGGTCATATCATAAAGACCGGGAATATGTTCCTGAGCTTGTTTTGCATAACCAGGATTAGGTGGTAAATTTTGAAGACGCTTAAGTTCGAGTTCTTTAAATGATTTAGTTAAAAGATGAACCTTTTCTGTGGAAGCGTATTGTTTTAAAAGCTGTTGTTCTTTGAATTTAAGAAGTTTGGTAGCATTAATTTCCGATTCAAACTTTTTAGACTCGAGAGTTTCGAAATCCATTTTAAGTTTCTGAAAATCATTGACAACCGACTCTTTTGCTTTTAATTCATTAGAAAGATTAGCTTTTAATGATTCTATTTCTTTCAAGTGTTCAATCTTTTCAAAACGAAATTGGTCAAATTCAGAACATGTTATTTTCTCTGATTGAGGGACCATTTCAAAAGCTTTGACCTTTTTTTATGCAACGCAAGCTCAGCAGTTGGGGTGGAATTGGTATCTACGGATTGTCTGAGGGCCATATGCATTTGATCAATAATATGTTTAGGCACCATGACCAAATCATGTTGAGCATAAGATTTCATACCCGTCGTAGCATTTGGTTGAGGTTCACTCAAATGTGTAGGATTGGATACCACATCATTTGAGTTACTAGTCCCCGAATGCTGTTCGAGGTTGTCATTTTCATGCCCAACTTGATGTTGGTTATCATCAATATTATTAGATGTGGTTGGTACCTCACTGACGACATCAGAACCGTAGTGAGAGAGCTTAGCAACGAGAGCAGCTTGGGCAGAGTGAATGTCATCACAATCCGAATTGTATGCATCCAGATCGTCCGCTTGATAAGCTGCATTAGAAGTGGAAATGACTGCAATGCCTTCCGTATCTGCTGCCCCTGGGTCCGCAAGAAATGCTAACTCCTCTGAATCCAAAATCTTCCCCTTAGACTGAGCATCAACCAAATACATCTTCTCACGAAACCATGCATCATCCCTCCTCCTTTTCGGCTGAGTGCATTCCCTAACCATATGACCTTGTCCTCGGCAATTGTAGCAAGTCACAACCTTTTTAGGACCAATGGGGCTTCCATTTCCATTAGCTTGTGAATTCACAGCTTGAGCATTCACCATCCTTGTAGGAGGTCCATATGAATGTTGCCTTCCCTGAATAGGTTGCACTGTTACTTGACCATCTTGAACAGTAGCTTGTTATCGAGGATTTGAAGAGGTGCGGAGCTGATTGTTTGTTGGTGGAAATCCTCTAGTTGCAACAAGTTTTGACAAGTAGGCAGTGAGATGGTTCAGTACATCAGCTGGCGTATCATTTGGAGTAAAGACCGGTGCTTGGATTGGTGGAAGTTTATTAGAGTAGAAAGCTTGTGCTGGTTGTGCTTCTATAAGAAAATATCCTTGCTGAGGAGTATAGCCCATTGGAGAAGTGTTGGCTTGTGATGGTGATGTCTGATATGGTGGTTGTTGTGGAAAAGATTGTTGATGAACACTTGGTTGAAATGCTTGTTGTGGCATCATTAGTGGTTGATAAGATGGTTGTTGTGGTTGCGGATAGGTGTGTGGTGGTGGCTGCTGCAAGTATGATGGTTGTTGATAAGTATAAGCCATGTTTTGTTGAGAAGCACACATTGCAAGTGGATCGTGAACTTGAGGTGTAGACAACCGAGCCTCGATCACATGGTATTCGTGTTGTTGAAGAAAAGCTTGAAGTTGATCCACATTGGTGTTATGCAAGTCCTTAGCCAATTTAACATCCGTCACGTATTTTTTCCATTCTGAAGGAAGAGTGTTCAAATACTTGGTGTTCAATTGAAAGGTAGGAATTGTCATGCCATAGATATTGAGCTCATTCAACAATAGGGTAAATCTCAGATAGTAGTCATTGAGAGTCTCCCCTGGCACATAGGCAAACTTATCAAAAGTATCATAAAGCTTACACTCTCGTTCTTGTTTAGTTAACGAGGTGCCTTGCATGAGAACACGAATTCTATCCCATAACTCTTTGGCAACTTTATGTTTGCTGACGAGTTTGTAGACATCTGGAGGAAGGGCTTGAAGAATGATGTTTGTAGCATACTTATCACATTTGTCTTGAATCTTCATATCTCCAGTCAATTCACCCGTTGTGCGAGGACGAGTAGTTGTACCTTCCGTCACTGTACCATAATCTAATGGTCCATTGAGCACCGATGCCCAAATAAGATGTCCGTTCTCCTTGTTCAACATATAAAGTTCCATTCGGGAAGTCCAATCCTCATACATAGACTTCTCCAACATTGGTGGACGATTATCCGTACCCGAGAGGATGGACTTATCCGTAAGAGATGTGTACTCAATTTCAATAAGTTAAGATTTAAAAACGTTGATCGATCAATGAAAGAAAGTAAATGTGTTTTTTGTTGTGAGTTCAAGTCGAGAAACAATGTTAAAATCTCCTAAAATATGTCCTCGATAAACCAAAAATTTCAAGTCAAAATTACACACGATTTGTTTGAAATTTTTTATGGAATAATTTTGATAATCGGAATGTTGATCGGAATAGTGATGGGAATATCAGTCGAAAAGCCGTCGGAATAGACCCTATCAGAATAACCTTGATCGGAATGTGCCTAATCAGAATGTGCCTAATCGGAATAAACCAAATCGGAATGTCCCCTTTTCGGAATGTGCCAAATCGGAATGTTCCTTTTCGGAATGTGCCAAATCGGAATGCCTAATCGGAATACCTAATCGGAATACCTAATCGGAATGTACCAAAATCGGAATCCCTAAACCCTATTCCGATTAAACTGATCGGAATGTCCTATAAACCCTTTTCCGATGACCTGATCGGAATAAATCCCACTTTTCTCGGACAAAACTCAACCAATTCGTGATTTTAAGCCAAAAGATGATCAAAACACCCAAAAATTTTGTGTTTTTAGCCAAAGTAACCATACCAAATCCCTACCACAACTATGTAGAAGATTTGTATCAAGAAAAAACCATAAAAACACAAAAAAAAATATTGGACGTGTGTTTATATAGATCAAAAGGCTACAAAAATCAAGAACACGAACACATAAACAATACAATCATCCCATGGCTCTGATACCATTTGTAGGATATGTAAATCTTGAATATGTTTTAGAGAGAGAAAGAGATAGAGAGATGGTGGATTACACACAATTCTAGAGAGAGAAAACCAATGTTCACTATGTGAAAAATGAATAATCACACTACCCTTTCCATCTAAGGAGAGGGTTTATATACCCAAGCCCTTGTCATGGGCTTGGGCTTACATTTGGGCCGGCCTACACATGTTGTAGGCTAGGCTTTGGTTTGTTTGTTAAATAAAGATAAGTAACTAAACTACGAGCTATTACATGGACTATTGTTGGAGTGACCGATCCTTCTTAATACGTAAAACGTATTTCCAAAAAACATAATATTAAATAAAAAAAGAAAAAAAAAGAAAAAAACGAATTTAAGGGGTGTTTGGGTCGGTTTAGACGCACCAAAGAAGAAGGGGAAAAAGGAAAATAAGGGAAAGTGTTTGGGTTGGGCTAGGATTGGGTAACAAATAAACATATAAGGATTTTTACCATCAAAACACTTCATAATCCCTGGAGACAAAAAACACACGTGAGTTCATCAATGGAGGATTTAGGGTTTCTTCAAAAACTTCATCTTTCATTAATTTTAAGGTAAAAACCTTTAATCCCTTTTCATTTAATTTGTTTTTAATCATGTGTACATTATCTTATGATGGATTTAGGTTAGGGTTTAATTTAAAAACAGTAAATTAATGTTAAAATAATGATTTCATAATGATTACATAAATTAGGGCTTGTAATTAGTGGGATTAGGGTTAATTAATGAGGTTAATTTAGTTAAACCCGTTTTTAAAAACTGGGCAGAATTTTGAGTCAATTGTTTTGATCATATCGAGAGTTATATAAACTATTATTTTGCGATCCAAGTATCCCTGAAAAGGTAATTGAAGTGGCTTTCCAATGCAAGAAACGAGAACTAAATTAGAGGTCGGGAAGTGGGTCAAAAACAGGTTACAACAGTCGGAGGTCAAAACAGTTTTGAATTCAGCCTGTTTTCTTTTTAAGTTTTGAGTTGTTTGGGGTACTTAGGGTTGCATTGGGATCTTCTAACGAACATGAGAGATGGTTTATATATTTTAGTAAGTATCTGCACTTGGTCTAAGGTTGTGGTTTAGGGTAAGACCCCCTAATTGTAATAAACTTTTTGTATGTTTAAAATCAGTAAAACTAGAATGACAAAAGTATATATATATATATATATATATATATATATATATATATATATATATATATATATATATATATATATATATATATATATATATATATATATATATATATATATATATATATATATATATATATATATATATATATATATATATATATATATATATATATATATATATATATATATATATATATATATATATATATATATATATATATCGGGGTCTTAACAGTAGCTTTAAGGTTAGGGAAAGTGGGAGGTGTTCGCTAACATATATAAGGGTATGAATATTCCTTTTAAAGAAACCATGGGTATGTTTAAGTGGGCGTTTGAATTAAAGTTTGGATACCTAAAATTGGGACTGTTTTGTGTAAAATATGAACGGGATAGTTATTAAACTTAACCAAGTAATAACTGACTTTTGGTTGGTTAATAAAAGGTTTTTGCTTGCAAGATCTCTCTTTGCGTTGCTCGTACCTAATTGATATATGTCGTTGTTTCGTTCTCGGTATCTTCTCGAATTGATCACGGTCAAAAGTGGAATAGTTGTAATTGGTGACTAAAAAAGGGGGAGCTTTGGTCTAAATCTACTAAAATGATAAGGGCAGGTAATAATAAAATTAAACTAGAAACAAGAACTGAAAATAAATCCAGAATTTAAATGAAACAGTAAGTAAATACCTTGAAGTCTCTATTCGGAATATCTGCTCTTACTCGGAATAATAACCTTACTCGGAAAAAGTACCCTAATGCTGAATAATTGGCCTATGCGGAATGTTTGGCTATGCTGAATATTTGAGCTATGCGGAATATCTTGAACACAACCCCTATTCGGAATAATTGGAAAAGAACTCCATGCTGAATATTTTGAAAGGAAAGCTTATGCGGAATGATTGAGTAAAAATGGGCTATGCGGAATGTCTGATAGAAACCCTATGCGGAATGTCTGGAAAAGTACCCTATGCGGAATGTAAGCACCATTCGGAATATTTTGATATTCCGAGTAAACAAACACAATCACACCTCTACTCGGAATATTTTTTAAAAGGACTACTATGCGGAATATAATTGTTATTCCGAATAACCAAAAATCTTAAACACTACTTGGAATATTTTAAATATTCCGAATAAACAACAATTCACCACCTCGATCCGGAATATATTGATATTCCGAATCAACAGAAAACACAAATCCCTATACGAAATTTGGGCAAGATCAGTAACTGATTAGCGAAGAACAGGGGACTCTTTTAGCACGAATTTGACACCAAAATTCACCAAGTTTTTAATCAAAACTTATACCAATTTTACCACTAATCTTTTACCCTAGGTAAACATCAATCCAAAACCACAAAATCATAAAACCCACTAACTTTTGATAATCAAACCGATAGAATAAAACTTACGAACTAAGAATCAAAAAGAGATCAAGAACAAGATGATGGAAAGATTAAAATAGGACTTGTATTAATGATTTAGGATTCAAAAACAAAGTGGAAAGATTAAACTTACAAGATTGGAAGCAATTGAACAAAGAAGAAAACCACTCCTTAAGGGAGATGGTTCCTAAGAACTAAGAAAGAAAAAATAACAGAAAAGAAGCTAGTGGAGTCTTGAATGGGAGGAGTATATATAGGCTTCTCCCTTGGTTGGTGAGTGGGCTTTCTTCCTTTCTTTTTGTCTTCTCGTCTTTTCAGAAAAGTTGACGTTTTCGATTTCGATTCGGGATTTGTCGGCGAATAATTTCAACTCGTCTTTTAATTTCTTCATTTAATAGACTTGAGTTTCTTCGACATAGGTAAATCTTCCGTCTTTGGTCCTTTTCTTCGATAAATCTTCAAATAGGCCCATTGACTTCAAATCTTTTGCATCTCTTGGACTATAGACTTCATCTTTTCGTCTTTTTCCTCGATAAAAACCCGTGCAATCCCATGTTTTCTCCAATATTTATCCGGTTGGCTCTGAAAACACAACAAACACACAAACCACGCATAATTCCAAACAATTGACATTAAATACGCGTTTTGGTCTTGTTTTAGCAAGAAATAAGTGGTAAAAGGATGGGTGTTTTCACACCTATCAAATCCCCTACACTTAACCATTGCCATGCCCTCATGCAATGCTTAGTGATAAAGCAAATTTACATTTTTCTCATAATCAATCAACCTTGGCCTTATTAACATTCTACTAAACAAAAATTAAAGTACTAAGAGAAACTAAAACTTTAAAATAAACTAAAGGATAGAAAACCATTTTCTCTTGAATATAGCTTCATGGAAATAACTTGCAAAGAGATCAAGGACTTACATTAGGGCTTTGGTGCTGCGAATATTTATCACCCTCAAGTTTCACGTTCCCCAAACTAAGCTTAAAAATGAGATCATTGTTATTATAAGTTAGCAATTCAAACACTTTCACACATGGCTTAATTATATGCTTAAACTCCATTATTCCTAGGTGTATCTCTTATATTTTATTTTTGTCTTAGAATGATCATGAAGATGCATTTTTGGACTTATTTCGATAGTTTATTTAGGCTGAAAGCAAAGTAGGACGATTTGATCAATAGTTAGCTAAAGGACAAAATCTCTTAAAACTGCTTCTCGGGATATCAAAAAGTTCATATCTTGGCATAACTTGGTTCACGATTTGAGACCTTTCTAGGGCCGATATTTGGCATGTACTTCATACTTCATATCTTCGAGAGACGTTCTTGAGATAATGGTCTTCTCTTCGTTATAGAGTTTCTTCACTTTGAGACTTTTGAGGGGTACTCCAACTTTGTTGACCACGACTTCATGATTATTTCTTCAATCTCTAATTGGGATTTTGAGATACAACGATCCGCCTCCTTTTCGGACTTGGATCTATTTATCCTCATACCTCGTTAGGGTCTTTTCGGATAGACTTCTCCATGATCTTTATGGGAGTTGATTTCTTTTCGTCGTGAGTCTTGATCCTTCATATCGATTTTGGGAATAATGCTTTTCACATCACCTTGGATCTTTAGCAATAAAATGGAATCCTCATGCCTTGTTAGGGCCTTTTCGGACTCGCCAATCTTCGCGCCCCGCTTCATAAGTTATGCCTTGGCTATGAACTCTTATCATTACCGAGCAACTTTTAAACGATCTTGGGCTAGAAGCTAAGTAACCTTTCAAATCGTACGACCTTACTTATTGCAGATAAATTATTAGCAAGTGATGGGAGAATAGGCAAATAATTACGCCAAGTGAGCTTGTGCAAGAATACCGACTTATAATTGACTCTATCATTTCTCATCCTCCACAATTTAAAATCTCAAGTAATGAGACTCGTGGATGCTTAGCCTAATAAACCAATTAAGATCTACATGGTTAAGGATACTAGCAAGAATAAACTTGAATAAGTTTATTCGGGTTGAGTCAAAATAATCGCAACGGGCCTAATATGTCAAAGACTTCAAAACTAGCTACACCACTTTATTAATATTTTTGACTTTATTGCGGGATATATACATATGAAAGCAACGATAAAATTTAAAAATTACGAAAAAATGGCCAAAGTTAATTAAAAATTTGAAAAATGCTGAAAAAGATGATTTTTCCGGTTAATGAAGGCATTTTCATGGAAAAGTCCACTTAAAACTTCGATAGAAGTCTCCCCTACACTTAAGATAAACATTGTCCTCAATGTTTAAGCATGTGGGAAAAAGTCTCCCCTACACTTATGACATTGTGCACGTTGGTAAATCAAGCTAAGGAAGAGACGACTAAAGTGATCAATTTCAAATGTGAATATGAAGATAATTGAATCACGATAGTTGAGAGATAGAACCGTTATTGTGGATAACATGGGAGCACGGTTCTTCAAAGATTCCAAGAGTGCATTTATCCCTGTAATCACATCACCATCCAAAAACAAGCAACCTATAAAGCTCCCCCTACACTTAGGATGAAAAACAGGAAAGGGGGATAGATACTCGGGTTGCCTCCCGAGGAGCGCTTGTTTTTGTTCACCGAGTCGCGAGCCTGACTCGGTCCCGAACTAATTCAAGGGAAACGTGGTGAGGGATGGAATCATCTCTTGAGAGATGTCCTCACCAAAGTACAATTTCAAATGATGGCCATTCACCTTGAAGTTGGGCCTATTTGGCTGAGAAAGCTCAATGGTGCCATAGGGAAAGATATTGGTGATGGTGAATGGACCAGACCAGCGGCTCTTCAACTTGCCTGAGAAGATCTTCAACCGAGAGTTAAAGAGTAAGACTTGATCACCAACGTGGAACTCTCGGTTCTTTATTTTAGCATCGTGGATAATCTTGGTCTTCTCCTTGTAGATCAATGAGTTCTCGTAATCTTGATTCCTCAATTCTTGTAGCTCGTTGAGTTGAATCTTGCGAAAATCACCGGCTTTGTTGATGTCGAAGTTAGCCCACTTCAAGGCCCAGTATGCCTTATGTTCCAGCTCGATAGGGAGGTGGCAAGCTTTCCCGTACACAAGACGATAAGGCGTACAACCAATCGGTGTCTTATAGGCGGTACGGAAAGCCCACAGAGCATCATCAAGTTTATCGGCCCACGAGGCACGATGCTCTCCCACAGTACGTTCCAAAATTCTATTCAATCCACGGTTGGATATCTCGGCTTGACCGTTGGTTTGAGGATGATAAGCGGTGGAAAGACGGTGATTGACACCATACTTAGCCATGACTCTTGCAAATTGATCGTTGCAACAATGAGTCCCGTGGTCACTGATAATAGCACGAGGAACACCGAAACGAGCAAACAGTTGTTTCAAGAAATTACAAACCACCCTCGCGTCATTAGTGGGTAAAGCTTTGGCTTCAACCCATTTAGAAACGTAGTCGACAGCGACAAGGATGTATTTGTTGCCTTTAGAAGAAGGGAATTGCCCCATAAAGTCGATGCCCCATACATCAAAGATTTCACATTCTTGTATGAAATTTTGAGGCATCTCATCTTTATGTGTGATCTTGCCTTGTTTTTGGCAAGCATCACAATGTTTAACCATCTCGTGAGCATCACGGTAAATGGTGGGCCAATAGAATCCCGAATCAAACACTTTTTTGGCGGTGTAGTTGGGACCAAAGTGACCACCGGTGGGTCCTTTGTGGCAAGCCTGGAGAATGTCCAAAGCGGCCGGTCCGTCAACACATCGGCGAATAATCAAGTCAGCGCATTGTTTGAATAGAAAAGGGTCATCCCAAAAGTAAGTCTTAACATCGTTCAAGAACTTCTTTTTTTGTTGGGATGTTAACCCGTTGATGAGAACACCACCCGCTAAGTAGTTTGTAATATCGGCAAACCACGGGGTGCCATCAAGATTGAGATTTACAGACATTAAGGTCTCAAGGGGGAAAGAATCATTGATCTCTTTGTTCGGATGATCCCCTTGATATGGATCCTCAAGTCTGCTCAGATGATCCGCGGCTAGGTTTTCAGCACCCTTCTTGTCACGAATTTCAATGTTGAATTCTTGAAGGAGTAAAACCCAGCGGAGAAGTCTTGGCTTAGAATCGTGTTTAGTCATCAAGTACTTCAACGCGGAATGGTCCGTGTATACGATTGTGGTGGATAAAACAAGATAGGGGCGGAATTTTTCAAAAGCATAGACAACAGCTAAAAGCTCTTTTTCGGTTGTCGTATAATGCAATTGAGCCCCCGTCATTGTTTTGCTAGCATAGTGGATTGGTTGGAAATGTTTGTTGATCCTTTGTCCCAAAACCGCACCAATAGCGAAGTCGCTAGCATCGCACATCAATTCAAAGGGTAGCTCCCAATTAGGGGTAACCAAGATCGGTGCCTTAGTTAGCTTATCCTTAAGAAGATTGAAGGCTTCGATACACTCTTTAGAAAAGATAAAAGGAGTATCTTTTTCCAAGAGGTGGGTCATCGGGCGAGCGATTTTAGAGAAATCCTGAATGAATCGACGATAGAAGCCCGCATGACCCAGAAAACTTCTCACACCCTTCACGGTTGAAGGTGGAGGTAATTTGGCTATGACATCTACTTTAGCACGGTCGACTTCAAGACCGGCATTAGAGATTTTGTGTCCTAGCACAATGCCTTCTTTTACCATGAAATGGCATTTTTCCCAATTCAGAACAAGGCGAGTGTCTTCGCACCGCTTAAGCATACGTTCCAAATTGGCAAGGCAAGAAGAGAAGGAATCCCCGAGACCGAGAAATCATCCATGAAGACTTCCATGGTTTGCTCAACCATGTCATGGAAGATAGCCAACATGCACCTTTGGAAAGTCCCGGGGGCATTGCATAAGCCAAAAGGCATTCTTTTATAAGCAAAGGTGCCATAGGGACAAGTGAATGTTGTCTTCTCTTGATCTTGGGGATCGATGGGTATTTGGAAATAACCCGAGAAACCATCAAGAAAGCAGTAATATTCATTACCCGCTAAACGTTCAAGCATTTGGTCCATAAAAGGTAGAGGGAAATGATCCTTTCTCGTGGCATCATTGAGTTTGCGGTAGTCTATACAAACTCTCCACCTAGTAACGAGACGGGTAGGAATCAACGCGTTGTTCGCATTGGGCACAACGGTAATTCCGCCTTTCTTAGGCACACAATGGACTGGATAACACATGGTGAATCCGAAATAGGGTAAATCATACCCGCATCAAGAAGTTTGATAACCTCTTTTTTGATGACTTCATGGATTTTAGGATTCACCCTTCGTTGGCTTTGAATTGTGGGCTTAAAGTCGTCCTCCATGAGAATTTTATGTGTGCAGAAGTGAGGATCAATTCCGCGAATGTCGGAGATTTTCCAAGCGATAGCTCTTTTATGCTTCTTCCACACGGCGACAAGTCGGGATTTTTCGTCTTCTTTCAAGTCCTTTGCGATGATGACCGGTAACTTCTCGTTGTCTTCAAGGAAAACGTACTCAAGATGAGGAGGTAGGTCCTTAAGCTCAAGAGTAGGAGGATCCCCAATAGATGGTGAAACTAACGATGGATCATCATTAATCACCTCTTTAGGAGAAGGAGGAGAAAGTGGGTCCTCATTGAGAAGTCTCTCAATAGTACGAATGTCTTCATCCTAATCAGTGGAAGAATCATCATACTTAATATCGAGAGGACCCAAGCTAGCTTCGAAATCATCCAAGTCACTTTCTCCAAAAGGAGTCAATGCCGGAGCAATTGAGGCAACGGTCTCAACATTGGGTAGAGAAGAGAGAGTACTTTTGCAAGCATCATGAAAATGTTCTTCACAAGCCTCATCGAGAACATCAATAGCATTAACATTCTCATATGAATAAGGCTGCTTAGAAATCTTACCCATGTTGAAGACAATTTTGTCGTCACCAACTCTCATGATTATTTCGCCCGCGGCTACATCAATGAGAGTGCGACCGGTCCTCAAGAATGGACGTCCAACGATTAATGGAACACGAGGATCCATCTCGTAGTCAACGACAACAAAATCCGCCGGGAAGGTGAATTTGTCGACGCCAACAAAGACATCTTCGGCTATCCCCACTGGATAAGCAACCGTACGGTTGGCTAATTCCAAAGTCATTTTGGTGGGGACTAGCTCGGGGAGAGATAATTGCTTCCAAACACTTAAAGGCATTAAATTTATACTGGCACCTAGATCGGCTAGGGCCATGCAATTCTCTACTCCCGGGAAGTTGCAAGGAATCAAGAAGCGACCCGGATCACCAAGTTTGGTGGGCAATTTCCTTAAGAGCACTGCGGAGCAGTTCTCATTAAGTTGGGTCTGAGCAATGTCAAGAAGCTTTTCCTTATCACTTAGAAGATCTTTAAACATCTTAGCATATTTGGGCATGTGAGCGAGAGCCTCGACAAAGGAGATGTTAAAATTCAGTTGTTTAAACATTTTAAGAAAGTTTGAAACTTGAATATCATCCTTGCTCTTTTGCTTCTCTTTCCTCAACCGTGAAGGATAAGGTATATTGGATGAAGAAGAAGGCATTAGGGGAATAGGATCACTCACAACCACGGGTGGTGGGGAAATGGGGATAGAAGGTGAAGGAGGTGGGGAAAGTTGCTCTTTTTCCTTGTTCACAATCACGGGTGGAGGTGTAGGAAGCTCGGGTTCCGTATAACCTTTTCCACTACGAGTGGTGATTGCTTTCATCTCCCCTCTTAGATTCGCAACGGTGTTACTCGGAAGAGTACCCGAAGAAGAGGGTTGATTACCTTGGATGAGCGAACCAATCATATCACGAATGTTAAGCGCTTGAGTGCTGTAAGAATCTCTGATGTCGGCACGAAGTTCATTGCTTTGTTTGGCCATATCATTCCTTAGCTCAGCTCGAATATCGCTCCCTTGTTTCGCCATGTCATTCTTCAAGTTGACAAATGACTCTGAAGATTCGTCACCATCTCTCGATTAGTCTTCATGAACGTCTCGACGTCTTGATTCACTGCCATCGGTTGATTGAGTGGTGGAGCTTGGTAAGCTTGAGAAGTTCCTTGAGTTGGGTATGGGTTTCTTTGGGATTGATATTGATTTTGAGCACGAGGTTGGGATTGGTTGTTTCGGTTATAGCTTTGTTGTTGGTTTTGGTTGGTAGGAGGGAAACCGGGTGGAGCAAGATAATTGTTGGAACGATAACTTAGCAAGCTACGGTCTCCTTGAGGGCGAGCTTGATAGCCTCCCGTGGGATAAGTACCATAAGCTGCGTTAACATTTTCAGAATAATTGCCTTGAGTAGAAGGAGAATCATTATAAGAATGAGGACCACCACATGTGTCACAAGAAATAGCAACGGCTTTAGCTTGTTGAAAGTGGTTTGTGGCCATGGTCATGAAATTCTTGTTCATCTCAGCGAGTTGTCGAGAAATTTCAGTCATCTCAGGATTGAAAGTAGTAGAAGAAACATTGACTCTCGAGTTAGATCTTGAGGATGCGGATGAATCCCAATTCTTGTGGTGAGTAGTCATGTTTTCAATCAACTCTCGACACTCTTCCGGTCTCCTTTTCATAAAAGTACCACCGGCGGCGGCATTGATCGTGTCACGATCACGAAAAGTGAGACCATTATAGAAGGTGTCAATGAGAGTGACGGGGAGCATATTGTGATTTGGACAGCGGTCGATCAAATCATTATATCGTTCCCAAGCATCGAAAAGCGATTCATCATTGTCTTGCATGAATCCACTAATTTGGTTACGAAGGCTCGTGACCATGGATGGTGGGAAGTAGCGCGACAAAAAGCGTTGAATCATGTCGTCCCAAGTATGAATAGAGTTCTTTGGGAGACGGTCAAACCATTTTTCGGCATGGTGAGAAAGCGAGTGGGGAAAGAGTTGAAGGCGAAGGTCATCCATAGAGACACCGGGGGACTTCATGCTTTGGGTTATGGTAATGAATTTGTCAAGGTGTTTGTTGGCATCATCATCCGGAATTCCGCGAAATGGGTTAGTTTGCACTTGCTGGATCATGTGATGCTTCAATGAAAACTCCTGAGCCGTGACATGCATCGGTGCAATCGGGCCTCCACGTCCGTTCATCGTGGGTTGACATAGCTCCTCCATGGTTCGAAGGTCGGGTAAAGGTGGATTATTCATGTTTTGGTGGGGTGGGTTATTATTATTGTTGTTGTTTGGGAGGGGTGGATTATTATTGTTATTGTGTACGCCGGCCATGTCTAAATGTTCGAGAGTCTCGGGCTCTGAATAAGACGTTGATCGAGTACGCATACACTAAAAAGAAAATGCAAGAGAAAATATTTTTGGTTTTTATAGGTTTTTTAATGTTTTTGTATTTTTGAAAATTTTATATTTTTATGGATTTTTTGAAAATTTTTGTGCTTGCAAATAACGTTCCCGAAAGAACGGATCCCAAAATCCAATTTTTCTCACAAGAAACCGTTGATCCTTACGAAAAGAGCCGGCAACGGCGCCATTTTAATAACTGACTTTTTTGGTTGGTTAATAAAAGGTTTTTGCTTGCAAGATCTCTCTTTGCGTTGCTCGTACCCAATTGATATATGTCGTTGTTTCGTTCTCGGTATCTTCTCGAATTGATCACGGTCAAAAGTGGAATAGTGGTAATTGGTGACTAAAAAAGGGGGAGCTTTGGTCTAAATCTACTAAAATGATAAGGGCAGGTAATAATAAAATTAAACTAGAAACAAGAACTGAAAATAAATCCAGAATTTAAATGAGACAGTAAGTAAATACCTTGAAGTCTCTATTCGGAATATCTGCTCTTACTCGGAATAATAACCTTACTCGGAAAAAGTACCCTAATGCTGAATAATTGGCCTATGCGGAATGTTTGGCTATGTTGAATATTTGAGCTATGTGGAATATCTTGAACACAACCCCTATTCGGAATAATTGGAAAAGAACTCCATGCTGAATATTTTGAAAGGAAAGCTTATGCGGAATGATTGAGTAAAAATGGGCTATGCGGAATGTCTGATAGAAAGCCTATGTGGAATGTCTGGAAAAGTACCCTATGCGGAATGTAAGCACCATTCAGAATATTTTGATATTCCGAGTAAACAAACACAATCACACCTCTACTCGGAATATTTTTTAAAAGGACTACTATGCGGAATATAATTGTTATTCCGAATAACCTAAAATTTTAAACACTACTCGGAATATTTTAAATATTCCGAATAAACAACAATTCACCACCTCGATCCGGAATTTATTGATATTCCGAATCAACAGAAAACACAAATCCCTATACAGAATTTGGGCAAGATCAGTAACTGATTAGCGAAGAACAGGGGACTCTTTTAGCACGAATTTGACACCAAAATTCACCAAGTTTTTAATCAAAACTAATACCAATTTTACCACTAATCTTTTACCCTAGGTAAACATCAATCCAAAACCACGAAATCATAAAACCCACTAACTTTTGATAATCAAACCGATAGAATAAAACTTACGAACTAAGAATCAAAAAGAGATCAAGAACAAGATGATGGAAAGATTAAAATAGGACTTGTATTAATGATTTAGGATTCAAAAACAAAGTGGAAAGATTAAACTTACAAGATTGGAAGCAATTGAACAAAGAAGAAAACCACTCCTTAAGGGAGATGGCTCCTAAGAACTAGGAAAGAAAAAATAACAGAAAAGAAGCTAGTGGAGTCTTGAATGGGAGGAGTATATATAGGCTTCTCCCTTGGTTGGTGAGTGGGCTTTCTTCCTTTCTTTTTGTCTTCTCGTCTTTTCAGAAAAGTTGACGTTTTCGATTTCGATTCGGGATTTGTCGGCGAATAATTTCAACTCGTCTTTTAATTTCTTCATTTAATAGACTTGAGTTTCTTCGACATAGGTAAATCTTCCGTCTTTGGTCCTTTTCTTCGATAAATCTTCAAATAGGCCCATTGACTTCAAATCTTTTGCATCTCTTGGACTATAGACTTCATCTTTTCGTCTTTTTCCTCGATAAAAACCCGTGCAATCCCATGTTTTCTCCAATATTTATCCGGTTGGCTCTGAAAACACAACAAACACACAAACCACGCATAATTCCAAACAATTGACATTAAATTTGCGTTTTGGTCTTGTTTTAGCAAGAAATAAGTGGTAAAAGGATGGGTGTTTTCACACCTATCACCAAGTTAAGGACTTGTTAGGGAAGGGTAATGGGGTGATTAGAGCTTATCAATGAGGTATTTATATGGGAATAGGCTAGATGTCCATCATAGGTTGATGAGCCATTTTAGTGTTTGGTTCAATGTTTTGATTATGTGTTTTTGGTTGATTAGCTTTTTGCTAGTGCGCGGATGTTTGGGGAAGCTCAATCAGGTGAGTTTCATAGTCCCATGTTTACTATTGATTTTGACTTCCAGATGGGATGGAAGAGACACTGTGTTGAGTTATTTATAAATTGATGTTGTGAATGTTTTTAAGGTTTGAGATGGACTTGTGTGTACATTATGTGATTAACTGCTATGTGATTCTTGTTTGTGTATGATTTGGATTGGAGAGGTACATAGTGTGATCATCTATGGGACCAATGGATAATGACAAGGCGGGGCCTTGGGATAGGTACATAGTGTGATCATCTATGGTACCATGGTGTTTGGTAAGGCTGGGGGCCTTGGATTTGGTTTGGAATGATTGATCTTGAATGTTAGTTGTTAATGCATACTTGTAACACATTGTCCATATGTTATTGTGTTGATGGTTGTTATTCACAGCTTATAACTGATTTAGCGTTGGAGTCTAAACCTATGACTCTCACCAACTTTATGTTGACGTGTTTTAGTGTCTCTTTCAGGTGTGAATGTGGTTAAGCGTGAGGATAGAAGTGGCTAGACTTGGATGCCTTAGGATTGTATATAGAAGGAGATCCCCGTTCCTTCTTAGTTTACCTCTATGTTTTTTGATAAGTGATACATGTTGGCACCTATATGTTTGTTTTGGTTGTGTTATTTATTTGTCGTGGGTAAGAGGTAGGACTGTTACCTACTTACCTAGACTCCTGCTTTGTTGAGATATTGTCATGACCTTTGTGTCACCATTTATGACATTATATTTGCATTTTAGTTTTCTCTATAGAGACACCGTGTGTTGTGATGATATCTATACGTCGCGCCCCATATTCCGCCATGGTGGGGTGTGACATTAGTAATCTCTACAAATCTCCAAATGACAAAGGGTAATGACCTCTTATTGGGGGAGATTGTTAGCCTCAAAATATTGAGTCAAACAAGAATATTCGGTCATATGTTTATTATGTATCGTATTTATGAAGTTGTAATAGGTAGTAGGTTAGTCGTGTTTTACGGGCTTAACTTTAAGCAAAAGTTCATTCATAAGTAACTAGAGCCTAAAAGGAAAGCCCTGCCCAAACAATATAGTCCATAAACAAGCCCACATGTAGGGGGACTATAAATACCCTCCTTGCATGTTAGGAAGGGTGTTGGTCATTTGTATATTTTTCTCACTCTTAATCTAATCCTCCCAAAGTTTCCAACCATTCTCTCTCTGTTCTCTCTCTACTTTCTCTCTCTAGAATTCATCTATCTTCTATCTATTTTTCTTGTTTAATCATCACATATAATATGTCTTAATCGAATCCTCCCAAAGTTTCCAACCATTCTATCTCTTTTGTCTCTCTACTTTCTCTCTCTAGAATTCATCTATCTTCTATCTATTTTTCTTGTTTAATCATCACATATAATATGGGACAACAACTTCTCTCTTTCCTTTCTACTAAGGGCATCAGCTACCACATTCTCTTTACCAAGATGGTAACGAATCTCGCAGTCATAGTCACTCAGCAATTCTACCCATATACTTTGTCTCATATTCAATTCTTTTTGATCCAAAATTCGTTGCAGACTCTTATGATCAGTGAAAACCACACACTTGGTTCCATACAAGTAGTGTCTCCACAACTTCAAAGCAAAAATCACAGCCCCAAGTTCTAAATCATGAGTAGTGTAATTCTATTCATGCTTCCTCAATTGCCTCGACGCATAAGCTATCACTTTCTCCCTTTGCATCAACACAGCTCCAAATCCCTTATGAGACGCGTCACAATACACAACAAAATATTCATATCCTTCTGGCAAAGACAAAATCGGCGCAAAACACAACTTATCCTTCAGCGTATTAATTGCAGTTTCCTCTTCTAAAACCCATTCAAACACTCGATTCTTTTCAGTAAGCTTGGTCAATGGTTTAGCAATTAGTAAAAATTTCTCGATAAACCTTCTATAATACCCAGCTGGACCAAGAAATTGGCGAACTTCAGTCGGCGTCGTTGGTACCGACCAATCCTTGATAGCCTCAATCTTAACAGGATCTACACGAACACCTTCATTGTCAATCACGTGCCCCATAAATTACACTGATTTCAACCAAAACTCACATTTAGAGAACTTCGCATATAACTTCTCTTTCTTCAACAACTCCAAAATTATCCTTAAATGCTTCTCATGTTCTTCTTCACTCTTGGAATAAATGAGAATATCATCAATGAATACGATAACAAACTTATCCAAATACGACTTGCACACACGATTCATCAAGTCCATGAATACGGTAGGCGCATTCATTAATCCAAAAGGCATCACTTGAAATTCAAAATATCCATATCGAGTACGGAAAGCTGTTATAGGAATATCTTCTTCCCTAACTCTTAGTTGATGATACCCAGACCTCAAATCGATCTTCGAGTATACACTTGACCCTTGCAACTGATCAAACAAATCATCAATCCTTGGCAATGGATACCGATTCTTGACAGTCAATTTGTTAAGTTCTTGATAATGAATACACATTCGAAACGATCCATCTTTCTTCTTAACAAACAAAACAGGAGCACCCCACGACGACGAACTCGGTCTAATAAATCCCTTATCCATCAATTCCTTCAATTGATCAGATAATTCCTTCATCTCAAACGGCGCTAAAGGATACGGTGCATGAGCAACATGCACAGCTCCCGGCACTAAGTCAATACGGAAATCAACTTCACGATGCAGCGGTAATCCTGAAAAATCTTTAGGAAAAACTTCAGAATACTCTCTAATCACAGGCACATCCTCCAGTTTCCTCTCATTTACCCCATCACTAGTTATCTGAGCAAGAAACACATCACAACCCTCTTCCATATACCTCATCATCTTCAAACAAGAAACAACTCTCAAACGGGAAGTACACTCATCACCCTTCACAGTTAATACCATATTCCTTAACGGTATCTGAACTAATTTCTCTCCACAAAAAATCACTGCACCATTCGTAACTAACCAATCCGTACCAATAATCATGTCAAAAGATCCTAATTCTATGGGCATCAAATCAATACTAAACACATAATTCCCTAACTTCAAGGAACAACCTTTCAGTATAGAACTAGTGCTAACAATCTTACCATCAGCTAACTCCACATTATAACTAGTTGTCAATCTTACTAGTTCTCTATCCAATAGCTGACTGGATCTAACATCTACGAAACTTCTATTGGATCCAAAATCAAATAACACACTAGCATAACAAACATCGAGTAAGAACGTACCAGTCACCACATTCGGACCTTGAGGTTCGTCAGCATCTCCCATAACATAGGCTGGAGTAGCATTCACTGTAGCAACAGCAGCAACATTGCCTCCTTGTCGAGCGCCAACCCTCGGACAGTTCCCTTCCTTATGTCCACGGCCTCCACATCCAAAACAATTAACCACCTTGACAGCATTGGCTCCAGTGGCCACACCCTTGTTCCTACAGTCTGCCGCTTTATGTCCGGCCTTCCCACACTTGTTGCAAGCAGGTGGACAATTTCCAATATGATACAGACTGCATCGACCACACTTAGGGTTCACTTTGTTACCTTGGGTTCCAATAGCAGCACGAACACCATCATTCCTTCTAAATTTGAATTGTTGATTTCTATTTGGTCCTTGGTTATTATTGTTCCGATAACCTCCTCTATTCTGCCCTTGATTTGAGTGTGCAGCTTCCAATTTCTTTTGTTCCCTTCAGCAATACTATCTTTCTTGTCTTGCAGCTTAAAGTCCATCAAAGCATGAGCCATCTGAACAGCTTCATCAAAAGTCTTGGGTTTCGACGAGGTAGTCTCTCCCTTGATATTGCTGGATAACCCTCTGATATATTGATTTATCTTCTTTCGATCATCAACAGAAGCATCAGGACACAACAAACATAAATCAGAAAAACCTTTTTGTATAAGCAACAATATCATCATTCCTCAGCACCAAATGCCTCAACTCATCCTACAACTGACATAACTCTTCCTCAGGACAAAACTTGGCAGTTAACAGACCCTTGGTCGCAGTCATGTTCTTGCATTAGCTTCAACCAAACCCACAGTAGCTACCTGACTATTCCACCAGCTTAAAGCATCATCTTGAAATGTAGCTGCAACAAACTTTACCTTACTGGCTTCTGAACATCCACTGATTTCAAAAGTACTTTCAACTTTCCAATCCACCTTCTTAACTCTAAAGCACCACCAGTACCACGAAATTGCGTAGGTCCACATTTCATGAAACTATCATACGAACATTCTTTCTGAACTTGCTGAGTAGCAGCATTACCTCCAACTTGACCAGCAGCATTTCCTCCAACTTGACCAACAACATTTCCTCCAACTGGCTCATCATCATTACCTCCCACTGGATCAACAGCATTCCCATTCTCAGTCTCTTGGTTCCTTGCAGCACGTTCGACTTCCAGTGCTCTAGCAATAGCTTGCTCAATCATATTACTCACAGTAGTAGTTGTCAGTTTCGGCGGTATCTTTTTGTCATTACAAATGAAAGAAAACAATAAGTATTCATATCAAGATAAGAAGAATGATTTCTCTATCAAGACGTATCATGGATACTACATGCACAAACAACACAATCCACAATGAATCATCAACCAAATCACAAAAGAACTAATAAGACAAATCATAGATCATGAAGGTAATTTGGATTGCATTGGAAAATTTCCAAAAAATCAGGACAAGTAATGTCACTACAACCCTTCATCACATCAAACTTAAAAGTCATTAAGTTTCATCACAACACTACTGTACCAGTCTAAATAAGTTCTATTACAACAAGGCTAATAAAGATAACACAAAGAAACTAATCACACGAGGATCCACGTGGCTTCTTGTACATCGGCTCGTCATCACTGCTGCTAGCTTCATCATCAGACTCCACTTCCACTTTCTCCTTTCCTTTACGACTTGTTCCTTCACACAGCTTCACCAACATTTGAGCTTCAACACGACTCGGCACCTCAAGGATCCTAACACCTTGACTTAAAAAATACCTCACTGGCAAATCCCACACATTTACCATTGCATTCCTTTCTTGCTCCTCGCGAAACCTTTCAAATTAATCACTCAAATTCAACACCATCGCTCGCAGACTAGCAACTTCATCCATTTCCCCAGCTCTAACATACTCTAACCTCCTTACACTAGAAACAAACCTGTCAAACTGCTTCTCATTCTGCTCAAACCTTTTGATCACACGGGTTTCAACTACATACCTTTCAAACAAAGACCTATCAAACTTTTTAAGAAACCAATAAATATCTTCATAAGATCTAGGACCTGGACAGTACACCTTAGCTATGTCATCATGGATAGATCAGGCACTAACAGCGTTGCTTGATTCAGCAAAGAAATCATTTCTAGCACGGGCAATCCTAGGTAAACTGCTCAAATAAACATCACAAGTAGGCATAGAATAACGTACAACAGGTCGTTGATAATCCTGAACAGTCGGTGGCACAACATTAGTTCTCGGTACATAACTACCTTGAATCACTTCGGGCTCAGTCTGTCCTACTGCATCAGGAGCAATCCCATCATCCAGACACTCATAAGGCTCCTCATCATCACTAGCACCAAAGTTATATACTTCCCCATCTCCTACTATATCATTCATCTCAATCCAATCATCATCACGTGGTATATCATCCATTTTCTACAATTATAGGGGTTCAAGGATACTTAAGGTCATTGTTAGAAATTATAAATGCGATGCATGAGCATGCAGATGTTATACGTATGCCATGATATGCAATGCAATACAAATTATGTTAATACAATGCTCGCAAAAAGAAAATATGATAATGACAAACACTCTGTGCACTTTCAATAACATCGATACAATATCGTAGTATTTACTTAATAAATACTTGGGAATTCAGTTCAGTTCTGAGGGATACATCTATAATACAAAACAAAACTAAAAGTGATCTTACCGGAGCGTTGCAGAGAAGTTGTGTGCTTTTGAAAATACATACTTTTGACACCAAAGTTAGAGTTTAGGTCATTTTTCAAAATTGACCTAATTCTCTATAACTTGTAGCTCTGATTACCAATCTTTAACACCCCAAATTTACATTGCACATCAGAAATACACAATTGGGTGCTAAACACAAGTATCATCACACAAGGTATATTGAACGACTCAAAAAGAGACGTTTACACATAAAAGATAATAAGATTTCACACATCGTATAAAACATAATTTTCATCCCATAATGTACCAAAACAACATCAGAGTAAAGCGTTTAGTCCCCACGGATCTCGACCATCAAACCACAAGTTTTAGTACAGTACACGGACATTAGACAAATTGTTCAACAGTAAAAGGATAGAAATTCTTTTAGACCATAGTACTTCAAAAGCAAACCCACAACATCCACAGCAATGCTACGTCATCAATCACATTCGATTACCTGAAACACATGCTTAAACGAGTCAACAATAATGTTGAGCGAGTCCATAGGTTTAACAAATCACATTTGAACACAAGAATAAAATCAATCATAATCATTTTATAGAATTGTTGTACATACAATCTATATCAAGGCAACTCATTGTATTTAAGCTCATGACACCGACCCCTTAACCAATTAGTCACCCACGCCAAATGCCAGCATGACTATATAAAACCATTGCCCCTCAGGGTATTATTTGCTAGATATATATCCAAATCTCATTCTCGTAAATTATCCTTCCCAGAGGTTACTCAACGTAATGCCCTGGTCTCAGATAGGATGGTCAACCCAATAGTACTATCATTTGAATAAGCGGTTATTCCCAACTCACAACATCAAGTCAGAACATAGTTAACGGTTCATGAATTTAGGGTCTTTAGCAACAAGGTACTCAATACAATTCAAGGCAACATAGGCAACATTCGGGTCCAAACAATTAATCATGACTTGTGTTCATTTATTTTCAAATAGAATATATCCCCCTCGCGGGTATTAAAACATTTAGTAGCTAGCGTGAAAAGCGAGGCTACAGACTCACCTTAGTATAAAAGACCTAGCGAGATGATCGTCGATGATAGATGATGCCTTTCAAACACGAGAACCGCAAACCTATCAAATAAGGCACGTTCATTAATAATAGACTCGAGTAATAAAACATTCATGATAATATCAAACTCAAAATCATAAAATCAAGACAAACTCGAAATAAAACGATACAAGTGATACTATTATACTCTTCTACACATTTACTTTATTACTCTATTCTTTTGATAAAAATCTACCGGCACATACCAAATGTACTAGCTCATTTACCCCACTTATACACGTCAAACGTTTATGAAACGACTCGAGGAACTCACTTACTATCTATAGAAAGTCCTACAAAGAGTGTATCAAAATATTTTACTTCTAAGACTCCCTGCCCGACACATCTTTGTACTATAAAAACCGGACAGTTTTACGTCATCGACTCATACAACCATTTTAACTTCTATAAACGACTCCATTTACAAAACCGACACTTAGGTTTGAAAATAGACTCACAATCTAGGGTTTACAGTTTTATATCAGTCCTTGACTCATTTCAAAACTCATTCTATAGTCTCCGAGATTCGATCCAAATATCGACAACAACTACTTATTGTGCCGATACTCGTCTCCCGGTACACGAATAATCAAACTATCATAACTTCTCGCTCGTTTAGAGTTAGAAGCTCTACTTTACGCCAAAACGAAGATAATCAAAATCTCCATAACTCTATCTTATTAGTTTAACCATTTTTAAAACATAAGGCATCCAAAAACAGCCTTTTACCCACTGCCCTAAATTACCCTTTAAAATCTTACATGAAATCATATTTTTGATCAAATTCAATCATTTTTATCATCATCCTAAGCCCCTAATAACAACATATCCTAACCCTAACACTTGTATCAATCTTCAAATCAAAAACCCAAAAATCGGAAACATGTTTTTGGCAAAAATAACATGATCCATGCATGATTATCACTAGATAATCACATGCATGATCATCTAACAACTCTACCAACCATAATTCTCATTCAAAAATCAAACTTCATGCATATTGATGATTTTAACATCATTAGATTCACCTTTAAATTCTAAGATAGGGACTTGTTTTGTTTTAGCTTAGATCGAACTTGAAATCAAAATAAAATTAGGGTTTTGGTGATGATGTAGGTGACGGTAAAGAAAAGAGAGGGAGAAGGGAGAAGATTTTCTTGTTAAACTTGTAACTATGAGAAAAGTTAGGTGGAAAAATCCTTTTATATGGTGTGGGGGGACCTATTTTTCCAATTTGGGATAGTTTTGGTACAAAATGAAAATAGTTAGCTAAAAAGTGGAAAATGACTATTAGTTAATTTTGAAAATATTCACGGGGCTCGGGTTTCATAAAAATACTTCTGAAAAGTTAAAACATATCTTAAATATAATAATATCGTCTTTCGACTCGACTTAACACGTCATTAAAAACAAAATATCAAAAACGACAAACATCGAACAATCGACAATAAAACATAAAATATTGGGCATCCATCGACATCACGCTTGCTAATACTCCTTATACTTATTAAAGATAAAATATAAGTCTTCTAACATCGGTTTAAACTTAAACCTTTAAAAACAAAAATCATTCAAGCTCATCAAAAATTTCAAAAATAGTCGTAACATATGATTAGGCAATGACCTTGGTGTCAGGTTATCACATCAACATAGTTATATTACTATGATTCCTTAGGTTAGAATTCATTGAGATTTCACTAAAACCTACTTATAGAACAATTCGAATTTGACTAAATATTTTTGGTTAAATGATGGAATTGATATAAACCCATGAACAAAAGTGGTAATTGCATTGTTAATGCTTACCTAAAAATGTTTTTCAAAAACCTTTGTTCGAGTTAATGATTGATTTTTCATTGCTCAAATGTACTAGTCAAGGATGAATTGAGTTCATTGTGAACATGATAATGATAAGGATTAACCCTTTGTTTATCAAGAAATTGACTAAACACACTCTCATGGATTTGAATTTTAAGTCATTATGTAACATAAGAGTAATTGGAACAATATTTGATTTATGTTTAGGTACTTGATCATGCATGTGGAAACTCATAAAGATCATGAGAAAACTAAAGAATACATGCCTAATCTTTCTTCATCATGTCGATCTCGTTCCCTCAAAAATACTTTTCGATCTCTAGAATCTCGTAGTTTTCATGAAGGACGCATTGTTCCTTCTAACTTTTTTGGACTAGACTTCATTCGATTCATGTTCAAATCCTATGTCTTTGATTGATTTCTTGATATTGATGATCCAATCTTTCCTTCCTTCCTTTTGGAATTCTTTAGCTCATACACATTAATGTACATCAATAATGGTTTATCGATAAGATTTTCCATCAAGGGGAAATTATTTGTATATACTCTTGAAGAATTTGGTGAAATTATCAATGTTCCATACAAAGGTCAATGTAGGTTCACTGATGCTTGGAGTATAAACTCTTTGGAATCGGCCCCTATTGATGTGCATTACGTGACCGAGCTACCCTCGGCTTCGGCCATTTCTTGTGCCATTGCTAAACGTCGTGAACATCTTATTCTTGGTAAACTTGAAGGAGAAGATCGTGCTCTCACTCCTTAGGAATTACTCACTAGCGATCTTAATGATTTTATGATCCATTAGGCCGAAATCATTAGGGAAAATGCAATGTGTCTCGGTGGTGATCGCAACCATGTGCCTTCTTGTTTTGCACATATGTTGTATTATGTTGCAACTTCCACCTTATACAACCTTGCATTTTTCGTAGCTAGAAGAATTAAATTTGTTCTCATCCGGTCTCATTCTAGTCTCCCTTTTGCAATGATTCTCTCACGACTTCTTAGAAAAACTCTCCTTGACTTTCCATCTTTAAATGATTCATCATTTCACTTTGTGGATCGAGTTATGCTTCCCGTTGAAGGGAGCCTCTCACTTGAACCCAAGCATGATTCAAATGAAGATGGAAATGTCCTTCAAAATAATTCTCACAACTCTAGTGACACCTTGTCATCTACCATCTCTCAATTGTCTTCTCTAGAAATTGATTCCGACTATGAATTCTATCTCAAGCATCGTATTCTAGAAGATCTAAGGAGTGGATCAAGACAATGGAGAAATACTCGTGAATGAAAGTGTGTTGAAGAATTGTTCATGGCTGTTACCACGTGTGGTTCTTGGACTTATTTATGTTTTTTGTTCTTAGGATTCGGTGTTTTCTAACTAATACTTTGTGTTTGGATTGCTAGTTATTTGAATCCTAATTCCTTCATGGTATCGATCTTTCGATGTGCATGACTTTGTGCTCTTATGTGTTAGTTAACTTTCTAAATTTTGGTTAATAGTCTACTTTGACTTGACAAATCATTGTAAAAAATCTAGGCTTTTTGAAATTTACTAGAAAATCATTTTTTTAAGGCCACTGTCCACGGTTCCTTAAAGACTGGCGGTTCCTTAGTGATAAAGAACCGCGGTCCTATTGAAGAAACCGCAGGCTCTGGTCTCGACAGAATCTTTGCTTTACACTGTTTTCCCTAAATCTTTGTAAACAATGATAAAATTTCTTTGCAAAAAGACCAGATTTTCCCCAAATTAGCCTACCTAATTTCATTGTTCACCAAAATGATTTTTAACTCATTACTAGTTTGGATCACCTCCTTCCCTTCTTAAACCTCTATTGGTTAATCTTATTCTCAATCCTTCAAACCTTTCTCTAAACCTAGATACAAAAACATGGTGTCCTAAAGATCATCAAATTTCTCCAAACAATCCCCATCCAAAAGAAACCTCAAGATCAAATTCAAGTTTACTAAACTTGGTTCTCCATCTTCTCACAAACCCAAGAGTGAGATTTCTTCAATTCTCATCTCTTCATCGCCCTCACCACCTCTTGCACCATGCAAGACATGTTCAACTCATGGTACTAACCATTCACATGGTTCTACTTCATCTTCATTTCAATCTAGGATGAATGAGTTATCATCACCTTTCACCCCACCAAATTCACCCATCTTAGCTTTGGACGCCATGCCACCTATAACACACACTCTAATTTTGGGTGTTCCTATCTCCCGCTTCTTGGGTGATCCACACTTGTTTGACTTTTTCATGCACAATGGAACCAATTGTCCTTGTTGCTTAAACAACTTCTACCTTACTGATATCCTTAGGTTGGAGATGATTGGGGCTCACATCAAGTTTCAAAGCTTTTTGTTGAACTTGTTTGCTAATCCTCCACCTCCTAGGAGATGAATGATGATTTTCTAAAAATAAATGTTTTCAATCAAGCTAAGGAAGACTATTTATCAAGAACTAGTTTAGCTAACTTTTTAATAGTTAGTTTGTATTTCTTTTCTTGTATTTCCTTTCCTTCATGAGTTTTCATGAAGATGTGTTGTGGATTTAGTATTTGTGTGTTTTAACCTATTTGCTCACACTAATCAACTTCAATTTTATTTAAAATCGAACCTAAAACTATCACAACCTCTTAAAACTTGACTAAAATTGGATCAAAATGTTATCTAAATATTTTTTCACCCTTTGTCAAGACATTCTTTGTGAGTGTGTTGCCTTTTGTGCAACCAAAACATAATCTAGTGCTTTGAAAAAGTCTTATTTTTCTCAAAACATTGAAAATTACATTTTCATGTCTACTGTATGCGGATCCCCAAAGATTGCACGGTCCCTTATATATAAGGAACCGCAGGTTCTTTTAAAGAACCGCGGACAGCATGCCATTTTTTGGCTCGTTTTTAGTCTTTCTTCTTTGACCACAGTTTTTTCAAGATTCCTTGTTTACCAATTTTGGCTAAGCATTCTTTAAAAACTTTTGTTTTCATTTAAAATCTTGCCTTGTCTATTTTCTTTAAATTTTCTTTTTTTGGGAGTTCTTCATCACATCCCTCACAATGCCTAACTCTCCTAATCTTAACCTTGACATCTCTTTGTCATAATCTTCTAAACCTAATGCTTCTTCCTCTAAGCTTTCCAAGAAACTGAAAATCTCTGTTCGACCTATTTAGGTCAAGAAGAACAAGGGTCATGGAATGAGACTTTCTCAATAGATCCAATTACCGGCGAAAGGGAAGTTCTTCCACCACCACCTAAACCTTGCAACATACATCCTCTCAATGACCTATCCTCTTTCCCAAATCTCACTAGGCATTGTGAAAACATTTCTTATCCATTATTTCCCTCTCCACCACCACCTTCTCACCTTGATGGTCCTCCCCCGTCTAACGACTTTGTTTTGCATCATGGAAGCTCGTGTGCTTGTTGTCGATTTCAATAAATTAAACTTGCTCATTTGTATGTCAAGCTAAATTTTATTTAATTTCTTCTCACTCGACCTCCTCTCAAATTATTTGTTCCCGTGAATAAATCTTCGAATGATGCCTCGTCGTCTTTTTTTTTCAATTAAAGCACACTTTGTGTTTTAGTTGTCTGAGTCAACTTAAGCGATCTTGGAGGATTTCCACTAATAGAGTAGTTTATGCTTTTGTTGTTTATTTTCCTTATTTTTTGTGTTAAATATTCATATTGTGTGTATGAATATTTCCCTTGTTTGCTCTTTCATATTTTTGTAATATGAATGTTATATGTGTTACTCCATTTCCCATCAATTCGTTTTCACACATTGTTTAGAGTAGATCATGGTTAAAACTTACAATTTCTTTTGGGTGATTCCATCAATTCTAAGTTTCTAACCCTTTGACAATTATCACTTTAATTGGTTTGGATGTTTCTTTTCTACCTCTATTCCACCAATTAAACTCTGATTTTGTCAAAACACCCTCTTTGGACATTCTTAGCAATTACTTACTTCTAATTTAAGATTGATTTTCTTTCTCCCTCTCAAGTTACTTAGTAGGTAGTGACTATATATACATTGGTGTTTCTTTTCTCTCTATTAACCTTTGTGTAGCATGTCACCTTTGCTCATTCACTTGGTGCCTTAAGCAAGGGGGAGTAAACACCAAGGGGGAGCTTCTAGCAAAGTCATTTCTTCTCTTCCTCAACGACTTGTGCTAACCTTTTTGCTTCGACAAAGGGGGAGAAATGATAGTGATAAACTCGTTAATAATTCGAACTATTTTGGATTTTACATAAATGAGTTTATAGTTTGTCGTAATCAAAAAAGGGGAGATGGTTAATGCAAAGTAATGCCTAAAAACATTATTGGTGTTAACTAATCTTTCTTAGTTTTGATCACGACAAATTAAAAAGACATTTATCGTCAAATACAATCATAAAATAAATTATTTAACAAACACTATCATCAAGGTAATAATCATTTAAGTATTGCACTAACATATCTTAATCATGATTAGTGATCATAAAAGTGATTAATCCTAAACTTACATTTTGTCAAATGTGGCAAAAGTTTTTTTAATAAACTTTCTTTTTAAGAAAATGTTTTATTAAAATGGAAAATGTAAATTTGAATATGGCATATTCCAAATGCCATAAGAATATCCTTTGAAGGTAAAAACTTACCTCAAATATTACTCCCCCACTAAAAGACAAAAGGGAGCAAAGTCTATGAGCACGGATCCTTAAATACCTATGTGCTTCCTTTGTGATAAGGAACCACAGGACAATTAAGGAACCGCGCTCAAAGAGCCCTTGGCCTTTGTGTCCTATAAATAGTGGATCAAATCTGCATTTTCCACAATCCTTTTTGGACACTCTTTTTGCTATACTTTTCATTTCTAATTCCTAATCATTTGTAAATGATCACTTAATGTGTTAAGTATGTTTACTTATGATTATCTCCTTGATATCCTTCTTTACCTTGTCCAAATAGAAAATCACTCACACACTTGTGATGTGATTAAAGATGAAGCCTTGATGAAGATCATCCTCTCCTAAAGATCTAGTCACGTTCATCATTTGTTTTAATTTGAATCTGGTGTAGATCCAATGTAATTGTGAATACTTGGACCTAGTATTATGTAAATCCATTGTATATGTGTACACTTAGATTTGTGTTGTGTAGATCCAAGTTACATGTGTATACTTGGATATGTGTTTTATTGAGTTGTAATAGTTGTGAGTTGTGAGTTCTCACTAAACTATAAAGTGATGTGGTTATGTCTTGTGAGTTCTAACTAAACTATAAAGTGATCTGTAGTTGTGTCTTGTGAAGTTCTCACTTAGCTTCAAAGTAAAGAGTCGTGAAGATTGGTTCTAACTTTCGATTAGAACTCGACATCTAGCCTTGTGTCGTAAAATGGTGAAGTAGGCAATGATGTGAAGATTGGTTCTACCTTTTCATTAGAACTTGACATCTAGCCTTGTGTTGTTAAATGGTGAAGTAGGCAACATTGTGAAGATTGGTTCATCTTTTGATTAGAACTCGACATCTAGCCTTGTGTCATAAAATGGTGAAGTGGGTGACGTTATGTAGATTAGTTCTAGCTAAGATTAGGTCTCGACATTTGGCTTAGTGTCGGAAAATAATGTAAGCGAAGTTGTAAGGTTTTCTCCGCCAAGAAGGGAGCTTGTGGATATAGTGAAAATCTCGAGTAAGGAGTACTCGAGGAGTGGAGTAGGAATGAAGATAGAGCTTCGTTGCCGAACCACTATAAATCTTGGTGTCCTCCTATTAGGTTGTTTCTTTCCATACTTTTTACTTACTATTATTATCACATCATTCACAGCTACTATTAGTCATTGTTAATGCATTAGAATTGAACCTAATCATTATGCAACTAGCTTTCAAGTAAAAGGTAGTTTTGAGACAAACCTAATTGAAAGGAAGTTAATTAGAACATAAACCAAAGAGAAACTATTCAACCCCCCCCCCCCCCCCCCCCCTCCACCCCTTCTAGTTTCTACATATACTTTCTTGTTGACGATATCCTTGAATCACAAGACGAGATTCGTTTTTTATTATTGTTTGTTCTTCATCTATTTTGTTTTTCCAGATCCATTTGTAGTCGAGAATCAATACTCCATAGGGTCTGTCAACAAGTTCTCATACTCCGAGTCTTTCAAATTGATGAAGTTCGTTTTGCATTGATTCGATCCACGCATGGTCAGTCATGGCTTGTTTGATGTTTATAGGTACAATGAAACTCAGTGACGGAACCAGGAAATAACGTTGTGGGGGGTAAAAAAATATTTTTTTACAATAGCAACACAATGTAGAAAATAAGTAGTATCGAAAAGATAAATCGAGTATTTTTACTTACAAATGACAGATTTATAAGGTTTTAAAACCTTAAATGTAGAAATTTACTATATGGGTGGGGGAAATTTGAATTTTTAGTAGGGGGCTTCGGAAAAAAGTCAAAATCGAAGAAAAAATACAATAAAATCTCATCGTATCGGGCTAGCCACGGGAGAAACGGACCCCTATAGTTACTATACGTGAGTGCATACATACATATAGGGGTGGGAATCAAGTCGGGTCAACCGGGTTCGGGTCAATTCGGGTCGAGTCAAGACTCAAAAAAGTCATTCCCGAACCCGAGCCTATTTAGAACTTGGGTCAGTCGGATTCGGTTCAATTTAGGTCAGGTTAACTCGGGTTTGAGTCAACCCGAGTATAAGTAAAAAAGTTAAAAATTGGCTTATTTAAGTATATTTACAAGGTAAAATGTGTTAAAAAAAACTCGGGTAAGTCGAGTTGGTCGGGTTCGGGTCAATTCGGGTTAAGGATAAAAAATATAAACTCGAACCCGAGCCTAATTATAACTCAGGTCAACCCGATTTGACCCGAATATGTTTTTCAACCCGAATGACCCGACCCGAATAGGCTTATTCGGGTTCGGGTTCGGGTCGGGTCAACTTTTTCGACACCCCTACATAACATCGCCATCGGTTTCGAGTTGTCTGCGTGTTCGAACCGCTTGTGAAGGATTTCCAATGACTTGTACGAATGGATGAGCACATGTCCAATGGTATGTAGATGGATATTGTTGATTGAATGTATGCATGTTTAACGTATCAACATGTTGAGTAGAAGACTCTCCGACTTTGCGTACCGGTGTACCGAATGGGTTGATAAATTTGTCTACGGCAAATTGTGCATCGACTGCTTGATTGTTGTTTCCTCCTACAGTTTTGACAGTTGATGATAGTCGAATGATAGGTTCATGAGTTTGTTGATTATCCACTGGAATTGTCTCTTGAGCAACGGTTGTTGAAGTAGATGTAGTTGTGTCTTGTTGACTTTGTTCGGGTGCATAAGCAGTATTGACAGCGGAAGGCTTTGACACAACTTGATTGTTTCCATAGTAATATTCATCAAACATAAGTCATCCAACTCATTCATTTTTGTCATATCCGTCGAGTCTGCTGTAGGAGTACTTTCTTGACGTTCTTTTACTGCACGTACACTATTGTGTGTAGGTGCCATTGTTGGACATTGAGGAGCAGGACTTGAGCAGTTGTGATCAAGTACCATATGTGGCAATTCGTCAAAGTTCACATGAATTGTTTCGACAATAATTCTTGTTCTCTTGTTGTAGACTCGATATCCTTTCGACAATGTAGCATACCCCACAAAAATACATGTATCACCTTTTTCTTTTATCTTGGCGAGATTCTCACCGTCTTTAAGAATGTAGCATAAAGATCCAAATATGTGAAAGAACTTAATATTTGGTTTTAAGTTCTTTTATTTCTCGGTATCCTCACGAAATGATTAATCGATAAAAATCAAGTTAACTAATTGTTTTTGGTGTTTGATTTATAAAATTGTGGTCATCTAGGTCTAATTATCACAAATCACGTAAAAAGGTAAAAATATTATCTCTATGTATCCATACTAAGCTAAAAACATCGTGCACGTACCACATATAAAGCCAAATGTACAAGTAAGTAATGCACAATATATGAAAATGCTCAAAATGTAAAGTAAATGAAAGATTAGGGACTGCAAATGTAAATTTAGAAACTATAAGGACTTGAAATGAAAATTATCTAACTAATAACCAATTTTAACAACTTTAACTAACTACCAAACTGAAAATGTAACAAGATAACAAATCTAGGGACTATAGTGCAAAACCTAGAAACTTTCTACCAATTAAAACAGTTTAAACAACCTCCTAATTACCAGGGACTAAATTGTAATTTTTAAAGACTTCTTGTTAAAAACGGGCTTATAGGAAGTAATAAGCTGGATCTAGAGTTTTAAGCCACCAAATAAGCTGATTCAAGTTTCAAAATATTGCAAATCCAAAATCAGTTAGCCAGTTCTAAGGAAAACAGTTGAAAAGCTCTATAAGTCCAATAAGCATTTTTGAAATAAGCCACTTTTATGAATCTAGCTTATTGGAATAAGCACCAGAACTGTTCTTCTCAAAACCTGTTCAAAAGCCCAAATGAGGAACACCTATCCAAGAATATTCCAAAAATCACCAAGAAATAAGCCAAAAAATTAAATAAGCTAATTTGAGCTTATGTTGACCAGCGTTGACCAAGTTTGACCAAATTTAACCAAGTTCCAAACTTATTTTCTAGGCTTATTAAGCAGGTTTGTGGAAGAAAATGAGCAAGTTTATGAAAGAAATAAGCTGGAATAGGAAATTTGTTATCACATAAAGTAGAGCTTATCACAAGGACTTTTCTAGGCTTATTTCTCCTACAAATCTGAGAACTCTATACTCTAGCTTATATGTTTAGAAAGCATGGATGTTAAGCTACACTTAGAACCAAAAATCACACCTTGAACCTAAGTAATGAAGATTTGAGAGAGGATTGAAATAGGCATGTTTTGAACTTCAAATCAGACCCAAAGCTTTTAATGGCCTTTTTCCTGTTTGACTTTCAAGTTGACTACCAAAACTTGTAACTTAACTTGTGACCAGCTATTAAGTGAAAACAAACTATTAACAACAACTTTTAATAGCTGAATAAGATTTTAGGACATATACCAAACACTAGTTACTGAATAAGCACAAAATTAAGCTAAGTGAACTACTTAAAACAAACAGATTATTACAAGAAGCTATCAAAACATATCAATGAGCTCAGTTGAAACAATTAACAGGCAATGTCAAGCAAATTTACACTAAAACAAGAAACATAGCAAGCCGACTTGGTTTTTTAGAGGAAAATATAAAACAGAACTTATGGTTAAGCTTGAAGGCTCCTTTGATGCAGAAATGAGCGCTGAGCTCACTTGTACTCTAACCACCACCAAATCTATCTTCTCAACACAGAAACAACCCAATGAACATCATCATCATCTATAGTCTGATCAATCTACAAGAACTGGTATCTTTTGGCTAAGTCTGTGCTAAGGAGATAACTGGTACTTTCTGAACACTTGAACAGCTTCCAAATCAATCAAACACAATCCATTATTCCATATGAATAACAAATTTAAGCAAGATGATGAATGAACAGAGTGCAAGTATGAGTTTAAGAGACTGAGAGTGATTTGAGTAAAACTGAGATTTTATTAATGAAAAGTTTGTTACAAGAGGTATAATTGTCAAACAAACTATTTCAAAGTGGTTGTCAATCACTTTGAGAAGTTTTAACTAACTAGGTAGAAACAGAATTGAGAGAATCAGAGAGTGTGTGTGTTTTTCACACTCTAACTACTAACTAAAAAATGAAGAGTACATTGGTATTTATAGAGAGAAAATGAGATGTAAGAGCTGCTGATGACGTGTTAAATCCAATAGCCAAGTGCCACGTGTCTTCCATCTGCTACTTGTGTTCTTCATAAATTGGGGTTTTTAAATCCACTGGATGAATTGCTAATTAAAGTGGTGGGATGGATTCCTCTCTCAATTTTGATCACTTTTCATGTTAATCACTTCTTCTGAAATGGCCTATATCATCTTCTTCGATATGGGCTTGAGATGTCCACGTGGCATGCCAAGATTGGTTCATTAATTAAGACATGGATCACTATCCGTTTAAACAGTGAGGATAGTTGACATGTAAGCTCGTGATTGGAGGAAAGGAGTAAGTGGACGTTACTGTTATGATACGGCGGCTTATACCTCTCTCCTCATTAATAGAACACAGCTGGAAATCCACTTAACCCTTGTTCTCACTTCTGATTGGCTCATAGCTTCATCACACGGATCATGTTTTATTATCTTTCCACAAATGGCAATTTTGGTCCTTTTCATTAGCAGATTTGTAACTTGAGATAATAACTTCAAAAACTTGTCATTCTTGGCCCTTTGACTGGTAATTTGACCAGATTTGACCCTTTGACTTTTTTACTTTAGTCTTGAGGTCTTTTAACTTTGTTCTTGACTTTCCAAAATTTACACTTTTAGTCCCTTAAGTTTGTAGCTTGTCAAGAAAGGTCCTTTATCTTTTGTTGACTTGTCATCTTGAGTCCTTCTTTTGTCTTTTCTTCATTATAAATGCCTTGGAATCCATGTTTGCATCAAATTTGTATCTTTTTACCTACAAAAGCACAAACAACAAAGAATACCCCATAATAGTGCTTTTACACATAAAATCTGGTATTTTTTTGTGTTTTAGGGTTAAATATGATATAATTAATATGAGATTTTACTCATATCAAATTCCCTATACTTGATCATTTCCATGGCCTCATGCAATGCCATATTTCAAAGCTCTAAATTAGATTTTTCTCATAATTAATCCACTTTGGCCATGATGAAATGCTTTTACACTACATTACACTATATGATGCATGATTTTTACTTTTACAATGCAATGCAAGGAAAACAATTCTATTTATATATTTTTTAACTTTTCTTTAAATGGTTTTAATGGAAATAACTCATAAAGAAATCAAGGACTTTAATTAGGGCTTTGGTACCATGAACACTTATCATCCTCAAGTTTCACTTTCCTCATACCAAGCTTAAAAACAAGATCATTGTTATTCATATGTGAAAGTGCATCAACTTATTCATACAAATTAATTATGTTACCATTATATCCCCACTTATTATGCCTCTAAGACCGGTTATTATTGAGCAAATTGCTTTTGGGCAAATTTGTCATTATTTAAAGCGTGAAATATAAGAACTGTAAAATCTAAAAATAAGGAAGCACGGTTTTAATCCTAAGTAACCATCTTATCCATTACTCGAAAAACCGCCCACAATTAATATAAGTCCGAACCAAAATAATAAGTCATTCGCTTTATGTGTAAGATCCTTATGTCATGCATTAATAAGTAGCTACACACTCGCTAAGAAAAGAAAAATAAAACTCACGCAATAATTTATATCCGCCGCCTTTTTGAGACCTTGGATCTTCAATCCCGCAACCCGTCATGGTAATATTGGATTGGAGAAACTATTAAATCCTCGCAATCCTTGTGAGAGTAATATTAGAATTCAATAGCTACTATAACTAACACTTCACTGCCCCTCTTGGGAGTCTTGTATACTTTTTTTTTCTTTTTTCTAGCCACTCATTTTTTATAAGTCGCTCTTATTTTTCTTTATTCCTCACAAATAAAATGAAAAGAATAAAAGGAAAAATACCCGCTAAGTATTAAGCATGACATAAGTCTAGTACACATAAAACGTTCTAACTTAGAATCTTAAGACATACTTATACCAACCACGAATGATTAGTCAAGAATGCATAAGAGACTACAAACCGATTGAAACCGTTCTTGATTATTTATTAACAATATATACATGTGTTGACGAGAAAGTAAAGGTTATGAAAGGGGATATAAAAGCCACAAGTAATTAATATGAGGTTTATCTAGCCCTTTACACTTACTTCAAACTCTATCATTTCTCGTTCTCCACAGTTTAAAATCTCAAATAATGAGACTAGTGGATGCTTAGCCTAATAAATCAATAAAGATTTACATGGTTAAGGATACTAGCTAGAGTAAGCTTAGATAAGCAAACTCGGGTTGAGTCAAAATATTCATGGCGGGCATAATATGTCAAAGAAGTCTAAATTTGTTAAACCATATCATTTATTATATTTTTTCCTTTTTCATATATTTTTGATGAAAAGTAAATGAAGAAATATATACAATGCAAATGTGTTATGCAAATGAAAAATGATTAATTCAAAAATGATGAATGCATATTTTTGGTGGCCAAACTAGATCAAAAACTTGAAAAATGTTTGAAAAATTAATTTCCCAATTATCATGAAACTAAGGCAATGATGTAGGTAAGGTCACTCCGATAGAGGACCCCCCTACACTTAAGATAAACATTGTCCTCAATGTTTAGGAGTATTGGAGTAAACTCCCCTACACTTATGACATTGATAACTTTGCTTAACCTAAGCTAAGGAAAGGTCTACTAAAGTGAATTCATGTTAGACATTATTAAGAGTCAATTTTGAAGCACAAAAGTAACGAAGTGAACCCGATACAAGGGCCTCCTCCATAAGCTCCAATGCATGAAATGAGAGAGAGAGAAACCCTACAAACACAAAGAAGACAAAAGATAGGCACCCCCTACACTTCATCTCAACTATATACCCTTTATTCCTATCCTACCACACTCTAGTCTAAATGATCTAATCCTAGTTATTCAAGCTTGATTTAAGGAGTCTCTAGCTCGACCCTTCCTACACTTAAAGTGCTTATGGAAAACCTATCATGGAGAGTAAAAGATTTACCCTATAGGAAAAACTCTCCATGATAAGGTAAAACAAGTTTTCAGGTATATAAAACCCCATAAATATCCACCCGAATCAAATACATAATTGCCCTCCCAAAAGTAGCACAATCCAAAAGTGGACATCTCAATCAATGGTGATGTAAGTGAGGTTTCCTTGTCCATGATACTTTCCCATAAGTTTCCCATAATATAATAAGGTGAATCTCTACAACTTCTCATAAGGTTTCCTTTTATTGCATCAGGTGGATACTGAGTTAGGTCAACCATCTCTATAGCGGGATCAAAAATCTTTTCCATCATGGGAAAATAACAAGTGGTGGTAGTCTTAGAAGATTCCCCTTTGTACTTCACATCTTGAGAGAAAGGTTGGGGAGTAGTAAGTGTCAACACACTCTTAGGAGAAACCAAAACAATGTCTTTCTTGTTCTTAGAGAACTCCTCATCAAAAGTATCCTCATAAGGTGAAATAAAGAATCTCTCCAATTCAACATCCAAATGATATAAATCACTATCATCTTGAAACTTCTCAAACATTGGTTCATCAATTGAAGGCTCAATAAAAGGATTTGAATTGGGTTGTAAGAAAGGTGGTAAAAAAGGGATAGAGGGAATAGGTGAAGCATTTTGATTATGAGGTGTTTCACAAGTTGTGTAAGAAAGAGTAATATGTGAAGGTTCATGAGAAGGTTGAGTGGGAATGGAATCTCCATAAAGCAATCTTTCCATTTCAAGAATGTCTTCCTCCCAATTAGAAGGTGATGTATCAACCACAAGATCATCTCTCTTAAGATAAGCTTCAATCTATTCATTTATCAACTCTGCTTCACTAAGCAATCTCTCAATCATAATAACCTCCTCTTTCCCATTTGAAGTAGAAGAATAAGCTCCAAAATCTACTTTCCCTAAACTTGCCTCAAATTCATCTATAAGGGAATCAGTCTCTTCAAAGTAAGGGAATGAAGAAGTAATGGAAGCTATAGTCTCAATATAGGGAAGATGATATTCACCACTCTTACTAGCTTCATGAAAATATTCATCACACACTTCATCAAGAATATCAACGTTATTCACCTCTTTATCAAGAACATCAACATGATTCACCGTCTCGGGTTCATTAGATTCCTTAGATAACTTCCCCATATTAAACACAACCTTTTGATCTTCCACCCTCATAATGAGTTCCCCTCCGCAACATCAATAAGAGTACGATCGGTTCTCAAGAAAGGCCTTCCTACAATAAGGGGAACTCGAGGATCTACATCATAATCCACAACCACAAAGTCCGCGAGGAATGTGAATTTATCAACCCTTACAAAGACATCTTCAGTTATCCCCACCAGATAAGCAATTGAACGGTTTGCCAATTCAAGTGTCATTTTAGTAGGTGTAGGTGCGGGAAGAGAGAGTCGTTTCCAAACCGATAAAGCCATCAAATTTAGGCTAGCACCAAGGTCCACAATAGCCATACAATTCTCTACCCCCGGGAAATTACATGGAATTAAGAACCGGCCCGGATCACCAAGTTTTGTAGGTAACTTCTTTAACAACACCGCGGAACAATTTTCTTTCAATGAAGCATTAGGCACATCAACAAATTTCTCTTTGTTCGAAAGAAGGTCTTTAAACATCTTGGCAAATTTAGGCATATGAGCTAAGGCCTCCGAAAAATATATGTTGATATTCAATTGCTTAAACATCCTCAAGAAGTTGGACACTTGTATATCATCTTTGTTCTTAAATTTCTCTTTTCTCAATCTAGAAGGATATGAAAGATTTGGTTTGGGTAAAGGTTGAGTAGAAGGTGTTGAAGGACTCTCTTTTTGGGTTTCTTCAATGATAGGTGTAGAAGTTAAAGGAGTAGTAGGTGTAGAGTTTGAAGGTGTAGAACTAGAAGGAGTAGGCTTGTCACAAAGAGGAACCGTGGTAGGAGTCACCAAAGGAGGTGTAGGAGGAATGGAAGAGTCAATGGTTGTTTTTCCACTTCTTGTAGTGATTGCATTTACATTTGCCCTTGGATTGGTTTGAGTGTTGGAGGGTAAAGCACCTTGTGGTCTCTGGTTTAAGAGTAACATAAATCTCTTGTTTGTCTCCTCTTGCATATCCCTCAATCTCTTCTCATTTGCTTGAAACCTCCTTTCATTATCTTGATTCATCTTGTGAAGAATCTCAATGGTGTTAAAATCATTTAGCACATTCCCTTGAAATCCTCGTTGTTGGAAAGGTGGAAGTTGATTGTAAAACCCTTGGTTATTACCATGAAAGTTGTTCCCTTGGTTTTGAAAGTTATTTGGCACTCTATTGTTGTTGTTCCCTTGATAATTTCCCCTTGGCCCTTGCTTTCTATTGAGCATTTGTGGAGTGTTTGGTTGGTTTTGGGTGGGTTATTGGGGAGGGAAACCTAGTGGAGCAAGGTAATTGTTGGACTTGTAAGAGAGGTGATTACGATTGATGTTAGGTTTAAAGTGTTCTCTTCCATCATCATTATAAGCATAGCATTCTCCTTGAAAGTTTTGAACTTTATCACATTGAAAGTATGAGTGAGGGCCTCCACATGTCTCACAAGATAGGGTGATGGCATTAACATTGTTGGCAGAAGAATTGTTCAAGGAAACCTTCATAAACGCTTGAAATATCTCTTGATTCATCTTTTGATTCTTGTTAAGTTCTTGAAGTATTTCATTGTGTTGCTTGAGTAGTTGATTATCAGTTGATGTATGAGCACTCTCTTGAACAACATGTACCACCTCATCTCTCTCCCTATTACTTTGAACCATGTATTTTGTTTTAATGATATCCCATGCATCTTAAGTGGATTTTGAAAGAATATTCCCACCCGCGGCTGAGTTAAGGGAATCTTGATGGTGAGGTCTCAAACCATTGTAGAAGGTGTTAATTTGGTGAACTTGATCAAAACCATGGTTTGGGCACTTTCTTAACAACTCTTTGAACTCTTCCCAAGCTTCACTAAAGTTTTGGTCTTTCTTTTGTTGAAAGCCTATGATATTGTTTCTCAATGCGGTGGTTCGTGAAGGGGGAAATAACTTGTTCACAAATTTCTTCTTCAAATCATCCCAAGTGAAAATGTTAGTTGAGGGTTGCTTATCTAGCCAATTCCTAGCATTTTCCTCCAAAGATAAAGGGAATAAGATAATCTTAACCGCATCGGGAGGTACCCCATTATACTTAATGGTATTACAAAGGGACATGAATCTCTTGATATGGTCATGAGGGTCATCCATAGGTCTCCTTAGGAAGGGGATAGAAGAAACCATAGTAATCATGCATGTCTTAAGCTCAAAATTGTTAGCGGCTATCTCGGGAATTACTATGGCATCCGCATTCCCATCCACATTGGATTGGAGAATCTCAATCAATGGTCTATTTTCTATGGCTTCTTGTAAGTTATCGAAAGCACGATGCTCTTGATCGTCTTGATGGATGGTTTTGTTCTTGTTTCTCTTCCTTTTAGGAGGAAGTGGCACACCAATAGGTATATGTGCACGAGCTCGAGTGCGCATGCAACTCAACACGAGGAATGAGAGAGGAGCTCTCGGTCGAATTTGGAAAAGAATAGATTATCTCTTCCGAGGTTCAATAGTGAAAACCACAAGAAAGTATAATATATATGTAGGACTAATTGGGCGGCAAAACCCCCAACAAGCCTTCCTTCTCGAAATACTTACTAGTGAACGGGGGGAATGAGGTGGCGCTAAGCTCTTAAGTACCTGTTTCCCTTAGGCTTGCATTTTATAGCAAAGCCGCCTTTCTATTCATTTAATAGTTCGTATTCCTCGAATTCTTGCTTATTGAAAGTGTTTATCTATTTTTGCCTTGATTCTTGTTTGATTGATACACGTAAATGGGACCGGAACACCCCCAAGTACGGTGTATTATCAAGGCAATACTTATGGAAGTAGGTAAATTGGTTGTTCGTATCTACGTATATGTATTTACATATAATAATATATCAAAAATATTTTTGTATTTATTTGTTTTTATGAAAATATAGTATGTACGTAAAAACGAGTGAATCCAATATATACAATATATTTTTGGTGTAATATTTTAGGAAAAAGATTACTTCTTGATTTTCTATTTTTTTGGTTCAATTCTTTAGGAAAAGAATTGATTTTGTGGGTTTTTTATATTTTTATCTTTTTTTATTTATAATACGTAAAAGGAGCGTTCACAAGTGAACGGATCCCAAAATCCAATATGTAACCGTTAGTCAATCATCAATCTCCACGTAAAGAACCGGCAGCGGCACCATTTAATATTTGCTCTTAAGTTCATTTATTTCTCGGTATCCTCACATATTGATTAATCGAAAGAAATCAAGTTAACTAATTGTTTTTGGTGTTTGATTATAGAATTGTGGTAATCTAGGTCTAATTATCACAAATCACGTAAAAAGGTAAAATATTATCTCTATGTATCCATACTAAGCTAAAAACATCGTGCACGTACCACATGTAAAGCCAAATGTATAAGTAAGTAATGCACAATATATGAAAATGCTCAAAATGTAAAGTAAATGAAAGATTAGGGACTGAAAATGTAAATTCAGAAACTATAAGGACTTGAAATGAAAATTATCCAACTAATAACCAATTTTAACAACTTTAAATAACTACCAAACTGAAAATGTAACAAGATAACAAATCCAGGGACTATAGTGCAAAACCTAGAAACTTTCTACCAATTAAAACAGTTTAAACAACCTCCTAATTACCAGGGACTAAATTGCAATTTTAAAGACTTTTTGTTAAAAACGGGCTTATAGGAAGTAATAAGCTGGATCTAGAGTTTTAAGCAACCAAATAAGCTGATTCAAGTTTCAAAAGATTGCAAATCAAAAATCACTTAGCCAGTTCCAAGGAAAACAACTGAAAAGCTCTATAAGTCTAATAAGCATTTTTTAAATAAGCCACTTTTATGAATCTAGCTTATTGGAATAAGCACTAGAACTGTTCTTCTCAAAATCTGTTCAAAAGCCCAAATGAGGAACACCTATCCAAGAAAATTCTAAAAATCACCAAGAAATAAGCTAGAAAATCAAATAAGCTAATTTGAGCTTATGTAGACCAGCGTTGACCAAGTTTGACCAAATTTGACCAAGTTCTAAACTTATTTTTTAGGCTTATTAAACAGGTTTGTGGAAGAAAATGAGCAAGTTTATGAAAGAAATAAGCTGGAATAGGAAATATGTTATCACATAAAGTAGAGCTTATCACATGGACATTTATAGGCTTATTTCTCCTATAAATTTGAGAACTGTATACTCTAGCTTATATGTTTAGAAAGCTTGGATGTTAAGCTACACTTAGAACCAAAAATCACACCATGAACCTAAGTAATGAAGATTTGAGAGAGGATTGAAATAGGCATGTTTTGAACTTCAAATCTAACCCCAAAGCTTTTAATGGCCTTTTGCCTATTTGACTTTCAAGTTGACTACCAAAACTTCTAACTTAACTTGTGACCAGATATTGAGTGAAAACAAACTCTTAACAACAACTTTTAATAGCTAAATTAGATTTTAGGACTTATACCTAACACTAGTTACTAAATAAGCACAAAATTAAGCTAAGTGAACTACTTAAAACAAACAGATTATTACAAGAAGCTATCAAAACATATCAATGAGCTCAGATGAAACAATAAACAGGCAATTTCAAGAAAATTTACACTAAAACAAGAAACATAGCATGCAGACTTGATTTTTTAGAGGAAAATATAAAACAGAACTTAAGGTTGAGCTTGAAGGCTCCTTTGATTTAGAAATCAGCGATGAGCTCACTTGTACTCTAACCACCACCAAATCTATCTTCTCAACACAACAACAACCCAATCAACATCATCATCATCTACAGTCTGATCAATCTACAAGAACTGGTATCTTTTGGCTAAGTCTGTGCTAAGGAGATAACGGGTACTTTCTGAACACTTGAACAGCTTCCAAATTAATCAAACACAATCCATTATTCCATAAGAATAACATATTCAAGCAAGATGATGAATGAACAGTAGTGCAAGTATGAGTTTAAGAGATTGAGAGTGATTTGAGTGAAACCGAGATTTTATTAATGAAAATTTTGTTACAAGTGGTAGAAATGTCTAACACACTATCTAAAAGTGGTTGTCAATCACTTTGAGAAGTTTTAACTAACTAGGTAGAAACAGAATTGAGAGAATCAAAGAGTGTGTGTGTTTTTACTCTCTAACTACTAACTGAAAAATGAAGAGTACATTGGTATTTATAGAGAGAAAATGAGATGTATGAGATGCTGATGACGTGTTAAAACCAATAGTCAAGTGCCACGTGTCTTCCATCTGCTACTTGTGTTCTTCATAAATTGGGGGTTTAAATCCACTGGATGAATTGCTAATTAAAGTGGTAGGATGGATTCGTCTCTCAATTTTGATCATTTTTCATGTTAATCACTTCTTCTAAAATGGCCTATATCGTTTTCTTCGATCTGGGCTTGAGTTGTCCACGTGGCATGCCAGGATTGGTTCATTAATTAAGACACATATCACTATCCGTTTAAACAGTGAGGATAGTTGACATGTAAGCTCGTGATTGGAGGAAAGGAGTAAGTGGACGCTACTGTTATGATACGGCGGCTTATACCTCTCTCCTTGTCACACTCCCAAAATATCAGAGTATAATGGCGACAAGGGAGTGGTGACGTCATGATTATCATACACACATAGTCACAAAGAACGACCTCTAAATGGGACGTTCGGAAAATAGATCACTTGTAATTAATAAAATAAATTGTTTTAACAAAGTGCGGAAGCATAAACTGAATACGGTTACAAAACATAGTTTTCTCAAATGGTACAAATGATCGTTGTTTCAAAGAAATGACGGCAATGCATGAGACCTCATTTAGCATCTTCCTTCTTAATACCTGAGAAAAACATTGCTAAAGTGTCAACATAAAGTTGGTGAGTTCATAGGTTTAGTTAAGTGGAAATGTTTAATGAACCACAAGATTTTCCCAAATGTGATGACAATATAACAGATACAAAGTCATCCCAAAAGTATTTATTACAGTCTAAGCTCGTGACACCGAAGCGTTAACAACACCGGCAGTATAATCATATAAATGTAGCCCAAACTAGATGCCTAAACCCACGACATCCTATATCAGATTCAAATGAAACTGTGTCCGCTTGTCCCCTTGTTGGACAAGACAGACAGGGACGTCAATCCCGATAGATCTATCCATTACATTCGCGCTTACACAAAGTAATTAACGGTTCACGATTCACGGGCCAAAGCAACTGGGTTTTTAGTGGGACTTAGACTAATATATAAATCAGTAAATGCACTTGTGTTCAAACGTTAAAATCAAGCAATGTCTCACCCCAAAAAGCAGTGAAAATAGTAAAGTATGGGGCTATAAACTCACCTCGTAAATTCAGCAAAGAGAACGAAGATAAAATAGCTCGAGTGTACGGTTACGCTAGCCGCGACCTAATTAATTTAAGAATCGAGTTACGATACGAATAATTGTATTATTAAATGACTCGATACCCTAGTTGTGCTTGACGAAACCATACGTTTATGAAAAATACGATTTTACGGAAAAGTACGATAATTAAAGTCGGTTTATTAACGGGTCGGGTTTTACGGGTCAAAACATAACTTAAATTTACCAAATTTCGTTTGGGCTTTAACCAAACTAACTTAAAACACATGAGGCCCAAAATGAGAGTCCAAAACATTACACACCAACCGGCCCAAGGTCATTTGACCCGGCCCGGCCCGCTTGGCGGAATAAACAAGAACGGGAGGAGTATGTATGTGTGTTTAACACACACAATCCCATAACTGAGAGATAACTCTCTCTCTCTTCCCTCGATATTACCTCCACCGTCCCAAAACTCTCTCTCTCTCTAAACCTAGATCAGTTCCAATCTCTTCTATGGTTATCATCTAATCAGTTTGTGTTATAGAATCAAATATGGGTGGTCTGAGGTTCTAAATCGCGTGAGATGTGGGTTAATCCCCACATCAAACCGATTGGTTTTATGATGGTGTTCTCCCTTGCGGTCACGCGAATCAATAGCCAAAAAAATCAAGATAAGTTTGTTCTCCATGTTTTCTTTTAAAAAGATTAATTGATCTTTGATTTAATAAATATCAGTGGGTTAATTTATTTGTATATACTTGTTATAAATCATATGATTCTCGGATTGAAAATAAACAAAATTAGGGTTTTGAAATATTTGGGGGTTTTCATCAAAATCGGTTTAAAACATAATTAATTGATGTTTTCATTTATAAAATCAAATTAATTTTAACATAAAGTCGATTTATAAAAATTAGGGTTTCGGTCATTTGGGGGTTTTTGTATAACTCACTTTTAATTAAATTAATTAAGGGGTTTGGGTTTAGATTAGGTTTAATTAGCATTTTATTTAATAAAAAGTAAATCTAGGGTTTTATAAAAATTGGGGGTTTTTATATATTCGAATGTTACTCGTGTTTAGATGATGTTTCTGAAATGTGGCAATGTTAATTAGATGTTTAAAAAAAGTTTTAAATAATTAGGGTTTTGACTTGAGTTGGGGTTTCTATATATTCGCGGCATGATTAAGGTTTTCAGTAAATTAAAACTTGATTAAGACCTGTGGATTGGTTGGTAATAATGGTTAATAATTTTGGCAGTAAGAACTTTGGTTGTCTCGGTTTGGTTGAACATGGGTCTCGGTTTGGTCTAAATTGGGTCTCGGTTTGGTTGACAGCAAAATAATAACATAAACATGTTTGTATTTAAAAAGTTTAGCAATTTTCAGTTTTTGGTTAAAAGTATAAGTTCATTTCAATGACTAACCACGGTTTCGTTTATTCGTAGGTTCGTATAAATCAAGCACATCTAGACTTTAAAAGGAAAGACGAAAAGACAAAAGACTCACAAAGGGGATGCTACGTTCGGTTTTGCAGGTTCGGACAGGATGAGGACTTTCTGTTTTGCAGGTTTGACGCGACGTGTGGGTCGGCTGGAACTAATCTTCTACCCAGGAGTTGTATTGTGAAGATTTGTGCAGATTTTTGATGTTTGTATTTGGACTGAGATAATTTGTATTTGGACATTGGATAATACTTTGGACTTGTATATAAACTTGTATAATTAGTCTAGGGTTAGTGTAAATCTGGAAATGTTAACTTGTGATATACCCAAAAGGGGTAAACTAGGCAAATGTGCTGTCCTTTAGTGGGGCAAATAGACTATAAAGTTTACATGTAGGTTTAGACATGTGACTGATTTTTGAGACCCTTGTATGACAAGTTTGACAATAAAATTGAAGGTTTTATATTCAGTATATACACATGCTGTGATAGTGATAAACTCGGCTCGGGTTCAATATGTTTAGGTTTAGACGCGACTGACATAACACGACAGCAAAACCGTTTAGCGTACGATCCCAAAACAAAAGACAATTGTGCGAGACGTCACGAAAAACTTAATAACTAGAACAAATAAAACGTACGGCAAAAACATAAGACGCTCACAACTTGTGTATTGCATTCAACTAAATAGTCGCGAAACATTGAGATGTTACATATGCTCTCCCTAAAAAGGGCTTTGTCCGCAAAGCAAAACAGTTAACACGTTCATGTCGACAACTAGTCGATAAACAGTTAAAATACTCGTACTACATGAATAATTAAATGATGGAAATTTGACGAATGTCACAGTATTCCCATGTTTTAGAGATTTCGTCACGAAATCAAGACGTTGTTGTAGTAGGTTGGTTAACGAAAAGATGAGGATACTTGCTCTTGAACTGATCTTCACGTTCCCACGTGTATTCTGGTCCTCTACGCGCGTTCCATCGGATTTTCACAATCGGTATACGGCTTTGCTTGAGTTGTTTAACTTGACGGTCCATGACTTCTACGGGTTCTTCTACGAAGTTGAGTTTGTCGTCGAGCTAAATCTCCTTCAAAGGGATAACGAGTGCTTCGTCGGCTAAGCATTTCTTCAGATTGCAAATGTGGAACACATTATGCACTCGGCTAAGTTCTTGGGGTAATTCCAAACGATAGGCTACGGGGCCAATCCTCTCTATAATCTTGAAGGGTCCAATGTAACGAGGGTTTAACTTTCCACGCTTTCCAAAGCGAATCACACCTTTCCAAGGTGAGACCTTCAACATGACTTTGTCACCAACTTCAAACTCAAGAGGTTTGCGTCTCATATCAGCATAACTCTTCTGTCGATCTCTTGCGGCTTGCATACGGCTCTTAATCTTGAAGATCTTCTCAGTAGTCTCGTGTATGATCTCAGGTCCAGTGAGTTGTGCTTCACCGACTTCTGCCCAACACACGGGTGAACGACACTTCCTACCATACAGTGCCTCGAACGGCGCTGCCTTAATGCTAGTGTGATAACTATTGTTGTATGAGAATTCCACCAGAGGTAGGTGTCTATCCCATTTATTTCCAAAGTCAATCACACAAGCTCTCAGCATATCTTCTAAGGTTCGAATGGTCCGTTCACTTTGACCGTCGGTCTGGGGATGATACGCAGTGCTCATATCCAACTGCGTTCCCAACGCCTTCTGCAGTGACTTCCAAAACTGTGAAGTAAATCGGCTGTCTCGGTCGGAGATTATAGACACAGGCACACCGTGCTTCGTGACTACTTCCTCCAAGTACGTCCTTGCTAACTTATCCATTCCATCAGTCTCCTTGATGGGTAGGAAATGAGCCGATTTGGTGAGTCGATCGACGATTACCCAAATCGTGTCGAATCCGGCTGCTGTCTTTGGTAGCTTGGTAATGAAATCCATAGTGATCCTTTCCCACTTCCATTCTGGCAGTTCGGGTTGGACCAATAATCCTGATGGTTTCATATGTTCGGCTTTGACTTTGGCACAAGTCAAACACTTGCTAGCGTATGTAGCAATGTCCGCCTTCATGTTTGGCCACCAATACAACATCTTCAGATCATGATACATCTTATCAGATCCCGGATGTATGGAGTACTTTGACTTATGCGACTCATGCATAATCAAGGATCGTAGGTCACCATGGCATGGTAACCAACTCCTATTATCAAGGCATAACGTTCCATCCGAACGTGCTTCCAACTTCTTTATCATTCCTCCAACATCTTCAGTCTTAAAAATTTCTTCCTCGACTGCTTCTTTCTGAGCCTTGAGAATTAAGGATGGAAGGTCTAAGTCGATGGTCATCACTAAAGCCTTCACCCTAAGAACGCTCTCCTTTCGACTCAAAGCGTCGGCCACGACATTTGCCTTGCCCGGGTGATAACGGATCTCGCAATCGTAATCACTGAGCAACTCTAGCCAACGTCGTTGTCTCATGTTGAGTTCCTTTTGATTCAAAATATGTTGTAGACTCTTATGGTCAGTGAATACAACACACTTAGTACCATAAAGGTAGTGTCTCCAAATCTTCAAGGCAAACACCACTGCTCCCAACTCTAGGTCATGAGTTGTGTAGTTCTTCTCGTGCACCTTTAGTTGTCTTGATGCGTAAGCTATGACCTTCGTCCTTTGCATCAGTACTGCACCTAATCCTTTTATGGATGCATCACAATACACCACAAAGTCTTCATTTCCCTCAGGTAGGGCTAGTATAGGTGCTTCACACAACATCTGCTTCAACGTCTGGAATGCCAAATCTTGCTCCTCCTTCCACTCAAACTTCTTATCCTTTTGAGTCAATTCCGTCATTGGTTTAGCTATCTTAGAGAAACCTTCAATGAATCTCCTATAGTAACCAGCAAGACCTAAAAAATTGACGGATCTCCGTGGGTGTTGTTGGAGTCGCCCAATCCTTTACAGCCTCGATCTTAGCAGGATCAACGTGAATACCACTGTTGTCGATCACATGCCCAAGGAATTGCACTGTGTTTATCCAAAACTCACATTTGGAAAACTTTGCATATAACTTCTCCTTCCTTAGCAGCTCTAATATGGCCTTCAAATGCTCCTTGTGCTCTTCTTCGTTACGAGAATAGATAAGAATGTCATCGATAAATACAATCACAAACTTGTCCAAGTATGGTTTGCAAACTCGGTTCATGAGATCCATGAATACCGCAGGTGCGTTTGTCAAACCAAAAGGCATAACTTGGAACTCGTAGTGTCCGTACCGGGTTCTAAAAGCCGTTTTATGAACGTCTTCCTCTTTAACCCTTAGTTGATGATATCCTGACCTTAAATCGATCTTCGAGTATATGCTAGATCCTTGCAATTGGTCGAAAAGATCGTCAATCCTCGGCAATGGGTAGCGGTTCTTTATCGTCAGCTTATTCAATTCTCGGTAATCGATACACATTCTAAAGGATCCATCTTTCTTTTTGACAAATAAGACCGGCGCTCCCCAGGGTGAGGAACTTGGTCTAATGAAACCTTTGTCAGAAAGTTCCTTTATCTGTTCAGCTAACTCTGTCATCTCGGCCGGTGCTAGACGGTATGGGGCTCTAGCAACAGGCGCGGCTCCTGGTGTAAGCTCGATGTGAAACTCCACTTGCCGTGCTAGTGGTAGTCCGGGTAAATCCTCTGGGAATACGTCCGGAAAGTCTCTAACGATCGGTACATCTTCCACCTTCTTCTCGCGATCTTCTTCTCCTTCCTTTTGTGTTACTTGAACCAAGAATACCGGACATCCCTTCTCAATGTATCTTTGGGTCCTGATACATGAGATGACTTCCAATCTTGATCCATTCTTCACACCACTTCTTTCGCCTTGTATGATGAGTACGTCGTTTCCATAAGGAACACGGACACACTTCTCATGACATACAATCTCCGCGTGATGCTTCGACATCCAATCCATTCCAATAATGACGTCAAAACTTCCCAATTCTATAGGGAGTAGGTCGATACTAAACGAACGACCTTGTAGCCTTACACTACATCCTTTCAGAATAACGTCGGTGGTTACTGACTTCCCATCGGCTAATTCTACATTATACTTAACGTCTAACGCAGTAGGGGTAACATTTAGGCGTTCACTAAATATAGACGACACAAAACTCCTATCCGCACCAGAATCAAATAGTACTGAAGCATAGTTGTTATTGACTAGAAACGTACCAGTCACAACATTGTTGTCTTGCACGGCAGCTTCAGCACAGAGATGATACACTTTGCTAGGTGCCGTGAATCCTCCAGGAGTACTAGTTGTGGATCGGTTATTCCCTCCTCGGTTCCCTTGATTCTGTTTCTGGTTCCCTTGGTTCTGATTTTGATTCCCTCGAATCTGGTTACTACGACCTTGGTTTCCACCGCTCGGACATTTGTTCTTGTAGTGACCTTTCTCTCCACATCCGAAGCAAGTGACATTTGCTCCTTGGCCACCTTGCGTTCCAGGTCCTCTTTGATTAGTAGCACGAGGTGGTGCTCGGCATTCCTTTGCCTTATGTCCCGCCTTCCCACAATTGTAGCACGAAGGGGGACATGCTCCTTCGTGGTGTCGACCACATTTTCCGCAGAAAGGTAGTCTCCCAGCGTAGTTCCCAGTATTTCCTTGTCCAGCTGTGAACACTCTTGCTACTTCTTGTCGCTTGTTCTGGTTGTAGTTGCTTGGGTTGTTGTTGTTGTTGGTATTGTTGTTGTAGTGGTTGCCAGACCACTTTCTTTTATCCCCAGTATTTTCTCCCAACTCCTGTACCACTTGGTACATCAGACTCTGAGCCATGTCGATTGCCTCGTGCAAATCGGTAGGCTTGGATGAAGTCACATTCCCTTTGATGCTCAAAGGTAGTCCTTCAATGTAGCGCTCCAACAATCGGTCATCGTTGGGCACCATTTCAGGACATAACAAAATCAGCTCCTGAAAGCGCTGATTGTAAGCAGTAAGAGCAGTACCCTTGACCTTCAGGTTCCACAGCTCAACTTCCATCTGCTTGACTTCATTTCGGGGACAGTATTTCCTCACAAACATAGCTTTAAATTCACTCCAGGGCGTCGCTTGGGCAACGTCAATGGTCACTGCACGAGCATAGACGTTCCACCAAGTCAAAGCACCATCCACTAACGTGCTTGACGCAAACTTCACCTTGTCGGCTTCAGCGACATTGCTAATCCCAAATTGGGATTCTAGCTTCTCAAACCATCTGGTTAATCCTACTGCTCCTTCAGTACCTCGGAAACTTACTTGCGTAACTGCACGAAATTCCTTGTAGGTACAAGTACGTGCAATAGCGTTAGTAGCTCCTTGGTTGGTCTCCTCCTGTGTGCTAGCTGTACGGTTTGCTTCAGCGGTCGCGAGTGCCTCGGCCACTCGTTCGGCTATCATTTGGCTTAACAGGGCGGTGTCAATTCCACCGGTAGCGGCTGGCGGATTCTGCGTTTCGGATCTTCTAACTGGCGCCATAATCTAACAAGGTAATAGGATAATAAGTTTTTGCCAGACATAACATGCATGGCACACACAACACAATTTTGAAAGGCTCCAAGATATAATATACAATATATAATGATCTCACAATTTGCAACTCATAATATCATTCATGGAATCGTTTGATAGTACATCATAGTTTGTCATAACATAATAAAAGAAAATAAAATACCAACTAGCTAAGACAAACTTCAAAGCTTAGTGGTCATACAGGGATAGGTCGATGGTACAAGACAAATCTAACTAGTGCCCTCACGGCACTGATGAAGCTCCTTCTCCAACTCTGCTAATCTCCTCTCAACCACTAGCTCACGAGCCTGGGAATCTCTCAATCTAACATCGGTGTCATGACAAGCGGCTCTAAACCTCTTATCCAAGTCTGCAACAGGGTCATCCACTGGTGCCTCTAGTCCGCCTGTCTCCACCAATGGCTCTACTCCCCAACGGGTCATCAGGCTCTCAATCTCCTCAAGACGAGTGTTTGGCATGGATTCCATCTGATCAAGAACAGTAAGAAGCTGTCCTCGTAGACGGGTCACACATACCGTCAACACTGTCTCATTCCTGACTGGACTCTTCTTCGCCAGTGCCTCCAACTTATCCTGCACTTCATTGTACTCTTCACCTAAAGCCTCTACAGCATCCTCCAACCTGTTCAACCGTGTCGTCACACAACCATCTGCCGCCCCAAGCATCACCACCGTCGACGTAGCTCTCCTAGGAAGAGGAGTCGTAGCTCTCGGTCCTGTAGAGATACCAGCGTCAGTAAGCATCTCCTGGTATACTGCAGGTACAGTCTCTGGTGGTGGTAGCAGTAATGGTGTCTCTGGGACAGAACTGGCAGGTGTGCGGGCTGCACGCCTGTCAGTGGCAGTGAAAGGTATGAGGGGTCTGTAAGGTGAAAGTGGTGGTCGAGCAGCTCTCCCCCGAAGACGTCATCTCACATAGTAGAAAGGTAGGGTACCAGGTGCTGGAGCAGGAATAGCAGTCCTTTCTCCTTCGTCTTCGGATGAAGATGAGGAGATGTGTGCTAGGGAAACCTCAGGAGTAGCAGCATATGCAGTAGGAGGGTTCTCAGTGTCTGTGACCTCCATAGGCTCTCCTTCCCCATCTGTAAACTCCATCCCATCATCCTCTGTCTCCTCTACCGTCTCATCTCCAGTCACTGATGCCTGACCTGGTGACTGCACCACGTCAGTGTCTAAGTCATCCTCTCCCCCGCCTTCTAGGCTAAGCACATCGTCAGCTGATGCGTCAGGAATACGAATCGGTGAATGACGAACTTCCTCAGCCTCTCTCTCTATATCATCATCTGAAACCATCCGGTACCATGGATATCCTGACGGCGATCCTCTAGGTAGTCCTACTGATGAACTGATGGTCGAATGTGAACTACGGTTGTAGTACGCTCCTGTAGACGTGGAATCATCGGATGAAGACATCGCTGTAATCATAAACAAAATAAAGGTGTGTAAATATCTCATAAAATTAGTCCGTAAAAAGGACATTAACATAACACAGCAATCATTGTTGAATCCACATGTATCCCATATAACATAATTCAGATTTTGTTGTTGCACATGTAACCCATGTAAATATACCTCGTAATTGTTAATTCACATGTATCCCATTTATTACTTATGTATCTACATATACTTAGTACTTACAATCTGTATGATAATCGATTAAACATAGAGCAGTTATAGTCTAGAATTACTAAATGCAACCTAGTTCTCTATAACTAGTGCTCTGATACCAATCTGTCACACTCCCAAAATATCAGAGTATAATGGCGACAAGGGAGTGGTGACGTCATGATTATCATACACACATAGTCACAAAGAACGACCTCTAAATGGGACGTTCGGAAAATAGATCACTTGTAATTAATAAAATAAATTGTTTTAACAAAGTGCGGAAGCATAAACTGAATACGGTTACAAAACATAGTTTTCTCAAATGGTACAAATGATCGTTGTTTCAAAGAAATGACGGCAATGCATGAGACCTCATTTAGCATCTTCCTTCTTAATACCTGAGAAAAACATTGCTAAAGTGTCAACATAAAGTTGGTGAGTTCATAGGTTTAGTTAAGTGGAAATGTTTAATGAACCACAAGATTTTCCCAAATGTGATGACAATATAACAGATACAAAGTCATCCCAAAAGTATTTATTACAGTCTAAGCTCGTGACACCGAAGCGTTAACAACACCGGCAGTATAATCATATAAATGTAGCCCAAACTAGATGCCTAAACCCACGACATCCTATATCAGATTCAAATGAAACTGTGCCCGCTTGTCCCCTTGTTGGACAAGACAGACAGGGACGTCAATCCCGATAGATCTATCCATTACATTCGCGCTTACACAAAGTAATTAACGGTTCACGATTCACGGGCCAAAGCAACTGGGTTTTTAGTGGGACTTAGACTAATATATAAATCAGTAAATGCACTTGTGTTCAAACGTTAAAATCAAGCAATGTCTCACCCCAAAAAGCAGTGAAAATAGTAAAGTATGGGGCTATAAACTCACCTCGTAAATTCAGCAAAGAGAACGAAGATAAAATAGCTCGAGTGTACGGTTACGCTAGCCGCGACCTAATTAATTTAAGAATCGAGTTACGATACGAATAATTGTATTATTAAATGACTCGATACCCTAGTTGTGCTTGACGAAACCATACGTTTATGAAAAATACGATTTTACGGAAAAGTACGATAATTAAAGTCGGTTTATTAACGGGTCGGGTTTTACGGGTCAAAACATAACTTAAATTTACCAAATTTCGTTTGGGCTTTAACCAAACTAACTTAAAACACATGAGGCCCAAAATGAGAGTCCAAAACATTACACACCAACCGGCCCAAGGTCATTTGACCCGGCCCGGCCCGCTTGGCGGAATAAACAAGAACGGGAGGAGTATGTATGTGTGTTTAACACACACAATCCCATAACTGAGAGATAACTCTCTCTCTCTTCCCTCGATATTACCTCCACCGTCCCAAAACTCTCTCTCTCTCTAAACCTAGATCGGTTCCAATCTCTTCTATGGTTATCATCTAATCAGTTTGTGTTATAGAATCAAATATGGGTGGTCTGAGGTTCTAAATCGCGTGAGATGTGGGTTAATCCCCACATCAAACCGATTGGTTTTATGATGGTGTTCTCCCTTGCGGTCACGCGAATCAATAGCCAAAAAAATCAAGATAAGTTTGTTCTCCATGTTTTCTTTTAAAAAGATTAATTGATCTTTGATTTAATAAATATCAGTGGGTTAATTTATTTGTATATACTTGTTATAAATCATATGATTCTCGGATTGAAAATAAACAAAATTAGGGTTTTGAAATATTTGGGGGTTTTCATCAAAATCGGTTTAAAACATAATTAATTGATGTTTTCATTTATAAAATCAAATTAATTTTAACATAAAGTCGATTTATAAAAATTAGGGTTTCGGTCATTTGGGGGTTTTTGTATAACTCACTTTTAATTAAATTAATTAAGGGGTTTGGGTTTAAATTAGGTTTAATTAGCATTTTATTTAATAAAAAGTAAATCTAGGGTTTTATAAAAAGTGGGGGTTTTTATATATTCGAATGTTACTCGTGTTTAGATGATGTTTCTGAAATGTGGCAATGTTAATTAGATGTTTAAAAAAAGTTTTAAAAAATTAGGGTTTTGACTTGAGTTGGGGTTTCTATATATTCGCGGCATGATTAAGGTTTTCAGTAAATTAAAACTTGATTAAGACCTGTGGATTGGTTGGTAATAATGGTTAATAATTTTGGCAGTAAGAACTTTGGTTGTCTCGGTTTGGTTGAACATGGGTCTCGGTTTGGTCTAAATTGGGTCTCGGTTTGGTTGACAGCAAAATAATAACATAAACATGTTTGTATTTAAAAAGTTTAGCAATTTTCAGTTTTTGGTTAAAAGTATAAGTTCATTTCAATGACTAACCACGGTTTCGTTTATTCGTAGGTTCGTATAAATCAAGCACATCTAGACTTTAAAAGGAAAGACGAAAAGACAAAAGACTCACAAAGGGGATGCTACGTTCGGTTTTGCAGGTTCGGACAGGATGAGGACTTTCTGTTTTGCAGGTTTGACGCGACGTGTGGGTCGGCTGGAACTAATCTTCTACCCAGGAGTTGTATTGTGAAGATTTGTGCAGATTTTTGATGTTTGTATTTGGACTGAGATAATTTGTATTTGGACATTGGATAATACTTTGGACTTGTATATAAACTTGTATAATTAGTCTAGGGTTAGTGTAAATCTGGAAATGTTAACTTGTGATATACCCAAAAGGGGTAAACTAGGCAAATGTGCTGTCCTTTAGTGGGGCAAATAGACTATAAAGTTTACATGTAGGTTTAGACATGTGACTGATTTTTGAGACCCTTGTATGACAAGTTTGACAATAAAATTGAAGGTTTTATATTCAGTATATACACATGCTGTGATAGTGATAAACTCGGCTCGGGTTCAATATGTTTAGGTTTAGACGCGACTGACATAACACGACAGCAAAACCGTTTAGCGTACGATCCCAAAACAAAAGACAATTGTGCGAGACGTCACGAAAAACTTAATAACTAGAACAAATAAAACGTACGGCAAAAACATAAGACGCTCACAACTTGTGTATTGCATTCAACTAAATAGTCGCGAAACATTGAGATGTTACACTCCTCATTAATAGAACACAGCTGGAAATCCACTTAACCCTTGTTCTCACTTCTGATTGGCTCATAGCTTCATCACACGGATCATGTTTTATTATCTTTCCACAAATGGCAATTTTGGTCCTTTTCATTAGCAGATTTGTAACTTGAGATAATAACTTCAAAAACTTGTCATTCTTGGCCCTTTGACTTATAATTTGACCAGATTTGACCCTTTGACTTGTTGAATTTGGTCTTGAGGTCTTTTGACTTTGTTCTTGACTTTCCCAAATTTACACTTTTAGTCCCTTAAGTTTGTAGCTTGTCAAGAAAGGTCCTTTGTCTTTTGTTGACTTGTCATCTTGAGTCCTTCTTTTGTCTTTTCTTCATTATAAATGCCTTGGAATCCATGTTTTCATCAAATTTTTAACTTTTTACCTACAAAAGCACAAACAACAAAGAATTACCCATAATACTGCTTTTACACATAAAATTTGATATTTTTCTTTGTGTTTTAGGGTTAAATATGATATAATTGATATGAGATTTCACTCATATCAGAACTTAACAGTAGGTTTCCTGCCATAGATGATGTGGTAAGGTGTCTTTTCATATCTTGGGATGACGAGAGAACGATTCAGAGTATAATAGGTAGTTGCAATTGCTTCAGCCCAGAATAATAGTGGTAATTTTGATGCAGAAAGCATTGTTCGAGCAACATCAACCAAAGTACGGTTCCGTCTTTCGACAACATTGTTTTGTTCGGGAGTTCGAGCAATTGAAGTTTGGTGTTCGATGACTTCTTCTTGAAAGTAGGCTTGCAGAGTCTTGTTCAAAAATTCACTACCCCTATCCATTTTGACCGTTAAGACTTGAGCTTGAAGATTGCATTGTATCATCTTGAGAAAGTTTTTAAGAACCTCCGGTGTTTCATCTTGGGACCTCAAGAAGTAAGTCTATGTGTATTTGGAGTAGTCATCAACAATCACGAGAATATACTTTTTTCCTATTAATACTCTCTACACACATGGGGCCACATAAATCCATGTGTAGAAGTTTCAATCGCCCTTTTGAGCTTGGGGTAGTCTTCGTCTTGAAAGACTTTCGTTTAGCATTCCCCAACTCACAAGAAGAACAAAGATGGTCTTTGATGAATTTCAACTTAGTAAGATCGGTCACAATATCATTCTTCGAGAGTAAGTTAATGGTGTCAAAGTTGAGATGTGACAAACGTTGATGCCATAACCATGCTTGAGAGGATAAAGCTTTATCCATTAAGCAAATTGAATTTGGTGAAGATGTGTCTTGAGAGTTATTGTGTAGAGATCAATACCACGAGAACCTGTGAGAAGGTCATTCCCATTGTAATCTCTAACATAGCAAGTAGTTTTCCGAAAAGACACTTCCAAATCCGCATCAAAAAATTGACCAACCGAGAATAAATTGTGATTCATTCCTTCAACGTAGTAAACCCGTTTTTTAGTGATATTTGAACCAATGTCCATATCCGAGTATCGGTGCAAACTGATCATTTTCAAACCGTACCATACCTAGAAACTTCTCCACGAAGTTAATTAGAAGCTTGAGATTTCATGTCATGTGCTTGGTGCACCTAGAGTCCATGATGAAGAGAATGATATCGACGAGCTGCATAAAAATTAGGAGACAATGTAGAGTTTGACAAATGGTATCCCTTGATAAAAACGGGTTCCAAAATATTAGTAGGCCTAGATGCAAATCCTAGAGACAAGCTAACATTCATAGACCCAATTACTATAGTGGTTATCTTAGGTACCCATGTATAGCCTGGAGGTGTGAATCTCATGTACCCCCTTTTACATGTCCTAATCATGTTCTCCTATAGCTTCCTTAACCTGTTTTGTTTTCGCTAAGTAGTGGAGTCTAACGCACTTAGTTTCTTAAGTGGTTGAGCAATGGATTGGTTTAAAGTTCTTGTGGGTTTTCTAGTACTAGTGGGCACAACCATAGGCTTTCTACTTCTAGTATTTACGCCATTCTGATTAAAAGCACAAGCATCATGATTGAAAGTACGAACACATTTTCCGCATTTAAGACAACCAAATTTAACATTTGAGATCTTAACATTCAAACCATCATTACATGTAGTTACAGACATTTATTCTTAGAAAACTTAAAATTCCTACGGTGGTCTTCTACTTCCATCGTTTCCCTTGCCTATTGTTAGTCATGACCCTATCTTGCATTCTAATCCTCTTAAGTTGTGGTCCGCTAACTCTAGTAGTGCGAATTACTCCTATAGAAGAAGACACACGTTGATTGGTTTTCCTAATATTCTGAGGTAGCTGCGATGTTCGAGTTTGAGTGGGCCTAGTGTTAAACTTATACATTCCCGGGCAATCACATTAATGCTCTTATCGTTTCCTATTTTAGGCAAAGTCTAAGGTGGTTTTCCCAAAACAGTCAATTTAGGACATTTAACCGCATTCGGTTGACGAACAGCGGATGGTTTACCCAAAACAGACTTTCCTTTCATTTTCTCAATGAGTTTTTTGTAACTCGTTGATGGCTATGTCCCTTTCTTGTAGTTGAGCTTTCAAATGATTTATTTTGAAACCTTTTTCATTCAATTGACGAAAGGAAGAAGCTGCAAGTTCTTGACACTTTTTATGATTATGAGATTTATCACCACTTTGTAAAGCAAGTTCAAGATAAATGGAGTGTTTATCAAGTTGGGAAAATCTTTTTGAAATTTCATTATTTTACTTAATTTGTTTCGAAAGCTCAACTTCAAGATTTTGACATTTCGCGTCCGTTTCTGACACAAGACATGCTACATGACAATATTGATCAAGATCGGTATACACACCAAGTATAGCATTCATATGGTCAGCGTAATAGTATTCCTTGGAAAGTCGATCAATTTCATTAGAAAGTCGATCACTTTCATGGCCCATGTATCATAGTTTTCCTTTGTAAGGATTAGAAGTTTAATGGAAGAAATTGTGTGTGGAACTTGTGTTGGGGGGTTTTCTCCTTTGTGTTCCTAATCATCTTCTGCTTCAGTCTAAAATTCTAGTTTTTTAACTAAAATTTCATCTTCAATCGCCATTGAAAGGTTTGTGTCTTGTGAAGTGAAGGTTTATGTGAGGTCTTCTATATGTTCTTCTTATGCAAAGTGTCTAAACAAGCTATGATACCACTTTTTGATCCCTTTAGAATAGATCTCCAGCCTGTTAAGGATTATAACTAGTTTGATATAAACTAAACTAACTACTAGAGAAACTTAGACTTGAAAAAGTATAAGCTATGCGGAATCTATCTTATAACTACTAAGAAGAACACCAAGAACAAGAACATAGATTGCTAAATATTGATATATTGATCGTGAAAAGGTTGCGAGAGTTATATCTCTCATGCAGCTATAGGGTTCCTTTTATACACATGGTAAACCCTAAACCCTATTGGGCTTACACAAAACGCGTATGATATATTCATATCTCTTCCTAGAATAACTCATGCATATCCTCCCAATGGTACTAACTAATTATACAAAAGATACTTACTAAACAATTATACTACTAGCGGTACAAAATCACTAGAGGTACTTAGAAACATAATAACGGTACTTAGACTAAAAACAATAATTCCCACCAGACCAGTGAGTCTTAAAATTGCCCTATAATCCCAAACTTTAAGGTAGTGCAGGTTTGGTTTCCTTTTAGTACAAAGTTCATAAGAGGTAATCATGTTCCTTTTTTTGGGAACCCTATTTAATAAATATATCCTTGTTAAAATAGCTTCACCCCAAAACCCTTGAGTCAGTCCTGAGTAGGACAACATGGAATTAACCATCTCTTTTAGTACTATATTCTTCCTTTCAGATATACAATTTTGTTATGAAGTATAGGGGCAGTCGTTTCATTGAGTATTCCAACAGACTAGAACTATAGAGTATCCATGTACTCACCTCTCCTATCAGTATTGAATATCTTGATTTAGACTCCTTGTAGTAATTTAACTCTAATTTTAAATACTTTAAATTTATCTAATGCTTCATCCTTAGTATGTAACAAAGATAACAAAACTTTGAAGCATAATCAATAAATGTTACCAAGTATTTCTTATTCCCTAATGAGGAAGTAGCATGCAAATCACACAAGTCACTATGGATTAGCTCCAAAACTTTAGTTTTACGTTTTACATCCTGAAATTGTTTCTTAGTTATTTTATTTAGTATGAAAGTTTGACACTTTTTAGTGCCCATGTCAAAGGCTGAAATTAACCCATCCTTAGAAATATATTGCATCCTTTTAAAGTGGATATGGCCAAGTCTAACATGCTATAGTGATGAATCATTCAGTTTAGGGATTGACATAAAGGTTGAACCAATATCATTATTAACATTCATAAGCCTGAACATTTGATTACTTAAATAATCAAACCCAATAACACACCATGTTTAGATAGAACAAATTTATTAGATTTAATCACATGTTTATAACCACAATTATTCAAAATACTACTTCAGTGACTCATAAGTCTTACTAATATTAGAAACATGTAAAACATTTAACAATCTAACAATCTTTCCATAACTAAATCTAAGATCTACACAACCATGTTTATGCACCAAGGCTATTGACTAATTTCCCATGTGAAGACTAGAACCATCTTTCAGTGACCATAAGTCTTGAACCAACTTCTATCTTTGCACACATGAACAGTATCTCTAGAGTCAACCCACCACACAACATCATCATCCTGGACAAAATAAGCCTCGAATACATATGTAACATAATAAACCTGAAGAGATTTATTAAACATATTCTGACCTTTTAATGAGTTGTTAGACCCAATCACTGAGCCATTTGTGCCTCATCCACTGACTTTGTTGCCAATACCAACACCTTTTCAATCCCTTTTCAAGTGTCCATATTTCCTACTATTTCAACAAGTCACTAAGGACATCTTGTTAGTATTAGATTTACTGTAATCTAGATGCTTACGTTTTGCCTATAGCCATCGTACTTGGAGTTGTTGTTATGCTCCACCATATTGACAACTAATGAACCAACAACATTGTTGATCTTTGGCTTGTCATTATCCAGCACCTTGAGGGACTTCTCAATGCGCAGATAATTGCCCAACTCAACAAGAGTTAAATCATTCTTCTTATGTTTCAAGGTGTGCTTGAAATATTTCCAAGAATGAGGGAATTTGTCAATGACGTAAGAGACCTGAATGGTCTCATCTATGTTCATATTATGTTGTGTAAATCTACCAAGTATACCAAGAAGTTCATTGTATTGTTCCATGACTGGTCTTGAATCAGTCATTTTCTAATTTTTGAAATCACTCACAAGGAAATTCTTACTTGATTTATCCCGAACCATGTATTTGGCTTCCAAGGAATCCCATTGTTTTATTTCAGATTCAACATTTTGGTAAATATTAACAATGAATGAAACATACCATTGAGAATGATGCCACGACACACATAGTCACCATTCTCCCATTTGCTCATTTTCCTCATGTCCTCCAAAGTAGCATCAGCACCACCACCTGAAATGGGAGTAGTCAGAACATACACGACGTTCATGGTAGAAAGAAGAAAGTGCATCTTCTTTTGCCATCTCCTGAAATCTACACCTTTGAACTTATCCAGCTTGGAGAAGTTAGCTACCATATGCTTCATTGCAGCCGCCATTGATTATCACAAAATAGTTTACTTTGATTCTTGGTGTAGCATTATTCCTAGAAGAAGGTTAAAATAATCAATCCTAGCTACGTACCAAAACGATGGTTACCAAATATCACTTGAAATCGTGTGATCACTTTATAAAGTAAACTATTCAACCCTAATGCTCGGGTATCACGAATATATATTTGGGATAAGACCAATTGTATATTACAGATTTTGGCACAAATCTATAACCCTTTCGCCTTTAAGTGTTTATGTTTTACGTGTATTTTCTACGCAGATGTGATATCCTATTTATAGATGATCATACTCACCACCCTATTCAAAGATGTTATGAGAGATTAACGGCTCATTAATTGTCCATAATATTCCTCTTTGATCGCAGGAATTGATGGTTACATGACCCATTAAACATGGTTATCAAATACAGTTGTAACTGCCACTTAATTTGGTCAAACCAGTTACAAGCATATAAGTTCATCTCCAGCGTGCATTCATTTCTCTTGTACTAACATACTTAGTACTGTTGTTGGAATATGAACTAACGATACTAACTCCGTTAGTACTAGTGCGAACTTAATACTGTTGATGACACAAGTAGCAACACTAACATAGTTGATATTACTAGCGTAAATATTAGTACCACCAGTACTAACATAGTTAGTACTGTAAAATTTAGTATTGTTGAATATAACTTAAAACTACTATGAGACTGAGGGTGTTCAAAAACATATGAGTATGTACCTCATACCTCTAGATTTATTATATGGGTTATATTCATAGCGGGTAGATACCAAATGTACACGTGATACACTTCTATTTACGTGTTCAAATATCGGTATTGTATTTCTCTACCTAGATTTCGAGTTATTGGTGTCGTTTTACTATTTTTCGCATCCAAATTTGTTAGCAACCACTTTTCTCAGAATATGTCCCATCGAGTAAGGTTAACAAAAGAAATACGAGTTTAATTTATCCATACTTCTTAAGATATGAATTTGCCCCAAAAGAAATACCACATTTCGTATCTAACTAAAACCTCATCACATGTTACAACATGTATCTTTCAAAAATAAAATAGTTTTGATCAAGGTCGTTCTCAATATAACATGTGATAACACATTCTTTAAAAAACTAAATTCCAAAACACCTGATACAAAGATTCAATATGTATAACAGGTATGATGATGATGCAAGAAGTTTGCTTTCTGTAGACAAGAAAACTACAGGGATTTGGAATTGAAAGAAAAATGTTGTTCCACTAATAAGAAACTCACATCACATGTATTCAAGTTGTACAATTTGATAAGCGAAAAGAATCAGAATAAAATCTATGATGCGTGCAAACATATACATGAACAACATTCACATTGCACACTAGATGATGCAATTTGACCCATTCCTAAAAGATTGAAAGTTGACTACGTATGAAAACGCATACACTTTTACCATTTAAATCAAATAGGAGGTTTTCGCGCGACGCGATGACGAGTGCTCTGTAATTAATCAAATAAAGGTAAAAGAAATCTCGGTCAAGCTTAGTTCGCTCATTTACATAGGTTTCGGCCCGGTTTCATCAGTTTTCTATTAAACCGATTGACCTGGTCCGATTTTAAAACCATAAGTACCATTAACTTGTAAGTTATATGAAATTTTTTGTGTTTTATAGTTGTACAATATGTATAATAAGATTTATTATTTATTTTAGGGGTATTTTTAAAATATTACTAATTACGGTATTTAATATATTAACTGATATGTACTTGTAACATACTATGCTTTATAACATGTATTAATTAAAATTAATATTAAAAAAGTGACGAAAATGCTTAATTGACTTGTATAATATGTTTTAAAATTTGTATTATTTAAATATTTATTGACGAAAGAGTGCATAAGATGATTTATAAACTATGCTTAAATGACTTGTATAATATGTTTTAAAATTTGTATCACTTTAATTTAATGAAGAGATAGTGCATAAAATGATTTATATGTATTATATATTACAACAGATAATATAACAAAAATTAAATTACAAAAAAATAAATAGCAGACAGAAACGAGTAAAAGCAGAATAGAAACACTGTAAAAAATAAATAAAGCAGTAAAGATTGTGGAACGAGTCTCGTGTTTAACACGATTTCTTAAAACAGATTCGTTGTCTATTTTTCAATATACAACGTCCAAAGCTGTAGTACAATCGGAATAGGCAAACTTTCCAGAAAGATCACAGAAAGTTGTGCCTTTCTAATAAAAAAGACTGTTTGAATTATTCTGATAATGGAGCTGCGTTTTTCGTGTGCCTAAAACCGAATAAGACATGGTTCCCTGTATAGTAGTGAAATTTGTCGTAGTTACCAAGATATTATGTTCAATATAAACTGATTTACAAATTTATTTTTTCTATAACACGCGTAAGCGAACTTTTAGACTGCATTCATACCCGCAAGTCGCACGGGCTCGGTCAAGTTCATACTCATTTTGGCCCACAAATACTGAAATTTGCAACCCCCACCCCCTCCGCACGCATGTGGGTTTTGACGCAAAAAACCAAAGAAATTTTGAAAGTTAATATCATGATTTCCTTATAAATTCATTTGCACTATCTTTTCTAGGTGGCATGGGACATTTTCATTTTACCAAATTTTATGTTTCACGTGTCTTATTTTGAGACGCGATATCTGTTGGGTATTTACTCTAATTTAGAAATATTTTAGCTCATTACGAAATTTTGAGGAGAACGAAAAGCTACTAGCTGATAAAATACACATATCAAACAATGTCCATAGTTTACAAAAAAAAACACTTTGCAAAACTATTTTTTCCAACAGTCCGCCACATGAATGGAAATCGATAAAAAAAGCACGAAAGTATCGACGAAATTTTTGTGCTTAAGTCTTGCATAGAATAGGTAGATTTAATCCTATGAACCTTCTCGTGAGATATGCGTTTAGAATCCTAGATCTGAGTAGATGTGGTGTCCTTATACTCAGCCTCTATTTATTTAAGTAGATGACATTACACTTCACACAAGACACTTTGTGACCTTGTCAAGTCCTTAGTCGTGTTTGTTATGGTCATGAACACTAGCATAGTTCTGCAAGAGCTCTTGGGAATTGTGCTCCCGCAATTCTCTTTGAAGCGACCCCGCTTTTCTCTCACATACGTGATTTCATCTTGAATCATTAAAAAAAATATACTTTCAGATTCCATCTTGAATCATTATGTTTTATGACTTCATCTTGAATCATTAAGCCATATATTTAACTTCTCAAAAAGTCACATTGTTATAGGAATGGACTAGAAAAGTTACTATTTTAATTAAGTATCCCATATTGACGTGACTTTCCTCACGTTTCGATGGTTAAGTTGTCCTGTTGAACCTAGATCTTGAAATCTCCAGTTATCTAGGTTAGGTTTTTCTTCATAGAAACTCATTACTTTAGGGGCTTTACTTTCATTCCTTTATATGACTTACTAACTAACTCTCTGCTCAAGTCTTTCGTAAGCGGATCCGCAATGTTATCTTTTAACTTCACATAGTCAATTGAGATAACTCTTGTTGAGAGTAGTTGTCTTATTGAATTATGTCAACGATGGATATGTCCGGACTTTCCATTATGCATTACGTTATTAGCTTTACCAATTACCGATTGACTATCACAATGTATATTAATGGCCATTACCGGTTTAGGCCACCTTGGTATGTCCTCTATAAATTGAGTAGCCATTCCGCCTCTTCTTCGTATTTATTTAACGCTATAAATTCTAATTGCATCGTAGACTTAGCTTTAACAGTTTGCTTTAATGATTTCAAAGATATATCGGTCTCTCATTGTGTAAATACATATCAACTAGTCGATCTAGAATCCTTTATGTCAGATAACCAATTTGCATCATTGTATCCTTCAACAACAATAAGATATCTATCATAATTCATCACATAATCGCGAATGTATCTCAAATAATAATGTACCCTAGCCATAGCTTTTCGATTGCTTCATTTAGATTACTAGTATACATACTTAACATGCTAACATCATATGCTAAGTGTGATCGGGTACCTGTCATTAAATACATTAACATGCCAATAATGCTTGAATACTCTATTTGGGCAACACTTGTGACTCTAATTTTCGATAGATGCAAACTGATATCAATTGGAGTTCTAGCTAGGCCGAAATCCCTTGCATAATGAGTATTAATGAGTATTAAGATCTTTATCCATGTAATGTGTTTGATTTAACACAAGTCCACTATGAGTCCGTATAACCTTTATTCGAACATATAAATTTTGATCTAGAAAAACTATGATATTTTTATAAATTTATAACAAATATTTTATTAAAATTTATATAAAACTATGATCGAAAAAAACTATATAACTTAACGTCTTCGAACACGTTAAATTTAAACACGTTATCAACTAACGTTAATATTTTCAGTCATATATATTTTATTAAACACGTTAAATATTAACGTTAAATTTAAACACGTTAAAATAAATTTATATATTTTATATAAATTTTGATCTAGAAAAACTATGATATTTTTATAAATTTATAACATATATTTTATTAAAATTTATATAAAACTATGATCGAAAAAAACTATATAACTTAACGTCTTCGAAAACGTTAAATTTAAACACGTTATCAACTAACGTTAATATTTTCAATCATATATATTTTATTAAACACGTTAAATATTAACGTTAAATTTAAACACGTTAATATAAATTTATATATTTTATATAAATTTTAATAAAATTAATGATTGATATGAAATTACCTTTAAAAAAATTAATGAACGGAACACGTTATATATTTTTAAACACGTTATCAGTCGGACATATATTTTAAAAGTTTTTCAGTAAAAGAAATTTCGTCAATAACAAAATGAAAACAACAATGATTGGAAATAAAAGAACGAGTATTGTTACTTAAAAATGAAGAATTTTTAAGTTTTAGTGTGTTAAGTGTAAGAATTTAATGTGCAACTAAAAAGTAATTTGAATTTATGAGGCATTTTAAAAAAACGTTCAAAATAAATCACAATCACATTATAATTTTAATATTTTAATCGAGTCATGAAAACGCCACCCCTGAAACTCGACCTGTAAGTCCACAAGAGAGATGACCACCCTTATGCTGCTGGGAGTGGTATGATTGTCACGAGTGAGTTGCCCAAAGTAGTGAGCCATTCTCATTCCTTCCCTATAAACTCGTGCGCGAGTTGGTGCCGAGAGAAAAAAATACAGGCAAAATCACCCTGGGTGAGTTTAACTTTTGTGTGTCCAAGTATTTTTATTTTTTGGGTTAGGTTTATTTGTGGGTGTTTTTTGTGAGTGTTGTGTGTTTAAATAATAAAAAAATTGATATAAAATTTGAGTTGTAGTGAGTGTCATTACCTCTTGTAAAAAATTTGGGTAAATTATAGTGAGTTTATTAAAAAAACTAAGGTGGCACTAACGTGCCGATGACTGAGTTGTGTGCCACTCCCACCGGCCTTACCATTCATTTCTTTTTTTGTGAGCGAGTGTGGGTTACATATGTATAAGTTTGATATTTTAAATGCTGATAACTATTGAAGCTGGAAAAAATAAGATGTAACATTAATGTAGAGTAGACACGGCAAATCTTACCCATTTAAATATATATTAGTAGGATACTCGTGCGTTGTGATTACGGGTATCATGTGATTATAATTTAAGTCTCACCAAATTAAAAACGATAAACTAATTAACTGACTAATAATAAAAAAAATGATCCTAGTTTGATCCGGCTCACTCGTTTATACCGTTTCTGCCTTTTCGTTTTCAGCTTTTATTGGCTAGTCTGACCAGTGTAAACCCATTAGTCCGGTCCTATTTTTAAACCATATGTATAATCAACTTGTTAGCATACAAATTTTATAAAATTCCGCGTGTTTTATTTGTTTGTAAAATTAGTACGGAGTATAATACTATGTAGTTTTTTTAAGAGTATTAAAAAAATCATTAATTATGATGTTTAAATGTTTAATACTTTAATTAATGCATACATGCAACATATTAACAATAAATTTATGGGTGGATTTAATAATTGTACCATAAGTTATGCTATACTTAAACTTTTGAAAAAATGATAGTTTAATTAACTTGTACATTAAGATTTTATATTTGTATTAATTAAACATTAAATAAGGGAGCGATATCAATCTTTTTTATATGTAATATAGATGGGTATTTTTTGATATTTTTCAAAAAATAATTCTTTATTATTGAAGTGTTAAACGGACACACATGTAACAAAACTAAATTAGCTTAATGGGCGCATATGTAAAATTCTAATTAAACTTCTCGACAGATATTTTATATTTAATTTTTAATCCCCTAACTTTCAAACAAATATTTTAATATTTTAATTCTTTGTTTTTTATATGTTTTTCCCCGTTTTAGTTTACGCCTTTCTAGCCCGTCCATTTAGCTCGCGCTCGTTTTGCCCGCCGCTCGTTTAACCCGTCGCCGGTTTAGCCCGTCGCCCTTTTAGTCAGCCCGTTTTGCCACCTCGAGTCCTCGAATGTATAGGTAAAAAGTAGTGACCATTGCAATTAGTCTTGTGACTAAACGAACAGGAGTCCACCAAAATTTTGTTGGGGGAAAGAAAGCGAGTACGGCCACACTAGTTCTAAAGCTATAAACAAACAGATGGTAGCAACTATTTTAGTGACGTCTTGTCACAATTAACAACCAAAACTTTATTTTGGAAAAAGACTAAAGGACGAATAAACAAGTATTTACAGTAAACTATTAACAAAAGAGACATTGATTTGTAAGGTAAAAATATCTTTGGAATGCTTAAAAAAATGTGTTACATAAACACTAATAATAGACCCATTGATGTAACAACATGAATAGATTTTATTTTAGGCGAAAGTATACAAGAAAAAGATAAGCATTGATGTAACCACATGCCCACATTTTATTATATTATTCCCTAACTTTATGCTTTGGTGGTATATTTAGATGGATTAACTCATCAATCAAATAAAAAACAACACACAATCATGAAAGGGACATAGACAACAAGATCCACCATCATCATTTCTCCATAACCTCTAAATTTTTTAAAGTAATTCATGCATCTTTGTTATTAGCACAACCATTGTTAATATTCAATTGGGTCTTTAATTCTTGAACTCTTAAAGATGCCATTCTAGTTCCAAAGACATGCATTGAAGTGTTGTTACCAATGCATCTTTGTTGTACCCATTCTCCTATTGGTCTCAAAAACATAAACACATAAAGATACTACTTGTGTTTCCAATGTTATGCATGCAAGTGTTGTACATATGCATTTTTGGTGGTAATTGAACCATGCTTGATAAAAGCAAAGAAAATCCCTACTCAAATAAGCATTCAAAATTTGAATTGTAGTGGCACAACCATATTTGCAAAGTACTGCTACAATAGTCAAAAAGGGATAGACACTCTATACTCTAATTAGGACAGAAACTAACAATAAAATATGAGATCCTAGAGTTCTAGTTCTCAAGTAATGTAACATAGTGTTGTAACAAATGCATCTCTCAACAAAAGTCTACTCAAATACTGACAAAGCAAACCCAACATCTAATTAGGTCTCCAAATCTTGTACCCAAAGATATGTTCTACATGTAAGGCCATTTTCAAGGGTAAGTAAACTTTTTGACTAAATCAAATGGTACACCTTGTATTGCAAGATGCACAAGTTGTATAACATTATCACTGTTGAAAGGACAAGTACCATCAAGCCATAATTGAGAAAACATGCCAAAACAGAAAGGCACTAATGCCTATCAAAACAAAAGGCCAAACACACATACACACACCAACAATATATGTGAATGAGGCCAGGAAATATTGAAAGTGAAAGAAGTGTGTGGTACTCTGAAGATACCATTGAAATGGGTTGTCAGCCCCCCATGTGACATTGTGGACCTATACCCTTCGTGTCCTCCCTCAAAGAAACCAATAAATCAGACAAAACACTCCCTAAACTATCCTTTAAATCAAATTCCATTCATACACCCACTTTATATTTTCTCCATTATAACCCACCTTTTGCCAAATACTACTTTTAAAAAATTCAGAAGAATACAAACATATGTACAACTTCCACTAGATATAGGACACAACTCAACATGGCATGCCTAAACATGAAACTAGTCCAGCTTTCTAAGATTCACACACAATAACCTAAGCTAAGCCTATTAATTAATAAAATAATGCAATATTTTTGTATGGATCTTGTAAACTAGTTGTCAAAAAGTAGTGAAAAAAGCATGAAAGAATGACAAAAAAAGACAGCTTTACTCACCTTCAGCCTTAATCATACATCAATCTACCCCATCTGATTCCACACACATGCAAAGCCATTCATGACACAAAAGGGTACTAAAAAGGTCAATACAAGTGGCTGAGTGCTTGTACCTCAAGGATAAGAAGATGTACTACTATATATAATGAGATTTGACTATACCACAGAAGAAAATGTAATTTACCATAGATGAGTTGCAAGTGAAAAAAATGACAGTAGTAAAAAAAGTTGTTAACCACTACCCTTTTTCTTTTGAGTTGTTATATGCATATGGTTCAATAAGTGTTTGGTGGGGTGAGGGATGGAAGAGGGGTCCAGCACACAGTTTTAAGAGAAGGGTACAAAAGTTAACAAACAAAAGATACCCTACTACCATAAAATCAGTTCATCTATCCTTGTTCTTTTTTATGTATTGCATATTATGTATAGTTGTAAGTAGTATGGGGAGGGAGGTAGTATTGATGATGACATTAATCTTGAGGTCTTTCTAATAGAGATCTTTTTTCTTTAATTGTTGTTGTTGATGCTGTGTTTTCCCCTTGAGTATATCCTGCTCCTACTCCTGAAACAAACACCAAAACATCACATAAAAAACTAAACAATGTTGGACAGCAACAACAAAATCCCATTTTGGTATCAAACATGATTTGCTAAATTAGGTGTTAACAACTAAGTATTGACCATGTACTTTTAAAATTTTGGCCCACAGGTGTTTTGTTAGTCATGATGACGGATAAACTTAAATCTTTCCTGGTCCATAAGTATGAGTTTGTTTGTCGTTTTAAAGGATTAAGATTGAGAGATTCTTACCAAGCAAAGTTAAAAATGTTCCACGAACGCCATTGCACCAGCCACAAGCACCTACATTTCAACGGCTTCTTGCCAAAAACAACATTGTGAATATTAATTAAGACTAATTTGAAACAACATTTAATCTTATTAAAAGACGGTTCCGCGGTTAAAGAATTGAGTAATGTTTGAACAATTTTTCACTAAAGAATTTATAATATAAATTAGTTTAATACCTTGGCAAGTTGAAGTAACATTGATAGAAACTGCAGCCGCACAATCGGTTTCAGGCATATCAGTTGAGAAAATTGTCTGGTGTTCAGTGGCGGCCGATTTGGTGGGTGAAGCAAACAAGTTATCAGGGAGAGCAAGTTCAAAGCTGCTATTTACCAAAAGATACACAATTATAAACCACAAACAAAATAAATAACAAACTCAGTAAGCCAAAATTCAAACCTTTCTTTATTATCGGTTTCATTCTGATCGGAGTGTTCTTCATTAATCTCGGGCGGTACAAAGGGATCACATTCATCACTCTGAGAATTCGGGCTATCTTGGTTGCTGATTTCGGTAATTTTTGCTGAACCACATGTTTGATCGACCATGTTGGTAAACCGAGTCTAAAAATATATAGGTTTTAAACTGAATATAACGAGTATTTTACCTTCAGAAACAAGTTCTTCATTGTTGCAACTACTTGAAAACATGAAATTCTGGTTCATCTGAGTTGGTGAATGAACACCAGCATGAAACCCAACGCCTAAAGATAAACTCCGCTGCAACTGATGATTCTTCATGTCCGCTATCTGCAAATTCATCAATCTTCTATCTTGGAAGTCAATTGCTTGTTGTAATTCCCGCTCCTCCAATTTTCTTCTTAACATCATCTCATGGTTAAACATTCTGGCACCTATCATTAGAAACAATCGAAACTTACCAACCATAGTCTTTAGCTGATGATAAGAATCAATGATGAAAACATAGACATTCGCTTACCAAAGGGTATGTGATCAAACGGCTCAGCAGCATCGAGTGCAGTTGGACTCAAACAACCAGAAAAATCACCTCTTTCCATCTGCTGCATATGCTTCCTGTAAAGGAAGGATTCCACTCTATTAGCATTGTCTAAAAGAAACGTTTATTTTCTAAGGAAAGCAAAACAATCACAAAGGGACATACTTGTCTGGGATTTTCCCCTTCTCCTTATACGGCTTAACAAGCACACGTGAGTCGCATACAAAATGTGGGTTTCCTTTGGCTAAAATTGCCTTCACCGTCTCGGGAAGCATAAATGTGACAAACCCAAACATCCGTTTTTGTTGATACGGAATCCTCACATCTTGAACCGGTCCAAACATACTTCAAAAATAATAAAGATATCTTAAGTGCGTATAAACCACACAACCAATATTTTTATAAACAAAAATTTACATTGATAATTACCTGAAGTAATTCGAAACATCTTCTTCTTTGAAAGTACTATCAGCTGGGAATGTCAAGTAAATCTGCCTAGAACTTGAATTCGAGCTACCAAAGCCCATCGCTCCAAAGTCATTTCGATCCGGTCTACACCTACCAAACTTATGAAACTCATCTCCCATCATCAATGCTGCTGCTGTTGATCTATAAAAATACACAATAATTCTCGCATTCAAACCAAAACATGTAGCCAAAAACAAAAAAAAATCACATAAAATGACAACTTTATCCTCAAACACAAACAAAAGATTCCATTATTTTTCCTACCCATTTCAAGAAAACAAACACCCAACATATAAAAACAAATAATTAATCACTTTGAACAACTAAAAACTAATAATTACAAAAAACCCAAATAAACTTCCAAGCTGTATACTTGCAGATAATGATAAAAATCAGACTTTAAAAAACTACTAATAATAACTAGTAATAAGAGAAAACACGATAAACATCCAAACTTTATATTTCGAATTAATCAAAACATTAAATCTAGTAATAATAACCAATTTCAGTATACCCAGTAAATTTTAAATAAAACAACTAATAATAAGAAAAAATAATAGTAAATCAATAATGTAACCAGCTATTTATTTATAGAATAAACAACAAATCACAGAATGCAACACTTCAAACAGCTAATAGTAGCAAATAATTACAAAATACATAATTAGAGTTCCAAAATTTACATTCATAACATATTAAAAAAAAGCACGCTCTAATATTAAACTCATATAAAAACAAATAATTAAAGATAAATATAAAATCATATAATGTAGTTCCAAATTTTATACTCGCAAAAAAGATTTAACAATGATACTGTAGACGTTGTAGTAGATTTTAAAAAAATTTAGAACAATTAATCGCACAATAAACAATAATGTTCCAAACTTTAAACTAGCAAAAATAAGTACATGGTACCCATAAAGTTACAAACAATATGTTCACAACTAATCAAAGATACTATATACATAACACTTTAAACAGCTAATAATAACATATAATTACAGAGTACCAAACAAAGTTACAGACTTTATACTAACAAATAATCATTAAAATGCAACACTTTAAAGAACTAATTGTAACAAATCATTACAGAATACCCAATAATGTTCCAAACTTTTGATTCACATAATATTCAAAAAAGCACATTGTAATATTCAACACTTTTAAGAATAAATAATCAGAGATCTACATAAAATCATATAATCTAACACTCAAAAAAGCTAATTACAACAAATAGTTACAGAATATCCAATAAAGTTCCAAATTATATACTCATAAAAAACTTTTAAAAAACATACAGCAGAGATATTAACGCTTTCTAGAAAAAATAATATCCAAACTTTATACCAACAAAAATAAGTAGAGTACCCAATAAAGTTCCAAACATTAAATCAAAGAGAGTATAAATTTTAAACTTTGGAAAGCTAATCATAACAAATAATTACAGAGTACCCAACAAAGTTTCAACCTTTATACTAACAAAAAAATCATTAAAATGAACACTTTAAAGAACTAGCAGTAACAAATCATTACAGAATACCCAATAATATTTCAAACTTTATATGCACCAAATAAATAAATCAATCATAGAATCAACACTTTCATCAATTAATTAAGATAGATAATTACATAGAGAAATTAATCATAAAAATTAAACACTTTAAACTTAAAAAAACAAATAATCACAAAAACCCAATTTAAAATGTACCAAAAAATAATTAAAGAGAATGTAACACTATTGAGAAGTAATCGTAACAAATATAATCACAAGATTAACCAATAATGTAACACTTTAATGAACTAATGATACACAATAAAGTTCTAAACTCTAGAATCACGAAATAAACCAGAAATATATATATTTTTGTAGTAAAGAGAATGTGACACTTTTGAAGAACTAATAATAACAAATAATTACAGTATAGGACAATAAAGTTGAAAACTTTATACTAAAAAAAAATAAAAAAAAACTTTACCTAGGATTCTCATTGAGATAATTGTTCATGCATCTGTTAAAAGGAAAATGAGCAGCCCCACCACCATTAACACCACCATGACCACCACCACCACCACCACCAACAGCAGCCATAGCAGCTAGCCTCTGCTGCTGCTGCTGCTGCTGTTGCATAGCTTTAAACCTTAGCAAATCCTCAAAAGCATCCATCTTTCCACCAGTAGTAGTTGGTGAAGAACCTGCAACTGGACTATTACATCCACCCCCAAACCCTAACCCTAGCTCCTCACCATTGTTACTACTTCCATTATTATTATGACCACCATGGTGAAACTTACACGAAGTACCATTCTTACAAAACCCTCTTTGGTAATACATGCATGGCCTCCATCCACCACCACCAACACCACCTACACCAAACCCTAACCCTAATCCACCGTCTTCCCCAAGACCACCACCATAAGCATCGTTCACCGAACAGCTCCTCCTATGCAGAAACTGATGATGACCCCCCATTTCATTTCCTTCTCCCAAACACCAGCTTTCATCAACGAAATCGTCATTACTCACTTGCCCACCGCCACCACCCATCTCCTCGTTTTCACCGTTAAACCCGTTACCAAACCCGTTGAAAACAAACCCGGTTCTCGGACTGGAACGATGGCCGTGTGGGCCCCATGGTGAAACAGGAGAACTGGGATGAAACCCGCCATTGTTAGTATTCGGTATCATAACTTGGGGAGTGTTTTTAAGAGAAGAAGTGTTCGACGAAATGTCTAAGAAGGATTTAGCTTGTTTAATAACTGAAATAAGCAGGTTTTCAGGGCCAAAAGCAAGCCTAATCATCTCATTATCACCTTGATCTTGTATCAAAATGTAACCCATTATTTTAGAAGCATTTTCTGGATCTAGTTTTTGTATTCTAGACATCACCATTTTAGTAGCTTCAACTGTATCCATGGCTGCTTCTTCTTCTTATTTTTTTTATAAAAAAAGTTTTATAAAAGTTTTATAAAAAAAACACACACACACAGAGTTTGAGAGTTAAGTAAGTGAAAACATGTTTTTAGAGAGAGAAGATAAAAAGGGATGTTTTTATTGAGGAACGGTTGGGCTGGTTAATGAGGGAGAAGGAAGGTACAAGTGGGTGATGCGTGATGTACAAGAGTGTGATGCGTGGTTTTGTTATGTGCTGTAAACCATAGTTGTGTGTTTATGTTGTTCAGTCAAAGTGAGGTTTTTTATTTATTGTTTGGTTTTTTGTTTTTTTTAATGAAAATGTTTTTGGGTTTTTGAGGAATATGAAAGGGGGGTGTGGGGTGGGGGGAGAGTGGGTATCAGGTGTCTTGTTAATTTTTCTAATAATTATTGAGGGAAATCATTAAAATCATTTATCAAACTACCCTAACCTTTTACTTAAAACATTAAGATATTTTAAACCGTTAATCATTATACGAAAAAATATATACCGTTACTAAAAGCATTTAATTATCTTTCTATATATTTATTACGTATATGATAGACTTTCGACAAAATCTTTTTTTTCATTTTTCACGGTTTTTTTCATTCTCGAAAATTATATACTCCCTCCGTCCTATATTAAATGTCCACTTGGACGTTTTTCAGTCTCTCTTTCAACTTTGACCATGAATATTTTTTTGTGTTATGTAAATTTGATGCAAAATATATGAATAGACTTATTTTTAAATGTATTATCATTGGTATAATATTCATCATGTATGATATAACACGCGTAAAATTATTTACGGTCAAAGTTTAAAAAGAAAGACCGAAAAAAATCAAAGTGTACATTTAATATGGGACGGAGGTAGTATGATACTAATATCATATATGATGTAACACCAGTATCATATATAATATAACTTATCATATCTGATATAAACTAATATTGGAATAATGAAAAAAATTATTTTGAATATCATGTTTATTTTAGATATTAATGGACTCATTTTCATCATCCATTTTTACCCATCTAATGAATAAGATTAAATGGATTTAATTATTTCATTTATTTTTTTAATTTAAATATCTCCAAAATCATTAATCGTTATGCGAAATAATATACCATCGCGACGAGCATTTAGTTAGCTTTCTACAGATATGCATTACAATGTACTTTTGAAGAAAAAAATTGTCTTTTTTTGTTTTTTAAAATTTGCGTAAAATATCATATATGATAATAGTGTTTCATCAATATGATATTCGTTTTTATCATATATGATATAACGGGTTATATCATATATGATACTAGTGTTACTATCATATATGATAGTTTTCGACAACGAAAAAAAACGTGAAAAAAAATTTCGAAAACATATCGTATAGCATATCTGTATAAAGATAATTAAATGTCCGTCGTAATGGTATATTTTTTCGCGTAACGATTAACGGTTTAAAAGGTATTAATATTTGAAAAAAGGGAGGAAATGGGTTTTTGGTTTAATCTTACCCATTAGATTAAGATGAGATGGAGGATTGAGATTAGTCCCTTGATATCCAAATAAAGTTTGGTATTCAAATGAACTTAAATCTAATTTATAATTTAACACTGGTATCATATATGATAAAACACTATTATTATATATGATATAACTTATCATATATGATATAAACCAATATCATATATGATTTAACAATAATTTATAATTTAACACTGTTATCATATATGATAAAACACTATTATCATATATGATATCTACGTAAATTTTAACAACAAGAAAAAAAAACGAAGAAAAAAAATTTCTTCAAAAGTATATCATAGTGCATATTGGTGGAAAGATAATTAAATGCTCGTCGCGATGATATATTCTTTTCTGTTTAACACTTAACGGTTTAAGAGATATTTAAATTATAAAAGTAGGTGAATTAATTAGATATTTTTAACTTTATCCATTAGATTGGGATAGAGATGAATGCTGAAGATGCGTCACTTAATATCCAAGAAAAATAAAGTATCCAAAGTAACTCTTCTCTGACTTTTTTTTTATCAAATTAGACAATATTTTAACACTTTAGGCTACACGCAACAGCGATCTAGTGTGACCTCTATTTTTTCTACAACATCAGTTTTCTTTCTCCGGCGACCTACATCGACCTATTTGCCCCAGCAAAGCGACCTAATGCTACCTAGTTCATGTAAGAACTCGTACTTTCCCAGCATTATTTTATTCTTTTTATTCGTGTTTCTTAATTTTCCAACGTATTTCATTTTCTCGAATACTTTATATGTAAATCCTGATATCATGATAATTTTAATAAATTATACTTTTCAAGTATTTTCTGATCATTGATAAATAGTTTACTTGGAATTATAAAATTTCTATTTTATTTTTTCATATTTATTTAAATCAAAGTTATTGATTTAAAATCACCCGTGTGCGTTTTACAACGAGTTTACTCAAAATCAATGAACAACGAGAATTCCTAATGATCGCGATACCGACGGATGCCCAAAATTTTATATTTCATTATCGATTGTTTCGATAATTAATATTTTCGACGATTTCGTTTTAATTACGTATTAAGTCGTGTCGGAAAACCATAATATCATATTATTGATGCATTTTAACTTTTGAAAAGTATTTGTACGAAATCCGAGCCCCGTAAATATTTTCAAGATTTACTAATAATCATTTTCTACCCTTTAAACTATTAAATTGCTTTTAGGTCCAAAACTATCCAATATTTGCAAAATCTACCCTAACACTAATATATATTCATTTTTCCTAAAATAGCTACTCATTTTTCTTCCTAAAAAACACACACAAGAAAAGTTCTCCTCCCCTTTTCTTCTCTCAAAATTTCCGCCACCCTCCCATCCTCAAAATCACCATGATCATCAAAGTTTACTTTGCTTTATCAAAATCTAATTAAAGTCCCTTGCTAAAAATCTTGTTGTGATTCTTTTAGTACCAAAATCATACACATGCATCAACTTTCAAGATTTTTATGATTTTATGATTAGTATGTGTTTTGATGATCTTGCATGTATTGTTTTTGGTAAGATCTTCATGTTTTCATCCTAAAAAGTTATATTTTTTATCTTTGATTTTTGTTAAGTTTGACAAGTAAGTGTTTTAGGAATGTTTGGTTGATGGGTTTGATACTAGAGTAATATTAGAGGTATGGATCATGGTGGATTTGAGTCAAAATGATGTTTTTTTATGATTTTCTAAAATGTATATTACATCAGCAGGTTTAGGACAGATTTTCGTAGGTTTATGTTTGGATATAGGCTTAGATTAATTGATTTTGTTATAGAGTTTTTTAAGACGCTCGTTTTGGTATAAGATAGAGCTTCTAACTCATTACGGATCAAAAGTTATGCTAGTTTTAGTATTCGTGTACCGGGAGATGCAAATCGGCACAATCCGAAATTGTGGCTGATTTTGGGTCGACTCTCGGGGACTTTAGGCATGGTTAGATAAATGATACTACTAGTTTTTAAAGTTTATAAACTTAATATTATGAGTCTATTAGTGGGTTTAAAAGGCGGATTGTCAAGATAATACTTTTAAAATGGTATAAACAGTTTTACAAAACAAGTATACAATTCTGTCCCAAATTTTAGAGTCGGGTAAAGTATCGAGCTGATGGGTTTATAAGTATGAACTTTGGCTCAAATTTTGGCAGGACCTTATACAGGTTATAAGTGACCTTGACACCAAATTTCATCTAAATCGGACAAGTCTATATAGGGTAGATCGGTGTGTACATTCAGAGTGTACTTGCTAAATTGTATTTTGGACACGTAGTTCAATGCTTGTGGTGCGTGAGTTTGAGTATTCACTATTGGACATGGTGACTTACTCAAGTGCTTAGTCATTATATAAATGACTTAGCTACTGGTCCGAGTAAGGTAAAGGGATAGTTTGACTTGCGTTGACTTGGCATCTTATAAAGGGTCAATTTCAAGTGTACAAGTGTTTAAACGGGTAGTGATGGATAACTGAGTTAATATGGATTCATTCGGTTTGTGTCAATGGTTTTGAAATATGAATACTTTGAAAACATTTGAGTCATATTACATTTGGTATATATCGATATTTGAGTTTGACTCTTAACGCGCGCCTTATTGTGATAGGTTGCGGTTTTCGTGTTTCTTGGGCATCCATATCGTCGGTGATCGTCTCACTACCATTGTTTCTACTCAGCTTCTGAGTACCGTGATTCACTTACCTCATCGCTAAGGTGAGTTCATAGCCCCTTTTTACTTGTACATGGTTTCTAAACACGGGGTGAGATTTTACATGGTGGAACACAACCATTTAAAAACTGTATGATATCCAGAACTTGTATGCTATCCAGAACCTGTATGTTATCCAGAACGTGTATGCTTTCCAGACTTTCGATATTATTATTGCTTTTTAGTCTATAGCCTCTAAGTTTCCTCTAGTGATCATGAACCGTTAATTTCGAGTACTAAGCACGAATGTTGTGGGTGGATCCATCGGGATTAACAATCCCCGTCCCGATTACCTTGACGCACTAATATTTGTTTATACTTGAGTATTTAGGTTGAATACTCCCTAGAGGAACTTAGTAAGTTAAGCTTCGGTTCATGAACTGAACAACAATAATAATAATAGTTTCGGAAAATGGTTACTATACATAACCATTTTCCCTAATTCGTGTTTACAAATGAATACTTGTGTTCCACACCTTTACTACTAAACCTATGAATATCACTCAGCTTTATGTTGACGATTTTACATGTCTCAGGTATTATTACTTAGCTTTGCTTGGATGGGAGCCCGCAGAATATTATCGCAGCTTGGAGATTTCTGTGTATATTAAACTTTGGTTTTATCTAAAAATCGTTCAGAAGATTTTTCTGTATTTTTGGTAATTAAGTGTTATAAATCATGATGAAATAATAAATCTTTTCGCATATAAAACTCTGGGACCTATTTTTAAAACTCTGATATTTTATGATGCAATGTACATGTTTTTATTACGTCAACTTTGTGTCAACAGTAATTTATTGTTTCTTGTATCATGACGTGGAACCCCTTGCTGCCTAGTTGTTCCCTTGTCTGATTCTAGGGGTCTCATAGTTCAAAAAAAATATTCAAAAAATAAAAACATTACATTTAATTAAAAAATATTACATAATAATTCGAATAAAAAAACATTATAATAAAAACACATTACTTAGTAGGGCGATACAAACTCGTTGGAGATTCATAGAAAGGTTGTTGGTTGTATCACATTGTGGAGGATAGAATGAACGGTTTGAATAGTTTGGGTGAGATGGTTGTGGTGAACGATATTCGAATCCGGCGGGTCTAAACCAGAAGTTAGGTGACACGTCGGAAAATCGAAAAGCATCGTCCGGTGTCACATGGGGAACGGTTTGTTGAGGAACTCGAGATTTCAGGTTTTTTTTAAGAATTTTCTTGTTAGACATGTTGGATAGTTATTCTTTTGATTTAGAAGTTTGAATTTGAATGTGTGAAAAAATGGTAGAAATTGTTGAGTATTTATAAGGGTAAAATATTTTAATTTAAAATTAAAAAAAATTAATGCAAACACCAATGGCTAGAAACATTTTCTTCATTTTCAAACCGGGTCGTAGTAATGAACGAATTGTGTCGATCGATTTGAGTGATTCGGTCGTCCCAACGGGCACGACCGAGTGCGACTCGGTCGCCCTAGCTCAACCGAGACACCATTGTGAGTAGCCTTACTGAAATGAACTTTGATGCATAGACATGTGCATCATGGCTCACAAGCTTCATGCATAAAGGTGCAACTTTTATTTTGTGTGCATCATGATGCACAAGACTTATGCATCAAACACATTCTTATGCATACTTGACGGTGCACCTCTCATTTTGTGTGCATCATGATGCATAAGACTTATACATCAAACACATTCTTATGCATACTTGATAGTGCACCTCTTATTTTGTATCCATCATGATGCACAAGATTTAGGCATCAAAAATATTCTTATGCATACTTCATAGTGTACTTCTCATTTTATATGCATCATGGTGCACAAGAATTATGCATCAAACATATTTGTATGCATATTTGATTGTGGCGCACAAATGTAACTATGTGCATGATGGCGCACAAATGTTACTATGTGCTAGTAAGTGATAGTAATGCACTATATACCATTTTGCTACCCAAATAGTTAACATTTTAATACACCACAAAATATTAAAAGAATGAAAGTGTCACATTACTAATAGAAATAGATCAAAAAATATATACAAATATTAAAGCATCAAATTAATTGGAGTCGGCTCACCAATGACACGAGTAGGTACAAAACGAATTACATCTTTAAGAAATTATTTCAAAATTGTTTTTCGAGCAAACGAAATGCATCATGGCACACAAAGTGCTTGACGATGCACCAAACGAAATGCATGGCGTATAGGTGGTGCATCAAACTTCACTATCATACACAATGCACAAAATGAGACATCATGGCGTACAAAGTGCATCACATTGCACCAAACGAAATGCATCTTGGCGCACAAACAGCATCACAGTGTACCAAACGAAATGCATCTTGGCGCATAGGTTGTGCATTAAGATTCACGTTGCTATTAAAGTTAACTAGGTGCATAAAATAGATTATGCATCATGGGGCACATAGTGCATCACGGTGCACAACGCATGAGTTGTGTGCCTCCTAAATTTATTATTAAATTGAATTAAGCGCATACATTGAGTAATGCACCACGAGGCATAAAGTGCATCATGGTGCACAAAGATGAGTGCATCATGACTCATAGATTGTGCATCACCATCATCATTGTGCCTTATGTGCATCACGACACACAAGTAGTGCACCAGGTGCACAAAACGATTTTGACAAGGCATCAAGCGCACAATCTTTGGCGCGTAACTTATCTTCATGCACTTTAATTTACAGTCGCTAGATTCTAGTATCTAACGATTATAATTAAAAAGTTCAATTTGGTAAAGTTTATGTGCGCGAACTATTTTTGTATTAGAGCCTCTAAAAAGGCTATTTAAGAAATTATCTCACAACATTATATTACTCCTATAATTTTAAAAAACCCAACCAATTTATGTATGTTTTTATTTTTTTCAGTCAATTAATATACACTCACTCTCACACAAACTCAAATGAAATAAGTTTTCACGAGAGATAGATATCACGATTTTTAAACTGTTTCCACCTGTTACGAATTGAACTTGATACATAACATTATGATAAAAACATCATTGCGGTAAAAGTGGTGATTTATTACTAAAAGTTATATGACGATTAGCGTTTATGGCAAAATAAATTGTTTGTTTGAACTAGAGATATAATATGTTGACGTATAATGTAGGGTAAATGTCGAAAATACACAACGTACTTTCTTAGATTATCTATTATGCCCATCGAAATATTTTATGTACGAAATACATACTTGACTGGAAAATGACCTTTGACTTAACGGAACAACCGGTTACCGTTAGAATTTTCGTTAACTTAGAAATTAGTTTTACAATTTTAATCCTTTCTTTAACTTTTAATCTAAAAGTTAACATCATCTTCATCATCTTCTTCATCTTCATGATTTTTCCAGATACAAAATCTAAATCCCCAGATCCAAAAGAAATGGTAATAACTTACTATCATAAATCACTCATACAAGTCTCACACACCCACCAATACCGGATCCACACAAACAAAACTCATACGACCGTTATCTTCAACATACGAGATCCAACATCACCATATCACAAATCCAACGGATCAAATCCATCAAACCCACCGATTATTCATGACCCAGTTATGTTCAATCCAAAAACCATACTCACGTTCTTAAAGTACCAAAAAGGAAGCTTCGTTTCTGTCCGACTGGCCATAGGACGGGACTCGATTTACTAACAGAGATCGATTGGTTTAAATTGAAGAATCAGTTCTTAGCGGGTGTATGATAAATGTTATGGGATTCATGTTTTGGGCATAAAGATCTTCGTTAGATGTTTTGTGTTGCTGTTGTGGTCATTGCGAATCAACAGAATTTGAGAAGATAAAATGAGTTTGTGCCTTTATTAAGAAAGGTATGAGTTGTCATTGTAGATTTCGAAGGTCAAAGGTAACGAGTAGAAGACGAATTGGTATGATAGTGACGGGTCAATGATGTTGCAGTTGTTTATAGAAGATGAGTGAATTCGTTCATCAATGTGAAGGTCAAAGCTATTACCATTTCTTTTGGATCTGGGGAGTTAGATTTTGGATTTGGGAAAATCATGAAGATGAATAAGATGATGAACATGATGAATATGATGTTAACTTTTGGATGAAAAGTTAAAGAAAGGATTAAAATTGTAAAACTAATTTCTAAGTTAACGAAAATACTAACAATAATCGGTTGTTCCGTTAAGTCAAAGGTCATTTTTCCAGTCAAGTATGTATTTCGTACATAAAATAGTTCGATGGACATAATGGATAATCTGAGAAAGTACATTGTGTATTTCCGACGTTTACCCTATAGTGTATTGGAGTATTGAGAAATGGTTGGGTAATGACTGATGAGTGTTGTGATTTTAATACTCGTTTTGCAATTAATTAACTACTTTTTCTATATTTTTTTCATGATTCGTGGAATAAAATTTAACAATGATAAACATTTAACATACGTGATGATATAAAATTACATCATTTTACATATTATGATTAAAGTTAACAAACATTCTTATAAAAGACAAAAACAAATTATTAAAATGAACATGATCAATAGCCTATTTACACAAATTAACTTTTTTAGGCAATTATCGAAATAAACTTTAAGTGTTTCTCCTAACAGCATCTCTAATGAAAAAAAATTGATTACTTTTAGCATTAAACGTACACCTTATTTGATAGCTAAGACTTTAAGGAAAAGCTTGTTCATCGAGTTTTTTTTAAAAGTTTTTTACAAAGCATTCAAAACAATGAGAACAAATCTTTAGCCTTTGCATTTGAAATGCTTTAAGCACTTAGCGCACATATTAACCACTTCGTTTCGAGGGCTTGTGAAAATACACCAATAATACTATTATAACGCATCGGTGTTTATCTTTTTGCTCGTAAGAATGTGCTTAGAATCCTCCTAATTGAGTTGGTGTTTGTCTATTGCGCGTATGCGCTTAAAATGCGCATAAAATACATGTGAGTATTTATTTGTGTGTGCGCACCTAAAGTGTGCCATTTATCTTCGCAAATAATACATGCATCGTTCGTTTTCGTAAAACTATAGTTTAAATTGTTTGTTTAAGAAATATTCTCTAAAAACAAATAGTGCGCACTTTATTAATACGTACCATCCTTCAAAACAATTGTCTATTGAGCATCTATAAGGCTAGTCGCATCCGGTCGGTCATCCAAATCGAACGACCGATTTGAAATCGTCGTGGCCGATGCGACGACCCATTTGAATTCGATCGTTGTAAGAAAAGGGTCGACACTAAAACCAAGTATGACAGAGGCCAAGTTTATAGATAGTATGAGGCGTGGAATGGCGGCATGGTCAAGCCTCAAGCCTTAACAATTAAGGCGAAGCCTTTTACGTTTTTTTTCACTTCTCATATCACGTCAAGCATTAAGCATATGCCTTAGGTGTATGCGTAGCGTGAAGGTTAAGCCTTGCGCCTTTGAGAGCCTTTTAAAACATTGACGAAAGCAAAAGTAAAAACAAATGGTATTATGATCGTAGGAACATATTTAAAAATAAAATAAAAAATTTAAGATATGAATACTTTACCTCTATAAATATCAAATAAATTTATTCATTTTATCAAAATCCAAATAAAAATTTAAAACATTTCCCATTTCCCGTGTCTAACACAAAAGCTCCCAAATCAAAATTCATAAAATTTCGGCTTTCTCAAAAAAGTGTTCCGAATTTAAAACCATTTTCGAATTCCCGGTAATCCGGTGTCTCAGCAATATTCGTTTTCGGCCACGAAATTTGAATATCCACTACAACAATCATAAAAGCCTTTTATGTATTATCAAAATCGCCCATTCGTTCCTCTTGATAACAACCAACAATCTTTCTTCAACTCTTTAGAAGGATTGTATCGTTCTACTATAGATTTATCAACGTCTTCACGTGGAAATTTGTCCGTTTCTCTTGTAAATTGTGTAAATTTTAATATTGATTTTGATCACCTTATATATAACCAAAACTAAACGTTCCCATCAAGGCTATCCCGGTAAAGATTGTTCTATGGATCAAGGTTCAGGTCACGAGTCCTACTATGGTGATGTTGATGTAGACAAAGACGAGTCTCATGTTGAAGAGATGTCACTCGTGAAACCTAAGAAGCTAACGGAACGTGTTTAAAAAAAAAGTAGGTTGAGAAGGCCAACGACATGCCAAAATAACGGACAACGAATGAAAAGGTTACCTCAGCGAAAGGTTGGTGTCATCACATCGAGAATAGCAAGAATGTACTATCAAGACAATACGGGTTCCACTAAAAGGTACGACGTGATACTTAGAAAATGGAAGAATAAGATTCGCCCTAGAGTTGGAGCCTTTCGTGCCATCATGCACAATATAGAGCAAAAATCACGAAAGTGGTTTGAATGATCTTAATTCCTATCGAAAATCATGCATGAAATACAAAATGATTTTACAAACATCCGTTTACATTAGAGGCGGCTTGGAACATATTGAAAGATACCCATGTTGGTTAAAGGCTGAGATGTATGCCTTTTACCCATCCACTAACAAAAAATCCAAGACTTCTAAAACCACGTATAGGTCAACACAAGGTGGTTTTATTAATTTGAATGATTTAATGGACAAGAGTGAGGAAGAGACTCAAGAACAACGACCAATTATTCGTGATAAAGCTAAGAAGAAATAATCTACCTCCTCGACAAGGAATCTTCATTTGCTGACGTTGTAGCCAACAAATGGGAAAAATTCAATGTATTGAAACGGGGAAAAAAGAAAGAGCAACAAGACTCCTACATGCAGTTGAAGAAACGGGATTTGGGCATGCAAGAGGCAGCTCAAGGGGATGAAATGACGTTGAAACGAGAGAAACTCGAATTAAAACATCATTCAACTGAACTTGCAAAAGAAAAGACAAAGACTTATGGTTTTATAACACTCAAATTGACCATAATTTGCCTCGACAAAACAAAAGGCGTTACAAAGAATCAAAGAAGCATGTAATTTGGATTATTTGTCTAAGTTTTTAACTGTTATTGTAACGTTTTATTTTAATTTGAATAATTATGTAACATTTTATTATTAACGTAACTTATTTTACATTTAAATATTTTTTTAAAATCATATTGATATGAAAAATCGTCGACAAATGAGAAAGCTAATGTGATACATAATTGGAAAATAGACTTGATTAATTGACGTGACTAGCCTAACTATTTGACCTTTTAAATTTCAAATAATAGCGTTTTGTTTTCGAGTATAAAGTAAAAAGAAAAAGATGAAAAAGGGAAAAAAAAGGACATACGTAAAAAGAAGTAAAATATGAAATAATTTTGTATTTTGTGTTCCTGACTTGAAAAGAAAAGAGAGGGTAAACAAAAAAAACTTTAAAAATCAAATTCTTTATTTTATCATAATTTAAGAAGAAGATTTGAAGAGTAAAGTTAGTGTAATTTACTCTTTTTTATTTTTCACTAATCACAAAAAAATCTCAATTTTTAATTATTTATTTATTATTATTTTAAACTTTTTCTTTTTATTCCAAAATATAAAATCAGAAATAAGCGAATTACTGGAATGCAAATTAACTAGAAAAAGCTTTTCATGTGCTTTTGATGAAGCGAATAACGAGCCATTCTCAATAATTAAAAATGAAAATCAAATAAACACTTACTCGAGTTACTTTTTATATTGAATTGATTCAAAAGCTTTTTACAAATTTAACGTTATATTTATTGAAGATAATATACATTGAATGCTATAAATGTTTTAAGTTAGTATTAAAAACTTGAATTATTGTAGATGTTATTAATAATGAGGTATTTGAATTATGATTTTATATAAGACATGTGATTTATACACAATTGTAGTTTGTTTTAAGTGATATACTCGTTGTTTTCTTGTGATTTTTGTTTTTTTGGAGATGGGATATGTTGAAATTAGTAACCATGTCGTGCATAAAACCATCTCTCGTCATAGGTGTTTGTTTGTCGGGTATTAAAAGATATCATCGGAATATTGAATTTGAAAACAATACTACAATATTTAAAATGGATTTTAGCTAGTAGGGCATTGGGGTCATTTATCTACGAAAATTTACATAGGGATAACTTAAAAGTAATAATAGTACGAGGGCTTAAAGAAAATAAATAATAGAAAAAATAATGGAATCTATAAATTTACAAGAAGAAGTGATAATAACGAAAGTAGTGGAATTGATAAGAAGGTAGTTTTATGGGGTTAGGTGCCTTAAAATTTGCAACCATTAACTTTTGAAATGAGTGAAAATTTGCAGGGTTTTTGGGGCAGAGTAAAAGAAATAATGGAAGGAAAAACAAAACAAATATCTAGTTACTCTTGGAAAAACAAGGTTATAAAAAGTTAAAGATTATTGATAATATCAAATTATCTTGAAACAAGCATAATAAATATATATTTTGTGTCTTTGTGTTCATTTTTATACCTGTAAATATTTTATATAGAAGATTCATCATCTTTTTAACTTTTAAGGTGCATTACATAGAAGGAAAAAAGAAGTGTTCACATTTAATACGACATAAGGAAGGTTTTTGGGAAAATAATATATTAAAAAGAAGAGTATTATATTGCTTTCCTTTATACAGTACTCTAAATTTAAGTAATAAAATATAGGTTAATAATTTTTTAATTGTGTTTTAATAAAGTATCTGTTTTTAATTGCACTTGATCGTGGGTATGTAAAAAGTTTGTTTTTTTTTCATACTTTTTGAATTTTGAAGTATTTCTTGAAAGATAGTGTGATTATATAAAAAAATATACTGTAAGATTCTTTTCAAAAGCAAATAAATATACAAAAACTGCGAGAACTATATTTTATTCTTAACAATGCATATGTATTTTTCTTGTTATGTTTAAAGTAAACGTTCAATCATTGTTTTATCGGTTATAGATCCGAATATAATGAACGATATAAAGAGTGCACATGTGTTTTCATATTATTCATCACGAAGATAGTTAAGATACAAACAAAACAAAATACATGTGCATGGTCCTAATATACATGCATCTAACGCCCTAATTAATGTCTACTTGATGAACTAATACGATGAAAATACATGTGTATTTTAAGACTAAAAAACTTGTTCTTGCAGTTCTATACATTTATTTGTTTCTGAAAAGAACCTCACCTAAAAAATATAATCTTTGAAAGTATTTGTTTGATTGCGTGTTATTTTTTCAAATATATTAGTATCATTGTCTTAAAGTTAAAGTTTTTTTTTTCAATTTTATACTTTAAAATTATTGTTTATTATTAAAAATAAACAAAAGAGTTTGATTAAAATTTAAATTTAAGTTCATTTCAATACTAAACTTTATTTGGTTACTAAACATTAATCTCCACCTTATATATCTATTTTAATCAAATAGATAAGATTAAACACTAAATATATTTTCATCCTCTTTTTTTTAAACATTAATATCTCTTAAACCGTTAATCGTTATAAAAAAACACACACCGTTACAAACATCATTTAATTATCTTTCTATAGACATGCTATACAATATACTTTCGACAAAAAAAAAATTTCTTCATTTTTTTTCAGATTTTAAAAAATTATCATATATGATACTAATATCATATATGATGTAAATCATATACGATATAACATATCATATATGATAGAAACCAATACCATATATGATTAACATTGTTATCATATATGATGAAACAATATTATCATATATGATATTTCACGTAAATTTTAATAAGAAGAAAAAAACGATTTTTTTTTCGAAACTATATTATAGTGCATATTGGTAGAAAGGTAATTAAACACTCATCGCGATGGTATAATTATTTTCGTTTAACACTTAACGGTTTAAATATATTTAAATTATAAAAAATAAATAAAAAATAAAATATATTTAATCTCATCCATTAGATGGAAATGAGATGGATGGTGCCGATGAGTCCTCTCATATCCAAGAAAAAAAATATGATATCCAAAATAACTCTTCTCTAAAATTTATTATATACTTTTGATTAAAATTAAAAGAGAACTATTTTAAATATTAAGGAACTTATGTCTATCATTCATCTTTACATCATCTAATGAATAAGATTAAAAATGTTTAATTATTTTACCTACTTTTATAATTTAAATATCTTTTAAATCGTTAAGTATTAAACAAAGAAAAATATATCATCGTAATAAATATTTAATTAGCTTTCTATAGATATATACTAAGATATATTTTTAAAGAAAAAAAAAGTTTTTTTTTTCATTTTTAATTTGCATGAAATATCATATATGATAATAGTGTTTTATCATATATGATATTACTGCTAGCTTACAAATTATTATTGAATCATAATATGATAAGTTTTAGGCTAATAATTTGCACACTCTCAAAAATTATTTGCACACTCAAAATATTGGGTGTTTTGTCATTTATAAACTTACGGCACTTAACGAAGTGTCTAATTATTAAGGGTATAACTGTCACAACACACATAATTTAAGTGTGCAAATAACTATTTGGAATGTGCAAATCAACTCCTTAAGTTTTATCATATATGATACTAATGTTACATCATATATGATATTAGTATCATGTATGATACTTTTTGATAAAGAAAAAAAAGTGAATAAAAAACGATATTTTTTTTAAGTATATCATATAACATAGAAAGATAATTAAATGCCGGTCGTGATGTTATATTTTTTTTAGCATAACGATTAACGATTTAAAAAATATTAATGTTTGAAAAAATAATATAAAATAGGTTTTGTGTTTAATCTTAATCATTTGATTGATATGAATACGGAGGTGAATAACTGAATATTAGTCTCTTAGTATCCAAATAAAAAGTTTGGTATACAAATGAACTTAAATCTTAAAATTATTATTACAAATTTTAAATAAGATCGTGATCAGTGAGCTAAAAGTAAAAATATCATTATACTAAAAAGTAAATGAGATAAAATTTAGTAAATAAATTTTTATAAATTTTAAATAAGATTATGATCAATTAGCTAAAAGTAAAAATATCATTATACTAAAAAGTAAATGAGATAAAATTTAGTAAATAAATTTTTTAAAACTGTATGATTTTTGTCGAGAGAATAATTTTAGAACGGTTAAAATAGTAAATTGTAATAAAATTTCTTTCTTCGTTTCAAAAATACAATACACTTTTTTTTAATTTTCTTAAATTAATTATTCTTTTAAAAATAAATAAAAAAATTAAAACCAATATTTTTTTATTAACATCATTTGAAGTTATAATTTCAAATTTTAAAAAAGTTTTAAATTAACTAGTTAAACATAAAGGTAGTTTTATAAAAAAATAAGAAAAAATAATATAATTATGATTTTTTTTAATTATATATTCTTGGTAAATAATAATTCTAAAACGAATACTGTTTTATACCATTCGTAAATAAACAATGTTTTGAAACCGGGGGGAAAACCGGTTGACCTGGTTTCGGTCAAAAGAACGAGTCATATTGACCCGGATTTCATATTTTCGAAACCCGGGTCGACCCGCTAGGTTTGGGGTGACTCAGGTCAACCCGGTTCTCGAGACCCGGCTGGGTTTCGATTTTTTCGTTCTTTTAAAAAAGAAAAATATAAATTCACGTATTTGCGCTGAAATTTTATTTTTACATATTATATTAGTTGATAAACAATTTATATATTTAATATACGGGACCTTTTTTTGTTTTTATATAAGAGTATAATTTTTTGTTAATTATTAAAAATATAAAAAAAAATTTTTTTTTGAAAATTGGGTTAACCCAGGTCAACCCGAGTGATTCGACCGGGTCAATTTGAAACCCGGGTTTTGAAACATTGTAAATAAATTGATCGTTCAATTTCAAAGTTGGTACCACTAGTATGGATCCATGGATATGTTACAATGACTATACAATGATTAAAAATTATAAAATCATAAAATAATTAAAAATCTTTAGAAATAGTTCGCTTAAACAAACAACATTTTAAATTTTCACTAAAATCAATATGCAACGTCCGAACAAAATCATACAAAAAATTATTGTTATGATTCTTTTCTAAATTAAATTGAATTTAACTTTTTGGCACAGACGAAAAAATTGATTTAATTTAAAATAAGTTTTACTATTAACAATTATCTTGAGAGAAAAAATAAATAATTTTTTTCGTCTCAAAATTATTATTAACCGATAAGAAACATATAATTTAAAAAAAAATCATTATTATAATTGTCTTTCTCATACATTTTTAGGTTACTCGGCCTAGATGACTTGTAACTTGGGTTATTTGTGTTATCTTCTTATATAAGTTTATTATAGAGCTTATATATTATGTTTAAGATTTTTAAAGAATCCACACACTTAGTTTAATTAGTTATATAGGTTAATAATATCCTAGGAGGTAATAGGTTTAATTATAATTTCATGCTTTAAGAACTTGTACTTTGTGCATTAATTATTAGTAAATTAACTTGAAGTGAAAATATAGTCTTAGTATGATATTTAATTGAGTTTTATAATTAGTTACAAAAGATTAGACTATAATTCATTCTAAAATTGATTCTATGTGGTGATCCATACTATTATTTCATTTACTCGTACTTTACTTTAAATGGTTTGTACTAAGGGTGCGTTTGGTTTATTAGTGGTATTAGACTGGTGCGAGTGGTATCAACCCACTCACCGCCACGTCAGCTTTTTAACAAACTCTCCCAAACTCCCCACATGAGGTAATGTCACTCACCCAAACTCACTACAACTCACCTATCATACCTATTTTTTTATTATTTAAACACACCCCACTCACAAAAAACAACCAATAATAAACCTAACTCAAAAAATAAAAACACTTTGGACCCACACAAGTTAAACTCACCTAGGTGAGTTTGCCTCTGTTTTTTTTCCTTTGGAACACTAACTCGCGCGCGAGTTTTTTTTGGAGGGAATGGTACCCACTCGTGGGATACCTCCCACTCCCACCAGCCTTAGGATTCAAGGAATGGTTTGAATGATTTAGGAAAGGTTTGATAAAATATTAAGAGAGAGAAAAAAATATTATTTTATAGAATTATATTAATTTATTAAATTAACATTTAATTAAATTTTTTATATAAACAATTTTTTAAATAGAAAAATAAATATTAAAAGAAACTTATGGTTGGTAATTTATAAAAAATAAAGTGTTAGATCTTTGAGATAATTCCTACTCAATTGTAGTACTATGGGTTTTGTGGGCCCATCTTCCATTCAATTCCAAAAAAAGTTAAACCAAACAATTGTTTTTGTTGTTCAATCCAGTCCAACAGTGTGAAATACCCAAAACAAACGCTTCCTAAATGTTCTAGAATGAAATCTTTCTTCTAAATGATAGTTTATAACTTGTTCATAAACCTTGATTATTTATTCATAAGTATTGTACATTCATATTTCATAAATCTTAAGTTTACAACTCATTTATAGGATCTCTAGGTGTTCTTGGAAAATTTAGGGCATCATAATTATATTTGAGATGTTCTTATTCATAATATTCTTATTAGATTACTTTTAGAGCTAAAACTTGATATATACATTGTGTTTACAACATATAGGAATATGTTGAAATGACAGTTAAGGTTGTGAGAACCAATTCATCTTACCAAGTAAGGCATATAAGCAAAAATTTCCAGTGAATTTTCATATTCATACATTCATAACACATAACACATATGTGAAATTTGAGGATTGTCACGCTTAATATTTCTGATAAGGGGAGAAAATGTGATTTAATATGTGATTAACATGTAACACCCCATTTTGGAAATGGAAATATCACAGTAATTATGGCGTGTCATCAAAGCATACAAGGTAAAATGTCTAAACATTACTTGACCATAAAAAGGAAAATACCGGAATCAAACATCCGTAGTCCAAAAGTAAAGCTCATCACACACAAACATAGTATAATAAAGGAAAGGACTAAACAATGTCCAAAGCATAAGTATCATAAGAAAGGAAATGCATAATGTAAAGAAGGCTAGACAGCTTCCAGTCCATATGCACGTACTCTTAGTGTCTACGAGCGTCCCTGAGTACCTGCCGTTTTGGGAACATAGAAAAGGAAAACGGCTGAGCAAATACGCTCAGTGCATGGATGTACAATAAAGCATGAATAGGATAAGCATATAACATAATAACAGCGGAAGAAAACTAAGTCCCGAGTAACCTGGTTAAGTCTTGATAAAACTGGTTTTATAGTTTGAAAGTCTTATGTTTATCTTATAAAACTGTTTGTCATATTTTACCATAAGCCAATATAGGTCATGAAAATCCACCGTACATGAATAATTGGAGGGGTGACCTCATCATGCAAATTAGAGGGGATGCCTCTAATTTAATATACTAATTTTTGGGTAGGAGGGATCAGCTCCTTGTGAAGGATGCAAGGCACACACCACATTCACCATGTAATCCTGAATAAAAACATGTAACTAGGATGCACCCATACGCCCCACATGATAAATATAATATAAATGGCCAAAAGCTGAAGGGACGCCACGAGCAATCACTCCGCCGTGGTGAAGTCATAACATCGGTGCCTCTAATGTTATGGTTATGGTACCTCCATAACTAGATGAAACTGGTCATGCATGTATATGGCTATAGGTAATCTTAATTAAACATAAGCAATTCAAACACATAACTTATACTACGGGAAATAGTTGTCTGCATACGGGGAATCCTAATAAGTAAAGAATGTCCATACTGAAAGGACGGGAATCCGTACCTTATGTCCAGTGAACGAGAAAGACGAACTGCGAGAATCCTACTTCCGAATCACTAGTGCTACATAAATACGTACATGAATAAGTATCTGCTTACTAAATACATAGCTGGTTTTATGTCATGTCTTAGCTTATTTTAGGTGTTCTTACTATGGTCTACTGTTTTAACGCCTTAAACTGTATTAAATCTTATATTCTGTTTAATCTGATTAAGTATTTCTGGTATTTCATGTGTTATTATACTTACTGTGTAATAATAAGTAACTTTCCAAAAATAGCAGGTTTCCTAAAATAGAAAGTTTCCAAAAATAGAAAGTTTTCAATAATAGAAAGTTACCAAAAATAGAAAGTTTCCAAAAATAGAAAGTTTCCAGAAATAGATAAGTTTCTAAAAATAGAAAGTTTCCATAAATAGATTAGCTGCCTTAATTAAATAAGTTTCCATAAATAGATAGCTGCCTGAAATAAATAAGTTTCGAAAAATAGCTGGTTTCCATAAATAGATTAGCTGCCTTATTTAATTAAGTTTCTAAAAATAGAAAGTTTTCATAATTAGAAATAAGCTGGTTAAATAAGCTAAGTATATAAGCCTAAGTGTTTTTCATGATTATTTCTAAGTCATATGGTATATTGTATAGTTTAATAATTATTTCATGTAATTTAATTAAACTATAGGTTATAATATTTAATTAAAGTATAACATGTTTTTATATAAATAAGTTAAATACTTAGGCTAAAATATGTATTATTATGTACTAATAATATAACCTAAGTCATGTTAATTAATTAATTATATCCATGGTTTTAAAATAATTAATTAATTATAAGTCTTAAATATATAAATACTTAGGTTAAAATAATTGCATGATCATTAATAATTAAATAACCTAAGTCATGTTATTAAATTAATTACATCATTTTATTAATTTAATTTTTAACATAAGTTCATAAACATAAAAAAAACTAACATACACCATGAACCGGATCTAGGCTAAAAACATGAACCGGACATGAATCAACACCGTACCCCGAACCAACTCGGGGTACCCCGTGTTTCCCCTTGCTGCCGTGGGACCCACACGCACCAACCAAGACCATATGGTCTTGGTGGTGGTGGGCTTGGCAAACCGAAACCCCTTCGGGTTCGGTTGCAGCCTGCGGCCAAAACAAACACCCCTTAAAAACAACCCTTTGATTTAATTTAACTCCAAAACATGTTAGATCTATGATTAATTATTATGTTTTTATAAAAACATTACATGTTCATAATTAATAAAAAGATTAAATTAAAAGAAAAGGTTTAAAAAGGTTTTACCGAATTCGTGGATCAAGAGAACGAAGAACAAACACGATCAATCACTAGAATTCTGAGATCCAAGATCAAGAACCACCTTGTATGGTGTTCTTAGGGTGGCGGCACAAAGAGAAGGAGGAAGGATGGTTTTTTAGGTTTTTCTTAAAAATCTTCTGTAAGTTTATTTTGTGTAGTGTAAAAGTAAAAACCCCCTTTAGTAATTTTGACAAATGGGCTTGGCTCATTTGTCCTTGTTTGGCCGCGGGTAGGGACCCTACATGGGGTTCCCGTACCTTTTTCCGTGTCTCGTTATTTAGTTACTCGTTTGTGATTATTTATGTTCGTGTTTTAGATGTTCTCGTTACGTAAATACCGTGATCTAATATATTTAATTACGCTCGTAATAAATATATATACGTAATTAATAATAGTTCGTGTTTTAATTACGTTCATGATTTCATGATCGCATGTTCGTGATTAATTATTGTTAAATAATTATTACGTGATCGTGCATATAAAATACTTATCGTGTTCTAACACGTACGTAATACGTAAACTCCTAACACGTAATCGTAATCATGCTATATTAGGAAAGTTTTAACTAGTACGTACGATCCTAAGGGTACTATGCATGGTAAAAGCATGCGGGTTTTACAAGTCTTCCCCCCTAAAAGAATAATTCGTCCCCGAATTATAGATAAAGTAAACTGGAAAAGAAGAACATACCCGAATTTTAAAATATGAAATGAGGGTAAGAAGCCCGGATAGACTCCTCCGTTTCCCAAGTGGCTTCCCGCTCGGTATGATCCCTCCATAGAATTTTGACGAATGGAATCGTCTTCTTTCTCATGACTCGTTCTTGTCTGTCAAGAACTCGTTCGGGTTCTTCTATAAAAGTGAGATCTTCACGTATCTGTTCCAGTGGATACTGAACCATGTGAAGGGGATGATACTGGTACCCTCTGAGTAAGGACACATGAAACACATTGTGCACATGCGAAAGCTGCGAAGGTAACGCCAATCGGTAAGATACTTCACCGACTCGTTCAATGATATCAAACGGTCCGATGAAACGAGGACTGAGCTTCCCTTTAATCCCGAAGCGTCTAACACCACGTGCCGGCGAAACCTTAAGGAAGACGTGATCTCCTACGTTAAAATGTATATCCCTACGATGCTTATCGGCGTAACTCTTCTGACGTGACCGTGCCTCCTGAATCTTCTGCTTAGCTACTGCGATCTTCTCATTTGTCATCTCTATGATTTCCGGTCCTTCGAGTGTTCGCTCGCCAACCTGATCCTAACAGATTGGGGCGCGACACTTTCTGCCATACAACATCTCAAATGGGGCACATTTGATGCTTGCGTGCCAGCTGTTGTTGTATGCAAACTCCACCAAACAGATGTATTCACCCCAGTCACCCGTCCATTCCAACGCACATGACCTCAACATATCTTCCAATGTCTGAATGGTTCGCTTCGACTGTCCATCCGTTTGAGGATGAAAAGCCGTGCTAAGCTTAAGTTGTGTACCCCAAGCTTTCTGCAGACTTTTCCAAAAGCGCGAAGTGAATCGAGGATCTCTGTCTGAGACGATGCTGGATGGTGCACCGTGGAGTCTCATGATCTCTTTTCTATACGTATCTGCGAGTTTACTTACCGGATCTTCCTTGCAGATCGGTAAGAAATGAGCTGATTTGGTAAGTCGATCAACGATAACCCAAATTGTATCGTGCTTCCTTTTGGTAGGCGGAAGACCGGTAACAAAATCCATGGTGATTTTGTCCCACTTCCACTCTGGAATATCTAACAGTTGAAGGAGACCGCCAGATCGCTGATGCTCGATCTTAACCTGCTGGCAGGTAAGACATTTGGAGACGTAAGTGGCCACATCCTGTTTCATACCACTCCACCAAAAGTACTGCTTGATGTCATGGTACATCTTAGTCGAACCAGGATGTATCGAGAATGGGGAGCTATGAGCTTCAGCTAACAAAGCTTCCCAGAGTTCTTGGTCATCAGGAACACAAAGTCTAGTGCCATGCCATACGATACCATCTGCATCTACTCTGAATTCTGTCTGCTTCTCCAAATTCTGTACTATCGCCCAGATTTCTCCATCATCCTTCTGAGCTTCCTTGATCTTGGATAGTAACTCGGGTTCTACTCTAAGATTAGCCCAGTAACCGTGCTGTCCACGTACCATGATCTCGATGTCTAGTCTCTCCAAGTCTCTGATGATTTCCTCTTCGATTTTAATGCCGTTGATCATTCTGGACTTCTTGCTAAGAGCATCTGCTACTACATTTGCCTTTCCGGGATGATACTGAAGATTAATGTCATAATCCTTCAACAGCTCTAACCATCTCCTCTGCCTCATGTTCAATTCACGCTGAGTGAAGATATACTTCAAGCTCTTGTGGTCCGTGAAAATGTCACATGATTCTCCATATAAGTAGTGTCTCCATATCTTCAATGCAAACACGACTACGGCAAGTTCCAGATCGTGCGTGGGGTAATTTTCTTCATAACGCTTAAGCTGCCGTGAAGCGTACGCGATCACTTTCCCATGTTGCATGAGAACACATCCAATTCCCTTCCCCGATGCATCGCTGTAGATTTGAAATCCACCCGTACCAGATGGTAGAGTAAGAATAGGTGCAGATACTAGCTTCTGCTTCAGGTCTTCAAAGCTCTTCTCTCGATCTTCAGTCCAGACAAATTTATCCCCTTTCAGCATCAGTTTGGTCAATGGTAGTGCTAGGCGGGAAAAGTTCTCTACGAACCTACGGTAATAGCCAGCTAAGCCTAAGAAACTGCGGACTTCCGTCGCTGATGTCGGTCTTGGCCACTTAGTAATGGCCTCAACCTTCACTGGATCCATAGTGATTCCTTCTGCTGATACAATGTGACCTAAGAATGCCACCTTGTTTAACCAGAACTCACACTTGGAGAATTTAGCATACAGCTGCTTCTGGCGAAGAATCTGTAGTACTGTACGAAGATGGTCTTCGTGTTCCTCCTTGGACTTTGAGAAAATCAGGATGTCATCGATGAAAACAATGACGAATTTGTCCAGAAATTCATGGAAGATTCTGTTCATCAGATCCATGAACACTGTTGGAGCATTTGTCAGGCCAAATGGTATAACTACAAACTCGTAGTGGCCATAACGAGTACGAAAGGCAGTCTTAGCTATATCCTGCTCCTTGACCCGTAGCTGATGATAGCCTGACCTAAGATTAATCTTGGAGAAGTGTTTGGCCCCTTGGAGTTGGTCAAACAGATCGTCAATGCGTGGCAGTGGATATCTATTCAGAATGGTAATCTTGTTGAACTCGCGATAGTCTATGCAAAGATGCATACTGCCGTCTTTCTTCTTAACAAACAAGACCGGTGCGCCCCATGGAGATGCGCTCGGTCGAATGAAACCTCGTTCAATAAGTTCCTGCAGTTGATCCTTCAGCTCCTTCAGCTCTATGGGAGCCATGCGATAAGGAGCCTTGGAGATTGGTTCCGCTCCTGGAATCAGCTCGATACTGAATTCCACTTCTCATGCAGGTGGTATGCCCGGAAGTTCTGCTGGAAACACGTCTTGGAATTCCGACACTATTGGTTGATCCTGAATCGATGGAGACTCAGCATCCAGGTCGTGAACCGTAGCTAGATAACCCTCGCAGCCATGTGACAGTAGTGCACGCGCTTGCAGGGTGGATATGACTTGTATAGACCGTCCGGGTATGAACCCAATATGAATGTACTCTGGTGCATTCACATCACCGAAGATAACTCGATATGAATGGCAGTCTATGGTAGCATGATACTTGGATAGCCAATCCATGCCCAAAATCATGTCGAAGTCAGTCATGTCCAGCGGAAGTGCGTCGACAAGTCGAACCTTCATCAAATTCTAGGGGAAGACTCTTGTATACATGGATGATTAATACAGAGTCCCTCAAAGGCGTGGAAATAGTAAGCCTATTTTCTAGTGGCAAGGGAGGCATCCTAATGTTCTTAGCATAAGTAGTAGAAATAACCGAGTGAGTAGCACCCGTATCGAAAAGAACACATGCAGCGCGACCATACATATACAAGATTCCAGTGATGGTACCTGTAGACTTGTTGGCCTGGTCTCGAGATGTCGTGTAGACACGCCCGGCAGTAGGAGGCGGCTTGGTATCAGCATGTCCCGATGTACCCTCCATCTCGCCCTTACAGCAATCCTTCCTAATATGGCCAGGAAGACCACACTTGAAGCACGCATCAGTATTACGGCGACATGGTCCTGGGTGCCTACGGTGGCAAGTAGAACAAAGAGGATGAGTGTATCCTCCAGTAGGTGCTCTGGCTGGCTGAGGACCTGATAAAAACGTTTTACATAAGACATGATAGTTGGGTACAAAGGACAAAGCGGATAATCGTAAGATTGAATACCAGTGATAGCTGGACGGCTAGGCTGCGAACCTCTCTGGTTCTGGTCCCTACCGTTTCCATGGTTCCTGGTAGAAGTTTGATAAAGTGTCAGAATATGAGTTATAACATAAAACATAAGGAATTTCGTAAGTATTAGGACCTGCTGTTGTTGGAGTGCCCGGCGTTGTTACGGTAATTTTCATTACCGCCAAGCCTATCCGTAGCAGAACGGTCGTTAGTCTGACCGTTTCCCTTGGGTTGATGAGGCTGCTGCTGAGTAGCCGGCTGAGACCGGTCCCCAGTTTTCTGCCTGGAAGATACAGTTAAAGAGATGAATAATTGACATCTGGAAAGTATACGGATTGGTCACCGCTTGAATACGAATGTTTACCTCTTATCGGGTCTTTCAGCTTCCCCGAACTCATCCCTCTCCTGCAGCATCTCCAGTCTACGTGCTGCATCGGCCACTTGTGCTACCGTATCCAACGGAGCACCTGATAAGTTATTTGCAATCCTTGGATTAAGAGCCCAACGAAAATGTATTGCTTGTTCCTCAGTGGTGCCCGCAGCTTTTCTCAGGACACCAGTATAGCGAAGGAAACGTTGCATGAATCATTGTTGTCTTCGTCAGGTCGCTGTCTGAGGCTATAGTATTCCCTCATGAGCCGATTCCTTCCTTCTATGGGAAAGATGTTGGGCGGGGGAGGATAACCGTCGTTATGAAGAAGAGCGTCTTGCATCTCTACATCAACAACTACAAATATTGCCCAGATATTGTTTGCGTTTGCCATCTGACAGTATGACATAAAACGTATGATTAAACAGTTCAAAACATAAAATATAAATATATACATGAAAAAAAAATTATACTAAAATTTCACGAGAAAAAATTTATGCAAGAAAGTTTTATGTATGAATGCATGATGCAGTTTTATGAAAACTTTTGTATGCTCGAGAGTGAACGCCTCTGGTCAGTTCACCCAAAATAAAAACATAGCGAGGGGACGCCTATGGGTCGGTCCCAAATCTAAAAGTTTCGATAAAACACATGCGACTAAATAGGGCCAGTCCTGTACCAACCATTACTTAGTCAAAAACCCTGCAACAATGACATGTATATGTATGCTTAAAAAATGATGAATGCATGAAAACAACTGTCAGTTCTAGGAAGACCGTAGTGACTACCCACTAATCACAGGTCATATTTGAGAGCCTACAGGTCGAAGCCTTGGCTCTGATACCATAATTGTAACACCCCATTTTGGAAATGGAAATATCATAGTAATTATGGCGTGTCATCAAAGCTTACAAGGTAAAATGTCTAAACATTACTTGACCATAAAAAGGAAAATACCGGAATCAAACATCGGTAGTCCAAAAGTAAAGCTCATCACACACAAACATATTATAATAAAGGAAAGGACTAAACAATGTCCAAAGCATAAGTATCATAAGAAAGGAAATGCATAATGTAAAGAAGGCTAGACAGCTTCCAGTCCATATGCACGTACTCTTAGTGTCTACGAGCGTCCCTGAGTACCTGCCATTTTGGGAACATAGAAAAGGAAAACGGCTGAGCAAATACGCTCAGTGCACGGATGTACAATAAAGCATGAATATGATAAGCATATAACATAATAACAGCGGAAGAAAACTAAGTCCCGAGTAACCTGGTTAAGTCTTGATAAAACTGGTTTTATAGTTTGAAAGTCTTATGTTTATCTTATAAAACTGTATGTCATATTTTACCATTAGCCAATATAGGTCATGAAAATCCATCGTGCATGAATAATTGGAGGGGTAGGAGGGGATGCCTCTAATTTAATATACTGGTTTTTGGGTAGGAGGGATCAGCTCCTTGTGAAGGATGCAAGGCACACACCACATTCACCATGTAATCCTGAATAAAAACATGTAACTAGGATGCACCCATACGCCCCACATGATAAATATAATATAAATGGCCAAAAGCTGAAGGGATGCCACGAGCAATCACTCCGCCGTGGTGAAGTCATAACATCAGTGCCTCTAATGTTATGGTTATGGTACCTCCATAACTAGGTGAAACTGGTCATGCATGTATATGGCTATAGGTAATCTTAATTAAACATAAGCAATTCAAACACATAACTTATACTACGGGAAAACAATTGGCTGCATACGGGGAATCCTAATAAGGAAAGAATGTCCATACTGAAAGGACGGGAATCCGTACCTTATGTCCAGTGAACGAGAAAGACGAACTGCGAGAATCCTACTTCCGAATCACTAGTGCTACATAAATACTTACATGAATAAGTATCTGCTTACTAAATACATAGCTGGTTTTATGTCATGTCTTAGCTTATTTTAGGTGTTCTTACTATGTTCTACTGTTTTAACGCCTTAAACTGTATTAAATCTTATATTCTGTTTAATCTGATTAAGTATTTCTGGTATTTCATGTGTTATTATACTTACTGTGTAATAGTAAGTAACTTTCCAAAAATAGCAGGTTTCCTAAAATAGAAAGTTTCCAAAAATAGAAAGTTTCCAAAAATAGAAAGTTACCAAAAATAGAAAGTTTCCAAAAATAGAAAGTTTCCAAAAATAGAAAGTTTCCAAAATAGATTTACTGCTTAAAATAGATAAGTTTCTAAAAATAGAAAGTTTCCATAAATAGATTAGCTGCCTTATTTAAATAAGTTTCCATAAATAGATTAGCTGCCTGAAATAAATAAGTTTCTAAAAATAGCTGGTTTCCATAAATAGATTAGCTGCCTTATTTAATTAAGTTTCTAAAAATAGAAAGTTTCCATAATTAGAAATAAGCTGGTTAAATAAGCTAAGTATATAAGCCTAAGTGTTTTTCATGATTATTTCTAAGTCATATGGTATATTGTATAGTTTAATAATTATTTCATGTAATTTAATTAAACTATAGGTTATAATATTTAATTAAAGTATAAAATGTTTTTAATTAAATAAGTTAAATACTTAGGTTAAAATATGTATTATTATGTACTAATAATATAACCTAAGTCATGTTAATTAATTAATTATATCCATGGTTTTAAAATAATTAATTAATTATAAGCCTTAAATATATAAATACTTAGGTTAAAATAATTGCATGATCATTAATAATTAAATAACCTAAGTCATGTTATTAAATTAATTACATCATTTTATTAATTTAATTTTTAACATAAGTTCATAAACATAAAAAAACTAACATACACCATGAACCGGATCTAGGCTAAAAACATGAACCGGACATGAATCGACACCGTACCCCGAACCAACTCGGGGTACCTCGTGTTTCCCCTTGCTGCCCTGGGACCCACACGCACCAACCAAGACCATATGGTCTTGGTGGTGGTCGGCTTGGCAAACCGAAACCCCTTCGGGTTCGGTTGCAGCCTGCGGCCAAAACAAACACCCCTTAAAAACAACCCTTTGATTTAATTTAACTCCAAAACATGTTAGATCTATGATTAATTATTATGTTTTTATAAAAACATTACATGTTCATGATTAATAAAAAGATTAAATTAAAAGAAAAGGTTTAAAAAGGTTTTACCGAATTCGTGGATCAAGAGAACGAAGAACAAACACGATCAATCACTAGAATTCTGAGATCCAAGATCAAGAGCCACCTTGTATGGTGTTCTTAGGGTGGCGGCACAAAGAGAAGGAGGAAGGAGGGTTTTTTAGGTTTTTCTTAAAAATCTTCTGTAAGTTTATTTTGTGTAGTGTAAAAGTAAAAACCCCCTTTAGTAATTTTGACAAATGGACTTGGCCCATTTGTCCTTGTTTGGCCGCGGGTAGGGACCCCACATGGGGTTCCGTACCTTTTTTCGTGTCCCGTTATTTAGTTACTCGTTTGTGATTATTTATGTTCGTGTTTTAAATGTTCTCGTTACGTAAATACCGTGATCTAATATATTTAATTACGCTCGTAATAAATATATATACGTAATTAATAATAGTTCGTGTTTTAATTACGTTCATGATTTCATGATCGCATGTTCGTGATTAATTATTGTTAAATAATTATTACGTGATCGTGCATATAAAATACTTATCGTGTTCTAACACGTACGTAACACGTAAACTCCTAACACGTAATCGTAATCATGCTATATTAGGAAAGTTTTAACTAGTACGTACGATCCTAAGGGTACTATGCATGGTAAAAGCATGCGGGTTTTACAAACAAGTATTAGATGTTTCTAATCGCGATATCTACCCCACATGTACGAAATACGTTTTTGAATATCGATGCACATGTGTAAGGAGAGTAAATAGATTTACTAAATAAAACATTCAAGGTAGAAATGTTTTGATTTATATCACAAGTACCTTGATTGATTTTCAAATGGTTTTTTCATGGTGACTATATACATACCCAACAACCAATTAATTCACAAAAGGCTGATTGATTTTCAAATGGTTTTTGGATTGGCACAACTGGTTCTCTTCAATTCGGTTACCATCAGCGAATAAGGAGCTGTTGGAGGGAGTGTTTTACACTGCGTGGTTGAGTTTATGGAATTTCATAAACAAATGTGTTGTTCAGGATAATCCTCCCAGGTGGTCGATGCTTTTTGATGACTTAATTTTGTGCACGTTTAACTGGTGCCATAGTCGTTGTAATAGGAAGTTTAATTGGATCGAGTGGCTTAAAAACCCTCATTTAATTTCTTTGTAATTTTCTCTAGCACCTTGCTAGTTCAATAAAAGATGCAGTTCAAAAAAATATATAGCTAGAGCCAAAGAGATCTACCAAATGATATTCCATAGTTAGAAATAGATGTCCTTAGGAAAGATAGAGTTGTTTGTGAATGTGGAAGAATGTTGACTAATAACTTACGCTAGCACTAGAACAATTACAACAAGGTGCTATTGGTACGTCTTGGTAAGCATTGAAGGGTTTGATGAATGAAAAAGAAATATAATGACAAAGGATGAAAGAAATGCAACCCTCTTTAAACTTAGGCACAAGACATGGTTAATACATATGATATAAGAATCACAATGTTGATTGCTGATATTGAAGATACATCATGGATCCAGTGATGTAATGCATAATCCTTCCCAACTAACTCAAGTGTCTCTCAAAAGATATTTGTTATAATGTCACGAAGTTCAACACATTATTTGTCTACTTTTACACTTCGAGTAAGTAGGTATTGAAAAGGTGGCAATCAGCTCCAGCCTCCGACCACTAAAATCCAAAAGAGCACTTATTGAGTCTAAAGCCAAAAGAGATCACTATAAATCTCATTGGAACACTTTCATGATAACACTTGTTTTCACATTCAAAGAACACAAGGGTAATATAAATATAGACACTTACGCAAAATATTCATGATCTTGCAAGAAAATTTTCGAGTGATACTCTTAATGTATTCAGAATGACGAATGAAAATCCTTTTAGTGTTAACATCAAACAATAGTAAGGTAGGTGACATGCAAGATTCTATATGAATCAAACTTTTGTAATCTAGAAAGCAACAATGAGGTTCTAAATGAATCAAACTCTTTAAGGATTTGAATTGATGACCATAATCATGCGGATATTATCCAACTAATTCACTATTACCGTCGCATTCTACTTTGAGACTGTCGGGTAACGAGAACAGGCTAGTACAATCGTGAAACCATGTCACGTAAACCCTTATTTGAGTCTACATGATCACAATTACTATATCTGATACCGTTAAACGGTCCTCAGAAAACCAGAGGCTAACGCTACCTAATTAGGATGAAAGAGAAAGCCATATTCGTTTGTATCTATGTTTTGTTGTTAACTGTCTTATGCAGTTTACTATCCCGAGTCGTCACCACATGCTCATGCTAAATGTTAAATACTTCAAGAAATCAAGAATATAAAGATAAATACTTCCACTATGTTCAAATATGACAACATATTCCTATACGCAATCAAGATATAAAGGAAGATTGTTAAAAGCTTTCAAGAAATCTCAAGAAGTATTAGCATGGTGGTCTTGAACATTCAAGACACAAGCTAAGCAAGACAAATAGAATTAAGATCACAAGATTATCTATACATTATGAATCAAGCTCATAGATCACCACAAGTTCAAGCTATGAAGATCAAAATAAAACGAAGACTACGAGTTGAAGATTATTAGAATAATATGATAAGAATTATGAGTATAGATCTAGAATTACCTCCCTTAAGGGAGATTGTTAGAAATAAGAAAAGTCTCGGTTACTCTTAGATATATATCGTTTTATAGCTCATTGTCGGTTTCATTTAATGTGACATGCTCGACTAGTGTTAGTCCGTTAAAGGCTTGGTGTAAGCACATTAGGGTTTAACTCTAACATGTGGAAGAGGGTTGGTTGCTTATCATTTATATTAAATACTTTTTCTCTCAAAATTAACCAAACTTTCCACATTCTATCTCTAGAATCGGCTATGACCAAATTTAGTAGTATGTTGACGATTTGATATATCATACACTTTGTCATAGTCTTCATACTACCTAGCTTTCGTAGGTTGATATCCATTTAAGTGTTTTACTATGTGTGATTCACCAATAAGAGCCTTGTAATAGTCTGCATATTACGTTACTTGTGTGTTGTTAGATTTGGTTATCACGTAGATAGTGGTCTTGACAAACTTGTTGTCGAGTTAGGAAATACTTACATATTTCACTACAAGGTGTGACGAGTAACGAGATTAGAGGGAGCATGCCACGGAGTAGTGCATGATTAAGTTAACATGTTTTTTACCATACGAGTTTCTCACAATTTACTTTCTTTACATTTAGATTAGATAAGTATTTTAGTTAAACACCTCACTATAGACTAGTGATTTTACTTTCTTTCATAAAATAAAAGAATAAAAAAGTTAATATTCCCTCAACCTCTAGAACTTTGCGACATTCGGTTCGAACCTACCCACACCATTCTCTTAGAGAAATATAGTATCCCCCGAGTCTTTCCTATACTACTCTAAAACGGTTAAATACACTGCCGAGGACTTGTAAAGCTTTCCATAATACAATAACTAGCATCAAGTTTTTGACGTTGATGTCGGGGAATAGTCTAGGTTTTGTGTTCGATTTAGCTTATGTCTACTCACTAGATTCCTATCAAGTGAGATCTATCCGTAGTTTAACTTAGCTTTCTCGTTATCTATGTATTATGTAACACCCCCATTTTAACTTTACGCAGCGAAATATTGATCTGGGTATTACTTCATAGTTCACAAGTCATAATAATAGAAATAACTCAAAAGAGTGACAAAATCAACTTTCTTTACATATTATTGAAAAATCAGAGTTTTACACTATAAGGTTCCCAAAAATTTAGAATAATTACAGTCTTGTGCCTCTTTATGCCATCCTCATGCTGCTCCATTCTAACAATCTTTAAAACCTAAGATATATGCTTAAAATCAACACAATGATTGAGTGAATTCGTAGGTTTAAAATTATTTTAAAATACAAGATCCTTTTCCTAAGCTACGTTACTATTCGCCCACATAAAATAATCTATTATTATTGCACTAGCTCATGCACCGCTACTAGACATACCGGAACCCAACAAATTGCCCTTACGTAGGCAGAGTGCTAAACTCATGTATTAGCAAAATAAAGTGTATCCGTTTAGCCTAGGTCAGAGCCATCAGCATTCCAGCAAGTACGACTTGCCCAGATAGGGGATGTCAGTCCCCAAATAGTACTATTCATAATATTAGCATTCATTAAATGATTAACGGCCATGATTAAATAGGGACTTTCAAAGGCAGCAGTAATTCTAGTGTCAATAATCATATTTGAGAAGCATACCAAAAATACTTGTATTCTATTTTAACATACATCCCCCTCACGGGTTTTCAAATCATTTAATAATTAGATCTAGTGAGGTTATGAACTCACTTGGGATCCATAGAGTATGAGCTATAACAAATTTATTTCATTCACAGGTAAACATCTTGATCATTTAAACCACAACTTGGTCTCATAAACAACAACTTGATCTCACATAAACCTGGATTAATACTTTGTGTATAGTATCAAATCTTTTAATCTTTTATTCAATTTCCTTATGTATTGGTTATATTTTATTTATTTGATATTTGGTTGTAATTCTAGCACCATTGTTCGGGCCATCATACTTAGGAGCCATTCTATAAACGTTTGAGGAGCGAGTGCACTTTAAATCGTAAACCCAACCATTCAGTCAGAACGTAATATCGAGATGGAACATCTTTGTACAAAGCTTCCTACTAACATGATACTTTCATTACTTCCTAATATTCTTAATTAATATTCTTTATTTTCAAATTTGGCAAAATTAGTCGTTTTGGTTTATACTTTGGCTTAATTACACTTTTAACCCCTTAAGTATATAGTTTTAGTATTTGCATTTTAAACCTTCAATATTTAACCTTAGGACCTCAAAATTTCCAATATTTATTATTATATATTTTACTTTCATAAAATGACACTTTTGGCCCAAAATGTTAAATTGTTTCAGAAATGACAGTTTTAGTCCCTATACTTGTAAAAATCACATACCAACCTCAAAAATGGACCAAATGATCTAGGATTTTAGAACAAAGTTTCAAAACATATTTATAATCATAATAACAACATTTATTCAGAATTATAACTTTTGAAATGGGTTTTTGATTATTATTTAATATAAATTACAAAACTAGGGTTTTAAGACATCTTTAACTTATAACTTTCATTTAAAATGACCAAATGGCTTAATTCTTTTTAGATTATCTTTCTAACATAATTGCGGCGTTATAAAAACTCTAATAATTCATTATAACAAGATCAAAGTATAGATAAGATAGAAATTACCTAGGATGCTCCAAAATGGCTCATAATGGCTTCTTATGAGTACTCCTTATGGCTCCTGGTCTTGGGATATGTCGTAGGACGTATATATAAGTGGAAATAGAGAATAAGTAGGAGGTTAAGATAAAATGGGGTGCAAGTTCTAACAATGCCTATTCGTCCCTATTTATAGTGTTTTCAACACTTAGGCTCCAAGTTCTTGCTATGAACGTGTATGATGGATAACTTAGTGACTACGGGTGCCTAGGGAAGGTCTATGCACGTTTGTAGGAGCTCGGTTCATGTTAATATTAGTTTTGTGGCTAAAAACATATCACAACAAGGTATACATTTGAATGGTGATGTGTAGCACACAAGTAGGCGATGCACCTATTTGTAAAGGCTTGGAAAATATCTTACAACATGTAAAATATCGGGTCCTAAATTAGGGCTTGTAACTTTGTAATTTTGGTGATTACAAGTGTAGGAATGTTATTAGTGATGGATTAGGGTTTCATTAGGGTATATACATTGTGTTTAATAGATTTAGGTCCTTGGTTTGAAGTTTAACAAAGGTTTGATGTGAAAATGAGAAGAAAACTTAGGCGGGTTAGGGTTTCAAATGATTTATGGTTAAGTCTTAGTAAAAGTGATTATCCTTCAATTAGATACTGATATAAACTCAATTTATACATCCTACATTGTCCTTGATGTGTTCATGAAGTCCCTACTTTGGTTTTATTAAGTTATTTTAAGTAAACATGTCTAAATGGTGAAAATACTCATTATGACCTAATTTACAAGTGATATGAGTAAAATCTCATATCAATTATAATATATAAGGTCCTAAAGCACAAGGAAAACACCAAGTTTTAATGTGATAAAACAGAATTATGTGGTATTCTTTGTTGTTTGTGATTGTGTAGGTAAAATAATACGATTTGGTGCAAACACGGATTCTAAGGCATGATTATGAAGAAAAAGACAAAAGAAGGACCTATTTTGACAAGTATCCAAATTAAAGGGCTTTACAAGAATATTCAAGAAGATAAAGGGCTATATATGACAACTCAAGAAAGTCAAGAAAGTCAAAGATGTCAAGTTAACAAAGTCAAAGGGCTAAATATGTTGATTCTACAAATAAATAACATGAAATATGAAAGCTGCCAAAGTTGGAGGGTTAAAACTCCCAATTTGGAAATTAAAATCAAGCATGATCCATGTGAAGCCAACTCAACCAATCAGAATCAAGGAAATGTGATACTTAGATTGCCAGCTAGAGCTCATTAAATGATGGAAGAGAAAGATCAAAACAGTGTCACACACTTTGACTTTTTATCCAATCAAATCCCTCCATCTCATAACTATCACTGTTACTTTGGATATCAATCCGCGTGACTATTATTAGACCATTCCCATCATGCCATGTGGCTAGCTCAAGCCCATATCGCAGAGGACGCTAGAGGCAATGTCACAAGAAACTTTCTACATGAAAGCTGATCATTAAGCCAAGACGAACACACCCCAGCTACTCAATTACAATGAAATCAAGTGAATAAATAAATCCCAATTCCATCAAAAACACATCAAGAACAATTGACAGAATTGTGACACATGGCAGCATATGATTGGAGCAGACACGTCATGGACCTCAACTTCAGTTTACTCTTTGTCTATAAATACCTAGATAACTCTCATTTGTTTTAATGTAGAAAGTGTGTAATTTCACACACATAACTTAAACACTCTCTCAATTCTTCGATTCATAGTTTAACAGCTTTAGAGTGTCTCCTAAAGTTTGTTATTAGTTAGTTGTAACAGATGCAACAACTTTTCTGCCATTAATAAAACTTCACATTCATACTTCACTCTACTTCTCAATTTCCTTTACTATCCTACTGTTCTACCAAGTATCCATGGATTCTGTTATGCAATCTTGAATAACAGAATTTGTTAAGTGATTTGCAAGCTTTGTTTGATCAAGATTGTTGCAGTTGATAGCTCAGATATCTAGTTCTTACCTTTTTACCAAGTCAGATAACAAATAGAATGATGATGGTGATTCATGGCGTTGTTTGATGTTCTTGGTGTTTGTTAGTGTTGATTTGTTACTGATTAAGAGACTTCAACACTCTCTTCTCCATCAAAGGAGGCATCTAACTAAAAAGTACTCATTTTGTTTTCAAATTCCACTTAAAACAACTTTAAATGCTCAATTCAGTTCCATAGTGTAATATTGCTTGATCTTGCCTGCTATCTGTCATATTTGACTTGCTTAACCAGATTTTGAAGTTTATGATGTTGTTCCATTAGTATAACTTGTAATTCCTTTGTTAATTCTTGAGTTTTTAGCTTTAAGGACTGTCTGGCTTAAGCCTTATTGGGTAAATTAGTTAGTGAATTGGTGAAATACTGGTTTGCATTCAATTGGTAACTGATATAAAGCATTTGTACCAAATTTCAAGTCAAAACCTTTGGTCAAACAAGCAAATGACCACATAAAAGTTTAGGTCAGACTAATCTTGTTAAAACAGCCATTTTCATTTACTCATTACTTGCTCATATTTGAGAGTTAGGATATGAATTTTAGCTCTCTGGATAGCTTATCATATGAGGTTTAAGAACCTATCAAGCATTAAGCCTCTAGTTCACTGTAGAATAAGTTGTGCTTAACCAAAGTTCTCTATGATCAAATAGCTTATTTGACTAGACTGATTTTCATTTCTCACTGATTTACTTCATAAACTTAGCCAATTTCTTTCACAATTCAGTTAACAAATTGATAAAAAAGAGATTTAAGCTTGGTCAACTTTTGGTCAACAAAAGTAAACGAAAGTCAACATAAGCCCAATTTTGGTTTATTTTAATTTAAGGCTTATTTTGTTGATGAATTTTGAAAATTCTTGGACATGTCTTAATATATTGAGCTTATAGAAGTTTTCTGTGAGTTTCAGTCAAAGTGCTTATTTAAAACTGCTTATCTCTTAAAAAGAGCTTATTTAAAAAAGCTATAATATGTTTTAGATCATTTTAGCTTATTTCCTTCTTCATACCTAGCTTATTTTCGATTCTGAATCTTTTAAAATTGGTTTCAGCTTATTTGATCAACTAGAACTCAAGATATAGCTTAATCATGACTTAGCCCGTTTTTAGTATTAAATTTCTTAAAAATTGCACTTAGGTCCCTGGAATAGTTAGACTTGTTTAAATCTGGTAATTAGTTATAAGTTGTTAGGGTTTGTTGTTTAGTCCTCATAGTTTATTAGGATTGTTATATTTTGTTACAAGTTTTGTTAGTTTGTTATTTTTGGCATTTAGTTTGCATATTTTATATTTTCAGTCCTTGAAGTTTACAAGTTTTCATAATTAGCACTTGTACTTTCTAAACTTTACATTTTGGCATTTTATACATTGTTGCGCTTAGTTTACTTGTACATTGTGCTTACTTGTTTGTACGTGCAATGTGTTTTTAATGTAATACGTATATGTAGGTGATAATATTTTTACTCTTTTGACTGCTCTGTGAAAATTAGACATAGATTACTAAAATAATACTTTTACAACCAAAAATGACTACGTGGCTTAATTGATATCGATTAATCAATTTGTAAAGACACCTAGAGAAAAACGAACCTTAAAAAGTGAAATATTAAATGGCGCCGTTGCCGGTTCTTTGTGTGGAGATTGACGGCTGATTGAGAGTTACATATTGGATTTTGGGATCCGTTCATTTGTGAACGTTCCTTTTTAAATCAAAAACATAAAAAAATAAAAAAAAATCAAAGAGATAAAAATATAAAAAAAAATCACAAAAATCAATTGTTTCCTAAGAATTGAACAAAAAAAAGTAATATTTTTCCTAAAAGATTACATCAAAAATATATTGTATATATTGTATTCACTTGTTTTTACGTACTTATTATATTTTCTTAAAAATCAAATAAATACAAAAATATTTTCCTTTATAGTATTATATGTAAATAAATATACGTAGACACGAATTTTAATACACACTATTCCATAAGTATTGCCTTGGCAATACACCGTATTTGGGGGTGTTCCGGTCCCATATACGTGTATCGATCAAAGAAAATAAAGGCAAAAATAGATAAATACTTTCAATAAGCACGAATTTGATAAATACGAACTATACGGTGAATAGAAAGGCGACTTTGCTATAAAATGCAAGCCTAAGGGAAGTTAGGTACTTAAGTGCTTCGCGCCACCTCATCCCCCCCGTTCACTTGTGAGTATTTTGAGAAAAAAAGGCTTGTTGAGGGTTTTGCCGCCTAAGTAGTATTACATATCTATATATTTTTTTGTGATTTTTATATTGAACCTCGAAGGAGATAATCTCTTCTCTTCCAAAGTCGACCGAGAGCTCCTCTCTAATTCCTCGTGTTTAGTTGTATGCGCACTCGAGCACGTGCACACATACCAAGTGGTGTACCTCATCCTCCCAAGAGGAAGAATAAGAACAAAGTCGTCCCTCAAGCTGATCACGAGCATCGCGCTTTCGACAACTTAAATGAAGCCATGGATCAACGTCCATTGATTGAGATTCTCCAATCTAACGTGGATGGGAATGCGGATGCCATAGTCATTCCCGAGATAGCCGCTAATAATTTTGAACTTAAGACATGTGTGATACGAATGGTTTCCACTATACCTTTCCTAGGTAGACCTATGGATGACCCCCATGATCATATCAAGAGATTCTTATCCATTTGTAACACTATCAAATATAATCGGGTGCCTCAAGAGGCGGTTAAGTTGATGTTATTCCCTTTCTCTTTAGAGGGGAATGCTAGGATTTGGCTAGATAAGCAACCATCTAGTAGCATTCTCACTTGGGAGGACTTAAAGAAGAAATTTGTGAACAAGTTCTTTCCACCTTCACGAACCACCACATTAAGGAATCAAATCATAGGCTTCCAACAAAAGAAAGATCAAACCTTTAGTGAGGCTTGGGATGAATTCAAAGAGTTATTAAGAAAGTGCCCTAACCATGGTTTTGACCAAGTCCACCAAATCAATACTTACTACAATGGTTTGAGACCACACCATCAAGATTCCCTTAACTCGGCCGCGGGTGGTAACATTCTTGCTAAGTCTATCCAAGAGGCATGAGATATCATGAGACAAAATCCATGGTCCAAAGTAATAGGGATAGGGAAGAGGTGGTACATGTTGTGCAAGGTGTGCTACTCAATCAATTTATGATCAATTACTTCAAAAGATTCACCAATCTCATGATATGTTTCAAGAGTTTATGAAAATTCAATTGAGCAACTCTTCTACCAACAGTGTTAATGCCATCACTCTTTAATGTGAAACATGTGGAGGCCCTCATTCATACTTGAATTGTGATAAAGTGCAAAACTATCAAGGAGAATGTTATGCTTACAATGATGATGGAAGGGCACATTTCAAACCAAACATCAATCCTAATCACCTTTCTTAAAAATCCAACAATTACCTTGCTCCACCGGGTTTTCCTCCCCATCCACCCACCCAAACCCAAGGAAACAATCAACTAATACTTAATAGAAACCAAGCACCAAGAGGGAATTTTCAAGGGCATAATAACAATAGGGGTCCAAACAACTTTCAAGGACAAAACCAAGGGAATAACTTTCATGGTAATAACCAAGGTTTTCATAATCCACCTCCATTTCAAAACCAAGGTTTTAATCAAGGAAATATGCAAACACCTCCCATGGATTTGATTCTTTAAAAGCTTAATGATCATGAAAGGCAAATAAGGGAAATGCAAGAGGAGACAAATAAGAAGTTTATGTTTCTCTTAAACCAAAGGCCTCAAGGAGCTTTACCCTCAAACACCCAAACCAACCCTCGTTCTAATGTTAATGCCATTACTAAAAGGAGTGGGAAAACCACCATGGGACCTTCCATTTCTCCACCATCAAAGGGGGAACAAGACCCGAAGATAACAATGAGTAATCCTACTCCCCTTTCGGTGACTCCTCCCACGGTCCCTCCTTGTTACATTCCACCATTAACCGTTGAAGCTTTTGTATACGAGTCCTAATATGGGAAAGTCTACAATGCCAAAGATAAGAAGAGTTCTTGTCAAACTTTCTCTTCTTATTCATGCTAAAGACAGATTTATTATTCTTGGATTCATTATCATGCATGTCTATTTCAAACACACCATTCACAAAAATTTCATTAAAATAGAAAATACCATCTTTCCAAACAGAAATTCCATTATTATCAGTCGTGTGAACGAATCCATTATTTAACAAACAAGAAAAGGAAATAACACCCCTAACAATTGTAGGTGCATAATGACAATCATTTAAAATCAGTACTAAACCTGAAGGTAAAACTAGATTAAATGTTCCTATAGCTTCAACCGCTGCTTGTGCGCCATTGCCCACTTGCAGAAATTGTTTCCCATAGGAAAGCTTCCTTTCCAGATTAAATCCCTGTAGCGTATTACAAATGTTAATACCGCATCCCGTATCATATACCCAGGAATTTAATTTGTATGTTAAATTGAACAATTCATTCATAAATAAAGTACCTGAAGCTGCAGCGCTCTGCTCAGACTTCTTATTTATTTCTCGCAACTCTTCGGGGTAAAGAGGGAAATTACTCTTTCAGTAACCACTTGCCTTGCAATGGTGACAAGTCTCATCCTTCTGAGATCTACTCTTCTTGACAAAGTTCTACTTAGGTTTCAAATAAGTCGCAACTTGCTTGCCCTTATCACCCTTGCCTTTGCCCTCCTTGTTCGCTTGCGGTTTTGGCTTACTCACTCTACCCTTTTGTATGGTTAGTACAAAAGGCTTAGAAGTAGATGCCTTGTCTTTTAACCCTTTTCATAGTCAATGAGCATTGCATGCAAATCATTATCTGTCTTCCCCGTGCAATGCATATTATAGTTTCGAACAAAATCATTGAAGTCCTTGTTAAGGGACCTATTGATCAAATTGATAACCATATTATGATCATAGGGTTGTCCTAGTGCAATGAGTTGTTCCATATAACCCCCATCTCCATATAATGGGAACTTACAGACTTTACTGGAGCTTGCTTGCAGCTATGCAAAGCATCTATAAATCGTAGATCTCCACAGCTTGTGGCTTTTCGAACATAGCCTTGAGCTCATCAAGCATTCGCTTTGGTGGAAACAACTCATACTTCTGTTGAAGTGGAGGACCCATTTTACCTAGCATTAAGCAAGCCACCTCAGAGTGCTTTTTAACATTTGCAACATGTTCAAGCCTTTGTGCATCAGATGCTACTTCATCAAGATCCTCCGGATAGGGAGTAGTCAAGATATCAATAGTACCCGTTGCTCTCAATACAATTCTTAGTGAGCGATACCAATCATTAAAGTTTGGGCCAGTAAGTTTGGGACGTTCAAAGAATGCCTTGAACGCAAAACTTATAGTGTTATTGGTGGGTTGAGCCATTTCTACAGAAATAAGTTCAAATATTAGTATTTTCAATAACAAAATACTTTCAAGAAAATAAAATTACCCTGGTATAAAAACCATATTATTTTCCTTGAATTCTAGAACTATATTGACATAGATCCATTACATCAGTTGATCTGCTAGTAATGAATGTACTGAATGTAGCGACTTGTCGAACAATTTAATTGACAAACAATTTCCAATTTCTAGATTTTTAAGGGATTTACATTGCCAAAAACGTTTTGCATTGTAAACATGTTTTATCCCTTCTGAAAGCCTTAAGTTTCCAGATCTCACTGAGTAACTTAATTAAGTCGTCTAATTTGAGTAACGTAAAACAATCATACGAATTCTTATTCTATGAAAGTTTTCTCTCCATTACAACATCACCCAAAAATCTCATTTGATGACGTAGTAATTTCAAGTGTTCGTCAATTAGGAGCATTTGACTTAAATTTTAAGGGAATAAATTTTGATGTCAAAAATCAATGTATGGAGAAGCATGCATACAACTCCATAGCATAAGTTTAATAAAACATTTAGTAAACTTTTCCACGAGACTAAATTTCTACATAAATTATGTTGAGGTATTGGTTAAACCAATTAAAGAATTTACCCACAACTATTCACAACGTACTTTTGCTAGAACTCGGCTATGCACAAAGCAATACCCTTATTCATTGTGTTTCAGATGTGAATTTGTGGTAAATCACCCTTAAGATATTAAAATTCAATTAATAATCGTAGGTAATTTCATCTTGACGCACAGACGAGCCGGGAATTTGGTCAGCGACTAATGGCATAACACCTCTTTCCTTAACCGGGTACATGACCAGCGGTGCGTTAAACCCACTTTATAGTTTGTCAAAAGGAGTAGGCCGTTAGATTATTATTGCAATTCACCACTCAACATAATCTTATGTAATTTAAATCTCTAATAAATTATTATTTTAATATGATTTAGTTTATATTATTTCTTTAAAAAAAACCTTGTTTACAATAATTCAATAATTTTTAATATAAAAATGTAAAAAAAACTAAATCATAAACACATAATAACAATTTATATGTGCAATAAATAAATCAAATAGCCACATGCATACAATTTATTGAATAGTCATCAAATCTAGGTCTTTATATTCATATAAAAGTCTTCACTAATTCAAGATTTACTGAATCAAATAATCACGTAGCACATAAAATCATATATCCATATAATTTTACGATCCATGAAAATATGCACGTTATCATGGATTCTCTCATAAATCTTAACAATTAAATCTCTTTGGATCGTAACCATACATGACATAACAATTAATCATGCAATTTAATCTAAAATTATCCCACATGTAATTTAGGGTTTTAAAACAATTTTTTTTATAAAAATTTGGCCAAAACCCTAGTTTTTAAAAAACAAAACCCTAATTTTAAGAAAACCTAAAAAACATGTAGTTTCAACTCAAACAATTATGTTGGAGATACATTTTTATGTATTTAGGAAGGATCGTCACTCCAACAATATACATCTAGTATGGGCTCGTGATCTAGTATGTAATAGTATAACCCACAAAGCCCACGTGTAGGGTGGGCTATATATACCCCCTCATAGCATGTTAGGAGGGGGTTATTGGTTCTCACATTTCACACACATCTAATCTAATATTCTCTCTTTCTCTCAAGCCTCTCTATCTACTTTCTCTCTCTAGTTCTTCATCTATCTCTCTATCTTTAGATCATTCCATAGTTAGATAATCCAAGGATTACGATAAACTAACATTTGGTATCAAGAGCCATGGGATGATTGTATTGTTTATGTGTTTGTGTTCTTGATTTTCGTGTCCATTTTGATTCAAAATCATTCGATTCAATTTTTTTTTAAATTTTTTTATGGTTTTTTCTTGATACAAATCATCTACATAGTTGTGGTAGAGATTTGATATATTTACTTTGGCTAAAAACACAATTTTTTTGGGTGTTTGGATCATTTTTTGGCTTAAAATATCGAATTGGGTGAGTTTTATCCGAGAAAAGTGGAAGCTGGGATTCTGTTCGTACTATTGAGACACAAAATTCATCGCAATGTCATTAGGGTTTTGATATTGCGAAATTTTTGCGATAGACATTGCGACGTGTTACTAGGGTTTTGATATTGCGACACTTTTTGCGATAGACATTGCGACGTGTCATTAGGGTTTTGATATTGCGACACTTTTTGCGATAGACAATGCGACATGTGATATTGTGACAGGTGACATTGCGACACGTAACATTGCGACAGGTGACTTTGTGATAGGAGACATTGCGATAGGTTGACATTGCGACACATTAACATTGAAATAAGATTGTAACATTGAGAAATCTTTGCAAAATTACTCCGTAAAAATTTCGTGAGTTTTTTTGTTTGCCTTGGAGTTTTTTTGGTTTATCGAGCACATATTTTAAGGGATTTCAACATTTTTCTCGACATCTACACACGACAACAAACACAATTACTTTCTTTCATTGTTCGATCGACAAGTAATCCTTATATTCATCTTCACATCAAACTTCAATGGATTTGTTAAATTCGACATATCGAGAGGGAGAATTGTAGAAGATGCAAGAAGAAGCAAGACAAAAATGTCAGGTCTCATTTAGACAATTTGAATGTCATCTCTACGAGCTTACCAAGATAGAATATGGACCATCCTTTGTGGCAGTCTTTGGTCAAGATGCTCCTTTCTTCATGGATGCTATGATGATAAACTTGGATATTCTTCAGCAGCAACTTGACAAAGAAAACTTTAATCACATCGAATCCGTATCTGCACTTCAAGTTCTTTTGCAACAATTTTCGACCTTTCTTCAATTCGATGTTGTCAAGAAAGAAAATTCAGTGCTTTGTCAGTCATTCCTTGAAGACATGCATACCGAGATTCAAGACTTCCGTGGTACTTTGTCCAAATGCCTGACCTCTCTTACACATTTGTTTCAAGAACGATCACGACTTCAAATTGCCTATGATATTGGGAGCAAGAAAATCCGATGCAGATGCCAGAGGAAACTAATGGTCATACAGATGACTCAAAAGAGACCGCTTTGGTTAATAATGATAGCAGTGTCATAAATTCACGTCAAAGCATGCATGACGAAGAGCCAATAGTTGGGGTACAATTCAATACTGTATCTAACAATGATTTACAGCATGTTGAGCATTCTAAACCTACCTATGCCGAACACGGGATGGAAAAGGGTGATAGCAATACCACTTCTGATTCATCCGATGTGAGTCATAATGGAGGAGAAAGTGATCAAAATGCTAAAAATCATGATATATGCCTTATGACTGCTTCTTTAACCACTTCTACTTCTAGGATTGAAGAGCTTGAAACGATCATAGCTCAACAATCAAAAGAGCTTGAGGATGCCAAAATTGAAGTTTAAAAGAAAACGGATAAATTTGAAAAGTATTTTTAAAAAATTGAAAATTCAAACGTTGTTCTTGAACGCAAATTAAATCAAAAAATTCAAGATTTTAAAACCGAAAAAGATAATTTTGTGAAACAAATTACTTTACTAGAATCTAAATTGGCATCCCAAGATATCATGCAAAAAGAAAATGGGACCTTAAAACAACGTTATAATGAGTTAAATAATTCTATCGTAGAGATGAGGTCTAAAACTCTAGAGTCAACGACCTTGTTAACTAATGAAACTGTTGATTTAAAGGCTCAGGTTCAGAAAAAGGTTTTTGCTATAGCTGCTCTGAAAAACGAGCTAAGGAAAATTAAGGGCACTAGTGTGGACACTAAGCTTGAAAAACCATCAATCTTGGGGAAATCGCCTAAAAATCAGTCCGTTCAACAACCGACTGCATTTAGATCTGAGCGACCAAAATCCTCGAGACCGCAGTTTGCCTCCCAAGTTGATATGGTTCATCTTTCTAGACCATTTACTCCACTATCTAGGCCTAATGTGATCAAATCAGCCTATGCAAAATCTACAAACAAGACTGCTACTAGTGATTCTAGGTATAGTTCTAAGAATATACCACAACATAGGTCGAATAGCATGCCTAATAATCACTATGTAGATGCATATAAGAAAATGACAAGCAAGAACTAGGATCTCTAGATCTCATTTGGACTACAAACACGGTGTTTGTTCCGTATGCATGAAGATTGTCTTCACGACAAATCATGCGGCTTGTGTCACTAAAGTCTTGAATAAGCTGAAATCAAGTGCTAAAAGAGGTATTCGTAAAGGAAATAGGTTTTTTACCGCTAAGTCTTCCGCTATGCATAAGAAAACCATGTCGCCTAGATCTAATTTTAGGTGGCAACCCACGGGTAGGATTATCAAATCAGTTAATCTTCAATGGGTTCCTACAGGAAGGATGTTTCCCTCTAGCACTACCAAGGTTGATTGTGAACCCCCGCATGGTTCTAAAATAGATATCGCTAACCCATATCAAAGCATACAAACTCCTAATGAGAATGCAGGTACAAATGTCAACGTTCAACAAAGCGGTCTAGTCGCTTTATACCATTCAGATTAGGACACTCTCATAGTTTGGTTGCTGAAGAAGCTGATATCTACGAATCAAGTGTCTCAGGGGATTTGCAGTTAAATGTTCAAAATGGTTCATTGTTAAATATAAGACGATGACCCGATCTTCGAATAAAGGAAAGTTTATCGCCGATGATAAACTTATCCTTACAACAAGAAATTAATTTTTCTCGGGCATGAGCTAATATTAAAAACATTCGAAGTTTTTAAGCTCATGCACAATGACTTACAGTTAAATATCAGACTGTAACTCGGACTTCAATATTAGGAAAGATTATCTTTAATGATAACTTATCCTTGAAACAAGAAATTAATTTTTCTCGGTCATGAGCTTGTATTAAAACATTCCAAGTTTTAAGCTCAGAAAGGAAAGTGTATCTTTTAAATAAGAGAACTTTTCCTCATAACGAGAAATTCATCTTTCTCGGTCATGAGCTTTACATTAAAACATTCAAAAGTTTTTCAAGCTCATGAAAACGACTTCTGTAGGGTCTACTAGATGTAGATCTTGCAGCCTGTCAGGACCGGTGAATGACTTCTGTAATCACAAGTCAAATCACAAAGAGACTCTATACACAATATGAATGTAGAATACAAATATAATCAAGGAGAACAAAATAACTATAAAGACTTGATCCTTTCTAAGGATTTCTAATATTGATAATCACTAGAACTATGTTTTGTGAAGGTGTACATAACCCTTCTGCCTAAGGTTCCTTTTATACTATAAGGAAACCCTAATACCGCATTAAAGAAAACGTGTAAAACTGATATGCATATCCTTTCCTAACATATCTCATGCATATCCTAACAGAATATTAAGTAAATAATAAAGTTTGACTTCGACTAGGACCAGGAGCAGGACTTGCTCCTACTACTAGTAGGACCAGGAGGAACTACATACCTCCTAGTCTACCTATTACATTTAACTATTACAATGGTCCTAACAATCCTACCCTAAACTTGAATTTGACCTGTTGAGTTCAAGTTTCCTGGAAAACGTGCAAATAAAGCCTGAGGATTGTATCAGCAAAACAAATAGCAGCATCAGAAAGATAAGAATCATAGTAACCGCTGCAACATGAAACACTAGAAGCTTCTCCAAAGCTTGGAACAAATCAGCATCATGTTGAATCTTTTCAGCAACATGAGCAGATTTGATAAGCCTTTACCAAGTAGCTGCACGCTCTTGGGCTAGCCAGTCTTTCTGGTGGAATAAGCATCACCCTGGGAGACTAGAACCCAGCCCAACTCTTAGAACGTAAATCACTGGTGAGTGGGAGTACCCTGATGATTTTAGGCAAACCATCACAGCCGTCAACGGATTTGATACGTCTTTACCAGAAGCCGTACCCCTCTGGACTCGCCAACTCTTAGCAATGAAGCATCAGTGTGTTGAAAACCCTATAGCTTTAAGCAAGCTATTACAGCTATCAACGGATTTGATAAGATCTTTACCAAGAGCCGTACCCCCTTGGATTAGCCACTTTTCACTCCAAGACTATGGCAAGTGAAAACCATCCAGTTTTGGGTAACCTGGCAACCATCAACGGATTTGAGAATCGCACAAGGAGCCGTACCCTCAAGGTGAATCAACTTTTTCTTGTCGATTAGACATGGTAAGTTAAGAACCATTTGTTGTGTGGACCACAGTCCAACACCAAGTGAAACCAAGTACCAGTACAAGCACAAATCAGTAACCAGAATCCATAATGTGAAGCAGCCAAGGGTATCATATTCACAAGTATAAAATCCAAGATGTGTTAAAAGTATAAGCAGATATTATATAAAAAGTATATATATATATATATATATATATATATATATATATATATATATATATATATATATATATATATATATATATATATATATATATATATATATATATATATATATATATATATATATATATATATATATATATATATATATATATATATATATATATATATATATATATATATATATATATATATATATATATATATATATATATATATATATTTATGTGTAAAGTTTTTTTTTTGTTTTTTAACTATAAAGAATGAAATTCACCAAGCACTATACATATTGGTGAAAAGAATGAAAATAAGAAAAATAAACAAAAATATAAATACTTACAACCCAATCACATCACAAACCAGAAGCTGCCTTCTTATCTGCTATCAAACGCGCCTGAATACCTTCCACCAATGCCGTGGCCATAGAGGACTCATTTCCAGATGGAGCAGTAGAAATGTGCAAGTGACTAGCCAACATCGCCTCCATCGAAGAAATTGTCAAAGGATAATCCACATCCGTCAGCATAAAAATCATATGACCAGATTCTAATTCCAACATATGCACACCACATCCTGCATATAACTTCCAGCGCTGAATCACCCATGGCATTTGATCCTTCCATATACCCGAGACAGGAGCATGAGGAGGTGCATCCAACATCAGCTTAAGATCAGCCCAGATACGCAGACCAGGCCATGAAGACACAGCCATGGGGTCAAAAGGCATGCTAGAATCCACTAATCCATATAAGGCCATAAGATCCATACGATCAGCCCAAGATAACACACCCTGCAAACCCGAAGCCAAACGCACAGATCCATCACTCAAAGTAATTCTATGGGATACCACACCAGGAAGAGTTGTGGAATGCTCAACCGTGTAACCAGTAATGTTCCCATTCCCCAAAGGTAAGTCAGAATCACTGTCAGAAGCCGCATCAATCAAATTCTCAGGATCACGCTTCTCATAAGGGACTGTCTTACCACGGCGAACACGTCGAGCTTGTTTCTGGCGAAGCGAACGTCTAGGTGTGGAATCACTTGGAGTGGGTTCAACCTTTACCTTGACCTCAGCAGCAGCAGTGGGAGCAGGAGAAGTAGACTCATGAGTTCGCCCACCCAATGGATCAATAGGAGCTGCATCAGAAGTAGGAATTGGTTGAGTTCCAGAAACCGATGGTGATGGAGATGGCAGATCAGGTGTAGCAGCAGTAGTTGTGGTGGTAGCAAAGGTGGTGGTTGGAACATGTGTGGTGGTGGTGGTAACAGGTGTGGTGGTAGAAGCACGAGTGGTGGTGGTAGCAGGACCAGCAGAAGAACCCAAAGGAGCAACCAACAGAGAAGTAGAGGTACCAACTGAAGTAGCAACAAAACCTGAAGGACTAGCAGCAGAACCAGGAGTAGGAGCAGATGAAGGACCAGTAGAAGCAGCAGGCGAAGAAGAGGTCACACCACGAGGATGATAGATAAATCGTTTCGGAATAGGTTGACTCTGACGCTTCACCATACGTTCATAAAGTTCCTTGAGCTCATCAAAAGTTAAAGCCCGAACCCGGTCCCACTTCCAAGGAGCATTAAAATGAGCAGCAGACTAATATTTCACATAGCGCTGCATCTGCTTGCGCTCCTCAGTCCTTGATAAAGGTCTGTTCTTTCTCTTTTCCCGAAGCTGTGCAGCAAGCGCCAATTGTTTCTTGCGCATCATTACCATGGCTCTCGGAATACAATTGTTCTCATCAACATCGTCACCCAAAAGATCTGTAAACTGAGCATAATCCTTGGTGAGAATAGTCAACACCTGCATCCACTCACTATCACTCCAATGCATTGCATCGTGCTAAACCTGTTCACGCCTCCTCTGTCGAAGCTCCTCTTCTGCAGCCCTTTCAGCCTCATCAATCTCAGCTTGGATCCGACGAGCAGCCTCCTCACCTAGCCTTTCTTCTTCAAGCTGTCGACGGGTACGCTTGCAAGATGGTGATGGAACATCAGTCATTGGGGCTTTGCCCTTCGAATCATGGGAGGGACCAGCAGCAGGACCAGAATCACCATCCATAGGAGTGGGAATAGCACCAGGAGAAGGAACACTGGAGGATGTCGGAGGAACCGGCAAATCATCATATACTTTATCAGCAAAGGCAGCCTTTGCCAATAATGTCAAACCATCCTCAACATGCTCCGTACCCTCCTCATCAGAATCTGAATGGATCACATGATTCTTTCGGCGTCGTTGCTGAGTTTCCAAAGCTTTGATGCGATCGGCCAAAGGAAGAACAAACTCCCTAGTAAGTTTCCGGTGTTGGTTCAAATCAGCTTCCAATGAAACCATCCTCTCATGATACCTGCGCATAAGATCAAGCAAAGACATAAGTGTAGTAGGCTCCTCCGCCTGCCCACCAAGAGAACTTGGGTCAGGGAAAGCATCATTAGAGCCCGAAGCAACATATGGGTCAACCTGTGGAGTACTAGTACCAAAAGGTGTATCAGCCGAGTGTGGAGCAGGATTAGGAGGTGGAGTCTCCACAAATGGAGACTTGTGTGGTACTGAAGAAGGACCAGCCTTGGAGGGGGATGGGTTTTCAACCACCACCTCCTCAACCAGCTCCTCCTCAACCACATGAGAAGGACCACCAGTAGGAGCCTCCTCCTCCATAGGGTCATCCTCAATCACAACAAACTCAGGAGCCTCCTCCTCTTCACCCATAGGACCCTGAGCCAGTCCCAACATGGCCTCAGTCAGGGGCCTCCACTCCCTAGTAAACCCATTGACCATATTGTAATACACTTTTGCAGTAAGCTTAGACGACACATGCTCAGTCCTATCACGAGGAATGCAAACCAGTATTTGCTGAAGAAACCTAGGGGACATAAGAAACTTCTTTCTAGAACCAGCATTAGATAGATTACTAGCCATCCCCTCAAATAGATAATGAGAAAAGTTAAAAACTCTACCCTGGGCTAAGCAAATAAGACCAGTAGCCAAGGGAGTAGGGAAAGCATCCCAACTCCCAGACTTGGGACTCATACAATGGATTAGAAAGTGGACCAGAAGCTTCCATTGGGGGAAAACCTATTTTTCTGGAAGTTAAACTTCCCCCCATGTTCGTATCCTAAAGCAGCCATCCCCTCCAATACCTCCGAATTGGGGATGGATTCAACACCACCCTCATCCTGAAGATGAAGGGAAGAGCGAATAGAAGCCTCAGTCACCACATATGCACGTCCATCTATGGTAGCATGGAGTGCACGTGGATGACCAGCCATATTCACAAGTCGAGCAGACGCCCAAAATTGACGAATAACACTATCATAAATAGTGGGACATACAGTAAACGCAAACCTTAGGTTGGAAGCTTCAATGAAATCCAGAATGTCCGCAAAATGTTCACGATGTGGACCATCACCCAGATAAGCAACTCGGTTGTGAGCAGGTTGGTAAGCAAGAGCAGCCATGGATCTTGATTAATTGATGGAAGAAGGATTTTGGTTAGGGTGGAGATAGTAGGAGCGGTTTTGTGTGTGTGTTGATTAGAATGAGTGAGTCAAGGGGTTAAATTGACCATTAAGAAGGAAAAAGTAACTGTTCATTGACCCCTATTAATGGGGGGTTGCCCTTTCAAATTTAGACATAATTGCATACTAACCACTTGCCCTTTTTAACAAAATTACCAACTCACAATTTACCATAGTTAATTAAAAATGTAAATACCAGGATTGGGAGCGTTGACCAAAAGTCAAAGCACACAATGGTCAGACCAGGAGCAAAACGTGAGTAACAAAGGACAAAAGGAATGAACAGTGTCCCAGACCAGTACCAGGAGCCAATCACCACTTGACAAGGAAGGATGTTGAACCACCAGAAGTCACCAAATATGACTAGAAGCTGACTAATGAGGACCAGAAAGTAGTCATGTAAGACCATATCCACCAGAAGTGAGCAAAATCCTCTACCAGAAGTACCACACACTACCAGAACCAATAAAAATGTTGTTAAAATCTATCAATACGTTAGTCTGTCCTAAGAATATGTACACAAAGCCTCCCCTTAGGCTTAGCCTCCCCTCAATCCTAGACCTCAAGGATTGACCATCTCAATATGAACCACCAAGTGGTTAAACCGAGGACCATCAAACGCTTTAGTCAGCAAATCAGCAACATTATCATCCGTATGAACCTTAAGAACCTGAATCAGCTTCTTCTCATTGGCATCCCGTATAAAATGATGCCAAATTTCAATATGCTTCATTCGCTGATGAAAAACAGGATTCTTCACAATGCAAATAGTGCTTTGATTGTCAATAAAAATTTTGGTGTTCATAAAATTGAAACCATAATCCAACATCTGATTTTGGATCCACAAAACTTGTCCACAACAACTAGCAGCAGCAACGTATTCAGCTTCTGTTGAAGAAGTAGCTACTATTGTCTGTTTCTTGCACTGCCATGAAATAAGTCGACGACCCAAAAATTGACAACCACCAGTAGTAGACTTCCTGTCATTATTAGCACCTGCATAGTCACTATCGCTATAGGCTTCTAGAACAAAAGGTGATTCTCTAGGATACCATAGGCCCAGTTTAGGTTGAGCCATGATATACTTGAAAATCTTCTTCACTGTATTTAAGTTCGAAATCGTTGGAGTCACCTGGTGTCGAGAACAAGCACTTACTGCAAACATGATATCCGGATGTGATGCAGTCAAATACATGAGGGAGCCAATCATAGACCTGTACATGTGAACATTGACCGGGGGGTCTGGCTCATTCTTAAGTTTGATTTTAGCAACTTCATAAGAAGTCGCTGCTGGTCTAAGAGGATCCATGTCAAACTTCTGAAGAATCTCATGAACATATTTATCTTGACTGATGAAAATCCCATCCGATTGTTGCTTGACCTAAAGACCAAGGAAGAAAGAAAGTTCTCCCATCGCACTCATCTGAAATTCTCCTTTCATTAAGTGTTCAAACTCATCACACCATTCCTTCCTCGTAGAACCAAAGATAATGTCGTCCACATAGACCTGAACAAGAATAATGTCCTTGGTATTCCTTCGAAGAAATAGTGTTTTATCAATAGTACCCCTTCTATAACCATTCTTCAACAAGAAAGTGGAAAGACGCTCATACCAAGCTCTAGGAGCCTGATGTAGTCCATAAAGAGCCTTGACCACCTTGTAAACTTTCTTGAGATGAAGTGGATCAACAAAGCCCTTAGGTTGAGTGACATACACCTCCTCATCAATTTTGCCATAGAGAAATGCACTCTTGACATCCATTTGAAACACCGTAAAGCCCACATAAGAAGCAAAAACCAAAAATAGACGAATGGCCTCTATCCTTGCAACCGGAGAAAAAAATTCAGTGTAGTCAATGCCCTCAATTTGAGTGTGTCCTTGTGAAACAAGCCTAGCTTTATTCCTTATGACAATTCCCCGTGCATCCTTCTTGTTCTTGAGAATCCATTTGGTATTGATTGCTGACTATCCATCTGGTAAGTCAACCAGAACCCAAACATTCTGAAACAAGAATTGCTGCATTTCCTCATGCATAGCCTCCACCCAACTTTGATCCTCAAGTGCATGAGAAATGGACCGAGGTTCCACCTGAGAAAGAAAACAAGCAAACAAACAGTGTTGAAAGTCCGTATGATTATTACGCTTTTGATCTTCAATATAGCTCACAAGAGCATGATGATCAGACGAGACCTTCTGCTGCATTCTGCGTGTCTTGACAGTAGAACCAGGATCTCCAATGATTTGAGTGGTAGGATGATCTTTGTGTGATTGCAAGACTGGATTGGATGAGACCTCCACTTCTGGTGCCAAGTTATTAAGATCACCAACAAAATCAGCATCATATGAGGCCGTGTTGAAAATCCCATCTACTGGTTGTTTATGAATATCATCCAGCTTGGTAGAAGACTTCTTTTGATGGTTACCCAAATCAGAAGGACTGGAGAAACGAGTATTGGAAGCAGACTCACTAGCCGGAGTACCAGTAGGTGATAAGCTAGCACTAGGAGCAGAAGCTGGAGTACCAGGAGCAGCTTTGTCAGCAGGATCATCCAAGGGAAACTCAAAACCACCTTGAGCAGCGGCTGTAGTAGCTTCTTGTTGTTGTTTGAGTAGAGTATCAAGAGCTACTTGGGAATTCGGTACATCCAATGGAGTTGCATCACTAGGAGGAGTAGGAGAGACAGTGGTGGAGTAGGATGGAACCACAAAGATGTCATCCTCATCATCTGAATCAGAAAGACTAGAAGGAACACCAGTACTAGAAGTTGCAAACACTTGTGGTCCTGCATCATGGTTAGTTTTGAAACGAAAATATCCTAACGAATCACTAAGATAATCAAGATCAAAATACCATTCTGGACCCTTGCCTTGGATGTTTGACTTCTCTTCAAAATACCTGAGATTAATAGTTTCAATGATCCGCTTCGCTTGGAGATTGTAGATACGATATGCCCGAGAGTGAGCTGAATATCCCACAATGTATCCTTCATCTGCCTTGCCATCAAACTTCCCCAAATAGTCACAATGTTCCTTTGCCAGTGATTCTGCCTTCACCCCCACCAAAATAGACCTTGCCTCCATGAAATGGTACAAAGTTAGAGAGAAGACTTTTATTGCCAGTCATGCTCCTGGAGCAACCACTATCAACAATGCCTAGACTAGGATCCTGGTATGGAGTAACCTACAACAACAAGATAATAAAAATGCAAAAGTTAGTGTCTTAAGGGGACCCAAACCTTTTCAGGTTTGAGCTTGCCTTGTGGATCTTTAGAAGAGTGCCAAGAAGATTGATGAGATCCACCGTTGTTCCTTGGATGCCTTTGCATCATATGGGTATTATTATTGGACCAAGAACAACCTGCTGAGGGCTTAACAGCAGTTCCCAAACTTCCCATACCAAAATACGTGTGGTCCAAATTATGTGGATAAACTAGATTAAAATTTTAAAAATAATTACTAGTGGTTTGTAATCCAAAGTGTCTCCAATGATCAGAAACTAGAGGATAGGACATTCTAGAAGAAGTAAACGATTGAGCACTAGGATTAAGCCTTCTAGAAGCATATGGGGCAGCTCCTGGTGGACCAGGAGCATGAAATGCATGATTAACAGAAGCATGTGTGTCATAATAATCACAATCTTTAATTAAATGAAAGGCACTACCACAAACAAAACATGTTTTGAAAGACCTTTTATTAGAATGAGATTGTTTCATACTGCCTACTTTATTACACACAATTCTTGGAGAAACATTCTTCCTAGGACTCAATAAACTAGGACCAGACACACTTGACATAACAACAACTCTTTCTTCACACTTCCTAGCACCAGTAGCAGCATGTTCATTCAACTTGGAACTTGTAGGTCTTGACTCTTCACTTGAACCACTAGATGCAGAGTCACTGGCTTTGTCACTGAAAGTACATGAGACAAAGTCATTAGTATTAGTAGAACTTGTTGGGGACTCAAGCATCTGTGATCCATCCAAGTCATTATGCCATGAAGTGGGCATAAAAGTTCCAGTAAGAGGAGGAGGGACATCATGCATTTCTGCTGCTGGTTTAAACCTATTGTAACTAGGTTTTCCCTCATCCTCTTTGTCGGCATCAAAGACACTTGAAAAAGATAAATCAAATACATCTTCTGAATCAATATATTTTTCAAATCCTAAGCCTCTTTTAGTTCTACCAGACATGCTACTATCAATTAATTTCGAAAGATTTTTAGGTGCCTTTTGCCATTTTTCAAATCTTAGCATTGTAGCATCTAATTTTCCTTGCATCTCCTCTTTTTCTTTGATACTAGCATCTTTTACTGTTTCTGTATATTTAAGCATATTTGATATGAGCTTAAACTCATATCCTTTTCTCAACAAATAACCCTAAAACATGAAGCAAAATACCAATTTATCTTGCAAAAACAGTATTATGTGGTATGTTTGTGTTTGTGTACACTTGTGTAGGTAAAAGGATACATTTTCAAGCAAACAAGGAAAAATCAAGCTCTAATGGATGAAAAAGACAAAGAAGGATCAAAAGTGACAAGACTTTGAAGTACAAGGACCTATCTTGACAAATTGCCAAAGTTGAAGGACTAAAGTGCAAATATTGTAAAAAGTCAAGATCAAAGTTAAAATTGGTCAACTATCAAGTCAACAAAGTCAAAGGACCAATTCTGCTCAAAAATGAAGTTGGAAGGACTAAAAGAGTCAAAGAAATGAAGTTACAAGCCTTAAAGTATAATCTGCCAAAGTACAAGGGTTGAAACTGCCAAAGTTGGAAAGTTACACAAGTTCAATCCATGTGTAACAAGTTCAGCCAATAAGAAGAGAGAGAAAGTGGCACACGGATTGCCAACTCACATGCATTTAAATCCCACTCAGTCGTCATTCATTAATGACCATATCTCAACAGTTCAATCCGTGTGAACTTATTTCCACCACTCAGAGCTTGCCACGTGTCATCTTCAAGAAACCAAAATTTTCCCAGGATCGTTTTTGAGCTAGACTGAATATTATGAAAAGTTGTAAACACCAAAAGTGCTTATTTTGGAGAGACGAACACAATGGTAACAACCAATTAGCATGAAGTCAACTCTAGAAGAAATCCCCAATTCATGTTCATACTTTGAAGATCAATTTTACAGAATCATGCCACGTGGAGACCTGGGATTGGTCTCAACACGTCATCATCCCCAACAAACTTCTTCTTCATGTCTATAAATAGCCTGCTAGTCCTCATTTGTAACAAGTAGTTAAAATTGTAGAAAACACACAATTTACATTTTCCTTTCATCTTTCTTCCTTTTTAGCTAAATAACTCAAGAGTTTGACACACTTGAGTTAGTTAGTTAGTTAGCTTCATTCCAACAACTTTGTAACAACTTTCCACGAATAAAATTTGAGTTCTCCTTTTCCCGCCAAATCTCATATTCATTCTATTGTTCATACCTTGCTCCTATTTGATCATTGTGTTGTTGCTAAGAGTTTGTTATGATCATTGAATGATCATAACTGACTTAGAAGAAGAATTGTTGCTGTTAGAGTAATTTCAGTTCAAGCCTTAGCTTTTTGAATAATTCATGCCATGATGATGATTTTAGTAGATGTGTAGCTGTTTTTGATAGTTGATTGATTGAGCTAGTGATAAGGTGGTGGTTATCACTAGGATAAAAGAGTTCAGCACTCCTCTTCTTCCCAATGGATACTACAAAAGGTTTTAAAGTTTCTGATTTTGGTTCACCTAAATAAGTCAATGGCATGCTACATTTCCTAGTGTAACTTGATGATTGCATGATCAAACTTGTTTAGTTTGGCTGATTGTTTGATTGTAGACTTACTTGTAGCTTAATTCTTGTTTTACTGCTTTCTATTTTGGATTGAGTTCTAGTCATAGCTTATTTTCAGTCAATTTTAGTCCTTGTATTTTGATAGAGTAAAAGTTGTTCTCATTGCTTGCTTGCAGTTTAAAACCATCTCATTTTGAGTCTCTAGATTGGTTAGCTAAAAGGTTTCATTCAGATTAATCAGAACCTAAAAAGTCTTTGCAAAAGTTGTTAATCTCAGATAAAGGAGTGTTTGGTATTAGCTTTTGATAAGTTTTCAAGTTTTGGATTTTGGAAAGTAGATGTTCATTTCTAGTTGATAGGTCATATTAAAGTGTTTTTAGACATTTTCAAGTCAACTTGTAGGTCAAACAGGCAATTGGCCAATAAAAAGTGTGGGTCTATTTCCATTCAGTTTTGCCTTAAAAAGTTCTCATTTTCTTTTGGCTGGCATTTGATTGTTTGTTGATGAAATTGCACCAAACTTGTTCTGATTTGTAGTTCATTATATAAAGTTTCAGATTCCAAAAGCTTTTTACACAGTCTTTAATAAGCCAAGAGAAATAAGCAAAAATCAGGAAGGCTGAGATAAGCCAAGTTTCTGTAAATGGAAACTGCTTTTTGAGATCTTTTGATTCTCTTCATTAACCAAGCCATTTTATTGCACAAATCCACTTAGAATATGGTATTACATGATTTTTGAAAGATTCAGCTTTTTGTCAAAAAAGTTTGGTCAACGCCTGGTCAACGATAAGCCAATTTGAGCTTAATTCGAATTCCCATCTTAATACTTGATGAAATTTGTTCTAACTTGATTTCCCGTTCATCATTTGAGTTGCTTAATCAGTTTTGGCAAGAAAATCAAGTTGTGCTTGTTTGGTTTGTTCTATAGCTTATTTTGGGCTTATCTTGAAGTGCTTAATTGCTTATTTTGAATTTTCAGTCAAAATCCTTTTACAGATCTAGCTTATTTTGGATTAGAAGTCTTTTACAATTGGTTTTATTGAATTTGGTTCAATAATAAGCTCAAACGAGCTTATTTGTCTTCAAACCCGTTTTTGGCTTAACAAGTTTTAGAAATTGCCATTTGGTCCTTGTTGTTTTAAGCAGTTTCTAATCATGGCTAATTTTCAATCTTTTTAGGGTTTTCACAAATAAGTCCTTTTAGTTTTGAGTTAGATTAAAATCAGTTAGTAAGTTTGGAATTTTGTTACAAATTGGTTAGTTTGTTACTAGTTTTACATTTTTGATCCTTGTAGTTTACTGATTTGAACTTTCAATCCCTAGACTTGTAAGAATTTTCATTTCAAGCATTTATTTCTCCTAGAATTTACATTTTTAGTCCTTGTAGTTTTAAAATTTTACATTTTCAATCATACTTGAATAAAAATTTGGTAAGTGCACTATGTTTTATATATAAGTAGGTAATATTTTTTCAGTTTTGCAAAGTTTTGTTGAATTAGCAAATAGAATATCCAAAAAAGATTAACAACCAAAAACAGTTAAAAACCCGATATTGGTTGGACTTTCAATTAGCAAGAACTGAGAAAAACGAACTGCATTATATACAATTTCAAATGGCGCCGCTGCCGGTTCTTTGACTTTACGAGAGACTATCGATTGACGGTTTTCATTGGCTTTTGGGATCCGTTCACTTTGTGAACGTTATTTTTACGTATCATAAATAAAAAACAAATAAAAAAAATCAAAAATATAAAAATATATAAAAACTAAAAAATTAACAAAACAATTCTTTTCCTAAAGAATTGACCAAAAAAATTAAAAAATCCAAAAAAAGCAATCTTTTTCCTAAGAGATTGCACCCAAAAATATATATTATTGGATTCTCTCGGTTTTTATGTACATATAGTATTTTCTTTTAAAAAACTCATAAATACAAAAATATTTTCCATATATTATTGTAAGTAAATACGTATACGTATAAGAACAACCAATCTACATATTCTCCATAAGTATTGCCAAGGCAATACACCGTGTTGAGGGGCGTTCCGGTCCTTGACACGTGTATCGATCAAACAAAATAAAGCAAGAATAGATAAATACTCTCAATAAGCAACAATTCGAAGAATACGAACATTTAAGTGAATAGAAAGGCGATGTGCTATAAAATGCCATCTAAGGGTCAATAGGTACTTAAGTGCTTCGACCCACCTAACCCCCCGTTCACTTGTAAGTATTCTAAGAAGGAAGGCTTCATTGGGGGTCTTGCACCCAAGTAGTACATAAGTATATTGTTATTTTCTTGTGGATATTTAATATTGAAACTCGAAGAGGATAATCCATTTCTCTTCAAAGTCACACGAGAGCTTCTCTCTCATTCCTCGTATTGAGTTGCATGCTCACTCGCGGGCGTGCACAAATACCGATTGGTGTACAACCTCTTCCTCCGAAAAGGAAGAAAAAGAGAAAGAGTAAGACCACCACCGTCCATCAAGCCGATCACGAGAATCGTGCTTTGACTCCTCCACCACAAGAAGCCATGGCTATTGATAATCGCTCTTTGTTGTAACGTATGCAAACCAATATTCATGGATATGCTAGTGCTATTAAGATTCCTGACTTTCCCGCAAACACATTTGAGCTACACACATCTATGATCACTATGGTTTCACAATCACCTTTCTATGGTAACAAGAATGAGGATCCTCATGCTCACCTTAAGAGATTCCTTTCTCTTTGCAATACCATTAAGCATAATGGAGTTCCACATGAGGTTATTAGGATGATGTTAGTGTCATTTTCACTAGAGGGACCCGCTAAGCATTGGTTAGACACTCAACCACCCGATAGTATCACCACATGGGATGGTTTCACCACTAAGTTTTTAAACAAGTTCTTTCCTCCACATAAGACTATGGCTTTGAGGACTTTAATTATAGGCTTTCAACAAAAACCTAGTCAATCCTTTAGTGATGCTTGGGAAGAGTATAGTGAGTTATTGAGGAGATGCCCTAATCATGGATTGGATGATGTTCACCAAATCAATATCTTCTATAATGGCCTTAAATCTCACTACCAAGATTCACTCAATGCTTCCGCGGGAGGGAATATTCTTCTTAAATCCTACCAAGAGGCTTTGGACATCATTGAGACTAAAGCAATGGTTCAAACAAACAATCAATTTGAAGAAAGGGTTCATGTTATCCAAAACAATTCTCAAACCCCTTGTGACAACCAACTCCTCAAGTTTCAATAAGAGATGTTTCAAAGAATGGATAGAGATAGTGAGAGGAATTTGAAAGTACAACAAGAACTACTTCAAGATTTTAAGAACATGTCCTTGAACAATTCTTCAAATAATGTGAATGCCATTGCCCTTTCTTGTGTAACTTGTGGAGGTCCCCATTCTTATGAACAATGTGATAAGGTGAATGGTTATCAAGGTGAATGCTATGCTTACCAAGAGGAACATCGTGAACACTTCAAGCCAAATATCAATCCAAATAACCTTTCTTACAAATCCCAAAATTACCTTACTCTACCCGGATTCCCACCCCACCCAACCACCCAAATTCAACAAAATCCACCTCAAATTTTACCAAGGAATCAAGGGCAAAGACCACCTTACCAAGGAAATAACTACAAGGCACCCAACAATGTTCAACATCAAGGAACTACCTTTTATCCACCACAACAAGGATTTACTCAACCACTTCCACTTTTCCCCAATCAAGCATATGCTCCAATACCAAATCAAGCTTACCCTCAACTTCAAAATCAAGGATATGGGATGCAAGAGACTCAAGAGTATGTTGACAAGAAAATGCGTGAAATTGAGAAGAGAATGAATGATCAAATGAAACGTAATATGGAGGAACAAACCAATAGGGTTTTAATGGCATTAAATCAAAGACCACAAGGGGCTTTACCTTCCAACACACAAACAAACCCAAGGGCCAATGTCAATCCATTACAACAAGGAGTGGAACAACAACAAAGGATCCTTCACCTCCTAAACCTACAATTGTTCAACCCACTTATGCTCCTACTTGTGACAAGCCCTCTACCTCTACTTCACCACCTCAAAATGTTCCCATTTCTCTAATTTCAAAGCCTACTCATGAAGCACTCAATAAGGAAAATCCTTCATCAACCACTCAACCACAACCAAAACCAAGTCTTCCTTATCCCTCAAGATTGAGAAAAGAAAAGCTTAAGAACAAGGATGATATCCAAGTTTCTAATTTTTTGAGGATGTTCAAGCAACTTAACATGAATATCTCCTTTGCGGAAGCCTTAGCCAATATGCCTAAGTTTGCTAAGATGATTAAGGACTTGCTTTCTAACAAGGAAAGATTGGTGGATTTTCCTAATGCTTCATTGAATGAAAATTGTTCCGTGGTTTTGCTTAAGAAGTTGCCTACTAAGCTTGGAGATCCGGGGAGGTTTTTGATTCCTTGCAATTTCCCGGGGGTGGAAAATTGTATGGCTTTAGCGGATTTAGGGGCAAGCATAAATCTTATGCCATTATCGGTTTGGAAGAGACTTTCACTTCCCGAGCTCACTCCTACTAAGATGACTCTTGAGTTGGCCAACCGTACTATAGCTTATCCGGTGGGAATTGCGGAGGATGTTTTTGTTGGGGTTGATAGATTTACTTTTCCCGCGGATTTTGTGGTAGTTGATTATGATATGGATCCGAGAGTTCCTTTGATCGTTGGTAGGCCATTTTTGAGAACGGGTCGAACTCTAATAGATGTGGCGGAAGGTGAACTCATAATGCGGGTAGGAGATGAAAGAGTTGTGTTTAACATGGGGAAGTTGTCTAAGAAATCCAATGAACCCGAGACCGTGAAGCATATTAATGTTATTGATAAGGAGGAAACACACGATGATCTTCTTGATGAAGTTTGTGATGAGTACTTTTATGAAGCTTGCTCAAGTGGAGATTATGATTTACCTCATATTGAGACCATTGCTTCCATCACTTCATTTTTGGATTGTCATGCACATCAAGAGCTAAACCTTAGTGAAATCCCATATGACAATCCACATTTCCACAATGATAATCATAATCATGAGGACTTAAGTGATGGGGAATCTTTTCTTTGTGATTCACCAACATATGATGACTATAGTGATGATGAGCTTTCTACTTGTGACTCTCCATTTGTTGATGATCATACTTCCTTTGGTTTTGAGGGATCACCAATTTTTGATAATCCAATCTATGATGTTTATGGTGATGAGGAGGATTCTATCATTGATGAGATTGATGAGTTTTTAGAGGAGGATATATCTTTTGAGTACACTCTTGGTTATCTTGACGAGGAGGGGGACATACTCTATTTAGAATATCTATTGAATGAAGATCCTTTACCTTTTTCCTTGCCAACCTCAACTTTTCAAATTAATAAAGGAAAACAAGTCATGATGGTTCCTTCCAAGAGCTTGTTGTTACCCATGCCTTCACAACCTTTCTCTCACAATGTGACCTACAAAGGAGAATCTTCTAAGGCAACCAATACTTATTGTTTTCCCATCAAGGAACGGATTTTTGATCCTGGCATAGAGCTTGCTAAACCATCTCAGTATCCACCTGATGCAACAAAAGGAAACCTTGTGAAAGATTTGAGAGCTTTACACTCTTACCTTGGGAAGAACATATGGGAAACCATTTTGGAGAACTTCACCTCATTCTTTTCACCATTGCTTGGGAAGCTAGTTGTAGAATTGTGGGAGGGTAATTATGTATTTGATCCTGGGGGATATTTATGGAGTTTTGATAAATGAACACTTGTTTTACCTCATCATGGAGATTTTTCTTAAAAAGGACAAAATTTTTCTTCTCCATGACAGGTTTTAGACACTTTTAAGTGTGGGACGAGTCGAGCTAGAGACTTATTAACTCAAGCATCGTATAACTAGGTTTAGAGTGTTGTAGGTTAGAAATAAAGGTATAGACTTGGAGATAAGTGTAGGGGAGACCTTCTTTTGTCTTCATGATTGTTTGTAGGGTTGCTCACTCATCTCATGCTTTGGAGCTTATGGAGGAGGCCCTTGTATCCGGTTCACTTTGTTACTATAGTGATTTTTCATTGACACCTTGTGCTTAAACATGATTTCACTAATAGTTGTCCTTTCCTTAACTTGGGTTAAGCAAAGTCTATTCATTGTCATAAGTGTAGGGGAAGTTTTTATACTTCCATGCTCTTAAACATTGAGGACAATGTTTAGCTTAAGTGTAGGGGGGTATTCTATCGAAGTGACCTTACCTAGAACTTGTCATTGTCTTGCATGATAACATGGAAAATTGATTTTTCAACATTTTTCAATTTTTTGATCTACTTTGGCCAACAAAAATATGCATTCATAATTTTTGTATTAATCATTTTGCATAACACATTTGCATTGTATATATCTTTTCTTTTATGATTCATAAAAAATATATAAAAAAAATAATAAAATAAAACATGGTTTTAACAAATTTAGACTTCTTTGACATATTAGGCTCGCCATGGATATTTTGACTCAACCCGAGTTTGCTTATCTTAGGATTCTCTAGCTAGTATCCTTAACCATGTAGTCCTTCATTGGTCTATTAGGCTAAGCATCCACCAATTTCATTATTTCAGATTTTAAATTTGTGGAGAATGGGAAATGATAGAGTTGAAGCAAGTATAAAAGGGCTAGATAAACTTCATGATAATTACTTGTGGCTAAACCATTCTCTTCTTAACCTCTATTTTCTTCGCATGTATATAATTGTTAATAAATAATCAAGAACGGTTTTAATTGGTTTGTAATCTCTTATGCATTTTTGGCTAATCATTCATGGTTGGTATGAGTACGTTTTAAGATTCTAAGTTAGAACGTTTTATGTGTACTAGACTTATGTCATGCTCAATATTTAGCGGGTGTTTTTCCTTTTATTCTTTTCTACTTTCTTTGTGAGGAATAAAGAAAAATAAGAGCGGCTTAAAAAAAATGAGTGGCTAGAAAAAAAAGAAGAAGAAAAAGAAAAAGAAAAAGAAAAAAAAAATAAAATAATTATACAAGACTCCCAAGAGGGGCAGTGTGGTGTTAATTATAGTGACTATTGAGTTCCAATATTACCTTGACGGGTTGCGGGGATTCAATAGATTGCTCCAATCCAATATTACCTTGACGGGTTGCGGGGTTGAAGATCCAAAGTCTCAAAAAGATGGCGGATGTAAATTATTGCGTGAGTTTTATTTTTCTTTCCTTAGCGAGTGTGTAGCTACTTATGAAAGCATGACATGAGGATTTTACACATAAGGCGAACGACTTATTACTCTTGAAACGGACTTGTATTAATTATGAGCGGTTTTTCAAGTAATGGATGAGAGGATTACTTAGGATTAAAACCGTGCTTCCTTATTTTTGGATTTTACACTTCTTATATTTCACACTTGAATAAATGACAAATTTGCCCACAAGCAATTTGCTTAAATAATAACCGGTTCCACATTTAATTGTCATGAATAAGTTGATGCACTTTTTACTTGTGAATGCAATGATCCCATTTTTAAGCTTGGTATGGGGAAGTGAAACTTGAGGGTGATAAATGTTCATGGTACCCAAGCCCTAATCCAAGTCATTGAATTCTTTATGAGTTATTTCCATCAAAACTATTTCAAGAAAAATCAAAAAGATATAGATAGAATTGTATTTTGTTCATTGCATTATTAAAAATCAAAATCATGCATCATGTAGTTTAGAGTAGTGTAGATGCATCTCATATGGCCAAGGTGGGTTAATTATGAAGAGAATGTAAATTTGAGCTTTAATATATAATATTGCATGAGGACATGACAATGTTCAAGTGTAGGGGATTTGATATGAGCTTAAACTCATATCCTTTTCTCAACAAATAACCCTAAAACATGAAGCAAAATACCAATTTATCTTGCAAAAACAGTATTATGTGGTATGTTTGTGTTTGTGTACACTTGTGTAGGTAAAAGGATACATTTTCAAGCAAACAAGGAAAAATCAAGCTTAAATGGATGAAAAAGACAAAGAAGGATCAAAAGTGACAAGACTTTGAAGTACAAGGACCTATCTTGACAAATTGCCAAAGTTGAAGGACTAACGTGCAAATATTATAAAAAGTCAAGATCAAAGTTAAAATTGGTCAACTATCAAGTCAACAAAGTCAAAGGACCAATTCTGCTCAAAAATGAAGTTGGAAGGACTAAAAGAGTCAAAGAAATGAAGTTACAAGCCTTAAAGTATAATCTGCCAAAGTACAAGGGTTGAAACTGCCAAAGTTAGAAAGTTACACAAGTTCAATCCATGTGTAACAAGTTCAGCCAATAAGAAGAGAGAGAAAGTGGCACACGGATTGCCAACTCACATGCATTTAAATCCCACTCAGCCGTCATTCATTAATGACCATATCTCAACAGTTCAATCCGTGTGAACTTATTTCCACCACTCAGAGCTTGCCACGTGTCATCTTCAAGAAACAAAAATTTTCCCAGGATCGTTTTTGAGCTAGACTGAATATTATGAAAAGTTGTAAACACCAAAAGTGCTTATTTTGGAGAGACGAACACAATGGTAACAACCAATTAGCATGAAGTCAACTCTAGAAGAAATCCCCAATTCATGTTCATACTTTGAAGATCAATTTTGCAGAATCATGCCACGTGGAGACCTGGGATTGGTCTCAACACGTCATCAACCCCAACAAACTTCTTCTTCATGTCTATAAATAGCCTGCTAGTCCTCATTTGTAACAAGTAGTTAAAATTGTAGAAAACACACACTTTACATTTTCCTTTCATCTTTCTTCCTTTTTAGCTAAATAACTCAAGAGTTTGACACACTCTTGAGTTAGTTAGTTAGCTTCATTCCAACAACTTTGTAACAACTTTCCTTGAATAAAATTTGAATTCTACTTTTCCCGCCAAATCTCATATTCATTCTATTGTTCATACCTTGATCCTATTTGATCATTGTGTTGCTGCTAAGAGTTTGTTATGATCATTGAATGATCATAACTGACTTAGAAGAAGAATTGTTGCTGTTAGAGTAATTTCAGTTCAAGCCTTAGCTTTTTGAAGAATTCATGCCATGATGATGATTTTAGTAGATGTGTAGCTGTTTTTGATAGTTGATTGATTGAGCTAGTGATAAGGTGGTGGTTATAACTAGGATAAAAGAGTTCAGCACTCCTCTTCTTCCCAATGGATACTACAAAAGGTTTTAAAGTTTCTGATTTTGGTTCACCTGAATAAGTCAATGGCATGCTACATTTCCTAGTGTAACTTGATGATTGCATGATCAAACTTGTTTAGTTTGGCTGATTGTTTGATTGTAGACTTACTTGTAGCTTAATTCTTGTTTTACTGCTTTCTATTTTGGATTGAGTTCTAGTCATAGCTTATTTTCAGTCAATTTTAGTCCTTGTATTTTGATAGAGTAAAAGTTGTTCTCATTGCTTGCTTGCAGTTTAAAACCATCTCATTTTGAGTCTCTAGATTGGTTAGCTAAAAGGTTTCATTCAGATTTAATCAGAACCTAAAAAGTCTTTGCAAAAGTTGTTAATCTCAGATAAAGGAGTGTTTGGTATTAGCTTTTGATAAGTTTTCAAGTGTTGGATTTTGGAAAGTAGATGTTCATTTCTAGTTGATAGGTCATATTCAAGTGTTTTTAGACATTTTCAAGTCAACTTGTAGGTCAAACAGGCAATTGGCCAATAAAAAGTGTGGGTCTATTTCCATTCAGTTTTGCCTTAAAAAGTTCTCATTTTCTTTTGGCTGGCATTTGATTGTTTGTTGATGAAATTGCACCAAACTTGTTCTGATTTGTAGTTCATTATATAAAGTTTCAGATTCCAAAAGCTTTTTACACAGTCTTTAATAAGCCAAGAGAAATAAGCAAAAATCAGGAAGGCTGAGATAAGCCAAGTTTCTGTAAATGGAAACTGCTTTTTGAGATCTTTTGATTCTCTTCATTAACCAAGCCATTTTATTGCACAAATCCACTTAGAATATGGTATTACATGATTTTTGAAAGATTCAGCTTTTTGTCAAAAAAAGTTTGGTCAACGCCTGGTCAACGATAAGCCAATTTGAGCTTAATTCGAATTCCCAACTTAATACTTGATGAAATTTGTTCTAACTTGATTTCCCGTTCATCATTTGAGTTGCTTTATCAGTTTTGGCAAGAAAATCAAGTTGTGCTTGTTTGGTTTGTTCTATAGCTTATTTTGGGCTTATCTTGAAGTGCTTAATTGCTTATTTTGAATTTTCAGTCAAAATCCTTTTACAGATCTAGCTTATTTTGGATTAGAAGTCTTTTGCAATTGGTTTTATTGAATTTGGTTCAATAATAAGCTCAAACGAGCTTATTTGTCTTCAAACCCGTTTTTGGCTTAACAAGTTTCAGAAATTGCCATTTGGTCCTTGTTGTTTTAAGCAGTTTCTAATCATGGCTAATTTTCAATCTTTTTAGGGTTTTCACAAATAAGTCCTTTTAGTTTTGAGTTAGTTTAAAATCAGTTAGTAAGTTTGGAATTTTGTTACAAATTGGTTAGTTTGTTACTAGTTTTACATTTTTGATCCTTGTAGTTTACTGATTTGAACTTTCAATCCCTAGACTTGTAAGAATTTTCATTTCAAGCATTTATTTCTCCTAGAATTTACATTTTTAGTCCTTGTAGTTTTAAAATTTTACATTTTCAATCATACTTGAATAAAAATTTGGTAAGTGCACTATGTTTTATATATAAGTAGGTAATATTTTTTCAGTTTTGCAAAGTTTTGTTGAATTAGAAAATAGAATATCCAAAAAAGATTAACAACCAAAAACAGTAAAAAACCCGATATTGGTTGGACTTTCAATTAGCAAGAACTGAGTAAAACGAACTGCATTATATATAATTTCAATATTTGTCGTGTTTTCTAAATCGATGCTTAGTATCCTGATTTTATCCTCATATGCACGTTGAGTATCTTGTAACCACCTCTTTTGTTGTTCCAATGTGTTTAATGAAGCCTTATAGGCTTGGACCTCTAAAAAATACTTATCATTCTGATCATTTACTTCATTAAATTGGGACAACAATTCTGTGTATTTATCATGACAACCAAGAGGACAATGTTGTACCTGAGGTGAGATGCCCATAAGAGCAAACTCGTCTGCTTCTTCTGCATCAGAGAGATTCCCAGCAATCATTGCAAACACGTCAGTCGTGGACTCGGCTGATTCCAGAGTAGAAGCCTGATGATTACTCCAGTTGACCATAGAGTCAACAGATACCAGTGCCTTCTTGTCATCTTTTACCTCCTGAACCTTAAACGCTGAGTACCTGCTTTTCTCCTGGTCATTCTTGCTGGGGCATTCCCTTGCAAAGTGCCCTTGTTGCTGGCAGTTATAGCATCGAACCTTGCTTCTATCGAATCTTGCTGGCTCCCGAGGGTTGTAACTAAATTTCCGTCCAGCTTTCTTTTCAAACTTGTGAACCCTAAGAGTGAGCATGGCCATCTGCCATTTAAGATCCATTTCATCCAGGTCAAGCTTATCGACCTGTTTGAAGTCATCAAAAGCAAGTTGTTGTTCAGCATTAACATCAGCCACAAAAGAATGAAGAACGGCTTCTACCATACTACCAGACTTAGCAGTAGGATCAGGAGCAGAAGTATGCTGAACAGTATGCTGAGAGGAGACAGTATTGCTTGGGCTACTTGCATATGACATGGGACTAGATGCCATAGAACTCACAAAGGCAGAATTAGCAGGAGTGGGAAAAGAGTCACTCGAAAATCCTCTCACATGAGGTTCGAAAGTTCTGAGTCTATGAAACAGATCATCAAAGTTGAGATAGTCAAGCCCACCTTTGGCTTTGAGAGAGATCACCACCTGATTCCATGAGTAGGGTAAGGCTTTAAGAAACCTTGCATTAATATCACAATCATCAGGCTTTGACCGAAGTTGATTCAACTGGCTCAATATCTTCTAGAACCTATCATACCCTTGATGAAGACCTTCAGTTTCTGAGATTTTGAATTCAGTGAATTCATCTCTCAGCATGGATCTTCGTATTTTCTTTGACTCCTCATTCCCTCCAAACCTTGCTTTTATGCCATTCCAGATCTCTCTGGCATCATCCAAATGGTAGAAGTCACCCATATGATCTTCAGGAAGAGATTGAAGCAAAATCGTCTTTGCTTTGACCTCCTTCTGAATAGCTATGATTTCTTCATGAGACTTAGGGTCAAGAAGAGTAATATTACCATTCTTGTCTCTTCCAGTAAGCTTCCTACTGTTCCCATTCAGAATGATCTTCCAAAGATCTTGATCAGTATTGGTGATCCACCATTCCATCTTCATTGCCCAGTTTTCATATTCACCCTTTTCAAAAGAGGGAATTTACCATTCGTGTTTGAGACCGTAGCAAGGATCTGCTGAGGTTGCACAATTTTAGGAGTGCTGTCTTCTCCTGTTTGAGTAGAAGTTGAGGCAGACATGATAAAAAAAATGTCAGTAATAAGAAAACTTGATTCTTCTTGTATAGAGACCCTCCCAGGCTCTGATACCACTTGTAGGGTCTACTAGATGTAGATCTTGCAGCCTGTCAGGACCGGTGAATGACTTCTGTAATCATAAGTCAAATCACAAAGAGACTCTATACACAATATGAATGTAGAATACAAATATAATCAAGGAGAACAGAATAACTATAAAGACTTGATCCTTTCTAATGATTTCTAATATTGATAATCACTAGAACTATGTTTTGTGAAGGTGTACATAACCCTTCTGCCTAAGGTTCCTTTTATACTACAAGGAAACCCTAATACCGCATTAAAGAAAACGTGTAAAACTGATATGCATATCCTTTCCTAACATATCTCATGCATATCCTAACAGAATATTAAGTAAATAATAAAGTTTGACTTCGACTAGGACCAGGAGCAGGACTTGCTCCTACTACTACTAGGACCAGGAGGAACTACATACCTCCTAGTCTACCTATTACATTTAACTATTACAATGGTCCTAACAACTTCTAAGTATATGTCAGCTTAGAACTCGTTCTTCGGTTAAAAGGAAAGTTTATCGCCGATGATAACTTATCCTTAACAACGGGAAGTTTACAACTTCTCGGACTTGAGCTCGTGTCGTAAGATATTCAAAATCTTAAGCTCAAGTAATTGGTTATTCAAAAAGGGCATGTCTTCTGAAATCGATAATATTTACGATCCTAGAAATGTCGTTTAATAATGACACATGGTTGTATATAAATTTCGAGCAAAAGTTTAAAAGATTTAAAACATGCTCCATATGGCTTGCTATTATTTTAGATAGTAACCCGCCTTTCATATTCAAGTCAAGCATTTCACCGGAAAGCTTTGACTCAACAACAGGAATTAATTTTCTCGGGCATGGTTTATTTGATAACCATGTAAGGGATTGTGTTTACGTTATAACACAATCTAACACGGATATATGTACGCATCAGTGCATTTATTTGTTAAAACGAGAGAAATCTTGTTTTTATGAAGTTATCATATCTACAATCATAGCAATCAATAGTTGGTATCTACATACTCGACGATGCGACTACTCAAACGGCGACTACAGGTCTTTCGATAGAACACGGGTCAACAATTAAGGGGGAGCAATTATCCAGCATTCAGAATATTTGATGTCGAAAGTGCCAAGTTCCCAAATTGGTGTCAAGACAACGATATCAATCGTACACATGGTGTCAAGAGATAACTTTAGACGTGACGAGGCGACCAACATTCGTGAACAAGAACTATGTGATTCTATCATATGATGTTCTCCATCATTCAGGTCCAACCTCGTAAATTATTAATCTTGTGAATACATTATCTTATATGATATTTGCAAGTGATAAATACCTTACACTTGTGTTTAAAAGGTATTTAATTTACGTTACAAGTACAACATCATTAATTTGAGGGGGAGCTTGTAAATCATGAAGATAATTGAATTTGCATTTTTTACCCAAATGTTCTTAAAATTTCATTAAATTAGTTGATATTAAAAACATCGATTGAGTTAATATTTTTAATATGGGGGAGAAAATGTGATTTAATATTGAGATCAATTAATTCAATGGATTGACTTAATGTGCTGGCTCGTTCCCACATGTGCGAAATGTTTTCGAATATCGTGGCATATATTAACGGGGGGGGGGGGGGGGGGGGGGGCAAAACAGGTTTTCACATCAAAATAGATTTTCATGGTGACATATACTTACCCTAAACCCATTTATTTCACGAGGATGAAGATTATGATGACATAAGGATGGTAGGATAGGTTAAGTCCAATGATTCTTCCAAAACCATATGAATCTTCCCAAGGACATTCCATAGATAGAAATAGTAGTCCTTATGAAAGATGGAGAAAGTTTGTGAACGTAGTTGAATACCGACCAAGTACTTAAGTTAGCACTGAAACAATCACAACAAGGTGCTAGTTATGACGTATTGGTAAGCATTGAAGGGGTTGAAGAATGAAAAACAATTGTAAAGATAAAGGGTGTAAAGAAAGTAGCCCTCCTTACAACCTTAGGCAGAAACCATGTCAACTCATTAGCTATTGAGATCATTTTAATGATGCTTGATATTGAAGATAAGACATCATGGACCCATTGATGCAATGCACACCCATCCCAGCTAACTCCGATATCTCTTAAAAGGTATATGTTTTATTCACACGGAGACAACGCATTATCTATCGATTTGTTCACTCCGAATATATTGATATTGAAAAGGTGGCACTCCTCTCCAGCCTCCGATCACTAAAAATCTAAAATGCACGATCGAGTCTAGAGCCATTTGAGATCATCAAATATCTCATTAGGACACACTTTCATAATTCCTTGCTTCTTCACACACTATGAAAAGTAAGAAAGATCTTAAGAGTCCTACGCAAAATCTTCATGATCTTGCCTGAACATCCGAGTAATACGAAACTATTTACGATGAAGATGGAAATCCTTCTTGAGCGAATATAAAAAAGCTCATGGTAGGTGACTCGTGCGATTCTTTATGAATCAAGCTTGTGCTTCTTGGGAATAAAATTAGCCAAGACACTTTGACGTTGACAAGAGTTAATTGGACGCTGATAGGAAGAAATTGAGCGCTGACAGATCAAGCATTGACAAGAGATATCCAAGCGCTGATAAGAAGAAGTCCAAGCACTGATAGGAAAATTGAGTCATCACGTTTGTTATTTGAAGAAAAGATATACTCAAATATTGTATTTTCTATATTTATCTTTTCCTAAAGTAGTTGACAAGTTATCCATTGTACACGACTCCTTGTATTATAAAAGGAGGTCGTAGGGTTTATAGTTTATACACAACGCATTATTCAGTATTCAACTTTCATTGTACTCAAGTTTGTTTTATCAATCAAAGGTGAAAGTTTGTTTTACTTTTTCTTCATTCAAGTGTTAATTCCGCATAACACTTGGATTGTTCATACAACAACAAAGTTTCTCTAAGTGGTTAACTTGATTCAATCTCGTTAATACAAAGCTAATCGATCTAAGTTTGGGATCAACAAGTGGTATCAGAGCTTGTTGAGGAACTTTGATCTTGAAGAAAAGTAAACCCTAAAAACACCAAAACCCTAAAAACAGAAAAGATGTCTGCTACAGAATCTTCTTCCTCATCAAACCACAACCTAAAAATCCCCATGTTTGATCTTGACAACTTTGAACAATGGAAGTTAAATTTTGAACAATACCTTCAAATTCATGATCACACTCTCTGGGAAATTATTGAATATGGAAACACATTCGATAAAGCAGCTAGGGTTACTGCTGCTATTGCAGCAAGGACTAACAATGGTTCTACTACTGAAGAGCGTAGACAAAGACCAGAATATGGAAGAGCTATCTCCACTGCAAACATAGCCAAAAGAAGGAATGACGTGAAGACCTTAAGCATTCTTATGCTTTCTTTGGGTCCAAATAATCAACATAAGTATAGGAGCTTTGAGTCTGCCAAAGAACTTTGGGCAGCTATTCAAGTCAACTATGGTGGTAATGATGATACCGCCCTAGAAAAGAAGAAGCAACTTTTGCATGAGTATGATGTGTTTAAGGCTCTTCCCAATGAGAAGCTAAGTGAGGTACGAAGCAGGCTTCTAGACATCACTAGCAAATTGTCCTTTATGGGAACATAGTATAATGATGCTCATATCATTACTACTTTCCTTAAAAGTCTTGGTGATGCGTGGAAAATTGAAGCTAGGTCTAACATTTCTACAAATGCCAACAAGAGTTCTACTTTCGATGACGTCTACAATAAGCTCAAGATTGTAGAGAATGAAATCTTATTGGATCATGAAAGCAAATCTACCTCTGGAAACATGGCTTTCATCTCACATAGTGAAGCTCAAGTCGATAAGAGAGAATCATATGTACATCCTGTTACTGGATCACCTTGTGTCAGCGGTGGATCAACCTTTGTCAGCGCTTCACATTTAGATGCTGATACATACAATGTTGACTCACCAAGGATTAAACCTGCTGGTATTGATCTTGACACAGTGTGTGCATACATTGGAGCATTGCCCAATGGTTCAATGATTACATATGAGGACCTTGAGCAAATTAGTGAGGAGAATTTGGAAGAGATGGATATTAAATGAAATATGGCACTTGCAAGCATAAGGGCCAACATATGGAATAAGAGATTCAGAAAGAAGATGACCTTGAATGCTAAAGACACTATTGGGTTTGATAAATCCAAGGTTAAGTGTTACAACTGCCATAGGATGGGTCACTTTATGAGGGAATGCAGATCTTTAAGAAGATCTGATGCTGGAAAGCCTTCAAGACAAGTCATCAAGGTTGAAGACACAAATGCAATGGTCGCCATGAAAGACATTGATGGTGTTGGATGGGACTGGAGCTTCTTGGCAAAGGATGTGGAAGAGAATAAGGCATTGCTTGCAGAGAAGGAAGAAGAAGAGCATGTTCACTTTGCTCTTATGGCACATTCCTCGTCTTCATCAGATAATGAGGTATATGATGATGCTTTCTGTAGTAACGGCTGTCGTTTAAACACTGAAAAGCTTAACAAAGAAATTTTGAAGTTAAAATCAGATGTTTTTGATAAAAAATGCAAGTTAAATAACTATCAAATGGCTCTTGTTCAAACTGAAAAGACTGTAGAGGAATATAAGAAAATGGAATTTGACCTAAAAGATCAAATTAATGTTTTGTCTCATGACCTCAAAGCTAGTGTTGAACTTAGGGATATTCTGATGAGATCTAAGGGAGAAGTACAACTTAAGTTAGATGAGGCCATTAAGGATTGATGTAGTGATTTTACTATCCTTTAGGAAAAGAGCGTAAAAGTGGCAAGTATTAAGTGTCGGTTTAGGAAAACCAAGCACTAATGACCAAGTTAAGTTCAAAGTTCGTTTCCCAATGAGACAAGTGTGTTGTGTAAAGAAATGATTAACTTTGTGATTATAATTTATGAAGAAAAGAAAAGAGAAAGGAAGACGCTTACGATTATGAATGAAACTATGACGAAAAGTCGTGCACGTAGAACCGTAGAATATGACCAAATTTAAAAATTAACCTAAAAATTCTTAGAAAATTGCAATAACTTCAAAAAATATAATTAGAGTTCACACAAATTCAAAAATCACTCAAACCTTTGATTAATTAAATATTAAAATTTTAATGCTAACCAAAGCCCAAAAATTCAGTTTAATTAACAAAAAGCCCAAAATGAGATTTTTCACTTTGTAAACCTCTAAAATGACTTAACTAAATTAAAAACTATTTTTGAAAATTTTAAAATTAATTAAAACTATTTAAAAATGATTAAAAACTATAAAAACTTAAAATAATTCTAAAAATTATTTGAAAGACAATCAAATTAATCTAAAAGTTGCAAAATTCCTAACTTAATGTATATAAACTAGGAAAAAAGAAAAACTTGCAAAAATCTAAATTTTAATTTTTAATAATAAAATAATAATAAAATAATATTAAAAATAAAAAATTTATAAAAAATTCTAAAAAGTTGCAAACTAGTTTATTTTAACCTAATAAATACAAAAATGAACTTGAAATTACTAAAATACCCCTACTGGGCCTTAAAATGGGCCTAAATAAATAACAGTCCACTATATTGGGCTTTTTGGCCCAATAAGCAAAAAGTTGTCCAAATAAGCTCAAAATCACCTACTTGACTCAAAATTTGATTTTAAGCACAAAACTCTGAAGGCCCAAAAGCTGAAAATGAGCTTATCACAGCTTAAATGTCAACAGTTATTCTCAATGGGCTTTTTGGCCCATTAAGCCATAGGCTCTAATTCGACACACAAGCTTCTTTTGAGTTACCAAAGAGATATGTGAAAATAAATTTTGAAAAATCTCAAGAAATAAGCCTGAAATAAGCCAAATCTATCTTCACAAAACGACAAAATAGTCGTTTTTGAGTTCTAGGCTACCTCAAGTGCTGATTCAAGTTGCAAAAGGTTTTAAATGACTTAATTAAGCAAAATAATCAAAAAAATTTCTAATAAGCACACTGAATAAGTTGTAAAAAGCAATAATCATTTATGTTAAAAGTCAAACTGTTTGGTTTTCTAGTCAAAGCTCAAAGTCAAACCCTAATATGCTCCAGTTCAAGTCAATGGGTCAAATAAGTAAGATTGATCACAAAAAGTAAGTTGTTTCAAGTCCCAATAAGCTAGAATAGCTTATGAATAAGCTGATGACCAAATAACACTAGCATTGGCTAGTTTCAGGGGAAAGGAGTTCCCACTGATTGACTTTCTTGACTTTTTGTCTTATGTGACCTTTTGTTGGATTCAGGTTAAGCAAATGCACTCAAGTAATCAGTGGATCACAAGGAGTCAATAACAACAATAATATCACAATTACAACAAGCCAATTAGCACAAATTATTCAAAAGATCACCAGATGTGCACCAGATATGAACAATAAGCAGTTTTCAACCAATAAGCAATTTAAGCAAGAATAAGCCAACCAAACTTCACCAAATGCATACACAAGCTATAAATAATTCAAATGAACACAAATAAACTAGTTTCATGCACTGATTTAAAGTTTAGACAAAGATTCAAGCCAAAAATTGTTACTTATTATCTAAGAACATGTAGATTTTACACTTTGCTGATATACTTGACCACAAATCCAATTTCGAACCCTCAAAATTTCTTAATAGGTTATATAAACTTTGTTTAATCACTTGTTACCCCTAAGCATGCATACAATCTAAGTGTTACCAAGATCTTAGGTCAAAACAAGCAGATTTCAACTTTTTATAGCACAATTAAGAATTTGATGTTCAAAAGCCAAAAACTTGCAGCAAATAGCATACAACCAAGTGTTTATCAGATTCTAACAATAAATAACACTTTCCAATAACTCAAAAACAAATTGCAAGCTTAAACAGGTTAACCCAAACACCCCTTAACTTTTTCAATCCAAGATTTAATAATGTAAATGTGTGATTTAGTGTTACCCAAGCCCAATCTAACACAATAACAAAAATATTATGCAGTATCAAGCAATTTTAAGCCACAAGAACAACAAGTATAACAGCAGAACACAAATTCACCAAAAATCAAGACTTTTATTAGATTTTTGAGAAAAAGACTCAAACCTCATGAATGTACATCCACACTCACGAATATTTGAGCTTATGTGCCTAAAAAAACAAGGCACAAGCTTCCACAAAAACCTGCTAAGATTCAACAAGGTTAGAGCACAATTCATATAAATCAGAAAGATGAAAAATCATGATTAATGCAACCTTGTACCCACTTCTTGATTATCCCCAAACCACAAGCTCCCAACACCTTGATAATCTTCTTATTAGGGTGTTTAGATCACTTGTAATCCAAAAATTCTAAGAATGTACCAAAGACTTAGCAAAATATCAAGTTTTTGAGAAAACTTGGCAATTTCTTGCACAAGGTTTAAAAATAGGTTTTAAGATTCAAACAACACAAACATGTAACAATAGTAAGCAAGGAATTAAGTTGGCACTTGGATTTCTTCAAACATTCAAACACATTTTCATTAATATTGAAAAGAGATTTACAGAACTTTGAACAAGGAAAAACCAAGAGCCGGCTAAATGTTACAACCCTAATGCCTTATATAGGCTACAATGTGAACTACAAAGCAAAGAAAAACATAAACCCTAATGTGTAGAAGTTCCTGAAATGCCTTTGAGTTTGAATTTATCTTGATATCATGTGAAGTTTCTTTGGCAGTTTGTGGACTTGTGAGCTGTTGGAATTTGATCAAGGGCTCACAATGAGCTTATGTTTCAAGCAGTTTTGTTGGGCGTTAGATGGCTGTCATCTTTTTGGCTTGTTCCCAAAAACGTGTGCATGGTAGTAAACATGTGAACTTGGTGGTGATGAGGTGGCATGTTTAAGGTGTGGGTAATGATTATGGACACCTTAATCTTAAATCTTGACAAAATGAGAGTTTAATTTCAAGTAATTAAGGAATGCCCAATTTGTGTTCTTGGTCAAATAGTGGTTGTTTGATATTTGTTAATATTCAAAAATTTGTTAGGCGCGTGTTTAATAAACTAATCCAGATTAGTTATTAAATGGTTGTGGGTGGGATGTGACTTGGCAAAATGGTGAGTTGTGATTGGTGGAGAAAGTGAGTGGGACACTCGGCAGCCCACCACTGGTCTATGTAACTCTAGATAGTTGACAGAAATTACCCCCCTCCTTTCTTCTTCCTTTCATTTTGTGTTAAAATGTCAAAAGTCTAAAATCCTTTGTTAACCAAGTTTCTGTTTTTAGACTTTTTCCCCAAATACTTTTCCAAAGTATTTTCAAGGGTATTTCTTGTAAATTCATGATATTTGAAGGGGTGTTTTGGCGTTTTCTTCATTCTTCAAGGTGTTGACTTGTATTGTTGACTTCTTGGAGGACTAATAATGACAAGTCTTCAAAATTGAGGGACCATTCTTGCCAATTCTTCAAAGTGGAGGGTCCTTTTTACAATTTGACAAACTTTAAGGGCCAAACTTGTAATTATGAATATACAAGGGTTTAAAGTGTCAATTCTTCAATATTGGAGGACCCTTCTTGTATAATCTTCAAATCCTCAATAGTTATTCTTGGAAAATCACCATTAGGGTTTGGTTCATTGTGCGACTTCGTTTCCCGTGTTCGTTTTTGCTTGTTTCTTGTGATCTTTTATCATTTTCTCAATATCCGTACCTAAAATACACATGTAACAAACACAAGCATATATTTGGAATATTTCATGATATTTAATGCATTTTAAGCCCATTTTGGATGATGAGACTATGTATAAAAGCAGTCTCATCACTCCCCATAATAAACCATTACCGTGCCCTCATGCAATGCTAGAATAAAGTATCGTAACATCTCCAAAATTCATTTTTATGCACTTTTATTGAATGATAAACTTGCTACACTACTACGTGCGTTTTAGACATAATGTATGATTTTCATCTCAAAATGGGACGTTTAGGTTCATAGAACAAGAACACGTGAATGCTTCGTTAGAAATAATTTCGTCGTCCTCGATTTTCACCCCAATTCCATGCTAAGCGTGCAACGAGATCATTGTCATTATAAGTTAGTGTTGATCCCAAACTTAGATCGATTAGCTTTGTGTATACGAGATTAGATCAAGTAATACACGTAGAGAAACCTTTGTATATGCTTTGTGAATCTAAGTGTTATGCAGAATTTAACACTTAAACAAGAACACACAAGATATAAACAAACTTTCACTTTGATTATCAATGTCGAACTTGCTTATAATGAAAGATGTTTTTGAACGAAAACTTATGTAAAAACTTATATCAAACATTAACCTAAAGGCCTTCTTTTATAGATACAAGAAGCCTTGTACAATAAGCTACGGATCAGCTATTCTAGGTAAAGATAAACATAGAAAATACATTGTCGTTTCTATCCTTACTAGAAGTATTCTAGAATATAATAAACGTGTAGATTATATCTTCCATCAGTGCTTGTCTTCAATGTTGTCAACGCTTGACTTTAACTTTTCAACGCTTGAGCTGTCAGCGCTTGTTTTGTTCTTGTCAACGCTTGAATTGTTCTTGTCAGCGCTCAAGTGATATGGCCTTAATTTATTCCCAACAATCCTCCCCTAAACTTGATATCCACTCTTATGATCAAGTTTCTGAATAAGCATTAAGAACTAGGAGGAGTCTGACAAATCTTCTCATATTGGTAATGAATAAATCTGATCAAATCCTTTGCCACGTCACTTGAATAATTTATCTCCAGCTGAGTGTCTTTCATCTTTTCCAATACAGCCTTGGATATGAAATACTGAGCATCCACAAGTAGATACTCAGCAAACTTTGTAGAACTCAAATGGTATACACCAGCAGCTGAATATAACCTCCATTGAAGACCACTGAGGTCATCTTCAAGATCCTTCCAAATTGCAGGATCTTCTTCTTTTGTCCCACACATTCTTTTGAATGTGGTCCAAAGTTTTATTCCATTAGCTGAAGTAGGTGCTTCAGCCTCATACTTGGTCTCCAGTAACCTCCAAAGGTCCACCAAGTCTTCTCTATCACAACTTGCAAATAAAGATATGAGAGTGGTAAAAGTGTGTACCTCCTTGCAAAATCTGCCAATCTTCCAGAATCCACATTCATCTTCTTCATAGCTCACAATAGGATTCCTGGAATCTAATGGTAACACTTGCACCATATCTGAAGCTTCTAATGGGGAGAGCTTGAGGCTCTTTCTTATAACTGCTTCACTTGGATATAGTGGATCCATATCTTTTGGAAACTCAAATTTACTTCCCTTCTTCACTGGCCTGGGAATCATCATAGCTTTCTTGATTTCCATTTCTTCTGCAAGTTGCTCCTTTCTTTCATCTGAAAGAAGTCTGAGAGTGTTTGCTTCCTGCACTCTCACCCAAATGGGATAAGCCCTGTTTTCCAACTCATCAAATGTCAAAGCCTTCAACTTTTGATATGTCCATCCAACTCCATGACACCTAAGTAACATAAAGTAGAGCTCCCTTCTATCCCTTTTCAATTCTGAGAGAATATTGCTTGCCTTGTGCTTCAAAATCACCTTACAATCTTGCTGAACTCTAAGAAGAAGCTCCAAACCCCATATTTGATCTGAAATGGTCAAGTCTGGATTATCCATGCAGCTTTCTTCCCAAGCATTGTACATTTGAACCACCTCTTGCATGTCAAAGTCAACCTGCAATTTTAATTCTCTCAACTTTTCCCTAGCAAGCTCATCACCATACTCAAGCCTTTCTGGTTCTATTATCATCACACTTGAGTCTGAGCTATCACTTTCTTCTTCTGAAGTCACAACAAATGGTGACTTTTCATTTTCATCTTGTTCCATGATTTGTGCAGCTAGTCTTCTATCAAATTCAAACTGGGCTGCATCCTTTAGAACAATCTCTTCTACCAATTTACCCTTACCCTTATCTGATGGTGCAATGGTTGGTAAGGTAGATGGTAATACCTGAGTAGGAACCTCCTTGATGATAGATGATGACTGGGATACATCACCTTCATGAGCAGGTCTGTCAACGCCCAAATTTATCCTGTCAGCGCCCAAAATACTTCTATCAGCGTCCAAAGTTGCCTTGTCAACGCTCAAATATTTTCCCTCAGCGCCTTGTGTAACCTCTCTCAACATAGCTGTAAATGATAAATTTAGATTGGTGGGAGAGATTAAGGACGTGTCAAAACCTGTTTGTTCTTTCAAAGTTGTAAGGGCTTCAGCAACATCCATTGATTGACCATCTTGACTGCCCTTATCACTCAGATTTCTTTGATCTTCCTCCCCTTTGGAAGACTCCTCCATACCCCTTCTAACACGATCACTTTCCAAAACAACAATCCTCTCCCTCAATTGCTTGAGTTCAAGGCCTTGTGAGCTGACAATTTGTACTAAGTCTGCATTTTGCTTTTGCAAGCGAATGCAGACTGCCGTCAATTCCAAAAGAGTGATTGGTTCCAGTCTGCCCTCTTCTGAAATGGGGATTTGACCTCCCAAGTCAGATTCATTGGGCAAGGATGAGGACTTAATGATGGTGGGACTGCCTTGGCTAGCTTCTAAGCCAGAACCAATAGTCTCAGCCTCATCCAAGTCACCAGCCACACTTGTGGTGGTGGTTCTCTCTGCTTCATGGCTAGGACCACCAGAGGAGAACACTCCAGTAGTCCTTTGGCGTTTAATCAACCTATATTCAGGTGGTGTGGAAGATGGTGTGGAAGAATGGGTAGATGTGGATTGGTTAAGGGGTGTTTGGGATTGTGAAGGTTATGTGTCAACGTTGGAAATAGGCACATCAACGCCAACATTTGATGTGTCAGCGTCAAAGGGTTCTTGGTCAATTTGCATTTGTTCAGGTGAGGGTAAAGGTGCAGGAATAGGTTCAAGTTGTGGTTGAGGGTCAATTTAAGGTTGGGGGTCTGGTTGGGGTTGTGGGTCTGGTTGAGGTTGTGCTGCTGCAATAACAACAAGCATGGCTGGGGTTAAAGGTAAGTCTCTATGGGGTGGTGAATCCATCTTCATAAAAATAGCTTTTTTTTGCTCAGGGATCTTATAAAAATCATTGTGATCCCTTGAACAATAACCTTGATCATCAAAAATCATTTGCAGAAAACGGGGATAAGCTAAAGTCATTTTTGTCCCCTTGTTTTTACACATCCCTTCAAAAATCATTTTAGAATAGTTATATTTTTGCCCTGTTGTAATGCACATAATAGCACTGGCAATGGATCTATTGATCTCATTGTGGGCAGTACATTTGGGACTCAAACATTGAAGGAGGATGTGGATGAGGTACTTCCAGGCTAGGGGAAATTCCTGCTTATGATACTTATTAAGAGTACCTTCATCAGGAAAAGGATATCCCAAGGCCCTAAGCCCTTGTTCTATTTCATTTATGGGAAGGATGGCTACACCATCAGCATCATCAAGATGCAAAGCTTGGCGTACCAAGGCCTCAGTAACCTCCCAAGACCTCCCATGAACAATAGAAGTTAATGTGGTCACTCCATTAACTGTTGAGGAACTAATAGTGTTCCAAAACTGCTTAATGTGTGTGACTGGAATGAGTGGTGCATGAGAAAGAGCATACCTTAATGGGGATGCGTTCAAATACGCCACCATTTGTGTGTATTGAGGAAACAGATCATTATCAGCTTCAAGATAAGCAATCATGTTGTGTTGTGATCTGAACCCCAATTCCAATTCTGCTGAGTTAAACTTTGGTGCCATTGATGAAAGCTGTTAATTTTAAGTGTAGAAGATGAAGTTGATAAGAGAAAAGTGTTAAACAAGAATTATAGATACCCTGTTTTAAAAATAGGAGCCAAATTTATAGGAGAGTAAGAATGCATGTGATTGGCCCAAAAATAGGCAAAGATTTTCAAAAATCAATCATGAAAATATTGAAAAAGTTATAAGTTAACTCATGCATTAAATGAAAGTAACAACTCCTAAAATTACGGCTTGAAAATATGTCAAAAAGTAACAACTAGGTAGGTCCCATTGAGTGTCAACGGTCAAAAATAACCTATCAACGCCCAACGGCTATAATCTTGTCAACGTTTGCCTAAAGCCATGTCAGCGTCCAATTTGGTCACAACAACGCTTGGAAATTTCTTTGTCAGCGTCCAAAAAATAAAATCATTTTAAAAAGTGAAAAATGACCTTAACAAGTAATTTATCCTAGAGAAGATAACCAAAAGCTGATAATTATTATAGGGCGGTAAGCACTGTCCAGTTATGCACACTTACATAAGCAAGATAGACATAACAGTCCTCTAGTGTCCCTTGCTAACCAAAACTCTTAACAACAAAGTTACCTTATAAAATCCTTGTTACTCCCAGGTAAATCCCATATCAAAATCATTCCCAAGTCTCCCAACAGACCACAACCACTTCTAGGCCAAAAATGTCTTGGCAGCATGCAAAGTTGATATACTATGCATGCTACAGTGCCTCATGATTTAGTAAAACTAACTCATACTCACCTGTGGACACAATCTAGAATTGTGATAAGAGTATCATATGGATACCCAAACATCCTAAAGGTTCCTAAAACCTCCCCTTAAACTATGATACAAAAAGTTTGCTAAAATCATGCATGAACATAAAAAATTTATGTCAAGATAGGAAGGAAACATTCCAACCATCATCCATAAATAAAAACGTGTCCAAATGCTTCTCCATTGATCCATAAGCAACTCTGTATCCAATGGTATACTGCTAACACCATCTGCACATTTAGATTGAAAACCACAAAACTAACCTTGTTGCTGACAACGCCCCGATAACACATGACATCGTTGAGGAAAGCTTTGTCAGCGTTAGACAATTATATTGCTGACAACGTTGCAAAAACACTTATCAGTGTTCAAGCAACCTTTGTCAGTGTTAGAAAAATATAGTGGAAAATCTAAATCAGCAATAAGACCAATAATAATAATGCATCATCCTGTACATACTTTTACAAAAAGAACCCAAAACACAAATTATGTGAGATTGACCATTCCAATACTTGTGACCAAATATTGAAATCTCCCAGCATCAAAAGGTTTAGTTAATAAATCTGATACATTTTCCTCAGTGTCAACACTATCTGGTTGTATTAAACCTTTCTCAAAGCAATCTCTTATAAAATGGTGTCTAATTTCTATGTGTTTAGTTTTAGAATGATGTATAGGATTCTTAATGATGCATAAAGTACTATTATTATCAACAAATATCTTAGTATGCATGAATTTATACCCATAGTCCAACAGCTGGTTCTGAATCCACAACACTTGACCACAACATGCTGCTGCAGCCACATACTCTGCTTCAGTTGTCAAATTAGCCACCACTGTTTGTTTCTTGCATTGCCAAGATATTAACCTACTCCCAAGAAACTGACATCCACCAGTTGTGTATTTCCTATCAAACTTATCACCTCTATAATCACTATCTGAATATGCAATCAGCTCCAATGGTGAATCCTTTGGGTACCACAAACCAAGACTGGGGTAACATCTTAGGTACCTAAAGATCCTCTTCACAGCATAAAGGTGACATTCTTTGGGAGTCACTTGATGGCGTGCACAAGCACACACAACAAACATAATGTCAGGTCTGGAAGCAGTAAGATACATCAAGGATCCAATCATGGATCTATAATGCCTGACATCAACATCTTTCCCATCTCCAATCTTTCCCCAAGGGTGTTCTCTATCCATAGGAGTAGTAGCCCTCTTTTCATGTGGAGAAAAGCCAAACTTCTTCAAGATCTCAGCAACATATTTATCCTGGGAGATGAAGATACCATCTTCTTTCTGCTGAACTTGTAAACCAAGAAAGAAGTTCATCTCCCCCATAGCACTCATCTTGAATTTGTCTGTCATAAGCTTGGAGAAATCCTCACTCATCTTTGGATCAGTAGACCCAAAAATGATATCATCAACATAGACCTGCACAAGCAACACATCCTTGCCTTTCTTCTTTGTAAATAGTGTCTGATCTATGGTGCCCCTCTTGAATCCATTGTCCACCAAATAGGTAGACAGAGTACCATACCATGCTCTAGGGGCTTGATGAAGGCCATACATAGCCTTTTTGACTCTATACACTTTATCTGGATGCTCTGGATCCTCAAAACCAGGAGGTTGCATTACATATACTTCCTCAACAATGGTGCCATACAAGAAAGCACTCTTGACATCCATTTGATAGACTGTGAAGCCCATGCAAGAGGCATAGGATAGAAAAATCCTAATAGCTTCAATCCTTGCAACTGGTGCAAAGACCTCCTCATAGTCTATCCCCTCCTCTTGTGTATAACCTTGAGCCACTAACCTTGCCTTGTTTCTGACCACAATACCTCTTTCATCTCTTTTGTTCCTGAGAACCCATCTTGTCCCTATAGGTCTGACATATCTAGGACAATCAACCAGCTCCCAAACATCCTGAATTGCAAATTGGTGAAGCTCATCCTGCATTGCTTCCACCCAACTTGGTTCTTTGAGAGCATCAAATATTTTCTTGGGTTCTTCTTGTGACAGAAAACATGCAAACAAACATGCTTGCACAAGAGGGGTATCAACCTTCTTGTGTATATCGGCAATAAACCCACCAAGACCTTGATGAGATCTTCTAGTCTGAACTGGAGTCATAATATCACCAATGATCTGAGATGTGGGGTGATTCTTCATTGTGGAAGTGAGAACCCCTCCTTCAAAAAGTCTGGTGTCCTCAACCTCATGCTCCATGTTGCCAATGTCTTCTTCATCAGACTCTCTTATGTCAACATAAGGATGACCTTCTTCATAAGAATTGGAAGGTTCACCTTGTTCAAAAGTGGAAGAGAAAAGATGTGCAAAGGTGTTGTCAACGTCTGGACCTTGTTTGTCAGCGCTTGGGCTAACAACGCTTGAACTGTTGTTGTCAACGTCTGAGCCATCAACGTCTGAATTGGTCTTGTCAGCGCTAGATTTGCCTTTGTCAGCGCCTGAAGGACCATGCATGTTTGTATCTGGTGGTGTTTGGAAACCACCATTATCTTGTCCAGCAGCAGCAGCAGCAGCAAAAGCATCTGTTCAAATGGGAATTGTGACATATTCAAATGTAGGAGATGCCTTTTCTGCTTGTGATCTAACCTTCTCATGAACCTGTGTACCTGAAACATTAACAACTTGTTCCTCCACAACACTTGAAGTTACCTTCACAATGTCTGGATTAGTGACAGGCATATAATTTAAAGTTCTAGATAAGGGTTCCAAATCAAACAACCAATTAGGACCACTTTCAGGATCACTAGGTTTATTCTCTAAGAACCTAACATGTACTCTCTCAACTATACGTTTGTCCTCTTTAAGATAAACCCTATCACCATTGCTCTGGACTGAATACCCCATGAAATAGCCTTCATCACCTTTTGCACTAAATTTCCCTAAGGTATCACTAGTATCTAAAACTACTACATGACAACCAAAAGGTCTGAGAAAACCAATATTAGGTTTTCTTCCCCAAAGTAACTCATAAGGTGTTTTGTTCTGAATTTTGTTAACCAATGCTCTATTTTGCACATAGCATGTTGTATTAACAGCCTCAGCCCAAAAGGCTATTGGAAAGTGAGCATCAGCCAACATTGTTCTGGCTGCTTCAATTAGGGTTCTATTTTTCCTCTCAGCAACCCCATTTTGTTGTGGGGTTCTAGCAATACTAAATTGCCTAGTAATTCCTTTCCTGGCACAGAAATCATCTAGCTTCTTGTTCCTAAATTCTCCACCATTATCACTCCTAAGCATTTTAACCTCATTGCCAGACCTTTTCTCAATCTGAGTGATAAAATCAATAAGAACATCAGCTGTGTCACTCTTCATAGCTAGAAAGAATGTCCAAGTAAATCTAGAGAAATCATCTGTGACAACAAAGCAATATGACTTACCATTCAAACTTTCTATATTTGTTGGACCAAAGAGGTCCATGTGAAGCATATGAAGAGGTCTGGAACTAGTATGCACCTGTTTGGACTTGAATGAGACCTTGTGCTGCTTGCCTTTAAGACATGCAACACAAGAGTGGTCATTGTGGAAAGCCTTCTCAGGCAAACCATCAACTAAACCAAGCATCACAAGTCTATTTATATTTTTAAAATTTATGTGCCCTAGTCTCCTGTGCCACAAATTACTCTCATCTACTGAGGCCTTAGCATAAAAACAAGACATAGTTTTATTCATTTTAATCCCATTTAAATTCACATTATATATGTCCTTATGCCTAGGTGTTCTATACTCAATATATTTCTCATCAGGGATCTTAAAATCCTTACTTAACACCAAACACTCAGTATCAGTAAAAAGAACTTTATTTTTGTTATCACAAACTTGTGATACACTAAACAGGTTGTAATCAAGTTCTTTTACCAGGAAGACGTTCTCAAAACGCAGATTATTAGTGAGAAGGGTTCCTTTGCCTGTAATAGTTCCATAACCACCTCCAAAGTAAACCTTATCACCATCATTAATAGGGGTGAAGTTCGTCAGATAGTCTTCCTTCCCTGTCATGTGCCTTGAGCATCCACTATCCCAATATCCATAATCATTGATCTGTCTTTGAATGCCCTGCACATAAAAGAAAACAAATTAGTTTTCTTTGGGAACCCAAGTCTCAAAAGACTTGGATTCATCTGGTTGTTCAATAAGAACAGACTTAGTTCTCACAACAACCCCATTCTCATCCTTTTTAGGATGAAATACCCAGTTAACCCCAATAGGTTTTGTAATGACCTTTGAAATGTAATTAAATCTATTGCTAGTCATTGAAATCCCATTTTCATTAGGGTTTTGATCTTTCTTGGGTCTCCATGTTAAGCTTGAAGAAGCTTTAGACCCCTTACCTTGTGGCTGCAAATATTTAGGTCTGGTCACGTTTCTGTCAGCGTTAGAATTTGTCCTGTCAACGCTGAAATTACCCTTGTCAGCGTTGAACCTAGGGTTTGCTACAGGAACCCATTGCCTATTTGACCAGGTGTTTGTCTTTTGAAATGGTCTTTGTCCATGAGTGTTAGACCTTCTAGAAAAGAATGGGGCAGGTCTAATCACTTGTGGACTTTGCTGCACACAAGGTTTAGGTCTGACAACGTTTGACTTTTTAACAACGTTGACTTTCTTCCTATCAGCGCTAAAATTGTTCCTGTCAGCGCTGGCTTTGGGAGCGTTGACACACTTGTATGCCAAATGTGAAAAGCTACCACAAGTGTAACAGGCTTTCTTAGACACAAACTTAGGTCTAGTAGAGAAGAAACCTGTTCCATGATTGCTAACTTGACTCTTGGGTGACCTATTATTCCTATACATCTCTGCATATTTAATGGTAGGTCTTCTAACAGTGTTTGAGCCTAGGTCAACAGCTTTACCAGTGACTGGGTGAGTAACCTTAATGGGTGGTGATTCATTGGGACTTTCACATAACAAACCTCCCTTAACAAATAAAGTAGGGTTAGCTTTCTTCCACTCATTTAGGTCTGTCAATTTTTGTTGATATTCTTCCACTGGAGTGACAACTCTTGGTGGAGGAATGAATTCCTCTTCTTGGCATTCTGGTATACCAGTCCAAGACAAGTCCTTTCTAAGGACACCATAGAAGTCACCAGCTGGTGGTGGAACCAGAGAGTAATCATTCATCCCAGTCCCAGTCATGTCCTTAGGATCCCTTTGTTTAGCTACACAGTCTCCTAGGGTTTGGGTGGCTCTATCAAATCTTTGAATTTTGAGGTCAACATTATCTTTATTCTTAATGGCCTCATCTAACTTAGCCTGAAGGTCTCTATTAACCTTTGTCATGATGTTCCTAACATCCATACTACCCTCTAGCTCATGTTTTAAGATATTGATCTTATCTTTTAAGTCAAATTCCATTTTCTTGTATTCAGAAACGGTTTTCTCAGTTTCAGTAAGAGCTAGTTGGTAATTAGACAATTTACACCTTTCAGTACTCATATCATCTTTTAGTTTTAACACCTCTTTGTTAAGTCTTTCAGTGTTTAACCTACAACCTTTGCTACAAAAGCATCATCATATACCTCATTATCAGATGAAGAGGAGGAGTGTGCCATGAGAGCATATTCAACATGCTCTTCTTCTTCAATATCAGCTACCAAAGCTTTATCCTCTTCAGCATTCTTGGCCAGATAGCTCTAATCCCATCCTGTACCATTAATTCCTTGAACTGCAACCATGGCTTTGGAATCCTGAGCTTTAACAATATGACTTGAGGGTTTACCAGCATCAGATCTTCTAGGAGATCTGCATTCCCTCATGAAGTTCCCCATACGATGACAGTTGTAGCATTCAACTTTGGATTTATCAAATCCAGCTGTGTCTTTAGCATCGAAGGTCATCTTCTTTTTAAACCTTCTGTTCCACCTATTTGCTCTTATACTGGCAAGAGCCATGTTCCACTTGATGTCCATCTCTTCCAAGTGCTCATCACTTATCTGCTCAAGGTCCTCATATGTAATCACTGAACCATTGGGCAAAGAAGCAATGTAAGCACAAACAGTATCCAAATCCAAACCAGCAGGTTTAACTCTTGGGGAGTCATTCTTGAATGTGTCAGCGTCTGAAAAAGAGACGTTGACAGGACTTGTTCCAGCGCTGACATATGATGATCCAGTAACTGGATGCATATAAGAGTCCTTCTGATTGAATTGACCTTCACTATGAGAGAAGAAGGCCATGTTGCTGGTGGTAGATTTGCTTCCATGCTCTGAAAGAGTTTCATCTTCCAACAGTCTAAGTTTGTTGTAGATGTCATCAAACGAGGAGCTCTTGTAAGTATTATTGGCAAGAATAGATCTTGCCTCAATCTTCCATGCCTCACCAATACTTTTAAGAAAGGTAGCATTGGTGTCAACATCACCAACTTGTGTCCCCATGAAGGACAACTTGCTTGTGATGTCAAGCAATCTGCTTCTCACACTACTCAGTTTCTCATTGGGTTGAGCTTTGAAGACAACATAATCATGCAGAAGTTGCTTTTTCTTTTCTTCCTTAGTGTCTGCATTGCCACCATATGCAACTTCAAGTGCTTCCCAAAGATCCTTAGAAGATTCATAGCCTCTATATTTGTGCTGGTTTTCTTGTCCCAACGAGACTTTCAGAATATTTAGGGCTTTCATGTCAACCCTTTTCTTTGCAATATCTTCAGCACCTACAGCTCTACCATCTCCAGGTTTTTCTTTCTTATCCTCTTCAGGGCATCCTTCAACAGCTGTTCTTTGACTAATGGCATCAAGAATCTTTTGAGCCTTATTGAATGAGTTTCCATAATCAATAATCTCCCAGAGTGTGTAGTCATAGATCCCCAGATATTGTTCAAAGTTGAACTTCCATAAGTCAAAGTGAGTTGCATCAAGCATGGGAATCTTGATGTTAGGTAAGGCTGAGGAGGAGGAGGTTATTGCTTCAGACATGATGTTATTAGGGTTTCTGAGAAAATTTAGGGTTTTGGTGTTTTGAGGGTTATAGTGTTCTTCAAAGATCAAAAGTTCCTCAACAAGCTCTGATACCACTTGTTGATCCCAAACTTAGATCGATTAGCTTTGTGTATACGAGATTAGATCAAGTAATACACGTAGAGAAACCTTTGTATATGCTTTGTGAATCTAAGTGTTATGCGGAATTTAACACTTAAACAAGAACACACAAGATATAAACAAACTTTCACTTTGATTATCAATGTCGAACTTGCTTATAATGAAAGATGTTTTTGAACGAAAACTTATGTAAAAACTTATATCAAACATTAACCTAAAGGCCTTCTTTTATAGATACAAGAAGCCTTGTACAATAAGCTACGGATCAGCTATTCTAGGTAAAGATAAACATAGAAAATACATTGTCGTTTCTATCCTTACTAGAAGTATTCTAGAATATAATAAACGTGTAGATTATATCTTCCATCAGTGCTTGTCTTCAATGTTGTCAACGCTTGACTTTAACTTGTCAACGCTTGAGCTGTCAGCGCTTGTTTTGTTCTTGTCAACGCTTGAATTGTTCTTGTCAGCGCTCAAGTGATCTGGCCTTAATTTATTCCCAACAGTTAGTAATGCTAACACTACTCATATGCCCTAATCACGTACTTATCCTCCCATTTTTCTAAGTTGTATCTCTTATATTTTATTTTTGTCTTGAATGTTCACGAGGATACATTTTTTACTTATGCGATGATAGAGATTTAGGTCTAAAAATAGAGTCATAACGGTGTAACCAAGACCATTGAATTAATAACCCTCCCTAATAGACAACGATGTCAAAAAAATAAGTCAACAAGAAGGATCGATAAACACGGTTTTATAACGGTTTTGAACATGAGACTTATTACCAAGACTTTTATACGCCCCCTAACGGATGGGCCTTATTATCATAGGTTTACCTCCATCTTTTATTCAACTTCGCCATGAAGCTTTTATTATGACTTTGGTCTTGCCTTGCCTTTTATTTAACCTCGTCATGAGGTGTTTCTTATGGCCAAAGACGTATATCCTCACGCTACAAGCGAATTTTGGATCTTTAAAGCTTCAAAGATTAAGGCTTGATTCACTTTCAATTTCGCATAGATTTCTCGGCCTTGTGAGCTTCAAATTGTTTGCTTGATTTAGGTGAGCACTTGAAATCTTATTATTAGGTGAAGCTTTCGATTATTCGGGTTGCCAATACTTCAAAACCGTGACGATGGCGATACCTTAATGTCTTCCTAATTTAATTACATGGAAGCTACTAGAAAAGACTAGAAACCAAAAATCAAGACTAAACCGCTAAGCCAATACTTATTAAGCAAAATATATATACAAGCGAAGGGAGAATAAGCAAACAACGAGAACACATGAGTTTTTGAAAGAATACGAGTACTCTACGTTTAGCATAGTAACTTATAATTAACTCTATCATTTCTCGTCCTCATTCAAGAGACTTAGCCTAATGTAAAGTTAAGGAATCGAAGCTAAGTGCTCAACACGCACGGTCGAGTAAACAATTACTCATATTCTCGCCATCGGAAAATCTAAATTCGTGTCTTCAAACACTTAAAAACATGAGAAAAAAATTAAAATTTGGCCATTTTTAGCCTTATTTTGCAACAAAACGATAAACAAAAAGATAAACTTTGGAAAGCGTGAAGGTTTGTCAAGGCAAGTATCTATTCACCCCCCGTACTAAAGTTAAACATCGTCCTCAATATTTCGAGTCTAAGTGTTGGAAACCCCCATACTAGAGACGTAGTCGAATGCTTAATCTAGCATGGAAAGGGTGTAACCGTTAAATTTAAATTCATTTATGAAGTGTGCTAAAAACCTAAGGTTAGAACATATAAGGATATATCATGGATATTGAGAAATTCTTCAAAGCAAACGATCGAGTGCTCCATAAAACGAACACGAGCGGCTCCAATCGTGAAGATCATGATCATCTAAAAACACATATCACAAACAACCACGGAACAAAGGTTAGAAAGCGATAATATGTACATGGGATAAGCATGGGACTCACCCACGAGGCACCTCGTTTTTTATTACCGAGTCATGAGCTCGACTCGATCCCCTCAATACTAATTATCATTAGGGAAGGTGACTTTGTCGAGGTAGTTCAAGGATGGAACTTCCCCGCCAAAGTAGTGCTTCAACCTATGTCCATTCACCTTGAAATTGGGGCCATCATTTTAGCTAGCTCGATGGTCCTATATGGAAAAACTTTGGTAATAGTGAATGGACCCGACCAACGGGATTTCAACTTGCCGGAAAATATTTTCAAACGTGAGTTAAAAAGCAGCACTTGATCTCCAATGTTAAAAATCCGGTTTATAATTTTTGAATCATGAAACTTTTTTAGTCTTTTATTTGTAAATCAATGATATTTCATAAGCAATGTCCCTTAATTCATCCAATTCATTCAATTGCATTTTCTGGTGTTTTCCCGCGGTCTCAATGTCATCATTACAATGCTTAAGGGCCCAATAAGCTTTGTGTTCGAGTTCAATTGGCAAATGACAATTCTTCCCGTACACGAGCTTATAAGGAGTGCACCCGATGGGCGTCTTATGAGCGGTACGAAAGGCCCATAAAGCATCATCTAACTTATTCGACCAAGATTGTCGGTTTTACCCAATCGATCTCTCCAAGATCCTCTTCAACGCTCGGTTTGAAACCTCGACTTGCCCACTCGTTTGTGGGTGATAAGCCGTAGAAAGCCGATGTGTAACCCCATATTTCCTTAGGACCCTTTCGAATTGGTCGTTACAAAAATGGGTTCCATGATCGCACGAGGGGTTCCAAACCGAGAAAACAAGCTCTTCAAAAACTTCACTACCACAAGAGCATCGTTCGTGGGCAAAGCCTTAGCTTCCACCCACTTAGATAGGTAGTCCACGGCGACAAGGATGTACTTATTACCACGAGATGATGGGAACGACCCCATAAAATCAATTTCCCAAACGTCAAAGATCTCACACACTTGGATAATGTTTTGTGGCATTTCATTGTTTTGTGGGGCTTTTCCTTGTCGTTGGCATGAGTCACACGACTTCACAAGTGCGTGTGCATATCGGTAAATAGTAGGCCAAAAGAAACCGGCATCAAAGACCTTCTTAGCCGTGAGATTAGCACCATGGTGACCACCCGTGGGTCCCTCGTGACAAGCTCTAAGGATATTAGAAGCTTCGGTGCCAAATATAAAACGTCTAATAATTTGATCCGCACAAGTCCGGAACAAGTAAGGGTCGTTCCAAAAGTAGAACTTGATGTCATGAAAGAACTTTTGTTTTTGTTGAGTCGTCATACCCTTAATGATGAAGTTACCCGCATGGTAATTTGCGATGTCCGCAAACCATGGGGTGGATGAATCAAGCTTAGAATTCACTACACCAAGTGTCTCGAGAGGAAATTTTTCGGTGATTTCCTCTGGCTCGTAAACACTTTGGTGAGGATCTTCCAAATGAGAAAGATGATCGGCCGCTAGATTCTCGGCTCCTTTTTTGTCAAGGATTTCGACATCAAATTCTTGTAGGAGGAGAATCCAACGAAGTAATCTCGGCTTTACATCTTGTTTAGCCATGAGATACTTGATAGCCGAATGATCCGTATACACTATGCATCGAGTCAAGATGAGATAAGGTCGAAATTTCTCAAATGCATACACCACGGCAAGGAAATCCTTTTCCGTTGTAGTATACTTAAGTTGATCCTCGGTCATCGTCTTGCTAGCATAGTGAATAGGCAAGAAGTGCTTTTCATGACGTTGCCCCAAAACGACCCCAATAGCGTAATCACTTGCATCACACATGAGCTCAAAGGGAGGTCCCAATTGGGAGAAACGAGAATGGGAGCTTCGATAAGTTTCCTCTTAAGGAATTCAAAGGCTCGTACACAATCTTCGTTAAAGACAAAAGGAGCATCTTTTTCGAGGAGATGTGTAATAGGTCGAGAGATCTTTGAAAAATCCTTGATGAATCGACGATAAAATCCCGCGTGGCTTAGGAAACTCCTAACTCCCTTAACGGTTTTGGGATGAGGTAATTTGGCGATGACTTCTACCTTAGCTTTATCTACCTCAATCCCCGCTTTCGAGACCTTGTTCCCTAAGACGATTCCTTCCTTAACCATGAAATGACATTTTCCCCAATTGAGCACAAGGTTGGTTTCCTTACAACGTTTAAACATTCTCTCAAGATTCGACAAACACGAAGTGAACGAACAACCAAACACGGAAAAATCATCCATAAAGACTTTCATCGTCTTCTCGATCATGTCATGAAAAATAACCATCATGCACCTTTGAAAGGTTCCCGGTGCATTGCAAAGTCCGAATGGAATTCGACGATAGGCAAACGTTCCATATGGACACGTAAACGTAGTTTTTTCTTGATCACGAGGATCGATGGGGATTTGGAAGTAACCGGAAAACCATCTAAAAAGAAATAGAAATCATTTCCCGCAAGACGCTCCAACATTTGGTCCATGAAGGGCAAGGGAAAATGGTCTTTACGAGTGGCGTCATTCAACTTACGATAGTCGATGCACACCCTCCAACCTGTCACGAGTCGAGTTGGAATTAACTCGTTGGCATCGTTTGGCACAACGGTCATTCCTCCCTTATTAGGGACACAATGAATAGGACTCACTCAAGGGCTATCAGAAATAGGGTAAATCATTCCTGTATCAAGGAGTTTAAGGACCTCCTTTTTGATGACGTTATGAATTTTGGGGTTCACCCTTCTTTGACATTGGATTGCGGGTTTGTAGTCCTCCTCCATTAAGATTTTGTGGGAACAAAATTTGGGATCAATCCCCTTAATGTCGGATAATTTACACGTAATTGCCCTTTTGTGATCCTTTAGAACATCGACAAGTGCGGTTTTTTCATCATTCGAAAGATCTTTCGCAATAATAACCGGCAACTTGTCGCCCTCCTCCAAAAATACATATTCAAGATGAGGAGGTAAATCTTTCAACTCGAGGATTGGTGGTTCCTCAATTGAAGATTTGGGCTCGATACACATAACTTCATCAGGTGGAGGAAATGGGAAATCGTTATGAAAATCCTTGATAATCGAGAAGTCCTCATAGTTGTCGAGGTCTTTGTCACAAGTACGTGGAACATCAAATTCTTCTAACGTAAAACCACCACCTTCAAATGGAGTGAAAGATGGTGTCGAATTATCAAGAATGGGATCAAGCATAGTGGGATTGCCACTATTTTCATCATCACCAAAACCTAAAAACTCTTGTGAAAATTCCTCGCAAACGACGTCGATCATATCAACGAGATTTATGGTCGCGACGGAATAAACATGAGAAATTGAAGAGTTTTGTGTTGCGTTTATAACAAGTTCCTCGTCGTTGAAACGCAAGGTGATCTTTCTAGCATGCACATCAATCAAAGCAATAGACGTATCTAAAAATGAACGACCTAAAATAAGAGGAACTTGAGGATCCGTGGGAATATCGACAACGATAAAGTCTACCGGATAATAGAACTTTCCCACTTTCACAAAAACGTCTTCGGCCAATCCACAAGTGGGAATCGTGGAATGATCGGCCAATTCGATAGACATTAGTGAAAGAGTAAGATTAGGAAGATTGAGCGACTTGAAGATTTCAAGTGGTATCAAGTTAATACTAGCACCAAGATCGGCCAAGGCATAGCATTCTTCCATATCTTGGATTGCACATGGAATCAAGAATTTACCGGGATCACCGACTTCTTGAGGTATGCGGTTAAGATAAACCGATGAACAACTAGACAATTGTTGCAATTTCTCCTTGTTGTTTAACATAATCTTAAAGTTAGCAGCAAATCGAGGCATCATGACCAAAGCGTCGGCAAAACTCACATTGAAATGCACGTCACGAAACATCTTCATAAAAAGCTCAAATTGGTAATTGTCGCGCTCTTGACGTTTCTCCTTTCTAAGTCTCGATGGATAGGGCAAAGGTGGTGTGGGTTGAGGCATAGGCATAGCCTTTGGAATCTCGGGTTCCAATGATGGTAATGGGTCAACCGTAGGTGTGGCATGAGCGGTACTTCGTGGGATTACATGCTCCTTTTCGACCACCACCTCGGGTTCTTCCTCAATTTCCTCCACCGTTGGAGTAATTGGTTGAGGAGTCGGTTCCTTAAGTGTCTTACCACTTCGTGTGGTAATCACTTTCATATCTCCCTTAGGGTTCGATATGGTGTTGCTAGGAAGACTACTCGAAGATGGTTTACACATTATAGCCTCAAACATGGATGAAATTTTATCCTCAAACATAGATTGCCTCTTTTCGGCCTTAAGCATCTCTTGTTTTATTTCATGTTTCCCTTGTTCCATCTTTTGTTGGTTTTGTTGTAACCTAGTTACATTTCCCTCCATTTTGTTTGTGTGGATCTTAAGCTCATTTGCTAACTCATTTTTCAAATCCTTTTTCAAGTCATTCTTAAACTCGGATCTTAGGCTAATGATCTCTCTTTGAATATTATCAAACCTAGCATCGTTTCCATTAGCGTATTCAACAAATTCATTTGGAAGATCTTTCAAGTTTATCAAACTCTTGTTGTTTTGAAAATCATTGTTTTGATTTTTGTTTGAAACTTGATTGTTATTAGCCCCTTGATTCCCAAAGTTGTTACCTTTGTAATTGTTTTTGTAACCAACTTGATTGTTTCGATAGTTGTTGTTAGCATTTTGATTGGGAACAAAACCCGGTGGAGTCATTTGATTAGAGCGGGTAACTCGACCATTTTGGTTGTAAGTTCCCGTGGCCGCGTAGGCACTCGAAGTGTTACCACCGTTGGTAATGCACTCAGAGAAATCATGACCTCCACCACAATACATGCAAGAAACCTCAACCGCTTTAGCGGTAGCGGGATCACTTTGTTCACCAACTTTGAATTCAATTGAAAGACCTTTAAGCTTATCAAAGATTTTGTTCTCCAAATTCGCCTCAATTTGGCAAGCATCGATGGTATTGGACAATGAAGGTGAAGCCGAAGATGAAGCCTTACGAACACTCGATGTGTTACGAGGACTATAGACTTTAGACCTATTCTCAATAATCAACAAAGCTTCCTCAACCGTTTTACACAAAATATTACCACCCGCGGCGGCATTAAGATAATCTCTCTCATGATCATTCAATCCATTGTAAAACGTGTCAATTTGATGCAAGTCGGAAAATCCGTGATGAGGACACTCATGTAACATTTCCTTAAACCGATTCCAAGCCGTAGAAAAACTCTCATTAAATTCTTGTGAAAATTTTGAAATCTCGTTTTTCAAATGCGTAGTCTTAGAGGGCGGGAAAAATTGGTTCATAAACTTTGAAACGAGATACTTCCACGTCAATATAGAATTGGGTGGCTCTTTCTCAAAACAAATTTTAGCGGGCCCCGCTAAGGAATACGAAAAAAGCATCATCTTAATCGAGTCATTAGCAACATCCTTAAACTTGCAAGTGGCGGTAAGACGATTGAATTGGCGGATATGGTTGTGCGGGTTGTCCTTTTCATCACCACGGAATTTGTTGTTTTGGATCATCGACAACAAACCTGTCTTAACTTAAAAATTCTCCGCAAGGATGGAGGGAATCACAATAGCCTCTCCATAACCCTCGGTGGGTGCTTGAAGTATCCATCATAGTTCGATTAGCCATGGTTGGTTCTTCTTCTACGATAGGTTCGTCAATAGGAAACTCCTCACTTGAAAGGTTAGGTGTGGTTTCCTTTCGGTTTTTTTGTTTACGTGTACGTCTTGCTTGATTACGAGTAAGCATAAACATCACGTACAATGTGGGGATGAGCAAAGAAGATTCTTTTTGGTGTTTTGACTTTTTCCAAAAAAATTTTGTGGTTTTTGATTGTTTTTACTTTTTTTGGATTTTGTGATTGTATTAAGTAGACAAAAATCTACAAATCTCTCCTCAAATCAAATCTCTTGATTAAAGGAGCCTCAAGGATTGAAATCGATCACGTGAAGTGAACGCCTTCGATGACTTTAGAACGTTGGTGGAACACCAAAACGTTCAAGAGGGTTTAATCAAATGAAACCAAGAAAATATATATGATACTTAGATAATACTTTGGTTGGCAAACCCTCGATTAGCCCTATTTATCTAAGCACGCACAAGCAAGCGGGGAAACGAGGCGACACGAAGCACTTAAGAGCCTTTTTCCTTAGAGTATATTTTATAATACCCGCCTTATACCTACCTTATGGTTTGTGTTTGTCAAAATTAAGCTTCACGAAAGTAATTATCTATTTTGCCTTTTTTCTTGTTTGAGATTCGAATACAATGATCGAGTGATGAAATCCCGAATCAAGGTTGTGTTTTTCACACTTTTGGAGTACTTGTGAATTTATTGTTCTATGTATACAATATAGTAATATTCACACAAAAACGAAAAACCGATAATACGTATTAGTAGAGTGCTACTAATACAAATAGATATTATGGCTAATATAAAAACAAAAATTGTTCAAATCAAAACACAACACGCCTCACTGGCAGCGACGCCAAAATGATGTAGTGATTTTACTACCCTTTGGGAAAAGAGCGTAAAAGTGGCAAGTATTAAGTGTCGGTTTAGGAAAACCAAGCACTAATGACCAAGTTAAGTTCAAAGTTCGTTTCCCAAGGAGGCAAGTGTGTTATGTAAAGAAATGATTAACTTTGTGATTATATTTTATGAAGAAAAGAAAAGAGAAAGGAAGACGGTTACGATTATGAATAAAACTATGACGAAAAGTCGTGCACGTAGAACCGTAGAATATGACCAAATTTAAAAATTAACCTAAAGTTCCTAGAAAATTGCAATAAATTCAAAAAAAATGTAATTAGAGTTTACACAAATTCAAAAATCACTCAAACCTTTTATTTAATTAAATATTAAATTTTTAATGCTAATTAAAGCCCAAAAATTCAGTTTAATTAACAAAAAGCCCAAAATGAGATTTTTCACTTTGTAAACCTCTAAAATGACTTAACTAAATTAAAACCTATTTTTTAAAATTTTAAAATTAATTAAAACTATTTAAAAATGATTAAAAACTATAAAAACTTAAAATAATTCTAAAAATTATTTGAAAGACAATAAAATTAATCTAAAAGTTGCAAAATTCCTAACTTAATGTATTTAAACTATGAAAAAGAAAAACTTGCAAAAATCTAAATTTTTATTTTTAATAATAAAATAACATTAAAAATCCAGAATTTATAAAAAAAATCTAAAAAGTTGCAAACTAGTTTATTTTAACCTAATAAACACAGAAATGAACTTGAAATTACCAAATAACCCCTATTGGGCCTTAAAATGAGCCTAAATAAAAAACAGTCCACTATATTGGGCTTTTTGGCCCAATAAGCAAAACGTTGTCCAAATAAGCCCAAAATCACCTACTTGACTCAAAATTTGATTTTAAGCACAAAACTCTGAAGGCCCAAAAGCTGAAAATGAGCTTATCACAGCTTAAATGTCAACAACTTACTCTTAATGGGCTTTTTGGCCCATTAAGTCATAAGCTAATGCCATAAGCTCTAATTTGACACACAAGCTTCTTTTGAGTTACCAAAGAGATCTATGAAAAGAAATTTTGAAAAAGCCCAAGAAATAAGCCTGAAATAAGCCAAAGCTCTCTTCACAAAACGATAAAATAGTCGTTTTTGAGTTCTAGGCTACCTCAAGTGTTGATTCAAGTTGCAAAAGGTTTTAAATGACTTAATTAAGCAAAATAATCAAAAAGATTTCCAATAAGCACACTGAATAAGCTGGAAAAGCAATAAGCACTTATGTTAAAAGTCAAACTGTTTGGTTTTCTAGTCAAAGCTCAAAGTCAAACCCTAATATTCTCCCGTTCAAGTCAATGGGTCAAATAAGTAAGACTGATCACAAAACGTAAGTTGTTGCAAGTCCCAATAAGCTAGAAAAGCATATGAATAAGCTGATGACCAAATAACACTAGCATTGGCTAGTTTCAGGGGAAAGGAGTTCCCACTAATTGCCTTTCTTGACTTTTTGTCTTATGTGACTTTTTGTTAGATTCAGGTTAAGCAAAGGCACCCAAGTAATCAGTGGATCACAAGGACTCAATAACAACAAAAATATCACAATTAAAACAAGCCAATTAGCACAGATTAATCAAAAGATCACCAGATATGAAAAATAAGCAATTTTCAACCAATAAGCAATTTAAGCAAGAATAAGCCAGCCAAACTTTACCGAATGCATAAACAAGCTATAAATAATTCAAATTAACACAAATAAACTAGTTTCATGCATTGATTTAAAGTTTAGACAAAGATTCAAGCCAAAAATTGTTACTGATTAACTAAAAACAGGCAGATTTTACACTTTACTGATATACTTGACCACAAATCCAATTTCAAACCCTCATATCTTCTTAATAGGTTATATAAACTTTGTTTAATCATTTGTTACCCCTAAGCATGTATACAATCTAAGTGTTACCAAGATCTTAGGTCAAAACAAGCAAATTCAACTTTTTATAGCACAATTAAGAATTTGATGTTCAAAACCAAAAACTTGCAGCAAATAGCATACAACCAAGTGTTTATCAGATTCCAACAATAAACAACACTTTCCAATAACTCAAAAACAAATTGCAAGCTTAAACAGGTTAACCCAAACACCCCTTAACTTTTTCAATCCAAGATTTAATAAAGTAAATGTGTGATTTAGTGTTACCTAAGCCCAATCTAACACAATAACAACAATATTATGCAGTATCAAGCAATTTTAAGCCACAAGAACAACAAGTATAACAGCAGAACACAAATTCACCAAAAATCAAGACTTTTATCAGATTTTTGAGAAAAGGACTCAAACCTCATGAATGTACATCCACACTCACGAATTTTTGAGCTTATGTGCCTTGCAAAACAAGGCACAAGCTTCCACAACAACCCTACTAAGATTCAACAAGGTTAGAGCACAATTCATATAAATCAGAAAGATGAAAAATCTTGATTAATGCAACCTTTGTACCCACTTCTCGATTATCCCCAAACCACAAGCTCCCAACACCTTGATAATCTTATTTTCTGGGTGTTTAGATAACTTGTAATCCAAAAAATCCAAGAATATACCAAAGACTTAGCAAAATATCAAGTTTTTGAGAAAACTTGGCAATTTCTTGCACATGGTTTAAAAACAGGTTTTAAGATTCAAACAACACAAACATGTAAAATAATAAGGAAGGAATTAAGTTGGCACTTGGATTTATTCAAACATTCAAATACATTTTCATTAGTATTGAAAATGGATTTACAGATCTTTGAAGAAAGAAAAACCAAGAGCCGGCTAAATGTTACAACCCTAATGCCTTATATAGGCTACAATGTGAACTACAAAGCAAAGAAAAACGTAAACCTTAATGTGTAGAAGTTCATGAAATGCCCTTGAGTTTGAATTTATCTTGATATCATGTGAAGTTTCTTTGGCAGTTTGTGGACTTGTGAGCTGTTGGAATTTGATCAAGGGTTCACAATGAGCTTATGTTTCAAGCAGCTTTGTTGGGCGTTGGATAGCTGTCATCTTTTTGGCTTGTTCCCAAAAACGTGTGCATGGTAGTAAACATGTGAACTTGGTGGTGATGAGGTGGCAGGTTTAAGGTGTGGGTTATGATTATGGACACCTTAATCTTAAATCTTGACAAAATGGGAGTTTAATTTCAAGTAATTAAGGAATGCACAATTTGTGTTCTTGGTCAAATAGTGGCTGTTTGATCTTTGTTAATATTCAAAAAGTTATTAGGCGCGTGTTTAATAAACTAATCCAGACTATTTATTAAACGGTTGTGGGTGGGATGTGACTTGGCAAAATGGTGAGTTGTGATTGGTGGAGAAAGTGAGTGGGATACTTGGCAGCCCACCACTGGTCTATGTAACTTTGGATGTTTGACAGAAATTACCCCCCTCTTTTCTTCTTCCTTTCATTTTGTGTTAAAATGGCAAAAGTCTGAAATCCTTTGTTAACTAAGTTTCTGTTTTTAGACTTTTGCCCCAAATACTTTTCCAAAGTATTTTCAAGGGTATTTCTTGTAAATTCATGATATTTGAAGGGGTGTTTTGGCGTTTTCTTCATTCTTCAAGGTGTTGACTTGTATTGTTGACTTCTTGGAGGACTAATAATGACAAGCCTTCAAAATTGAGGGACCATTCTTGCCAATTCTTCAAAGTGGAAGGTCCTTTTTGCAATTTGACAAACTTTAAGGACCAAACTTGTAATTATGAATATACAAGGGTTTAAAGTGTCAATTCATCAATATTGGAGGACCCTTCTTATATAATCTTCAAATCTTCAAGAGTTATTCTTGGAAAATCACCATTAGGGCTTAGTTCATTGTGCGGCTTCGTTTCCCGTGTTCGTTTTTGCTTGTTTCTTGTGATCTTTTGTCATTTTCTAAATATTCGTACCTAAAATACACATGGAAAAAACACAAGCATATATTTAGCATATTTCATGATATTTAATGCATTTTAAGCCTATTTTGTACGATGAGACTATGTATAAAAGCAGTCTCAACAAGGATAAAGAGAATGTGGGGCTTAAGATTAAATTTTTTGATAAAGCAAGCCAAACCCTAGAAAAATGTGTTAGTAAACAAAGAGACTCTAGGGACAAGTCTGGGATTCGGGTGAATGATTATGTTGTTGTTCCTCCACCTGTTGGGAACTTTTATGGTGTTCAGAGAAAAGATCTCTCTTGGACTGGTATTCCAGAACTCCAAGAAGAGGAGTTTATTCCTCCACCAAGAGTTCTCACCCTAGTTGGAATATCAACAAAATTTGACTGATCTTGAGCAATGGAAAGCAGTCAACCCTTGTCTTTTTATTAAGGTTGGGATGCTTAGTGAGATTCCATTTGAGTCTACACCCATAACTGTGACCAACCCTACTACAGGAAAACTTGTTGACCTTGGCTCATCCATTAATAAAAAATCTAGTGTTAAATATGCTGAAATGTACAGGAAACCTAGGTCACCACAAAGCCAAGCTAGTGTTAATGGGACAGGGTTCTTCAATCTAGACCTAAGGTTATGTCTAGAAAAGCTTGTTATTTATGTGGAAGTTTTTCTCATTTGGCCTATAAATGTGTCAGTGCTTCAAAAGTCAACGCTGACAATAGGTCAACCATGGTCAAACCCAGACCTTATGTCCAAAAAAGTCCACAAGTTACTAGACCAGCTCCATTCTTACTAGGGACAAACACTCATGGACAAAGGCCCTTTCAAAAGACCAATACATGGTCTAACAAACAATGGGTTCCTGTAGCAAACCCTAATTTGGGCGCTAACAAGTACAAATTCAGCGCTGACAAGAACAAATTTAATACTGACAGGAACGTTTTTAACGCTGTTAGACCAAGTAATAATAGGTACTTGCAGCCTAAGGGAAAGGGGTCTAAAGCTTCATCTAGTTTGACATGGAGACCCAAACCAGATTCAAACCATAATTCTAATGGTATTTCTATGACCTGTAACAGATTTCATTATATTTCAAAGGTCATAACTAAAAGAATTGGGGTAAACTGGGTTTTCAAGCCTTAAAGGAATGAACAAGGGGTTGTTATAAGGACTAAATATGTTCGTGTTGAACAACCAAATGAATCCAAGTCTGCTCAGGCTTGGATTCCCAAAGAAAACTAATTTGTTTTCTGTATGTGTAAGGCATTCAAAAACAGGTCAATGATTATGGATATTGGGACAGTGGATGCTCAAGGCACATGATGGGGAAGGAAGATTATTTGACTAATTTTACCCCCATTAATGATGGTGAAAAAGTATACTTTGGAGGAGGATATGGTAAAATTTCTGGCAAAGGCACTCTTATCACCAATAATTTGTGTTTTGAAAATGTATTTCTGGTAAAAGAACTTGATTATAATTTGTTTAGTGTGTCACAAGTTTGTGACAATAAGAATAATGTTCTTTTCACTGATACTGAATGCTTGGTGTTAAGCAAAGACTTTAAGATGCCTGATGAGAAGTTTATTAACTATAGAACACCTAAGCACAAGGACATCTATAATGTAAATCTTAATGGAATTAGGATGAACAACAATTTGTCATGTCTATATGCTAAAGCTTCAGTAGATGAAAGTAATTTATGGCACAGAAGGTTAGGGCACATAAACTTTAAGAACATCAATAGACTTGTGAGACATGATTTAGTTGATGGTTTGCCTTTAAATGCTTTCCACAATGATCATTCTTGTGTTGCATGTCTTAAAGGCAAACAGCATAAAGTCTCATTTAAGTCTAAACTTGTGCACTCTAGTTCTAAACCACTTCACTTGCTACATATGGACTTATTTAGCCCAACTAATATAGAGAGTTTAAATGTTAAATCCTATTGTTTTGTCATAAATGATGATTTTTCTAGATTTACTTGGACTTTCTTTTTGGCCTTAAAAAGTGAAACTACCACAGTTTTGATTAACTTTATTACCCAAATGGAGAAAAAGACATGGAATGAGGTTAAAATACTTAGAAGTGATAATGGTGGTGAGTTTAGAAACCAATTGTTAGATGCTTTCTGTGTTAACAAATGGATTACTAGGCAGTTCAGCATAGCTAGAACTCCACAGCCGAATGGGGTGGCTGAAAGGAAGAATCGAACACTCATAGAAGCAGCTAGGACAATGTTGGCTGATGCTCATTTTCCCATTGATTTTTGGGCTGAGGCTGTGAATACAACCTGTTATGTTCAGAATAGAGCATTGGTCAACAAAATCCATAACAAGACACCTTATGATCTATTTTGGAATAGGAAACCTAATATAGGGTTTCTTAAACCCTTTGGATGTCATGTAGCGATACTGGATACTAGTGATGCCTTAGGAAAGTTTAATGCTAAAGGTGATGAAGGCTACTTTATGGGTTATTTAGTGCAGAGCAAAGGATATAGGGTTTACAATAAGAAGGGAAAACGTATACTTGAAAAGGTACATGTTAAGTTTTTAGAGAGTAAACCTAGTGATCCTGAGAGTGGACCAAATTGGTTCTTTGATCTAGAGCCATTATCTAGAACCTTGAATTATATGCCTGTTACTAATCCAGACATTGTGAAAAAGGATTTAAATGTCGTGGAAGAACCTATTGTTTAAATTGCAGGTAAACAGGTTGACAAGGAAGAAGGATCACATGTCGTCAAATCAGACCACATACTTGAGTATGTTGCTATCCCCATATGGACTGATGGATTTGCACAAGCTTCTGCTGCTGCTAGAAAGGAGAAGGAAGGTCCACAAGAAAAATCAGTTGATGAAAACATGCATGAATCTTCAAGCGCTGACAAAGGCAAATCCGGCGCTGACAAGTAAAATTCAGGCGTTGATGGCTCAAACACTGACAATCCATTTGACCATTTATTCTCTTCCAATGCTTTTGAACAAGGTGAACCTTCCATAGTTCATGAAGCGGTTCATTCTAGTGAGGAGGGAAGTGGATATGAAGATGATATGGGCAACATGGAGACTGAGATTGAAGACAACACGCTTATTGAAGGAGGAACACTTACATCTACAATCAAAAATCCTCCTCCTTCTCTAATCATTGGTGATGTTTTGTCTCCTGTTCAAACAAGAAGGTCTCATCAGACTCAAGGAGGTTTCATTGCCAATATTCACAAAAAGGTTGATACCCCTATTGTACATGCATGTTTGTTTGCTTGTTTTCTGTCACAAAAGGAACCCAAGAAGATTTTTGATGCTCTCAAAGAACCAAGTTGGGTAGAAGAAATATAGGATGAGCTTCATCAGTTTGCTATTCAAGATGTTTGGGAGTTAGTGGATTGTCCAAGGTATGTCAGACCTATTGGGACACGTTGGGTTCTTAGAAACAAAAAGGATGAAAGAGGAATTTTGATCAAAAACAAGGCACGTTTAGTTGCTCAAGACTATACATAAGAAGAGGGAATAGACTATGAAGAGGTTTTTGCACCTGTTGCAAGGATTGAAGCAATAAGGATTTTCCTAGCCTATGCTTCTTGCATGGGCTTCACAGTTTATCAAATAGATGTGAAGAGTGCTTTTCTTTATGGCACAATTGTAGAGGAGGTTTATGTTATGCAGCCTCCTGGTTTTGAAGACTCAAAACATCCAGACAACGTGTATAGGGTGAAGAAAGCAATGTATGGACTTCATCAAGCCCTAAGAGCATGGTATGGCACGTTGTCCACCTCTTTGGTGGAAAATAGATTTAAGAGGGGAACCATATACCAGAATTTATTTACCAAGAAGACTGGTAAGGACTTTCTACTTGTTCAGGTCTATGTGGATGATATTATCTTTGGTTCATCAAGTCCAAAGATGAGTGAAGATTTTTCCAAGCTCATGACAAACAAATTCAAGATGAGTGCAATGGGAGAGATGAACTTCTTTCTAGGTTTACAAGTCCAGCGGAAAGAAGATGGTATCTTTATCTCTCAAGACAAGTATGTAGCAAAAATCTTAAAGAAGTTTGATTTTTCTCCACATGAAAAACGGGCTAGCACACCCATGGATAGGGAACACACTGATGCGTTCTTTGTGAGTGTACACAAGTTTTAAATTTATACCAGGATTACCAAATAAGCTAAGAACACACGGGCAAGTATGACCCTTTCGTTTGTAGCTAGCTTGTTGTGGTAAGCCGTGGTCGTTCAATAGGATTTGGGTGTTTTCGGTTGTAAGGAGTCTTTGTAACAATGTAACGTTGGTGGTAAAGGTGGTTGTCACTCCCAAAATTACCATACAAGTAACAATTAACAATTAAGCAACAAGTAACACTAATATGATGATTAAGCTAATAAGATGAGATAACAATTAATAATAAAGATACTTGCTTGGAACTAGTATTCATTTCAATGGAGTGAATAGATTATCGTGTAGATAGTTAAGCAATAGCACACAAATTATAAGTATACAATTCCAAGTCAATGGGTAATATCATGGAATTGCACATGTCACGGTTTAGAATAAAGAACCCTTTCGACCTATGATCAATATTACAAACCGGTAGTTAAAGCCATTTGTGAGAAATATGATTTTAGCCAACTTGTTCATTAGAGCCCTTTCGACCTATACTCTAAATTAAACCTTTATAAATCCATTTAACTTGTTTACGTATGGTTGTCAATCATGATACACCAAACATATATGCGCATTAACATTTGGAACAAAACATAACAAGGAATCCTTTCGAACTTTAGACCCGATTATGGTTTATCAACAAGTTAACAAGACTTATATTAATTCAAACAAACTCATTAACAAAATCATAATTCAATATTGCTAAATAATAAACACTTCATATCCATGTTTACATTATTCCAAACAAGTATAAGAAAAGTACTCCATGATCATATTAATAAAGAACAAACATTCAACATATGACATAGAGTTCAACATCATGAAAGTAACAAAAGTTTACCCAAAGTATTATTACAATAAGTAAATGGAATGGAAGAATTTAGAGCAATCCTTAAGCCTCCAATTGACTACAAGTTTCTTTGTGGTCTTTCGGGTTAGGTATTTGGAAATTCGTATTTGAGATTTGAGGTGAGTTTTGGAGAGGTTTGGTGAAGATTGGTGGTGATTTAGGTATCAAAAAACACTACCAATGATAAGGGTAATGATCCCTTAGAGTTTGGAAAGGTTATTTTGATGACTGGAGCTCAAAAAACGTCACTTTTTGGCACACCAATATTAAATCCGGGAATTGGGGTCTTCACCAAGGTTGGGAGAGTTCCCTTGGTGAATGATGAGGTTGGTTATGAGACTGATGAGTGATATGTTACAATGACCCCATGGGTCTTATTTATAGATGAATTCAAGCCTCTCCATCAATGCATGAACTTGGAGTCAAAGAAATATACTTGGAGCCAAAGCAAATTACTTGGTGGCAAATTGAGTCTAGAAACTTCTTGTATGAGCTTGCATGAATGTAGACACAATTTCTGCCTACACAAATGTTGGTGGCATCTTTATCATGTTGGTGGATTCTTTGATGATTTATGCAAGTGACAACTTGATGGTGATGGTGGCATCTTCTTGCTGAATGACTTGTACACTTCTTGGAAACACTAGTTCTTGCACCCGGAATGGATCTTCAAAAGCTTGTATTTGTCGGATTCCTTCGTATATGCATGAATCGTCATTTAATCTTTCTTTCTTTGTCTTTTCTTCACTTTCCTTGATCTTGGCTAACTAAGAACACAAAACACAACTTTACACATATATGAGCTATAAAGCCCGTTAGTATAACCAAAAACCATGCAAAATATACGGATAACGCTCAAGAAAACATGTTGGATTTGGGCGTTATCAAATCCCCTCACACTTAAGTTTTGCTCGTCCTCGAGTAAGGAAAAGAAAAACTTTGCTTGAAATAAAAGAAAAATAAAGTTAGAAACTAAATACCTAGGTTTTAAAAGAAAATACATTTTTTTAAAATTTTATGAAAAATTGAAAATTCTACGAAAAATTTAAAATATTTTTGGTTTTATAAAAAATAGCTAAAGGTGCAAACCCCCTCACACTTAAGAGGTTGCTTGTCCTCAAGCAAATAAAATAAAAATACTTTCCACATGGTGCATAAAAATGGTTTATTGAAAAATAAGATGCAAATCTACCAAGTACAAACAAAACTAAATGAAATCGCGTGAGCACCAAGTGTACACATCTAAAGAGGACTTTTATTGGGTTACAAGGCTAAGGGTTAGTGGGTATGGATAAGACATGGGGAATTTTATGAGAGATGTATCACGAATATACAAGTTAAAAGTCTAAGTCCCATGTTGCTAGTTACTGAACATATTACAAGCCCAAAAATGATTATAGCTACGAGCTTTATTCAACACATATCGATCAACACACATATATCACGTCTTAGCACATTGGCTAATAGATATCTAAACATACTTCATCTTCCTTCTTCTTCATAATATAGCTCATTGGCTATTTTTGTCATCATTTTCTTTTACTTTTTTTTCGATGACTTATTCACTTTTTTTTCTCTTTTCTCATCCTCCTCTTTTTTTCATTTTTTTACATACATATCATGCTTCCCTCACACTTCGCTTAAGCACACGCCACAAAAAAGACAAATATAAGGGTGATCAATCCTCATCTTTGTTGGAATGACACACAAACACACATAGCGAAGTGTGGCAACTATAAATAATCAAAAACGATCCAACATACCAAGCAACTAGCAACCCACCATTTGGAATTCAACATGGGTTAGGCTAAGGTTTAAGGTTAGATTTTTTTTATTGGATTTAACAAAAATGAAAAGAATGGCTCAACGGGTGTTCTAAGGATATCTAGCACTAGACGAGGGTGCTAACAAAAGGGTTAATATGGGAGGTTAGCTAATAGATGTAACTAGCTAATGAATAAAATGGAAAAGGCTATTTGGGTTTTATTCCTAAGGTTGCCTCTTTGTCACGCATATACACTTATATCACACAAGTGTGATCTCACTAAAAATTGTTTTATTTTTTTATTTTCTTTATTATTATTTTTTTTACCATGTGGACGATTATTGAAATATATTTACAAACAAACGTATGAAAAAAAAATTAAATCCTAAGGGCAAACAAGTGTACAACTCTCCTCTTTTTTTTCCTTTTTTTTACTTATTATTTTTTTTATAACAAAAATTGGTTTCGTTTTCCCATTTAGTTCCCCTCGCACTTAAGTTTTGGATTGGACTCAATGTTAAAAATAAACTTCAAAGAATGAAAAGTGAGGAAATAAATAAATAGTCAAAGAGAAACGAAACTTCCTGGATTTAGAAATTGCAATTGATCTCCATGTGATGCAATGCTACATGGTAAGCTTGTGAGATCAATCGATTCTTGATACATCATTCCTCTCCATGTATGCATCCTCCTCCATTACCTATTGCTGCATTTATTCAAACAAAACACACAAAACAAACAAACAAACAAACAAACAAACACGCAAGCACACATAGATATTTAAAAACACTACTAACAAAGTACACCCCCCTCACACTTAATATTTTCCAAGTTAGAAAAATACTTTTGGGGTGTATGCATATATTCTAAAACACACAAAATAAAACACACAAACAATTAAAACACGGGTTGCCTCCCGAGAAGCGCTTAATTTGTTATCGAGTCGTTAGCTAGAATTTTCCCCTCGATGTTAGGATTCTTTGATAATACGGTTAAGATGGGGAACTTTGGTTAGGTGCCATTGATTTTGATAATTATCAACATTGCACGGAAGAAATTCGTCATTCATATTCCAAACTTTGAAAGGCTTCTTTGGCACATCATTGTCATCCCTGTTTATCATCCTTCTACTTCCAACGCCATTCATTGATTTCAACTCCGCGTCATGAATTGACAATACATCATGTTCATATGTCTTCTCCTTTTTGTTTGGGATATGCACGGTGCAATACTTGGGAAAAGTTGAGTTAGAAATGATAGGTTTCGGTTTTGGCACGGTTGGAATAGGTTCTTCTTCTTCCTCAATGAATACAACATCACCCTTATCACTCTCGTTTCAGATAGAGGGTATTTTATCTCTTGTTTTGGTGTTGGTGATTTGAGGAAGGGACTTGGTTCGTTGGATGAGCTTTTCGACACGATCGGTTTTTGTCTTCAAGTCTTCGATTATGGCTGTATGGTTCCGGAAGTTTAGATTGATTTGAAACTCCAAGTCAACCAAATTGTTCTTGACACGTTCATTTTCTTTCGTTTTCTAAGCCATAAATTCTCTCATCATCTCCTCCATGATATTGTGATGAGTATGTCGTCACATCTCGCGGGCGAGATTGAGGAATGGGACGGTTCGGGTTTAGGGTAAGATAGGAACGTGAATTCCTCGAATTTTGGCCGTGATATCCTCGGTTATATTCTTCGACATAATTCGCTTAATGAGGTTCACACATCAGCGTGTCATCCTTCATGGTGGTTTTTGGATTGTGGTCGTCTCTACGATCGTCTTGCATATCGCTTAGTTCATTTCTTATGATTAGGAATTGGGAATCGATAAGCCTAGCGAGAGCTTCGAATTTCTCCATCAACATGGTGTGATCGGAGATGGGGTTGTTACCACCGGCGGAAACAACGGTTTTGGGATAAGGTTCGACATAGGAATCCTTCGAATAATAGAGCTTGAGAAAGACCTTGTCCTTGAGGATTAGGAAAGCTTCGTTGGGGGTATTGTAGAGGAAAATTCCTCTGGCGTCGAGAGATACTTGAGTTGCATCGTCTAAGCCACGATAAAATGTTTCAATTATCGTTCTCGTGGTCAATGTTTTAAAAACTGGTTGAACCGTGAACCGGCTCGGAGACCGGGCCGGATGTGACCGGGTTGTTGCTTGTTTGAGAACCGGATTGAACCGCCGGTTTTTCGTTGAACCGGTTGACCCGGTCTGATTAACCCGTCCGGGTCACCAGTTTTAATAAAAAAAATATTTCAAATTTTTTTTTTCTATAAATATTTTTAAATTTTAAAGATATATATTGAAGTAATAATTACTAGTGTTAGTTAAATAAATTCAAAATAACTTAAAACATTTACTAATATTGTTTTAATATAACTTATTACAAATTATAAGCATAAATTAATTATTTTTGTACATTTTTTCAATAATGTTATAAATATAAAAATTAAAACTAAGGCTAGTGAGTAAAAAATAAATAATACACATTAAAAATATAAAAAAAATATATATATATAAAGAACCGGGTTGACCCGGCGGTTCAACCGGTTGAACCGGTTGACCCGTGAACCGGTCACTAGACCGGGTCAACTAAAAAACCGGGTTTTAAAACATTGCTCGTGGTTAGATCATGTCCATAAAAAACGCGAAGCATTTCTTTCATTCGGAGCCAAGCTTCAACGAGAGTCTCGTTATCGAGTTGGTGAAAGTTATGAATGTCGTTTAGGAGACTGATAGGTGTGTAAACACCCATCCTTTTTACCACTTAATTACAATAATAACCGAGCCAAAACGTGTATTTTATGTCATATATGTCGGAATTATGCGTGGTTTATGTTTTTGTTGTGATTTAGGACGAAAAGGTGAAAAGTGGAGAAAACACAGGCATTCACGGGCTTTTATCGAAGAAAAAGACGAAAGATGAAGTCAAGAAGTCAAGAGTGCAAAAAGAACGGAAGTCCAAGACCAATTCTGAAGATTTATCGAAGAAAAAGTCAAAAGACGGAAGTTTACTTAAAGCCGAAGAACTCAAGTCTTATTTATTGAAGAATTAAAAGATGAGTTTAAAGAAATCCCGAGACATAGTCATTAAAGTCCAAGATTTAAGAAGATTAAAAGGCTTAAGGACTTAAGTGTGCAATTAAAGAAAAGATGAAAGAGGGAGGTGTTGGGTCAAAAAGTTGATGTGGCAGAAACTCAAAAACGAAGAAAACATGAAGATATTGTCTAAGCGTTGTCAAGAGCAATTTAGGCGTTGACAAGAACAAACTAAGCATTGTTGGCTCAAGAGTTGTCGTGTACAATCTAAGCATTGTCACATGCAATTCAAGAGTTGATAGAATCGTAGACAAGAAGCCTTTAGAAGCTTCTATTTGGATATATATGCAGGATTTATTCTGTATATAGTTATTTAAATAGAAGATTCACATGTTTATTCATTCTTATCTCTTGTAAACCCTAATCCTTACACTATAAAAGGAACCAAGGGTCTTAGGTTTTATTCATCAATTCATTCACAATGTAAACCTAAAAGTGTGTGTGCACTAGACGTGGGATTCAATGTATACACGTCTAGTGGATGTTTGTTATTAATATAATGAACATCCCTTTTGTTTTAATTCATGTTATTCGTGCCTAAACACCTTGTTAATGTATCATGTTCTAATTCCGCTTTGATTGTATAATCATATGAACATGGTGCATTCCTAGTTGCTTCAAAGATCCGGATACCAAGGTTTCCACAATTGGTATCAGAGCCTCATGGCTCGTGATGCTAGGACCAACAAGGTGTTCGTGTATGGTGAAGAAGAAGAAAAATCCGTCTAGGGTTTTTCTGGACGTTTTTGTGTGCGTTGCAGTATTCAGAAGGTCATAACTTTTGATTGAACCGTTGGATCGTCACGAAGTTTTATATGTGTGTTCTTTATACATATATCTAAACATCCACCAGAGGGATTGTTCAGTTTAGCCCTCAATCAAAAGTTATTAAGCGTCAAAGTTGGCTGATGAGGTGATTTTCAGAATTTCAGATTTGCATGAAATCATGATTTAGGGTTTCAACAAACCCTAGATCGATTATATACAGAGAAGAAGACATGTTGTTAGCTTTGGGGAATCAGTTCTTCATGAACTGGTGATGAACCCTAGCAACATGATTGCAGCAGATCGAATAGTGGGCAACATGGATGTTGAAGTTGTGTTGGATATTAGGGTTTATACAAACCCTAGATCTGTGACCATGAAGGATTTAATGACATGTTGCTGGACGTTTGATTTGCTAATGTGAGGATATGGTTGCATACAGACTCACGTCGAAAATATTAGTGGTCCCATGACCTTTGACAAAGAAAAAGAAGCGACTGTATCCTATAAGAGCAAATCACTGATGTTTGACGAAGAGCAAATCACGTGAGCAGTTTTACTTATTATTTATTGTGTGTTCACACGATTAGAAGATTCTTATTGGTCAATGATTATTGATGGTTAATGAAGGCCTGTGTTCACACGATTAGATGATATCGTGTGTTCACACGATCAAGAAAGGCTTCAATTGTGTTCACACGGTTCTAGCATCCTTATTGGTGGAAAGTTTTCTTTGGTCGTACGAAGATTGTGATTCTGCCAAAAGAAATGCTATGCGTTATTTTGCTTCAAGGATAATGAGTAAAAAGGCAAGGTCAGTAATATTCACGTGTGGTAGCCAATGAGAAAAGATATTTCTGATAAAGACATGTGAAAAGATATTCGGTCCAAGTCATTCCTAAGAAGGTGCAATATACAGTTATTTCTAATGTTGATTCAAGATAAGGACGTATGATTGTATTCCTGGTTTTTAGGCATTCTTTTATGAATAAGGATCATGGTTTTAATCAAGACATATGATATTCTTTCCTATTTTGACGTTAGTTTATTTTGGGGAGTTGATTTTGGCATGGACTGAATCAAACGCTGACAAGAAGGATAGACGCTGACAGATATATATTTGACGCTGACAGAATAAGTCAACGCTGATAGCATTGACAGTGTTGTCCGATATATGAATTCCAACGCTGATAGGTATTGTCCGATATCGGACAATACAATTGATAGAGATCTTGGATAAAGATGATATTGGACAACACAAGGAAGGCTGCTGTTTGAGAAAATTGGTACGTTTTGAGCACACAAAAAGGTGGTAATTACACACGAAGGTACATGGAATCTCCGTTTTAATTTAGAATATCATGTTGATATTTATGGCTCGGATATTTTTAAAAGGAATTAATGATCTTAAAGCGAGTTAGCAACTATTCATGAGAATTCGATGGATATTTTAAACTATGTAATAGCTTTGAGAAGTGGCTTTTACATATGGTATGAAGATGTTATTCCATTAAATTCATCATGAAGAGGTGTTAGCTTAAGGGGAAGAATTCTTATGATAAGTTTGATGATTGAAGAAGATTTTCGCGAGTTTATGTTCTATCATATCTTAAAAAGTCATGTTTGGTCAACATTACTTTTGAAGATAACTTGTTCGTGCTTTACATGGTTGGTGACGAAGACTTGTCATAACACTTGAAGGAGTTACATTATCGTGCTCAGTGTCTCACAAAGGATGAGAATATTGACAAGGGATCGAGGTCTACTTATACTTTACGTTTTCATATAAGTTCTTCATCACATGGATAGTACAAGACATGGAACACAAGGTTGGGTTATTCTACTTCTACATCAATTATATTAATTGTTCTTCAAGATAATTACTTAGAGCTACATTTGGAGAATCTTCAAAGATTGCATACATTGTTTACTTCCCTGTTGATGTGACAAAAAGGGGAAGAAATACATGCTACACTTGAGGGGAAGCAATTTGAAGATCATGTACAACTTACAAGAGATACACATAGAGTTTTGCCACCATCAACTAGGGGAAGATTGTTGGGTCAAAAAGTTGATGTGGCAGAAACTCAAAAACGAAGAAAACATGAAGATATTGTCTAAGCGTTGTCAAGAGCAATTTAGGCGTTGACAAGAACAAACTAAGCATTGTTGGCTCAAGAGTTGTCGTGTACAATCTAAGCATTGTCACATGCAATTCAAGAGTTGATAGAATCGTAGACAAGAAGCCTTTAGAAGCTTCTATTTGGATATATATGCAGGATTTATTCTGATAGCACTTGTTGATCCCAAACTTAGATCGATTTAGCTTTATGTATACGAGATTAGATCAAGTAATACACTTAGAGAAACCTTTGTATATGCTTATGATAATCTAAGTGTTATGCGGAATTAACACTTAAACAAGAACACACAATGATATAAACAAACTTTCACTTTGATTAATAATATCAAACTTGCTTACAATGAAAGTTGTTTACGAATGAAAACTTATATTAAACATTAACCTAAAGGTCTTCTTTTATAGACATAAGAAGCCTTGTACAATAATCTACATATCAGCTATTCTAGGTAAAGATAAATATAGAAAATACATTGTTGTTCCTATCTTTACTAGAAGTAATCTAGAATACAATAAACGCGTAGAGTATATCTTCCCATCAGTGCTTGTCTTCAATGTATCAACGCTTGACTTTGTCTTGTCAATGCTTGAGCTGTCAGTGCTTGTTTTGCTCTTGTCAACGCTTGATTTACTCTTGTCAGCGCTCAAGTGATCTGGCCTTAATTTATTCCCAACAATCCTCCCCTAAACTTGATATCCACTCTTATGATCAAGTTTCTGAATAAGCATTAAGGACTAGGAGGAATCTTACAAACCTTCTCATATTGGTAATGAATAAATCTGATCAAGTCCTTTGCCACGTCACTTGAATAATCAATTTCCAGCTGAGTGTCCTTCATCTTCTCCAAGATAGCCTTGGATATGAAATACTGACCATCCACAAGTAGATACTCAGCAAACTTTGTAGAACTCAAATGGTAAACACCAGCAGCTGAATATAATATCCATTGAAGACCACTGAGGTCATCTTCAAGATCCTTCCAAATAGCAGGATCCTCATCTTTTGGTCCACACATTCTCTTGAATGTGGACCACAATTTTATTCCATTAGCTGAAGTTGGTGCTTCAGCCTCATACTTGGTCTCCAGCAACCTCCATAGGTCTACCAAGTCTTCTCTATCACAACTTGCAAACAAAGATATGAGAGTGGTAAAAGTGTGTACCTCTTTTCCACATCTGCCAATCTTCTAGAATCCACATTCATCTTCTTCATAGCTCACAATTGGGTTTCTGGAATCTAATGGTAACACTTGCACCATATCTGAAGCTTCTAATGGTGAGAGCTTGAGGCTCTTTCTTATGACAGCTTCACTTGGATATAGTGGATCCATATCTTTGGGAAACTCAAGATAAATCCCCTTTTTCACTGGTCTGGGAACAAACATAGCTTTCTTGAGCTCCATTTCTTCTGCAAGTTCTTCCTTTCTTTCATCAGAAAGAAGTCTGAGAGTGTTTGCTTCCTGCACTCTCACCCACATGGGATAAGCCTTGCATTCCAACTCATCAAATGTCAATGCCCTTAATTTCTGATAAGTCCATCCTACTCCATGACATCTGAGCAACATGCAGTATAGCTCCCTTCTGTCCCTTTTCAACTCTGAGAGAATATTGCTTGCCTTGTGTTTCAAAATTACCTGGCAATCCTTCTGAACTCTGAGGAGAATCTTAAAACCCCATATCTGATCTGAAGTGGTCAAGTGTGGATTCTCCATACATCTTTCTTCCCAAGCATTGTACATTTGAACCACCTCTGGCATGTCAAAGTCAACCTGCAATTTCAATTCTCTCAATTTCTCCTTGGCCAAATCTTCTCCATACTCAAGTCTTTCTGGTTCTATAATCATAATACTTAAGTCTGAGCTAGCTCCATCACTTCCTTCTTCTGAAGTAACAACAAATGGTGACTCTTTCACCTCCTTTCTGTCTTGTTCCATGATTTATGCAGCCAATCTTCTATTAAACTCAACTTGAGCTGCATCCTTTGGAACACTCTCTTCTACCATAATACCCTTACCCTTATCTAATGGATCAATGGTTGGTAAGGTAGATGGTGATACCTGAGAAGAAACCTCCTTGATGATGGATGATGACTGGGATACATCACCCTCATGTGCAGGTCTATCAACGCCCAATTTTGTTCTATCAGCGCCCAAAATATTTCTGTCAGCGTCCAAATTCTCCTTGTCAACGCCCAAATTTCCTACCTCAGCGCCCTTTGTAATCTCCTCCAACATAGCTGTAAATGATAAATTCAAGTTGGTAGAAGAGACTAAGGACGTATCAAAACCTGTCTGTTTCTTTAAACTTGTAAGGGCCTCAACAACATCCAAAGATTGACCATCATGGCTGCCCTTATCACTCAGATTTATTGGATCTTCCTCCCCTTTGGAAGATTCCTCCATACCTCTCCTTGCACTTGCAGTCTCCAAAACAACAATCCTCTCCCTCAATTGCTTGAGTTCAAGGCCTTGTGAGCTGACAACTTGTACTAAGTCTGCATTTTGCTTTTGCAAGCTCATGCAGACTGCTGTCAATTCCATAAGAGTTATTGGTTCCAGTTTGCCCTCTTCTAAAATGGGGATTTGACCTCCCAAGTCAGATTAATTGGGCATGGATGAGGACTTAATGATGGTGGGACTACCTTGGCCAGCTTCTAAGCTAGAACCAATAGTCCCAGCCTCATCCAGGTCACCAGCAACACTTGTGGTGGTGGTTCTCTCTGCTACATGGCTAGGACCACTAGAGGAGAACACTTCAGTAGTCATTTGGTGTTTCATCAACCTATATTCAGGGGGTGTAGAAGATGGTGTGGAAGAATGAGTGGATGTGGGTTGGTTAGGGGGTGTTTGGGTTTGTGAAGGTTGTGTGTCAACGTTGGAAATAGGCACATCAACGCCAACATTTAATGTGTCAGCGTTGAAGGGTTCTTGGTCAATTTGCATATGTTCAGGGGAAGGTAATGGTTCAGGGATTGGGTCAATTTGTGGTTGGGGGTCTGGTTGGGGTTGAGCTGCTGCAATGACAGCAAGCATAGCTTGGGTTAGGGGTAGGTCACGATGGGGTGGTGAGTTCATCTTCATAAAAATAGCTTTCTTTTGCACAGGGATCTCATAAAAATCATTATGATCCCTTGTGCAGTATCCTTGAACATCATAAACCATTTGCAAAAATCGGGGATAAGCTAAAGTCATTTTGTTCCCCTTATTTTTACACATGCCCTCAAAAATCATTTTAGAATAATTAAATTTTTGCCCAGTTGCAATACACACAATTGCACTTGCAATAGATCTATTGATCTCATTGTGTGCAGTGCATTTGGGACTCAAACATTGAAGGAGGACATGTATGAGGTACTTCCAGGCTGGGGGAAACTCCTGTTTATGATACTTGTTTAAGGTACCTTCATCAGGAAAAGGATATCCCAAAGCCCTTAGACCTTGTTCTATTTCATTAATGGGAAGGGTGGCTATACCATCAGCATCATCAAGATGCAAGGCTTGGCGTACCAAAGCCTCAGTAACCACCCAAGGTCTCCCATGAACAATAGAAGTCAATGTAGTCACTCTATTAACTGTTGAGGAACTAACAGTGTTCCAAAACTGTTTAATATGTGTGACTGGAATGAGTGGTGCATGAGAAAGAGCATACCTAAGGGGGGATGCGTTCAAATACGCCACCATTTGTGTGTATTGAGGAAACAGAGTATCATCAGCTTCAAGATACGCGATTATGTTGTGTTGAGTTCTGAACCCCAATTCCAATTCTGATGGTTTAAACTTTGGTGCCATTGTTGAAAGCTGTTAAAGTTGATTGATGAAGATGAAGTTGATAAGAGAAAATTGTGTTAGACAAGAATTATAGATACCCTGTTTAAAAATAGGAGCCAAATTTATAGGAGAAGAAAATGCATGTGATTGGCCCAAAAATAGGCAAGTATTTTCAAAACGCAATCGTGAAAATATTGAAAAATTATAAGTTTATCTCATGCATTAAATGAAAAATAACAACTCCCAAAATTACGGCCTAAAAATATGTCAAAAAGTAACAACTGGGTAGGACTCATTGAGTGTCAACGGTCAAAAATAACCTATCAACGCCCAACGGCTATAATCTTGTCAACGTTTGCCTATAGCCATGTCAGCGTCTAAATTGGTCACAACAACGCTTGGAAAAATTCTTGTCAGCGTCCAAAAATAAAAATGTTTAAAAATGAAAAATGACCTTAACAAAGTAATTTATCCTAGAGAAGATAACCAAAAAGATGATAATTATTATAGGGCGGCAAGCACTGTCCAGTTATGCACACTTGCTTAAGCAAGATAGACATAACAATCCTCTAGTGTCCCTTGCAAACCAAAACTCTTAACAACCAAGTTACCTTATAAAATTCCTTGTTACTCCCAGGTAAAACCCATAACAAAATTATTACCAAGTCTCCCAACAGACCACAACCAATTCTAGGCCAAAAATTTCTTGGCAGCATGCATAGTATATCAACTTTGCATGCTACAGTGCCTCATGATTTAGTAAAACTAACTCATACTCACCTGTAGACACAATCTAGAATTGTGATAAGAGTATCATATGGATACCAAAACATCCTAAAGGTTCCTAAAACCTCCCCTTAAACTATGATACAAAACATTATATGTGAAAAGGCAAAATTTTATCTCAAGATAGGAATGTAAACACTCCAACCATCATAAATAAATTTTGCAACTTTGTATCCATCCTAATGTAGCTCCATTTTCCTGCATAGTTAGACAAAAACCACAAAAACACACACCAGCAGAGGCTACCCTATCCCATGATAATGGGTAGAGATAACATGTCAGTGAATAAAAATATTATCAGTGGAAAGACCAATAATGCATGTTCCTTGAGCATCCACTATCCCAATATCCTTGATCATTAACCTGCTTTTGGATAGGCTGCTCAAAAAGAAAACAAATTAGTTTTCTTTGGAGATCCAAGCCTTTTCAGACTTGGATCTGTCTAGTTGTTCAACTAGAGTGGACTTATTCTTTACCATAAATCCCAGTTCATCCCTTTGTGACCTAAACACCCAATTTGTTCCAGTGAGACTTGTAATGACCTTCTCAAGATATTTAAATCTATTCCAAGTCATTGAAATACCATTAAAATTAGAGTTTTGCTCTTGTTTAGGTTTCCATGTTAAATAGGATGATGCTTCAGACCCTTGACCCTTATTAACCAAGTATATTTGTTTATATGGTCTAAAATACGGTCTCATACCAAACTTGGAGTTGTCAGCGCTGCATTTATGCCTGTCAGCGTTGAATTTGTTCCTGTCAGCGCTGAATTTTTTCTTATCAGCGCTGAATTTGTTCTTATCAACGCCTAAATTAGGGTTTGCTATAGGAATATACTGTCTGTTTGACCAAGTGTTGGTCTTTTGAAAGGGCCTTTGTCCATGGGTATTAGCTGCCTTAGAGAAGAAAGGAGCTGGTCTAGTAGCCTGTGGTCTAGTGTGGACAAAAGGTCTATGGTTAACATTGGATGACCTATTATCAGCGAATGAATTGTATTCACTTACACAATTATTTGCCAAATGTGAGAAGCTCCCACATGAGTAACAAGCCTTTTTGGACACAAACTTAGGCTTAGACTGATAAAACCCTGTCCCATTAACACTTGCTTGGCTTTTGAATGACCTAGGTTTCCTATACATTTCAGCGTATTTAACACTAGGTTGTTTCTTAATTGGGGAGCCAAGATTAACAGCTTTTCCAGTGATGGGATTGGTCACAGTGATAGGTGTAGATACTACTGGACTCTCAATGGGTGTAGGCACAAATGGACTCTCACTAAGTATCCCACCTTTTACAAATAAAGTGGGGTTGGCCTTTTTCCACTCTTCTAGGTCAATAACCTTTTGTTGATATTCCTCAACTGGGGAAAGAACTCTAGGTGGAGGAATAAATTCCTCTTCTTGGAGTTCTGGAATACCAGTCCAAGATAAGTCCTTTCTTTGGACACCATAGAAATCCCCAGCAGGTGGTGGAACAACAGTATAGTCTTTCATCCCAATCCCAGTCATGTCCTTAGGATCCCTCTATTTATTAACACATTCTCCTAGGGTTTGTGTGGCTTTATCAAATCTCTTAATTTTAAGACCTACATTGTCCTTATTCTTGATAGCCTCATCTAACTTAGCCTGTAGTTCAACATTGACCCTATTCATGATGTTTCTAATATCATTACTAGCATTTAAATCATGTTTTAAGATATTAATTTTATCTTTTAGGTCAAACTCCATTTTCTTATACTCAGCTACAGTCTTTTCAGTTTGAGTAAGAGCAAGTTGATAGTTAGACAACTTGCATCTCTCAGTACTCACATCTCCTAACAATCTTAAAACCTCTTTATTAAGTCTTTCAGTATTTAACCTACAAGAAGAGTCATTACATACCTTATTATCAGAACATGAAGAAGAATTAGAACATGTGGAACTTGAAGTAGATGTGGCCTTAACTGAAAACATCATCAGATTCTTCTTCACCTTCTTCCTTAGCTTGGTTCACCTTACGATATTGGATCGCGTTCTTCAAATCAAAGTTTCTCAACAAGCTCTGATACCACTTGTTGATCCCAAACTTAGATCGATTTCTCTACGTGTTATACTTGATCTAATCTCGATAACACAAAGCTAAATCGATCTAAGTTTGGGATCAATAGGAGGAAGCTTCCTAAGCACTCCTTAATCTCCCCTATAAATAGAACATTAGGATTAGCATTTGTTTTTGTTGGCTAGTTTGACAAACTATGCTCTTCCACCTTTCATTTTTGCATTTTACTTAATTGTCATTTAATTTCTTGTCTTGCACCTATAATTTCTTGCCTTTAATTCAAGTAAGTGTTCTTAATTTTGTTGTTTAATCTTATTTACTTTTGATCAAGCTTTCTATTATTCATCTCATTCTACCTTTCTTGATTTTATTTACCTTTGATTCGATATAATCTTTGATCTTGTTTAGTTTTGATGTTTGATTGATTAAAAAGTTTATCTTTTTATTCATTTATAAGTTTTAATACAAATGAGCCTTGAGCTTGACATGCTTATTGGCTTATTTTGTGTTTAGCTTATTTACTTTTTAAAAGTTTTCTTAAAAAGGTTTCGTCTTTTTATAGTTTGATTTAAAAGTTTGCTTATTTTAGTTTTGATAAGTTCTTATTAGTGCTTATTAATCCTTTTATCTTAATTAGTAAAGTTTTGGATAGGGCTTATTGAATCTTTGCTTATTTGGATTAGCTTTTCTCGAACTTGCAAGTCATTGGAAAAGGTTAAAACCCTTTTCCGATTGAACATTCCGATTTGCCCCATCATTTGTATTCCGATCATTAGATCGGAATAGGGTTTATAGCTTTCCGATTTGGTTCCCTTTCATTCCGATCATTGGATCGGAATAGGTATTTAAAAATTCCGATTGTGTTGGTTTGTTAAACATTCCGATTGGGTTTGTTTCATGTATTCCGATTTGGATTCTGACAATTATTCCGATGGTGAGTTTGTTGTTATTCCGATGAGTCTTGTTTTTAGCTTATTCCGATTACTTTCCGATAGGGTACATTCTGATCGGATTCCAATTGGATTCCGATCAGGTGTATTCCGATTGGTTGTTTTTAATATATTTTTTTTGTTTTATTTTTAAGTTTTCGTTGTTTTAAACTTTCAAATTTTTCACGCTTCCCGAAATGTCTGTTTTTACCAAGTATTTTTCTATTAATTTTTAGTTTAATTTTTAAAGCTTATTTTCCCGTCATTTTACTTTAGTGTTGTTTTAGTCGCTTTTCTTTATCTTAAAATTCAAGTTTATATTTTTTTTAATTATTACCTTGTCAAATTAATTTTTCGTCAAGCTTTAATTTCTCGTCATTTACTTTTCATCAAATTTTAATCTTTCATTGTTTCCTTTTACCGTCTTTATTTTTATTGTTTCAAGTATTTATCTTTCATTAGTTTTAGACAACGACACCCTTTCTTTCGATTCACCAAGAACAACCGAGTCGCACAATTAACCGGAAATCAATTCGAGAAGATACCGAGAACGAAATTTTCAACTAGTAAAATCTCTTATATTAAAATGGCGCCGCTGCCGGCTCTTTTCGTGTGGATTAACGGTTTTTTGTGAGAGACGCGTTGGCTTTTGGGATCCGTTCACTTGTGAACGTTATTTTTTGTATCAAAAATTTTCAAAAATCCAAAAACATTTGCAAAATCATAAAAAGCATTTCTTTTTCAAAGCTTTGCACCAAAAATATTCTTCTTGCTTATCTATTTTTCTTTATGGATTCTTATGTCCATTGCGTCGGGTGTGGGAGACGATTATACGGGAATGACTCATGTCAATGGTGTACATGTGAGCGGTGCGGAAACGATATCGACAACACACCATTCGGATTTTGTCCCTTGTGCAACTCGACTAATTCGTCCTTTTTGAATCCACCTCCTGTTCCCCCGTGCATCTATTGTGGAAGTGATTCTCATTGGCATGTTTCGTTCCCGGTTCGATACCCGTATGGTCACGAGCAAGAACCGGGTTACAATTATGACAATGGTAATAGCTATCCACATGACGCACCCAGTTTCTCTCCATACCCCTGGTGCTATATTTGTGGGGGGCCTCACGATGCTTCTTCTTGTGATCCGTCGATGGTCTTTGAGAAAGTTCTGTGCTATCATCCCAGTGTCAATCACTTTGAGCCCCCACATCACACCCTCAATCATCAATCCTCTCAGCAAATTAATCTTGACCAACAACTCACTTCTTTGAACCATATTCTAGAAAGTATAGCTCAACTCCGAGCTGACTTGCATCAGGAAAGGCAACCGTTGCTTGATGTGGACGAAACCTTGAAAACCACCGACACCTTTTTGAGCCAATTTAGTCGTTTTCCCTTCTTTTCTACACCAAAATGTTTAATTACAGCGTGGGATAGAATTGGTGAAATTGAACATACTCGGGGAGATGAACAACAAAAATTGCTTCATGAGCTTCTTAAGGATGTGGAGGTTATCAAGAAAGAGTTAGCCGACTACGTCACTCCTAACTGGACTCGTCCCATCTATTATGATGGTGACGACGACGATGATGTCTACACTTTCAATCAATCTTCTGAAGTTGCTGCTCCTACTCTAGATGTTCCTACTGCGTCTAAGGATCTAGATTCGTTGAATGAGCTTAGTGATGTTGGTCTCGACAAATTATTGGATGATGAGGTTTGTGACTTACCTGCTATGGAGCTTCAGGACGACGTTGCTTTCACACAAGCGGTCGATCCAAATGATGACGATTCTTCTCCCCGCTATGAGAATTTCACTTTTGAAATTTCTCAATCTCCACCGGGAGATGCGGGCGATGACGATTTATTCTCTCCGGCTTACGAGAAGTTCACCGATGAACTTGCTCTTGAAGATGAGGTGGAAGACGAGCTTCTTCGCGACAAATTACAGAAAGTACATCTTCTTATTGTTAAAATTGAAGAGTTCACTTCTCCCCATATTTTTGAGTCTTTACCTCCATCTATTCCTCCCGTTGAAGATAATGACCCATTGTTGGAAGAAATCGACATTCACTCCTTACCTCTAGGTATTGATGATGATGACACGGAGGGGGATATTATTTTTGATGATTTGCTGCAAGAAGGTATTGTCCCTAGTCCCCCTCCCGAGCACCTTTCATCCTCCCCTTTAGCCACTATTACGGAGGATGAGTGCTTTGACCCGGGAGGTGACATTGATTATGCTATGATTGATAACAATATGGCTTTGCCGCTTGCTCAGCATCCATTGTCTTTGGGGGATGACAATGTGATTACTTTACCCACCCCACCCCCCGTGGATCTTGATTTCACATACTTTACGTATGTTGAAAGGACCTTTCTCCCATACAAGACTTATCCCCCCGCCTCTCCTTTGTTGATGTCAACCGGGAACGAGGACAAGGTCTCTGATCCCGGTATTACATTCGAGGCCTCCCCATGGACTATTTAATTCGGGGACGAGTCAGGCTCGTGACTCGATTAATATAAACAAGCGCTTTTTGGGAGGCAACCCAATTATCTATCTATCTTTACCATAAGTATAGGGGGAGCCCCGTTGGTGTTTCTTGCTTTCTTTCTTATCATGTGCAGGGATTAGAGCTTCAAATACACACTTTTGATGACTTTTGACGAACCGTGATTCTGTGTTCCCTTCTTCCCGGTTCTATCCTAAACTCTTTTTAATTCTCTATTTTAATATTAAAATAGGAATCTCTTTAGTCGTCTTTTCCTTAGCGAGATTTAAACAACGTGCACAATGTCCTAAGTGTAGGGGAGTTTACTCCCACATGCTTAAACATTGAGGACAATGTTTATATTAAGTGTAGGGGGACTTCTATCGAAGTTAAGTGGGCTTTTCCTTGTTTTTGTCCTCATTTTAACCGGAAAATCAATTTTTCGACATTTTTCAAATTTTTTAATCTATTTTGGCCTAGTTGTATAGTTATTTTTCCCTTTGTATAGTTAGTTTTCTTTCCTTGCTAGAATAAATTTTTAATAAAGTGGTTTTAATTTTCAAACGTTGTGAATCTTTTGACTCAACCCGAGTTTACTTATCTAAGTTTACTCTAGCTAGTATCCTTAACGTGTTTAAGTCAAGTTTTGCTAGGCTTTTATATAGGGAGCTATAAAACGCGAAAGTGTTAACTCTCACGGGTTAAGAACAAGAACTTTTCGCAAGTTCCTATAATTGATCCTAGAGAGTCATTTATCAAGGGAACTTTAAAATGCGATTTCTAAACTTGAAAAAGTCTAAGAGTTTGCAAGATCCTATAGACGACTCGAAAACCCAAAACTTTGATTTAATAGGCTAAGCATCCACGAGTCTCATTCCTTGAGATTTTAAATTATGGAGAACGAGAGATGATAGAGTTAATTATAAGTTTGATATTCTTTCATTAACTTATGTGAGTTAGTTATGAGCTTTTTCTCCCATCGCTTGTTAATAAATATATATGCAATAAGTAAGGTCGTACGATTTGAAAAGTTACTTAGCTTCTAGCACAAGATCGTTTAAAAGTTGCTCGGTATTAATTAGAGTTCATAGCCAAGGCATAACTTATTGAAGCGGGACGCGAAGATTGGCTTATCCAAAAAGGCCCTAACAAGGCATGAGGATACCCGAGTCCAAAAAGGCCCTCACAAGGCATGAGGACTCACTTTTTGTTAAAGATCCAAAGATTATGTGAAGATCATTAATCCAAATCAATATGATGGATCAAGACACACGACGAGAAGCAATTACTCCCCTAAAGATCATGGAGAAGTCTATCCAAAAAGACCCTAACAAGGTATGAGGATAAATAGATCCAAGGCCTAAAAGGAGGCGGATCCTTGTATATCAAAGTCCAAAATAAGGATTAGAGAAAAATGAAGAAGTCATGGTCCAAAGATGAAGAATCTCTCAAAACTTCAAGTGAAGAAATTCCTATTATGAAGAGAAGACCATAATTTCAAGAATGTCTCTCAAGATTTGAAGTATGAAGTCGCTGCCAAATATCGGTCCGAGAAAGGTCTCAAATCGTGAAGCGAGTTATGCCAAGATATGAACTTTAAGAGGTCACGAGAAGCAGTTTTAAAAGATTTTGTCCTTTAGCTAACTATTGATTAAATCGTCCCACTTTATTTTTAGCCTAAATAACTATCGAAATAAGTCAACGATGCATCCTCGTGATCATTCAAGACAACAATAAAATATAAGAGATACACCTAGGAATAAGGGAGTCTAAGTGAATAATTGGCCCACATGAGTTCGTGTTAGTTTGCTAACTTATAATAACAATGATCTCGTTTTTAAGCTTGGTTTGGAGAAAGTGAAAACTTGAGGATGATGATCATTCATGACATTTTCAAAACCCTAAGGTATGTTTTTGATTTCTTTACTTGCTTTGAATGTTTATAATTTTCTATCTCTTTAATAAAGGCCAATATGGATTGATTGTGATGAAAAGTGTAAACATGCTTTGTAACTAATGCATTGCATGAGGACATTGCAATGGTCAAGCGTAGGGGATTTGATAGGTGTGTAAACACCCATCCTTTTTACCACTTAATTACAATAATAACCGAGCCAAAACGTGTATTTTATGTCATTTATGTCGGAATTATGCGTGGTTTGTGTTTTTGTTGTGATTTAGGACGAAAAGGTGAAAAGTGGAGAAAACACGGGCATTCACGGGCTTTTATCGAAGAAAAAGACGAAAGACGAAGTCAAGAAGTCAAGAGTGCAAAAAGAACGGAAGTCCAAGACCAATTCTGAAGATTTATCGAAGAAAAAGTCAAAAGACGGAAGTTTACTTAAAGCCGAAGAACTCAAGTCTTATGTATTGAAGAATTAAAAGACGAGTTTAAAGAAATCCCGAGACAAAGTCATTAAAGTCCAAGATTTAAGAAGATTAAAAGGCTTAAGGACTTAAGTGTGCAATTAAAGAAAAGATGAAAGAGGGAGGAAGCTTCCTAAGCACTCCTTAATCTCCCCTATAAATAGAACATTAGGATTAGTATTTGTTTTTGTTGGCTAGTTTGACAAACTATGCTCTTCCACCTTTCATTTTTGCATTTTACTTAATTGTCATTTAATTTCTTGTCTTGCACCTTTAATTTCTTGCCTTTAATTCAAGTAAGTGTTCTTAATTTTGTTGTTTAATCTTATTTACTTTTGATCAAGCTTTCTATTATTCATCTCATTCTACCTTTCTTGATTTTATTTACCTTTGATTCGATATAATCTTTGATTATGTTTAGTTTTGATGTTTGATTGATTAAAAAGTTTATCTTTTTATTCATCTATAAGTTTTAATACAAATGAGCCTTGAGCTTGACATGCTTATTGGCTTATTTTGTGTTTAGCTTATTTACTTTTTAAAAGTTTTCTTAAAAAGGTTTCGTCTTTTTATAGTTTGATTTAAAAGTTTGCTTATTTAAGTTTTGATAAGTTCTTATTAGTGCTTATTAATCCTTTTATCTTAAGTAGTAAAGTTTTGGATAGGGCTTATTGAATCTTTGCTTATTTGGATTAGCTTTTCTCGAACTTGCAAGTCATCAGAAAAGGTTAAAACCCTTTTCCGATTGAACATTCCGATTTGCCCCATCATTTGTATTTCGATCATTAGATCGGAATAGGGTTTATAGCTTTCCGATTTGGTTCCCTTTCATTCCGATCATTGGATCGGAATAGGTATTTAAACATTCCGATTGTGTTGGTTTGTTAAACATTCCGATTGGGTTTGTTTCATGTATTCCGATTTGGATTCCAACAATTATTCCGATGGTGAGTTTGTTGTTATTCCGATGAGTCTTGTTTTTAGCTTATTCCGATTACTTTCCGATAGGGTACATTCCGATCGGATTCCAATTGGATTCCGATCAGGTGTATTCCGATTGGTTGTTTTTAATATTTTGTTTTTGTTTTATTTTTAAGTTTTCGTTGTTTTAAACTTTCAAATTTTTCACGCTTCCCGAAATGTCTGTTTTTACCAAGTATTTTTCTATTAATTTTTAGTTTAATTTTTAAAGCTTATTTTCCCGTCATTTTAATTTAGTGTTATTTTAGTCGCTTTTCTTTATTTTAAATTTCAAGTTTATATTTTTTTATTATTATTACATTGTCAAATTAATTTTTCGTCAAGCTTTAATTTCTCGTCATTTACTTTTCATCAAGTTTTAATCTTTCATTGTTTCCTTTTACCGCCTTTATTTTTATTGTTTCAAGTCTTTATCTTTCATTAGTTTTAGACAACGACACCCTTTCTTTCGATTCACCAAGAACAACTGAGTCGCACAATTAACCGGAAATCAATTCGAGAAGATACCGAGAACGAAATTTTCAACTAGTAAAATCTCTTATATTAGAGACGTTTAAACTTTGCGGGTGAAAAGAATCGGCTTATGAAAGCTTCTCTTAATTCATTCCACGAAGTAATTGTTCCTTCGTTTAGTTCATTCAACCAAATCTTAGCTTCTCCGGTTAATGAGAATGGGAATATCCTCAAGTTAATCGTTTCCTCTTGATTTTCACCATATTGGAAAAGGCTACTAATCTCAAGAAAATCGGATACGTGTTGGTGAGGATCGGATAGGGATTCTCCATCAAATTGTTTTTCCCGAATCATTTGTATGTGGTTACTTTTGATAGTGAAATTGTTCAAAATAGGGATTTGAACAATAGAGGAACTAGGTGTTGGAGCAACGATCCTAGTGTTTGACCACATTGGTTGATCATCGAGATCATTGGTAACAATGGTTGAGGAATCGGATTCGGTTTCATAGGATGAGATTCCTTCGGTATGGAATGGGTTTCGAATTTGGACTCGAGTATGTCGATTATGACAACACGTTCCTCGGTGAACGGTTCGGGTGACTCGATGTCAAATTTGGTTTTATCGGGTTCACGAGTCTTCTTCTTGAACTTACGTTTAAGTTCATAAAATTTATTAACGAGACATTTACCTCTAAGACGCGGGTTTATGAAAAATTGAAATAATTTGAAAATTTTATTAAAGACTACAAATAAAAATGAAAAGATTACTAAAATAAAAATAAACTCAAACAAAAAATATTTTTGCATGTTTTAATTATTTATATTTTAACTAACGAAAACAAATAAATAAACAATAGAAAATAAAAATGAAAACGTAAAAGAATTATTGTACCAAATTAATCAAACCGGACGGTTCGAATGACTTCGGGTTCTAAACACGGGGCTTGGGATCAAACCGGGGTGATTAGAAATACGAACGAGGCACAAAATATTAGAACGGGGTGGTTGGGTGTGTTATGATAAAACAATGATAATTGGTTATTAACTCGAAGAACGGACGTTAAACGAGTAAAAACATAATTAGGAACGGGTTTTGGGTAAGGCTCGGTTTTAAAAAAAAAAGTTTTTTTTTTATTTTTATTTTATTTTATTTTAGGGAAGCCGGTCGGCAACTATTGGTGCCGGTCGGCAAAATGCTGACTGTTTGAGAGATGTCGGTCGACAACTCCCCGTGCCGGTCGGCTTCTTGGGGTCTGTTAAGCAGTTGCCGGCGGCAATTTTGGATGCCGGCCGACAACTTGGCTGGTGATAATTTATTTATTTATTATTTTTTTTTTTTTGGATTTTGGCAACTAAAAACTAAGAATACTAAAAAAAATTGTGGGGTTGATGAAATAAGGACTAAAAAACTTAATCTAAACACACTTTTTTTTAAACACAATACGCACGAATTATATGAACGAAACACTAGAAGAAACAAAGATTCTAATACACGAAAAACACAAAAAATCCCCGGCAGCCGCGCCAAAAACTTGATGCGTTCTTTGTGAGTGTACACAAGTTTTAAATTTATACAAGGATTACCGAATAAGCTAAGAACACACGGGAAAGTATGACACTTTCGTTTGTAGCTAGCTTGTTGTGGTAAGCCGAGGTCGTTCACTAAGATTTGGGTGTTTTCGGTTGTAATGAGTCTTTGTAACAATGTAACGTTGGTGGTAAAGATGGTTGTCACTCCCAAAATTACCATACAAGTAACAATTAACAATTAAACAACAAGTAACACTAATATGATGATTAAGATAATAAGATGAGATAACAATTAATAATAAAGATACTTGCTTGGAACTAGTATTAATTTCAATGGAGTGAATAGATTATCGGGTAGATAGTTAAGCAATAGCACACAAATTATAAGTATACAATTCCAAGTCAATGGGTAATAGCATGGAATTGCACATGGCGCGGTTTAGAATAAAGAACCCTTTCGACCTATGATCAATATTACAAACCGGTAGTTAAAGCCATTTGTGAGAAATATGATTTTAGCCAGCTTGTTCATTAGAGCCCTTTCGACCTATACTCTAGATTAAACCTTTATAAATCCATTTAACTTGTTTACTCATGGTTGTCAATCATGATACACCAAACATATATGCGCATTAACATTTGGAACAAAACATAACACGGAATCCTTTCGACCTTTAGACCCGATTATGGTTTATCAACAAGTTAACAAGACTCCTATTAATTCAAACAAAGTCATTAACAAAATCCTGATTCAATATTGCTAAATAATAAACACTCCATATCCATGTTTACATTATTCCAAACAAGTATAAGAAAACTACTTCATGATCATATTAATAAAGAACAAACATTCAACATATGACATAGAGTTCAACATCATGAAAGTAACAAAAGTTTATCCAAAGTATGATTACAATAAGTAAATGGAATGAAAAATTTTAGAGCAATCCTTAAGCCTACAACTGACTACAAGTTTCTTTGTGGTCTTTCGGGTTATGTATTTGGAAATTCGTATTTGAGATTTGAGGTGAGTTTTGGATAGGTTTGGTGAAGATTGGTGGTGATTTGGGTATCAAGAAACACTACCAATGATAAAGGTAATGATCCCTTAGAGTTTGGCAAGGTTATTTTGATGATTGGAGCTCCAAAAATGTTAATTTTTAGCACACCAATATTAAATCCGGGAATTGGGGTCTTCACCAAGGTTGGGAGAGTTCCCTTGGTGAATGATGAGGTTGGTTATGAGATTGATGAGTGATATGTTACAATGACCCCATGGGTCTTATTTATAGATGAATTCAAGCCTCTCCATCAATGCATGAACTTGGAGTCAAAGAAATGTACTTGGAGCCAAAGCAAATTACTTGGTGGCAAAGTGAGTCTAGAAACTTCTTGTATGAGCTTGCATGAATGTAGACACAATTTCTGCCTACACAAATGTTGGTGGCATATTCATCGGCTTCTTTGATGGTTTATGCAAGTGGCAACTTGATGGTGATGGTGACATCTTCTTGCTGAATGACTTGTACACTTCTTGGAAATGCTAGTTCTTGCACCCGGAATGGATCTTCAAAAGCTTGTATTTGTCGAGATTCCTTTGTATATGCATGAATCGTCATTTATTCTTTCTTTATTTGTCTTTTCTTCACTTTCCTTGATCTTGGCTAACTAACAACACAAAACACAACTTTACACATATATGAGCTATAAAGCCCGTTAGTATAACCAAAAACCATGCAAAATATATGGATAACGCTCAAGAAAACATGTTGGATTTGGGCGTTATCACACCCTTAGGGAAAGATTAGAGATGGAAAAGTGGTGGATGTCAGGCATTATAGATCAATGATTGGATCATTGATGTATCTTACAACTTCTAGACCTGACATCATGTTTGATGTGTGTGCATGTGCACGCCATCAGGTGACTCCCAAAGAGTGTCATCTTCATGCTGTCAAAAGAATCTTTAGATACCTTAGGTGCTATCCCACCTTGGGATTATGGTATCCAAATGATTCTCCATTGGAGCTTATTGGTTATTAAGACAGTGACTATGGAGTTGACAAGTTTGATAGGAAATCCACAACTGGTGGATGCCAATTTCTTGGGAGCAGATTGATATCTTGGCAATGCAAGAAACAAACAGTGGTGGCCAACACTACAACTAAAGCAGAATATGTGGCTGCAGCTGCTTGTTGTGGACAAGTTCTATGGATACAAAACCAGCTGTTGGACTATGGGTATAAATTTATGCATACCAAGATATTTGTAGATAATAACGGTACATTATGCATTATTAAGAATCATGTACATCACTCTAAAACAAAACACATAGAAATTAGACATCATTTTATAAGAGATTGCTTTGGAAAAGTTTTAATACATCCAGATAGGGTAGACACAGAAGAAAATGTGGCTGATCTTTTAACTAAACCTTTTGATATTGGGAGGTTCCAGTACTTGGTAACAAGTATTGGAATGATCAGTCTCACCTAAATGTGTTTTTGAAGTCATTGAATAGTTTGTACATGATGTGTACTGTTATTAGTCTTTGTACAAAATTAGGTTTTCCACTTTATTTTTCTAACGCAGACAAAGGTTATTTTAACGCTAATAAGTGTTAAAATGGACGCTGACAGCAATATGTTAGTTTTGTGGTTTTTTATCTAACCATGCAGGCAATATGAGCATTGTACAATTGGATACATAGTTGCTTATGGATCTTTGGAGCTTACTTGGAATGTGTTCAAGTTTATGGATGATGGTTGGAATGTTTACATTCCTATCTTGACATACATTTTTATTGCATATTTTATTTTTGGCAATTTTGTATATCATAGTTTAAGGGGAGGTTTAGGAACCCTTTAGGATTTTTGGGTATTCTTATAATACTCTCATCACGATTCTAGATTATGTCCACTGGTGAGTACGAGTTAGTTTTCTAAATCATGAGGCACTGTAGCATGCAAAGTTGATATATTGTGCACGCTGCCAAGACTTTTTGTCCTAGAATTGGATTTGGTCGGTTGGGAGACTTGGGTACGTTTTTATTGGGCTTACCTGGGAAGTTACAAAGGGTTTACATGAGATAACTTCATTGTTAAGATCTTTGGTTAGCAAGGGACACTTGAGAACAATTATGTCTATCTTGCTTAAGCAAGTGTGCATGATTGGACAGTGCTTGTCGCCCTATAGTGATTTTTAGTCTATAAGTTATCTTCACTAGGATAAATTACATTGTTAAGGTCCTTTTTCATTTTAATTATTTTTATTTTTGGACGCTGACATTTTTCTTTCTAAACGCTGATAAGACCAATTTTAACGCTGACATGGAAAATTTCCAACGCTGGCAAGAATATAGCCGTTGGGCGTTGATACTTTGTTTTTTACCGTTGACACACATTGGGTCCTACCCAGTTGTTATTTTTGACAAAAATATGAGCCGTAATTTTAGGAGTTGGTAACTTTTTATTAATGCTTGAGATAAGTTATATATTTTTCAAGATTTTGATGATTACTTTTTGAATATAACTGCCTCACGTTTAGACCAATCACATCTTTTCACCTCTCCTACATATTTGGCTTATTTCTTTAAAACAGGGTAACTGCTTATTCTTGTCAAACTATATTTCTCAAACCTTCATCTTTCCATCACTTTTATCACAATTTTCTTGCTTCAATCTTAAATGGCACCAAATTTTAAACTTACACAGTTGGAATTGGGGTTCAGGAGTCAACATAACATGGTGGCTTATTTGCAAGCTGATAATACTCTGTTTCCCAAATATACGCAGATGGTTGAGTATTTGAATGCGTCTCCATTAAGATATGCACTATCACATACTCCTCTTGTCCCTGTCACACACATTAAACAGTTTTGGAACACTGTGAGTTCCTCAACAGTTAATGAAGCGACTACATTGACTGCTATTGTCCATGGGGTTCCATAGGTGGTTACTGAAGCTTTGGTTCGCCAAGCTTTGCATCTTAATGATGCAGATGGTATAACCACCCTACCCATTGTAGAGCTAGAGCAAGGACTCCATGCCTTGGGTTATCCTTTGCCTGAAGAAGGCCATTTAAACAAATATACAAAACAACAATTTCCTCCAGCTTGGAAGTACCTTATACATGTCATTCTTTAATGTTTGAGTCCCAAATGCTCCTCACACAATGAAATCAACCGATCCATTGGGAGTGCCATTGTGTGTCTTGCAAATGGGCAAAATTATAACTTTTCAAAAATGATTTTTGATGGCATGTGTCATAATAAGGGTAACAAGATGACTCTTGCTTACCCTAGGTTTTTACAAATGGTTTTTGACTTACAAGGATACTGCAATAGGGATCATGACAATTTTTATACGATCCCTGTTCAAAAAAAAGCGATTTTTGGGAAGATGAACACTAAACCATATAGAGACCTACCCCTCACCCAAGCCATGCTTGCTGTTATTAAGGCAGCTGCAAACCCTCAACCTCATCCACAACCTCAACCAGACCCATTGCCTGAACAACCTATCTCACCCCAGCACATGGAAATTGATCCAGAACCATTCAACGTTGACACTACAAATTTTGGCGTTGACACTACAAATCCAGATGCTAACACCATTCTACTACAATCCCAAACACCCTTAACCTCCAAACAGACCCTCAATCCACTTCTTCTTCTACACCCCATACTATAGGTTGGAAAGTCACCAAAGGAATGCTGGAGTGTTCTCCTCTGGTGGTCCTAACCATGTAGCAGAGAGAACCACCACCACAAGTGTGGTTGGTGAAATGGGTGAGGCTGGGACTATTGGTTCTAGCTTAGATGCAAGTTAAGCCAGTCCTAACATCATTAAGACCCCATCCATGCCCTATGAATCTACTTTGGGAGGTCAAATTCCCATTCTAGAGGAGGGAAGATTGGAACCTTGCACCATTTTGGAATTGATGGCGGTATGCATTAGCTTGCAAAAGCAAAATGCAGACCTTGCACAAGTTGTCAAGTCACACGGCCTTGAACTCTAGTTATTGAGGGAGAGGATAGTTATTTTGGAGGCTTCTAACACTAGGCATAGGTAGGAGGATTATTCCAAAGGGGAGGATGAACATGTCCATATGATTGACAAAGGCTCATAAGAAGGTACTTCTTTTGGTGATTCTTTGGGTATAGCTGAGGCTCTTACAGATTTGAAGAAGCAACCAGGTTTTGATGCTTCATTAGTTACTCCTACAAAGGTGTCTTTTACTGAGATGATGAAGCAGTTCACAGAGTCAGCCACTGACAAGAGTAAATCAAGCGCTGACGCTCATAGTTTGGACGTTGAGAGACTTGCAGGCATAGTTGGTGTATCCCAACCATCAGCTATCATTAAGGATGTCTCTACACAGGTACCACCAACTACTTTACCATCTATTGGAGCAAAAGATAAAGGTAAAGCAGTCTTAGTGGAAGTTGAGAAGCCAAAGAAAAATGAAGCCCAGATACAATTTGATCAAGTTTTGGCTGCACAACTACAAGAGCAGGATTGGGCTACCACAGAGGTTCAAAAAGGTGGTAGTGATGATGATGAGAGTTCTGGATCAAGTGTGATGATAATAGAGGATCCATAAAGGTTAGAATATGGAGAGGAGTTGGCTAAGGAAAGTCTTGAAGAGTTGAAAATGCAAGTAGATTTTGAAATGCCTGAAGTGGTGAGAATGTATTTTGCATGGGAAAATAAAGTTACAGAAAATCCAAACATGACAATTTCTGATCAAATTTGGGGTTTGGAGATTCTGCTTAGAGTTCAAGAAGGTTGCAAGGTAATCTTGAAGTATAAGGCTAGCAAGGTTCTTTCAAAGCTTAAGAGGGATAGACGGGAGCTCTATTATATGCTTCTCAGATGTCATCAAGGAGGTTGGACTTTCAAGAAATTGTAAAAGTTATCCTCTGATGAACTAGAGTTTTGTACATATCCTATTTGGGCACGTGTTCAAGAGGAAAATACTATCAGACTCCTTTCTGATGAAAGAAAGGAAGAAATTAAAGAAGAAATGCAGATCCAAAAGGCTTCAATTGCACCAAGACCAGTGAAGAAGGGACTTCCTATTGAGTTCCCAGCTTTGGATAGAGTGAATCCTAGTGAAGCAGTTATCAGAAGGAGCATTGAGCTCTCACCATTGGAAGCTTCACATGTTGCAGAGGTATTACCTTTTGATTACAGAAACCCTATAGTTCACTATGAAGAAGATGCAAGTGGGTTTGGGATGATCACAAGATATGGAAATAAGGTACATACTTTTACTGCTTTCATCTCATTGTTTGCAAGCCTGGACAGAGAAGACTTGGTAGATATTTGGGGATTGATGAAGGCCAAGTATGAGGCTGAAGCACCTACTTCAGTCAATGGAATAAAGATCTGGACGTCCTTCAAAAGAATGATTGAACTAGATGAAGCAGATCCAATATGGTTGGATTTGGATGATATCAATGGACTTTAGTGGCGTCTACATTCAGCAGCCGGTGTTTATCATTTGAGCACTACAAAGTTTTCAGAATATCTTCTTGTGGATGTTGAACATCCTATATCCAAGGAAGTTTTGAAGAAGATGGTGTCTACACAGCTGGAAATGGATTATACTAGTGATGTTGGCAAATATTTAATTAGGTTTATTTATTATCTAATTAACAAGTGATTTGTATTTGTAAGAATCCTCCTTGTACTTAGTTTTTATTCAGAAACTTGATTACTAGAGTAGATATCAAGTTTAGGGGAGGATTGTTGGGAATAAAACTAGCCAAGACACTTTGACGCTGACAAGAGTTAATTGGACGCTGATAGGAAGAAATTGAGCTATGACAGATCAAGCATTGACAAGAGATATCCAAGCGCAGATAAGAAGAAGTCCAAGCACTGATAGGAAAATTGAGTCAACACGTTTGTTATTTGAAGAAAAGATATACTCAAATATTGTATTTTCTATATTTATCTTTTCCGAAAGTAGTTGATAGGTTATCCATTGCACATGACTCCTTGTATTATAAAAGGAGGTCGTAGGGTTTATAGTTTATACACAACGCATTATTCAGTATTCAACTTTCATTGTACTCAAGTTTGTTTTATCAATCAAAGGTGAAAGTTTGTTTTACTTGTTTTACTTGTTCTTCATTCAAGTGTTAATTCCGCATAACACTTGGATTGTTCATACAACAACAAAGTTTCTCTAAGTGTTTAACTTGATTCAATCTCGTTAACATAAAGCTAATCGATCTAAGTTTGGGATCAACAATGATAAATGGAAAGCAACAATGGTTTAATTCTTAATTGAATCTAAACACGTTTCAGGCCTCTACGCGATATCTTAGTGATCTTGCCAGAACACTCAGAGTGACACTATTTAGTGTTCACAGTGATGAGTGGAAATTCTTCTAGTGTTAACATCAAACAACACTTGGTAGGTAACTTACAAGATTTAATATGAATCAAGCTCGTGACAACTGGAAAGCAACGATGGTGCGGTTCTTAATTGAATTTCACTTGTTCCAGGAACATGAATTGACGGCTTCGATCAGGCGGATAATATTATCAAAATGATTCACTATTTATGTTCGCAGTCAGCTTTGGACGGTCGAATAAAGAGAACGGGTTTACCCGCGAAATCTTGTAAAGGAGGTTCTTAATTGAAACTACATGTCACAAGTACGATATTTAATATCGTCCAACGGTCTTCACCGACCGGAGGTAAAATTCTACCTAATTAGGTTGAAATGTTCAAAGCCATTTCATCCGTGTCTTTGTTTTGTTGCTAATTGTCTTATGCAGCGTAACATGAAGGTGACATTGCGGTATTCGGGAAGAAGTCATCCATGCATGCTTATACTTTCTGCACTTAATACTTCAATAAATTCAAGAAAGCCTAAAGTCAAGTCTTCCGCTGTATCAAACTCTGAAGCTTTCAAGAATTTATAAAGATATAAGTATGTGGAACATGAAGTCACAAAGAGGCGAATATCACAAGTGATGAATGCACAAGGTCAAGGAAAGGAAACATGCTCAAGACTAAAGTCAAAGATCACATCAGCATATTCACAAGAACAAGATCGAAGACTCAAGCATAGTATGCTAGGTTTAAGATTTTGTAAAATGGTGTGATATCCCTTAGGGTGAGATTGTTGGAAATACGGTTTTCCAAAGAAAGTCTCGGTCACATCATTGTTAGCATAGATAACGAGCTATAGACTATTTAGGACTTTGTAACTTGGAGTGACCTTCCTTAGGGGGAGATTGTTGGAAATACGTTTTTACGTATTTAGGAGAGATCGGTCACTCCAACAATATACATCTAGTATGGACTTGTGATCTAGTATGTAATAGTATAACCCACAAAGTCCACATGTAGGGTGGGCACACATAGCGGAAGAGATTTAGCAAGATCATAATAATAACACAATTATAATTAATCGAATTAGGGTTACATACCTTTACGCTAAAGCAAATCCACAAGACGAAGAACGAATCACCAATTCGGGTTATATCACCAAGATATAGTCTAAAGTAAGACTATATTACGATCTTGTACACACGTAATACAACGAGTTAACCGTGATTCTAGCACGTGTAAACCGAGCTATATCGATAGTATAAAATCTACCCAACAACCCTAGAGAGGGGTTAGGACTAGATTTAAACTAAAATCGAGCACCAAGAAAAACCACACCGAACCCCTTCGTGGGTTGGTGTTGCGATCGGCCAAGATAAGGGAGAGAGGAAAGATTCAAGTTGTGAAAAATTATGAGGGGTAAGGGTATGTATTTATAGGCCTAGAATTTTTGTAGCCCAAACAAATAAAAGGCAAGTTTTGCCTTCCTCCTTGTGTGCCCTAACCGACGGTCGAACACCCCTTCATGGGGTGTTCCGGAATCTTTCGTGCTTCTTCCTTTTTAATCATCTTTCTATATATCATTTAACACTCGTTAATACTTAACTCTTAATTAATTAACGATCATTAAAGTTATATAGTTATATATCTCGATTTAACTTAATAAATATAATAAATATATTTATTAAATAAATTAACTCTTTACGTATTAAGTGCAATCCCGTAATCTCGAGTTTGATCCTATCACACGACTATTAAATATAAGTCTATAAACTTTCGGTATTCACATTAATTTAAAATGGTAAAAAAGTTAAATTAAAATAAATCCGCTGAAAATGAAAGAAACACTAAAAGTTAATAAAATTCATCGTAATGGATATTTAATTAAAAAAACAAAATTTATAAAAATATGATGAATTTATATTATGAAAATAATAAATAAATAAATAAATATTTTAATTTTAAATTAAGAATATTATTTTAATAAGTTGCTAAAAAAGTTTGTTACAAAAATTAATGATATATAATATGAGAAAGATATTTAACAAATTGCTTTATATAATAATTAAAAAAATTAAAATTCAGTTTTTAATAAGTTGTTACAAAATTTAAAATACTTTATAATATAATAAAATAATAAATATAAATATAGATGAATATCATCATAGTTAATAGTAATTGATAGCAATCGTCTTTTGCGACGGAATACTAGCCTTACATGTTGGAATTTAAGTAAACCCTTAACCATATTATCACATTAATAACACGAGTATGCAGCGAAATATAAGATCACGTATAGACAAGTAATTAACATAAACGATAAAGAAAGCGTACATTTTAGCAACGGATTAAATCACCTGTATAAACGAAAACCCAAAATAAGATCAAACAATGATCTTTTTAAGTATACACACACAATACGTTATTAAGCAATACGTATGCTAATATGTATGTGTTAAACCAAATAACGAGCCACACTTCTTGAAACAATCAACTATAAGAAACCTTTTAGGGTTTCTTGTTTCGTCGTCGGAAACCAAACGATTAAACACCCCTTGGGGTTTGTGTCGATCGGTCGAACAAAGGGAAAAGAGAGAGATTTGGTTTTTTAACTTGTGAATAATGAGGTACCAAGAACCTTCTAATATACTAGACAAACCAACCCAAGCCCATAGGCTTAGTCGATCGCCTATCACAAACAAAGGAACACCCTTGTTTCCTTTTTCTCGACTTCCCTTTATTCGTTTATTGTTTAACACATAATTCATATTATTATAATATTAATTATTATTACTTAACGTTTAACGTGTGCGTCTCTTTAAGCTCGAGTCAACTATCAGACTAATTATTATTACGTGTACATAATCCAACATTACATTACATTACATTTTAGACAAACTTAAACATGTGAAAATATAACTTCAAAATTACACGAGAAGTGCGAAACCATCCAAAACATTAAAATGTCGATATTTTGGACGAATAAATCAAACATATCTCCTTAAGGATGGTTGAACGGTGGAAGTTGCCTAATCGGTCGATCGAAGTCAAACTCGATCGGTCCGTTGCAGAGACCGAGTTGTCTCGATCGAGTGGAAGAATTCGATTTGACATACGACTCATTTGAAAAATAAGAAAACTTTTATTTCTTGTTTTTTTTTGCACTGTTTGTATATATATAAAAAAACTTTATTTAGCTTTAATTATATTTTAATTAGATAATATTTGTAATAACTTTTTAAATTTTAATATATTAAACTTTATTTAATTCTTTATAATAATTTGACTATTTTAGAGTTAGTTTTACCTAATGCATTTTACCCTTTATTTTTAATTAAAGTTTTTTTTAATTATTTTTATTAATAATATTTAAATATAAATACGTATTATTTTAATATTTTTTATTTTTTTTAAATAATTATTTAAAAAACATATATTAAATTTTTTAACTATGTCGTATTGTCGTAGTGAATAAATGTTTTAAATCATTAAAAAGAGAAAGTTGACGTGACAAAAGAAAATAAAAATCATACTAAATAATGGGTAGCCTAATACAAGCACACACATAGAAACAAAATCTATACATTCAGTCAAATGTGTGTTTTAGACAAATAAAATACATATGTTTGTTAATATAAAGATGCACAGTTTATGTGATCCAACCATCCAAAACACATGTGAGGGTGTATCGAACCATCCAAATTGCATATTTATTGTGACCAGTCTTAATGTTGTCATGATGTGATGTCAATAGTTTAACGCTTTTTAATATTTTAGAATCGCCAAATGGAATTTTTTATTGTCTTTGCAACTTTGCTTATGAATTTATTTTTTAAATGAAATACTGCTACGTTATTCAATTCACAAAGATAAGAATGTACGTGTTCGTCAGATTAAAGTACAGAAAATAAACGAACAAATGTATATAAAAATATAAAGAGAGAATAAAAAATGCTTGTATTCTGAAGTTTTATAGCGAAAATAAAAGGGACCATATAAGTTTAAGCTAGTTTATACTCAAATATTTTTTATGCAGAGAAATCAAAACACAGTGACATTAAATGACAAAACTACCTCTGATTTTATCTGACCGAATACGCAAGATTATAAAACTCTTTCGGTCAATATACAACTCAAGCGATAACAAATTAAAAAATATAGCATCTTTTTTTTTTCTTTTCGTACGGGGTGGTTATTGGTACCCCTCCTAAATGGATTCCAATACTCTCCCTAACTTTTTGATTTTTTTTTTTACTTTTTTTTTTATTTTTTTAATTTTTTTTAATTTTTTTTTTGTTATAAAACTGTAAAACAGAAAATGAGAATGAAAAATATAAAGTTTAACATGTCAAAAACAGTAAACTGTCAAAAAAATACGGAACAAAAACTGACAGATACTAAATATAAAAGGAGGTATTAAAAGTACTTTTTGTACTTTTGAAAAGGTAAGGGGTATTGCTAACATGACTCTTTACGACAACCCGAAACGTAACCCAGCTATTTATTTCACTGCCAAAAGCGTTTTCGGGAAACTAATGTGAAAAAATTGTTCTGTTTGAAGAAAATTTATTTTAATTTTTATAAGATTTAAGTTTATTTAGATGTTAATTTTTTTTAAATACAAAGATTATTTTTATCATTTATTTTCATCTCATTTAATGAATGAGACAAAATCATCAACTTATATTACAAAGTGTTTTATTACTTTTGTCTTAAAGTTATACGTTCATTTTTTTTTCAAATTAATTGTCCACTTTTAAAAATAGGTATGAAGTTTAAATCGAGATTATTATATTACTTTTAGTTGAAATTATAATTACAAACTTTAAAAACGTTTTAAATTAATTGTTTAAAGGTAAAATTGTCTTTATGCAAAAAATAAGAGAGAAAAAAGTATAAAGGTAATACTTTTCTTAAATTGTATATTTTTTATCGCTGAACAATAAGTTTAAGACGGAGAGAGTAGTAATCTCACTCGTCTACTAGATAATTTTTTTTTAACAACCCCTCATTTACACACACTAATACGAAGTACGTGTTTTTTTTCCTCTTTTCACATCACATCTATCTTCTTTTTGTCTCTCCAAATAAACATCTACTCTTCGATCCCATCAGAATTTTTGATCGATCGATTTGTTATATAATACGAACAACTAATCTCACATCCATCATCTTTTCATTCATTCGATTAAAGTTAGGTTATATTTTACACTTATTAGATCGTAACTAATTTAGCTAATGTGATATTTTATGATTCGTATAATCTTTTTAGTTTATTTTGAACGAATTAATTGATCTTAATGATAAGGTAGCATATAAGTTGATTTATGTGAATAAGTAGATTATTATAAATAAGTTCATTCATGTGAATAAACTAATTAAAGCGAATAAACTAATGAATTAGATGAGAGTTATGAATAAGCTAGCTTATTAGCTTATTTGGTGAGAGATCGGGTTTAATAAACATGAGAGTGATAACGCTTAAATCGAACATGTTTTTGGGAGCGTTATCCATACTATTGTACATGTATATTGGTTATTTCCATAATGCTTTTGTGCATATTTGTGCCAAAATGTGTTTGCAAGTCTTTGTGTAGCCAATTGCAGGAAGAAAGTATAAAGCAGTGCAAATGTCAAGATTAGTACGAGTACGAAGAATCCTAGTTAAAGTTCAAGACCCGTGTACAAGTTACAAGCCTTTGAAGATCTATTTCGGGTACAAGAACAAGTGCTTTCAAGAAGTATACAAGTCACTCAGCATGGAAGTTGTCACCAGCAGAATACAAGTTGTCACCAACATTTTTGAAAGTTGCCACTTGCGGAATCAAAGTTGCCACCTACTCTTGTGTTGGCAGAATTTTGTTTACATACATGCAACTTTGAGGCTTATATTGATCATGCAAGAATAAACATGAAGCTTTTAAACTTCCTTTGGCTCCAAGCTTAAGTCTTAGCCACCAAGCCATGCATTCACTTCATGCCTTCAACTTTGTCAATAAATAAGACCCATGGGGTCACAACTTTCATTACTCATTCATGACCATCAATTTTGGTTATTATACCATCACATAAACTCTCTCAACATTGTCCAAAACTCCATTCCTGGATTTGAGCAAGGTGGTGCAAGAAAAGTCACTTTTGTAGTCCGAAAAGCAAAGTTAACGTCACGAAACTCTTAGGGGTCATTACACTAATCATTAGCACTATATTTTCACTTTGTAAGACTTTTGATTATGACTTGTAAGACTATTATTTCTGAGTTTATTTCATTGTTCATTATGTGTAGCTAAATCTTATTCTACACTTGGTAGGATGATGTTTGTGGTATGAAGTAGTGGTTGTGATTGTGATTTATGTTTATTTCAATTTCAAGCTTTCCTATGAACCATTGGTACTTATGTTTCATGTGACAATTATTATCAAAACTTAATTTGTTAGTAAAGATTTCATAGGTCGAAAGAGTTATTTTCTATCAACAAGTCATAGTCGGTTTGTCTATGATTGGCTATATTTTGTATTGATCATTTCTTAAGAAATTTTGATTATCAAGAAACATAATTATAAGTGGTTAGCAAAATCGTGAAACGACCGTGAATCGAATGAGTTGAAATTGGATTAAGTCTTCAATTGAGTGATTGAGTCTAATGCTTGTTTTCTTTAACCAAAGTCTTGACGAGGATTGAAGCTTTTGAAAATAATAGATTGGAATAACATCTAATTATCATAATCATAAATGTTATCATGTCTTCACAATCATATCACAACGGATGCCCAAACTAGTCTTTACCAAGTGTTGCCTTTAATCTTATTGTTAATCTTATCATTTTTTACTTGTTATTATTTGTTTACAAATTGCTAAAATCAAAGATTATAGTAGATTTTTGAATGATCGTAGGTTTTCCAAATCTTCGTGAACGATCTCGGTATTACCACATAAAAGCTATACACAAACGAAAGGGTCATACCCCGTGCGTTTTTAGTCAATCCAGTAATTCGTGTTTATAAATTTAAAACTTGTTTCAATCCAACCACACCAGACACGCATCAAGTTTTTGGTGTCGCTGCCGGGGATTTGATTGTGTTCTTAGTTCCAAAATCATCGTATAATCAACCCATTGTAGTGTTTCTTGTAGTCAAAATCCAAAAGTAAAAAAAAAACCATTTTTCAGCAAAAACTGATTTTACCGCCGGCAAAATCAATTTTTCCGCCGGCAACTTCACCACAGAAGGACTTTTCCCGCCCGGCAAACCATTTTGCCGACCGGCAAAGTCGCCCGACCCACCTTTTGCCGCCGGCAGAGCCAAAGTCTTCGCCGACGACTTTTCCCACTTTTTTCACAGCTTCACTTTCGCCGCCCGGCAAGTCCTTTTGCCGCCTGGCAAAACGTAAACTGTAAAAAAAAAAGTTTAAATTTTTTTTTATGTTTTTTTTTGTTTGGTTTATTTAATTTCTTATCTACATATTTTCCTATTAGTAATATTTTGTTTGTTTTTATTTTTGTTACTTGTAATCTTTTTCGAAAGTGTTTCTAAACTTGAATGAACACACGTTCTTCCGGTCAAGAACCACTTAGTCCATACACCGATCCCGAACGTTTTATCTATCAATCTCGAAAAAAACCGAAAGAAGCAACCCTTTGTTTCTCTCGAAAACCGAATTCCAAAAACCAAAAACCCACCATTTGATAATCTCTTAGACGCATTTGTTGTCTATAATCCATTTAACGATTACCATTTCTAATAGCCGACGATCAATCCATGTGGGCAACCAACCGAGTAGTAGCACCTACCCCCCGCGGCTGTTATTGTTCAAGTTCAGCTTGGAGATAACTTCACCGTGAAAGGTCATCATCTTTCAATGATCAAAGACCGCCAATTTGACGGCCGTGTGCGGGCCAATCCGCATAAGCACATAGCCGAATTCATAGAGATATGTGGCATGTTCCGATATGGAGCCGACGTCAATGTAGACGCTATAAAACTTAAACTCTTCCCATCATCTCTATCCGGAGATGCAAGAGTTTGGTATAATGAGTTGACGCCTGGTACCATAGAAACATGGTAACAAATTAGAACCGATTTTGTTATCCGTTTCTTTCCACCTGCCATGTACGAAAGACTCATGGGAGAAATCCGAGGTTTCGCCCGAATTCCCAATGAGACACTCATTGATGCATGGAACCGAATGAAAGACGTACTTCGTAGTTATCATGGACATGGTTTATTAAAAGGAACCATCATCCAAATCTTTTATCATGGTCTCAATGAACCGACGCAAGCAATCCTTGACGCCGGTGGACTCTTTCTTTATAAGACTCCCAACGAAGCATACCAATTGCTTGAGGACCGAGTTATCTTAAAACTTGATTGGTCCAAAGATAACCGTTCCATACCCTTCAAGAAAACCGTTGCTTTCGTTGAAAGTAGCAAAAATTCTAAATTCATGGAAAAGATGGACGCTCTCACATCTAAATTCGACTCGCAATTCAAAACGATCAAAGACGAAATGGAAGAGATGCGATGTCACATCCCACCATGGCGGAATATGGGACGCGACGTATGGATATCATCACTAAATACAAATCATTAACAAACCCTAATAAAAAAGTATGAATTCCTAAACCCTAATCCATCATACTAGGTTAAAAATACGCAAATTAAACGTTAATTGAACATAGTAAGTGTTTACCTTAAACCCTAATTGAATTATTTGGTTTTCTTGATCCTCAATTGATGAATTCGACTGAGATAAGGAAAGGATAAATTCATTTTTGGGGCTAAAGGGAGTAGTATGGGTAATTAAAACTAACCAGGAAGCCTAATAGTACTCAAACTGGGCTCCCTTCCCTTCCTAAAGCAAAATTCGACCCAAAACCAAGTCCAACACCCTATGGCTGACTTTTTAAATTATATTACTATAAATTAACTATTAATTATTATTACCTTAAATTCCTTTAATTTATTTCAGCTCCTAAAGCCTTCCAAACCTCAAATACGTAAAACTAGTCGCATTTACGCGATTACCGTAAAATACGCAAAAATGGGATTTTTGCTTATATTCTCAAATCCATTACAAATTATCAAAACTAAGTTTAAATGACTTATAATAACCACTACAACCATTACCCACTCAAAATCTTAATCCCGAGACCTCTAAACGCTAGATCCTCGAATCGTAAATATACGATTTTCTATAATACATATACGTATACGTAAAACCACTAAATCACACCATCATATTTCATAGTCACTACTATGTGAGCTCATGAACATGAAAATATCACACATCGTTTTACTCACAAGGTACCGTGTACCCGAAAATGATGTCCAAACCACGCTCTATTCACACCAAATAACACATAAACACATAAAGACACGTAATTTCACGAAATATGCACAAAATAAAAGTAAGTGACAAACCTTAAAACCATGGTTGTCACATCACTCCCTTCTAATAGAAATCTCGTCTCGAGATTTACTCCTTAGGATTAGTCACATCAATCAACAAATCACATGAGGATACCTGTTCTAAAAGAACTCCTCTCATTTCCATGTGAACTTTAGTTCATGACTCAATTTACCAGACATATTAACCAAAAATATTTAACTTTATTCTCAAACTCTTGACCTCACATTCCATAAATCTCTCAAATGACTCTTTGAAAATCAAATACTCCTATTATCATAAATCCCGAATAACCGTATATGCAAATATGCATTCTCAAACCACATTTCCCAAATCTTAATGCATGAATATATCATGTACACCACTTAATTCCCAAGGTAATTCTATACCCATAAGCCACTGGTCTGATCTTTCCAAAGATCATAAATGGACCTACAAAACTCGACATCAACTTTTCTCTTTTTACCAAAACATACCACCCGCTACTATGGGTGAAACTTCATGCAAAACTTTGTCACTAAACTCTAGTGGTTTCCTCCTTTTCAACATAACATCTCTTGTTGCTCTCATCCTTTCCACAATCACCATTAGTACATTAGTAGTCTCTTTCACCAATTTTAGTCCACCATAAGGACATCTCACCCTATCCTTCCATATAGTGCCTCAAATGGTCTTCATCGACTTCTAGTATGATAACTATCATTATATGAAAACTCAAACATCGCTAACGAGTTTCCCACCTCCCTCTAAATCAGTCACCCAAGCTCTCAACACGACTCCTATACTTGTATCAATTTCTCACTTCGTCCATTCATTTCCAATCAGCCGGATATACTCAAATCTAATCATGTTCATCAAATCCCTTTAGTCCGTACCACAAACCACTTAAAGATTCTAATTTCCTTACAAAAGTGACATATGACGGTCTTTCACATATTCATTAGTTAGTTCCGTCAACTACCATCCAAACCCATGCTACAACTACTTCCATTAAATTTGGATAGCTTATTAGTATCACCCATACACTTCTTTTCTCACTTTCCTCTAATGATCCTTTATACTCAACTTACCCTTGAACATATTCAACTCTTTCTAAGACAATTAGCTACATTTATTCCTTTATACCTACAAAATGTCTTACCTTCAAGGTCATAGTGCTCCTCGTCTCGTCTCAGTTAGAACAAGCCTTCCGTCTCTCATGACACATCACATCTATAACTCCTCATCCCTTTGATTATCGATACTAAGCCTTCTAATTAAACAGTATAGGTCAGTGTCATTCCTTTTTTCACACTACAACAATATCAGCCTACCTTGTGCTTTAGTCTACTCATTAGGCTCTACCAAAGTTTTACCTTCGGTTCCTATCTCGACCTATTTCATTCATGATTCGCATCCTTCCTCAACTCATGCCATACATCACGATGTGATGCTTCCCGTCTATCAAGTCATCTACTCGTCGAAATTACCTAAGTAACTTCACTTGTTTTCCTTACGACCAATTCTCCTACTCCCTCCTAATAGGGATAGATTAGAGTGTAAAACCCGCATGCTTTTACCATGAACAGTACACTAATAATCATACGTACAAGATTAAAACTTTCCTTTTATAACATGAACACGTGTCACAAATATTAAGTACAAGAAGTACGTACGTGTTGTTACACGATAAGTATTAAGTACGTGTTAGAACACGATAATTATTAACAATAATAATTATAATCACGAACATAATATCATGAAATCACAAACATATAATTATGTATTTACGTATATTATAAATATCGTTACGTACAAGTATTTTATAATAACACGAATAATTAATAATAACGAAACACGAACACACGAACACGCGAACACACGAACATTTAATAAAATAGACACGGGAAAGGCTTCGGGTTTCCCTTGGTGGGCCCTACAAGCCGCGACAAACAAATACCAAGAGGGTCAAGCCCACAGTATATTTTTACCAAAATAAGAAAAAGGGAAAAATCTTTGCATTTACAGAGTTTTTCATAAAATATCAAAACCCTACTTTTCTTTTTCTTTTTCTTTGGCCGCCAGCAAGAAACACCACAAAGACGGTGTTTGATTTGATTTTGTTCAAGAATCTTAGGAGTGTGTTTGTGTAATCATTCTCCATTCATTCCACGCGCTTTGGTAATCCGTAAAACCTTTCTTTTTAATTATTTTTACTTTATTATAAACATGTGATTATGGGGATTAATAAATAAGAAGTAAAACATGTATAATCATGGTGGGTAAAATTATTAAGGGTTTTTTCGGGTTTGTTTGTTCGACCGACACACAAACCGAGAGCCCAAGGTTCTCGGCATCGTTTGGTTCCCACCACCAACCGAGAAATATGTCTCGGTGGTGTTTGGTTCGGTCGACAGCATGGAAAAGGCACCCCGACGCGAGTCGGGGGTGTCCTTGTGGTTTATGTGGGTCTCGGCAGCAAGCAGACTCACCACCGGCACACAGCCGGTGGCAAGTAGGGTCAAGCAGGGGGAACGCAGCGCAAGAAGGGGAACCACCGACACACAGTCGGTGGGAACTTTTGCATGGGCAGCGGCTAGCCGAGAGAAAGTGAACCACCGGCAGCAGCCGGTGTCAATGTCACGGAAGCAGGGGCAACTGGCACAGCCGGTTTCCATTATTTTTAGGGGTGCTTGTTCGGACCGGTTCACGGGTTTTCACGGGTCCGGTTCACGACATGTTTAAATAATAACACACGGGTTCGGGTCATGATTATTTTTACAAGTTTAATTAATTTTACAAAGATATTATTTTACAAGAATTATATTAATTAAACCATGACATACAATTAATTTAATTAAACATAGACTTAGGTTTATTATTATTATTAAATAATACATGTTATAACCTAAGTATTTATATATTTAATTTAGACTATAGTATTATTTAATTATTAAGACATGAAATATAATTAATTAATAATCATGACTTAGGTTATTATTAATATAATATTAATACATGTTTTAACCTAAGTATTTTATACACTTTAATTTAATTAAATCATGCTTATATTTAATTAAATCATATAACCTATAGTTTATTTAATTAACATGTAATTATTAATAAACTATATTATAACTACATGACTTATGATATTAATTCATCTTAATTCTAAATATGGAAAATTTCCAATTCAGGAAACTTACTATTTTTGGAAACTTTCCATTTTTAGAAACTGATCTATTTTAATAAGTTAATCTATTTTTGAAAACTTTCTATTTTTGGAAACTTTCGATTTTAGGAAACTTGCTATTTTTAGGAAGTTGCTTATTATTACACAACAAGTATAATAATACAAGAAATACAAGTAATACTTAATCAGAATATACAGAATACATGATAAACCTAGTATAATGTTAAAATCAGTAAAACAAGACATGAACATATAAAACAAGCTAAGACACGATATAAAATCAGTTACGTACTCAGTAAACAGAATACTTATACATGTATACTATTTATGTAGCATTAGTGAGATCTAAGTAGGACTTCCTTTCATTCGTCTTCTTCATTCACTGGACATAAGGTACAGATTTCCCGTCCTTTCAGTATGGACATTCTTTCCTTATTAGGATTCCCCGTCTGCAGCCAACTGTTTTCCTAGTATTTGTTTTATATGTTTGATACTTATGTTAGTTAAGAGCCTAAGTCATATACATGCATGACCAGTGTCACCTAGTTATGGAGGTACCATAACCATAACACTGGAGGCACCAGTGTTATGACTTCCCCACGGCGAAGTGATTGCTCGTGGCGTCCCTTTTCAGTTTTGGCCATTATATTATATTATCATATGGGGCGTATGGGTGCATCCTATTTACATGTTATCAGTATTATCAGAGTGATTGCGATGTGTGCCTTGCATCCTTCACTAGGAGCTGATCCCTCCTACCCAGACTATTTAATTAGAGGCCACCCCTCTAATTGCATGATGAGGTCTCCCCTCTAAGTATTCATGCACGGTGGAACCTCATGACCTATATAGGCTATTGGCTAATTAATACAATTTTCATATAAAAACATAAGTCTTTTCAAACTATAAAATCAGTTTTATGAACATGTTCGAGGCTTTCCAGGACTTATACATTTCTGCTGCTATTAGTCTTAGTTACGTTTCAGCCATTTATACTTTGTCGTCTATCCGTGCACGAGCGTTATGCTCAGCCGTTACTTTCCTTTCCATGTCCCAAAACGGCAGGTACCCAAGGACGGACTCGAGCATGTGGAGGAAGTGCATATGATGGAAGCTGCGATAGACTTCTTCTCCTTTTTCCCCATATACTCATGCTTGTTTAGTCTTTCCTTGTTCTTTTACTTTATTTATGTTTTGGGCATATGTTGGGAACCGATGTTTGATTCCGGTTTTCCCTATGGTCATGTATGTTTTACTACATAGTACCTTGCATGCTTTGATGACACGCCATAATTACGCGTAACGGTCCACTTATCAAAGTGGGGTGTTACAATTATGGTATTAGAGCCAAGGCTTCGACCTGTAGGCTCTAAAACTCGACCTGTGACTAGTGGGTAGTCACTAGAAGCATCCTAAGGCAATGCTAGTTATTCCACGTATTAATGTTTTCAGCACCTTGTTGTTTTAACCATGATGTCTTCATCGGTATTGTTTTACTAATGTGGATAAACAACCATCATCCATACATAGTTATTTGTCATTGTTTCATGTATGATGTTCCTTGTGAATTGTGGCTAATGTGGACTGAACCCCAGTAGTTCATAATTGGTCACACAAAATTTTTTATGTTAAGTTTTGACAGCCGAGTTTCACTCATTTACTCCATGTATCATTGTCGCAGGTTTATGACTAAGTAACGGTTGGTACAGGACTGGCCCTATTTAGTCGCATGTGCTTTTATCGAAACTTTTAACTTTGGGACCGACCCATAGGCGTCCCCTCGCCATGTCTTTTGTTTTGGGTAAACTGACCATAGGCGTTTACCCTTGCGCATATAAAGGTTTCATAAACTGCATCATGCATTCATGCACTGTTTTCATGCATCAAATTTTTCTCATGATTTATTGGCCTAATTTTTTTTTCGTGTCCCCTCATAAGTTACTATGTCCTTATGTCAAGTATGTTTTCATACTATCATGGTTAACTTCGTTTTCATGTTGATTATGTTGTATACTCCTTCATGTTAAGTTGTTTCATGTTTCTTCATGTTGATTTCGTCTTCATGTTGATTACGTCTTACGTCTCTTTTGTTGTTTATGCTTTCATGATAGTCATGGTTGGTTTTCATTAATCATGCTTTCAGGCAAACCATCGTTGAAATTCGTTGAACCACACTTTAGCGTTTCTTTATGCAACCAGAATGAGGTATATACTGGCATTGCCAGGTTATCATGATGGTTTTCTAACCGTTTAACCAATTATTTTTCCTTTAAAATCATGTCAAATGATCGACCCCGTACCAATCATTTCATGTGCATTCCATGTGTACTCCATGTACCATATTTCATGTGTATTACACGTACCTTAATCCAGGTGTACTTTACTTGCCATGCTCCATGAGTATTCGCTAGTCGATCCTAAATCATCTCAGGCGTATTCCACTTGTTGATATGCTACCAGATGTTGATGCCGCTCATAACCTGGAGATGTTACGAAAGCTGATGCTGCTAATTATCTTAGAGAGGCTACGAGATGATGTTGCTGATCACAAAGCTGGAGATCTTACAAGACAAAGACAAAGGCGTTAGATCAAAGCGATCAGACAAGAAGATGCTTCACCACCAGATGATTTCCATCAATCCTTGTCCCAAATTATTAGTTATATGTCACACGTTATTCAGTTGTCGATTCAGTCATATGAGTAAGAACCGGTACCAGCCGGCCACTCAGCTGGATAGTTACATGAATCACAGTCATGGGAATGACTGTCATGGAACTGACAGACAAGATGATAATAACCACTACTGTGGCAGCAACTATCCTAGCAATCGCAACAGAAGCTTCGGCCACGGACATGATCAGAAATACAAGGGCCAGTAGTCCAACCGATCCGCCAATTCTGGCATAATAACCTAACAGTTTCAATTTTATTCGTTATTACAGCTAGGGACATATGTCAAGACACCAGTCAAGACACATGTCTCACGTAATTTTGCTGAAGACACATGTCTCACGCACTTTTGCTGAAGACACATGTCAAGACACCAGTCAAGACACATGTCTCACGTACTTCTACTGAAGACACATGTCAAGACACCTGTTAAGACACATGTCATAAGTACTTTTCTCAAGACACGAGTCAAGAAACATGACTCGCGTCTTTTCTGGAACATCCCTAAGAAATTTAGGGTGCCCTCCAAGGGGTATATCCATTTTGTTGTGCCATGTATTAATCAGGCCACAAGAATTTCAGTACCTTCACCGGCATATTAGTCGTATTTGGACAAGCAGCCATGCAAAACACATTCAGTAAGACCTGTCACGCATGCTTCATGACACTTTCATTTTTGATTTCATATTTCATATATCCAAGACCATAAAGGACGCCATTCGTATCACCCATGTATACGAAGGTTTTCCTCTAGTCTAATGATAAGAACCAATCTGCTAACGTACTTACCTTGGACATATGCGAGTTAGATTTTATCCTAAATATGGACTACAAACAGCCCACCATGCTACGATTCATGATTATGTACAGTAATGTTCAGGCTCCTGAATACATTCAACATGGTTTTCCATCAAGAAAATCTGTACAAATTATCTATGCTTTACAAGCACGTGCTTTGTTAGCCATGGCTGCTAAAATTTTCTAGCTGTCAGTTAAGACACGACCACTGAAGTTCCTTTTACGCATAACCAACCGATTATTCCATAATCTTCTCGTACATTCCAGAAGAACCTTCAAGGAGAAGGACAGTCTTTCACGTATTCATTAGTTAGTTCCGTAAACTACCATCCAAACCCATGCTACAACTACTTCCATTAAATTTGGATAGCTTATTAGTATCACCCATACACTTCTTTTCTCACTTTTCTCAATGAAGGATTTTTAATGATCCTTTATACTCAACTTACCCTTGAACATATTCAACTCTTTCTAAGACAATTAGCTACATTTATTCCTTTATACCTACAAAATGTCTTACCTTCAAGGTCATAGTGGTCCTCGTCTCATCTCAGTTAGACCAAGCCTTCCGTCTCTCATGACACATCACATCTATAACTCCTCATTCCTTTGATTATCGATACTAAACCTTCCAATCATACAGTATAGGTTAGTGTCATTCCTTTTTCCACACTACAACAATATCAGCCTGCCTTGTGCTTTAGTATACTCATTAGGCTCTACCAAAGTTTTACCTTCGGTTCCTATCTCAACCTATTTCATTCATGATTCGTATCCTTCCTCAACTCATGCCATACATCACGATGTGATGCTTCCCGTCTATCAAGTCATCTACAAGTCGAAATTACCTAATTAACTTCACTTGTTTTCCTTACAACCAATTCTCCTACTCCCTTCTAATAGGGATAGATTAGAGTGTAAAACCCGCATGCTTTTATCATGAACAATACACTAATAATCATACGTACAAGATTAAAACTTTCTTTTATAACATGAACACGTGCCACGAATATTAAGTACAAGAAGTACGTACGTGTTGTTACACGATAAGTATTAATTACGTGTTAGTACACGATAATTATTAACAATAATAACTATAATCACGAACATAATATTATGAACATGAAATCACAAACATATAATTATGTATTTACGTATATTATAAATATCGTTACGTACAAGTATTTTATAATAACACGAATAATTAATAATAACGAAACACGAACATGTAATAAAATGGACATGGGAAAGGATTCGGGTTTCCCTTGGTGGGCCCTACAAGCCACCGCAACCAAAGACCAAGAGGGTCAAGCCCACAATATATTTTTACCAAAATAAGAAAAAGGGAAAAATCTTTGCATTTACAGAGTTTTTCAAAAAATATCAAAACCCTACTTTTCTTTTTCTTTTTCCTTTGGCCGCCGGCAAGAAACACCACAAAGACGGTGTTTGATTTGATTTTGTTCAAGAATCCTAGGAGTGTGTTCGTGTAATCATTCTCCATTCATTCCACGCGCTTTGCTAATCCGTAAAACCTTTCTTTTTAATTATTTTTACTTTATTATGAACATGTGATTATGGGGATTAATAAACAAGAAGTAAAACATGTATAATCATGGTGGGTAAAATTATTAAAGGTTGTTTCGAGTTTGTTTATTCGGCCGCCATACAAACCGAGAGCCCAAGGCTCTCGACGTCGTTTGGTTCGCACCACCAACCGAGACATATGTCTCGATGGTGTTTGGTTCGGTCGACAGCAGGGACAAGGCACCCCGACGCGAGTCAGGGGTGTCCTTGTGGTTTATATGGGACTCAGCAGCAAGCAGCCTCACCACCGGCATACAACTGGTGGCAAGTAGGGTCAAGCAGGGGGGAACGCAGCACAAGCAGGGGAACCACCGACACACAGCCGGTGGGAACTTTCGCATGGGCAGCGGCTAACCGAGAGAAAGGGAACCACCGGCAGCAGCCGGTGGAAATGTCACGGAAGCAGGGGCAACCGGCCCAGCCGTTTTGCCACTATTTTTAGGGGTGTTTGTTCGGACCGGTTCACGGGTTTTCACGAGTCCGGTTCACGACATGTTTAATTAATAACACACGGGTTCGGGTCATGATTATTTTTACAAGTTTAATTAATTTACAAGGATATTATTTTACAAGAATTAAATTAATTAAACCATGACATACAATTAATTTAATTAAATATGGACTTAGGTTTATTATTATTATTAAATAATACATGTTATAACCTAAGTATTTAATTATTTAATCATGACTTAGGTTATTAAATATTAAGACATGAAATATAATTCATTAATAATCATGACTTAGATTATTATTAATATAATATTAATACATGTTTTAACCTAAGTATTTTATACACTTTAAATTAATTAAATCATGCTTATATTTAATTAAATCGTATAACCTATAGTTTATTTAATTACTTTAACATGTAATTATTAATTAACTATACTATAACTACATGACTTATGATATTAATTCAGCTTAATTCTAAATATGAAAACTTTCTAATTCAGGAAACTTACTATTTTTGGAAACTTTCTATTTTTAGAAACTGATCTATTTAAGAAGTTAATCTTTTTTTGGAAACTTTCTATTTTTGGAAAGTTTCTATTTTTGGAAACTTTCTATTTTAGGAAAGGAAGTTACTTGTTATTACACAACAAGTATAATAATACAAGAAATACAAGTAACACTTAATCAGAATATATAGAATACATGATAAACCTAGTATAACGTTAAAATCAGTAAAACAAGACATGAACATATAAAACAAGCTAAGACACGGTATAAAATTAGTTAAGTACTCACTAAACAGAATACTTATACATGTATACTATTTATGTAACATTAGTGAGATCGAAGTAGGACTTCCTTTCGTTCGTCTTCTTCGTTCACTGGATATAAGGTACGGATTTCTCGTCCTTTCAATATGGACATTCTTTCCTTATTAGGATTCCCTGTCTGCAGCCAACTGTTTTCCTAGTATTTGTTTTATATGTTTGATACTTATGTTAGTTAAGAGCCTAAGTTATATACATGCATGACCAGTGTCTCCTAGTTATGGAGGTACAAAAACCATAACACTAGAGGCACCAGTGTTATGACTTCCCCACGGCGAAGTGATTGCTCGTAGCGTCCCTTTTCAGTTTTGGCCATTATATTATATTATCATGTGGGGCGTATGGGTGCATCCTAGTTACATGTTATCAGTATTATCAGAGTGATTGCGATGTGTGCTTTGCATTCTTCACTAGGAGATGATCCCTCCTACCCAGACTATTTAATTAGAGGCAACCCCTCTAATTGCATGACGAGGTCTCCCCTCCAAGTATTCATGCACGGTGGAACCTCATGACCTATATAGGCTATTGGCTAATTAATACAATTTTCATATAAAAACATAAGTCTTTTCAAACTATAAAATCAGTTTGTCTGAACATGTTCCAGGTTTTCCAAGACTTATACATTTCCGTTGTTATTAGTCTTAGTTATGTTTCAGCCATTTATACTATATCGTATATCCGTGCACTGAGCGTTATGCTCAGTCGTTACTTTCCTTTCCATGTCCCAAAACGGCAGGTACCCGAGGACGGACTCGAGCATTTGGAGGAAATGCATAGGATGGAAGCTGCCATAGATTTCTTCTCCTTTTTACCCCATATACTCATGCTTGTTTAGTCTTTCCTTGTTCTTTTACTTTATTTATGTTTTGGGCTTATGTTGGGAACCGATGTTTGATTTCAGTTTTCCCTATGGTCATGTATGTTTACTACATAGTACGTTGCATGCTTTGATGACACGCCATAATTACGCGTAACGGTCCACTTATCAAAGTAGGGTGTTACATAGAGTTTCTCGTGATTCCACTCAGATCACACTCTCATCTAAAACCCATCGAGGGTTTTCCCTAATTCCTTCACTATCATGTCCAACCAAAATTTCACACCCAATTCATCAACTCTATGGAAATCGTTAGTGCATTGGATAATATATAATTATCTCTTTCAAAGATCCTTCATAAACACCTTAACTAAACCGACCCTCTAATCACTTCTCCACGAACTTATTCATCTCTAGCTTCACTACTCATCCCTCGATATTGATAGCCACGAATTTCTATCTTTGTGTAGTCACTCAACTCCCCTTGTTACTTCCACGAGTTCTTAATCTCCTATGTTATGTAGTCATTCCATCACGATCCATTGGTTAATCTGTTTGTAGATCCACTCTGGTACTCGACCTGCCCTTCTTCTTCACGAACCATATGGAGACTCCAATCATATTGCTTGTCACCTTTCCAGTCCTTGCAACTTGTGTGACTCCTTCAAAATCTCTTGCATCCTTCTTGTAGTCGGCATGTAGTCCTTTCAGCTCCTTGCTTCACGATCTAGCTCTTCACTCACTCTTTCTCGTCTCTATGATGTTACCTAGGAACTTCACACTACGCAATAGCTTCTAACTTCAACTCAACTACCATAATATTTCTAAAGGTACTTCAACCCCTCAATGGCTCACCCTTCCTTACTTGTTGTACTTCACCATTAATCAACATCATACCAATCATTCTTTCACATCCATGTTTTCCTTCGCGTGTCTACTACTACCTTGCCCCCATAAGTATACCAATTCCCCTGCGTGTTATTTGCCCAATCTTTCCATTAGTAGAAACTTTCTACTCTACCCTCACATCCGCTAGTACTTTCATCTATCTCTTAATGGTACTTCAACCAACTTCTCATAGCATGACATCTCGTTCCCATGACCAGTCAACTAACTTTACTTAATCCCTTATTCCCGTAACCAATATAAGTTTCAAAACCCCACAAATCTTAATCATTCCTTCAACACAACCTTTAAACCAAAAGACATCTCTCCATTCTAATATCTAACCATAAGTAATACTACCCAACTCTATCATCTCATCCTAACGTTTCCACAACCACATAACTAAATCAACTATGACATGTACGAAAAGAAATTTCAATATTTTAGAAAACAATGTATCACTAGATAAAACAACTGAAAACAAAACAATGTAATCCAAAAGATCAATGGAGTGTGCCAGCAACAAATTTCAATATTTTAGAAAATTTTAAATTTTCATTTCAATTAGTTACCTCACATTAAGACCGTATTTTAACTCCAATAAATGAAATCATAGTCATATTTTACCATCTCCGTTACTATCAAAAGGCACAACTCAGTTAGTGTACTAAAACTCACTTTATCTATCATCTCATTTAACAGTACACTCATCTTTTATCTTCATTAATTTATCAAAGGTATCAACTAGTTAGTATAGTATAATGTTATTTTAACCATTATCTTGTTTACTCACATTAAACTCATTTCACTTGTTATTATGTAACCAATACGTGTTTATAAATATAGTGTTTTTATTCATTTTATTCTATGTTATAATTATCATTATTATAATAAAATCTCCCTTTTTACTTTTTCCGTCTATTTAAGTACTTCTAAAATTTTAACTCTACTTTTAAGAAAATTATCGTAAAATTTCTTTACCCTGTATATGCACCATCACATGTTACCTAGAAAACTAATCCATTCATTGTCAAGTACTTTTTTTAACTAACTGTCAATAAACTTAAAGAAATGATATGTAAGTCAAGATATCATACCGTACACTTACAATGTCTTTTCAAAATCATTTTCCTTTAATTAGCTAGACTCATTTACAAAAAAATGTAGAACGTAACACACGACTTATAGAACTAGAAATATAGATGATGAAGAACAAGATAAAAACTAAGAATGGAATATTAGATTAGATGAAGAAGAAGGAAGAAAGATACAAAGTAGGTGATTCTAGTGAGAGAAACTAAGGAGAGTTTCTCTCTCTAAAACAAAAAGGAAGGAAAGATACTATGAGAGACACACACACAAATGAGGATGGATGTGCCTTTTATACTAAGGCTTACAAGGTTAGGAGGACTTCCTCATTTGTGTGTTTGGGACTAATTCCCGTTACATACATAACAATAACATAGAACTCTCGACACTGTTGAATAGCATTTTTCACGAGCTTCGCAACGGTATATTATATGACCATCACTTTAAATACTTCTAACAATCTTCCCCTAAGGGGTGGTCATATAATATGTGACTTCACTTCTTTGACCATCACTTTAAATACTTCTGACAATCTCCCCCTAAGTGGTGGTCATGTAATATGTGACATCACTTCTTTGTTGTTGCAGACTTTGAAGCTCGTTGTCTTGAGAGTTATTTCATCGTTCCTTTCATGACTTGTGATCTTTGATCTTTGATCTTTGCCTTGACTTGATCTTAATACTTTGCCAACTTGTGTTGTGTCTTTCTCTACATACTCATACTTTGCGCTGTCTTGAAAGCTTGTTAACAATCTCCCTTGATAATCAGAGTAGCGGAAGTCTTTGTCTTTAGATGTTTTTGAGCTTTCTTCATTTACATGAGCATGTGGTCTTGAATTACGACTCTTGAGGTTACGCCACCGTTTGCATTCCTCTGGTTTCCCGTTATACAGTACGAATATTGTACCTGTGATTAGGTAAGTTCAATGAACTTCCTTGACAGGGTTTCCGTTTGTGGTAGCTGTTCTCAATACTTGAATATATCGAAAGATACTTCATAGTAAGGAGTGAATCATGCAGTTCCATTCTGCTGATTAAGTCGTCAATTCAATTTCCTGGAACAAGTTTGAATCAATTAAGAATCAAAACATTGTTGCTTTCCAGTTGACACAAGTTAGATTCGTATGGAATCTCACAAGTCACCTACCGCAGTGAGCACTGAAATGATGACACTAGAAGGATTTCCATTCGTCACTGTAAATACTGAGGAGTATTACTCTGAATGTTCTGGCAAGATCATAAAGATATTTCGTCGAGACCTGGAACGAGTTTGAATTACAAAAGAATCAAACCACTGTTGCTTTCCAGTTAACATATGTTCAATTCAAGTGAATCTTACATATGACCTACCGCAGTGCTGTTTGATGTTAACACTAGAAGGATTTCCATTCATCACTGTGAATACTAACGAGTATCACTCTGAATGTTCTGGCAGTATCACAAGGATAGAGCGTAGGACTCTATAAATTATCGCTTATGTTCTAGAGATGAACAACAATTGATATATGGAATAAGTGTCCTAATGAGATTTTATGATGAATCTCGTTGGCTCTAGACTCTATAAGTGCACGTTTATTTGGTGATCGGAGGCTGGAGCAGACTGCCACCTATTCAATATCTACTATCTCGGAGTGAGAAAATTGATAGAAATGAGTTGAACTCCGTGACAATAAAACAAACTTCTTTTGAGAGAAGCTTGAGTAGGCTGGGAAGGGTTGTGCATTGCATCACTGGGTCCATGATGCTTTGTCTTCAGTATCCGAAATCATCAAAGTGATTTTGATAATAGATTTATTGACCCGGTTTCTGCCTAAGTTGTATGGAGGGCTATTTCTTTTCACCCTTTATCCTTACATTTCTTTTTCATTCTTCAACCCCTTCAATGCTTACCAATACGTCATAACTAGCGCCTTGTTATGATTATTCCAGTGCTAGCTTAAGTACTTGATCAGTATTTTTCCCGTACGCTCAACTAATCTATCTTTCCTAAGGACTTCTAAGTTCTAATGGATTGTCCCTGGGAAGATCCCTCCGGTTCTGGTTGGATCATAGGACGAATACCTAACCACCTTTTGACACCAGTATCGTCATGAATAATTGTGTTGAAGGTATAGATATCCTAACCAGAAAAACTTTCTAAATCACCAAAAAACGCTCCCCCTACACATGTGCATCAAAAAAGGAAAGGTTTTTGCACATATTAGGAAGATAAAGCACTTATATCAAAGATCTTATCCAAGATAACACATTTTAATCACTATTCTCCCCCTCAAAAATTGCATGACATTGTAATTTTTGTGAAACTATTGATGAAACATGGAGAGAATAATGTTGCATGAAAGGTTGTACTCCCCCTCGAAAATAAATTTTAATTAAAATTAAGGGAGTATATGAGCACACAGTTTTGAAATACTTTGAAAAATTGTGCTCAAAAACCAGAGAAAACTTACTTTCCCGTTGTTAAGGAATAATGTACATAAATGAACATTTTTCTTGTGTTCCTGAGCTTAAAACTTTGAATGTTTTGATATAAGCCCATGGCCGAGAAAAATTAATTTCTCGTTGTTGAGGGTAAGTCAAAGACTTTCCTTTCTTTGGGGACCGGGTTATAGTCTGACATGTGACTATAAGCCATTGTGTTGAGCTCAAAACTTTGAATGTTTTGTGACAAGTTCAACCCTTGATAGATTGCTCTACCCGTTATTAGGATAAGTTATCTTTAAAGATACACTCTCCTTTATTTGATTTTCGAGTTACAGTCTGACATTTAACTGTAGGTCGTTTTCATGAGCTTAAAACCATGGAATGGTTTTATTGAAAGCTCATGACCGAGAAAATTTGAGTTTCTCGTTGTTAAGGATAAGTTATCATCCGTGATAAACTTTCTTTTCTTTGAGGCACTAGTCACAATCTGAAGTAATTGCAAATTATTCGAAGAAAAAAGAAATGACATGTTTTGAAAACATTTGAACTTTCATTCGAGCTTTATGTACCACCCGTGTCGTTATTGAGCGACATTTCTAGGCACGTCCATATTATCAAAACTGAAAGACATGTCGAGAAGAATATTTTTGGTATTTTTGAAATATTTTCATATATTTTTATTTTGTTTTTATAAGTTTTATATTTTTGTATTTTGATTTTCAATGTTTTCGAAAATAATCCAAAATAGACCTTTGTACAGCAAAAGATGGTGATATCGAATGTACAGAATTGGAACCCTTTGAAGAAATAGATTCAGTATCCGCTGAAGTACCTGCAATGACAGAAGAAGAATTTGCACAAATACTAGTGTTAGGAGTAACAAATGCATTTTCTACATTCAGAACACTCGCGTTAGTGCTGGAGCAGGTGTCATCACTCTTCTTGATAGGAATCCACTTAAGACCGACTTCCTTGAAGATCCTACCCGTTGGTTTCCACTGAAGACTAGATCTAGGAGTAGTGTTCTCTTGCACAACGGAAGACTTCTTTGGAGAGAAACTAGGTCCTGCATTGATCCGCCTTGAGGATTTATTGTCATTGCTTTTCTTTGTGACGGGTGGGAATCTCCTTGTTGTCTTATGGGATTCTGCATTCTTTCTCTGTGAGAAGGCATGAGAATTTACCTCATAGAGGTATTGCAGAATGCAATGAGCATGGTTTCCATGGTGAATGCCCTTTTTACACGTGGGGCATACATGGAGTTTGGAATTTTCAAAAGTCCTTGTGTACCTAGGTTTTGCTGTTCGTTCAGTCACCTTGTTCGATGCACGACTACTCATTGGTGGTTGCCAATTCCTAGGTTGCTGGTAAGGGGTCCTCGGTTTTGGTTGACTACCACTAGGAGTGTGTTGAACTCTAGCAGTTGGTTGTTTACTAGGTGGTGAATTCACTGGGTTTACTTTCTGAATGTTCCCTTTTGGCATACCCTTCCCTACATTGTTGGTTTGAACAACATCATTTGACCCTTTAGATTCCTTTGTGGGCATAAGAATCACATGCTTGGGACTACTCTTAGGAGTAGTGGAAGGTGCATTCACATGGTTGGGTTTAGCAAGAGTGGGTTTTCTAAATGGTGGAACATAGGGTGATATGGATGGTTTTCGAACACTTGATTGCACATCGGTATTAGGAGGTAACCTAGAAACATTAGAAGGAGGTTTTCCTAAGATAGATGGCTTTGGTACTATGTACGCATTGGGTTGTCTAACAACTGATTTTACAGCCTTAGGTTCCACAGTTTTTCCACCCATCTTTCCAACAAGTTTCTTCAACTCAGCAATCGCGATGTCTTTGTCTTGCAACTGAGCTTTCAGATCAAAAATATCCTTACTCTTTTCATTCAATTCACGAAATGATTCGGAGAGTTTTACTTGTAAATTACTGTCATCAGGAACTTTTCCAACTTTGTTTTGCAAAGCAAGTTCAAGAGAATGACAATGTTTCTGAAGAAATCATATCGGTGTTGAAGAATCGTGAACTCTTTTTGATTAACATTTGTTGAAGGCTCACTGTCACGACATTCACCTCCTAACTGAGCTTGCAACTGTTCGATTGCTTGTTTCATTTCACTGTAAGCTTTATCATACGAAAGTTTGTAATCCTTACATTCATCACATTTTTTGACATATTTATTCCAAAGATCGGTGAATTCGTTGTCCTTTTTGATGACATAAGACTCCATTTTCTCTTTCGTATGATCAAGCTCATTTTGGAGGGTTTCATTGTCTGACACATAGATGTTTACCGCAACGGGGTTACTATCAACACAATCACCACTGTCACTTGCTTTCGAGAGACATGCAAGGTCGCTTTCCAAAACTTTAATTCTATCAAGAGATTCATAAGCCTCCTTCGCCAAAGATTTAAAGTCTTCAACAAATTTGGCTAGTTCTTTTAGAAAAGCGTTCTCAAGATTGCTTATCCTAACATCAACTTGATTAATGATCGGATTAATCTCACTGTGAAGAATTTTCTGAACTTCAATCTAAACGGGTGAAGTAAAGTTTCCTCCAGTAATTTTTGAATTAACAACACGTTTGAGAATGAGAAAGTTATCTTTTAGTTCGTTAAGAAACCGTCGTGCAACACTCGGTTTAGGAGGATCATCCGACAATTCCTCACTAGGTATCAAAAGTATTCCAGTACTCGTTTTAGAATGAACAAAAACAGTTGGAGGATTAACTTTTGGATAATAAACGGGTGTCACTTCTTTATCAAGCTTTTTCATTCTTAAACGAGTCTCTACTGCAAGTTCAGTAGTTTCCTCCGAATCATGCACACTAGGAGGATCATGCTCCTCAGACAAGAGCACACTACCATTATATAGAGTTTGATTTGTGGCCTGAACTTGCTTAAGATATTCGGGATTGGGAGGAAGAGGACAACCTAAAGCCATTTTGTAACGGGTGTAATTTATCTCATTCACTTTAGGTGCGAGCATATTTATCGTTTGCATAGTTTGGCCACGTTTTACCAAAAGGTTGTCTAATTCCCTAATCCTATCCTGAGCTTTGCAAAAATCCTCAAGAAGCCCATCTTCTCAAATTTTGAAATCATGTTTCATCTTTTTTCGTTCTTCTTTTAAATCCAAAATGATAGATTTGTCAGTTGAAAGCTGTTTATTAAGAGAGGTGATTTCATCATTCAATTCGCTTATCTTTTTAGCAATACTTAAATGTAAGGCATTTAATTTATTTGTGGTGCATTTTTCTTGATAAACCGATGTAGCATGAGCTTGTTCAAGTTCCTTGATTTTAGCATGATCTCAAAACTTTTCTCCCGTTCCTTATATCCCGCAAGCTCAGTGGTCAATTTGGCATTAGTTTCTCTAAACTTATTATTAACCACATTCGCATGAGCAAAATCCTTGGCAAGCTTATCAAATAATGATTTATAATACGCATGCGTCTTGTCAGGAAGGGTTGTAGGTTGCGCTACTTGATCTCCACTAAGGTCCACACTGGGCACATTAGAAATAATATTGCTATTATTCGTTTGAACCCCGTGTGTCTCAGTGGAAGGCTCAAGTGACTCAGTCTACTCTTCCTCCTGATTAGACATATTATATAACTCATTATCATTGAGACGTGGGTGTACCTCAGAGGAACCGTCTGAATCATACGCAGGAGCTCTGTCAGGTTGAACTACCGATGTGGATGATTGCTGCGAATTAGCCATCAAGATGGAGTCGGTAGTCACCTCTTCTTCCTCATCATATGCTGCTGCAGATGCCATGAGATCAAACTCTTCAGCTAGAAGTGTAATTCCTGCTTCTTTCTTTTGTGCTATAAGAAGCTGAGACTGGAGATGGGCATCATTCCTCTTCTTTCTTACATGGCTATCACGATGCTCAAAACCCGCAACATCACTGTCTTGTTGATAAGTCATAGTAGAAGTCGTGTGAAAAACAGGATCTCAATTCGTAGAAAGCATGTTTTGGAGTCTCAACTAAATCAAACTTTGCCGACATTTTCTAGTCCGACAAAAAATATCTCAGTCCGATATGAAATAAACCGAAAAATTTTCGAGTTGCCAAATTTTGAAATCGAGTTAGAAATAGCCAATAACTAGTAGGAAAAAATTTTGAAAAGTGAAAATTTTAACGAAAAATAAAACCTAAAAAATTTGAAATTTGGCCTAATAATTTGAATTTTGGTCTGAAAATTTGAATTTTTGGTCAAAAAAAATTTTCATCGCCAAAATTTGAAATTGAAACTTAAATGGCCTAAAAATGGTCTAGGAAAAAATAAATTTTACTACGATTTTCCCGCCAAAAAACTTTTTATTTTTTGTGTAAACTATGTAACAAACCTATTCTAGATAGTGGCTAAGTCTAAAATTACATGATACGGATTGGAATGTGGATACACCATCGCAATATCTCAAACCCATCGCAATGTCTCAAACCCATCGCAATGTCCTCACACCCATCGCAATGTCTTAACATCCATCGCAATGTACGTCCTATCGCAATGTAGTATCGCAATATGGCAATCGCAATTTTGGCAGAGTAACGTCGCAATATGCCTTAAATTCTGTCGCAATCCACGATCGCAATGTACGATCGCAATCCACGAACATAATAAGGGAATGTCGCAATAACTCGATCGCAATGTAGAAACCTTAGGGTATTGCGATCGCGATGTACTTACCTGTGAATTCTGATGGCTGTCTGTCGCAAAGAAGAAAGAACTTTTCGAAACTTTAAGCAAGAAATTCGTGTTTTTGACCAAACCAAAATACCCAAATCGCTACTAAAACGATGTAGAAGAGATATGAATCACTTGGAACAACAACACACGAAAAAAATGATAAAAAAGGACACGAACTTCAAGAAAAACACGGACAACACCAAAGAGCTATCCACGAATCCCTTGGCGAATGATACCACTTGTAGAACGTAACACACGACTTATAGAACTAGAAATAGAGATGATGAAGAACAAGATAAAAACTAAGAATGGAATATTAGATTAGATGAAGACGAAGGAAGAAAGATACAAAGTAGGTGATTCTAGTGAGAGAAACTAAGGAGAGTTTCTCTCTCTAAAACAAGAAGGAAGGAAAGATACTATGAGAGACACACACACAAATGAGGATGGATGTGCCTTTTATACTAAGGCTTACAAGGTTAGGAGGCCTTCCTCATTTGTTTGTTCGGGTCTAATTCCCGTTACATACATAACAATAACATAGAACTCTCGACACCGTTGAATAGCATTTTCCACGAGCTTCGCAATGGTATATTATATGACTATCACTTTAAATACTTCTAACATAAAATTTGGTAGTTCCAATCAATTAAAATACATATCCGAATGTAGACACACTTCAAAAGATTCAAAATGTCGTTGGAACTCCATCAAACTCTAGCACTAATAAATTGTTTAAACGCGAGAGAACACTAGGTACGTTCAAGTTATAATAACTACTGAACGACCGTATATCATAGCATAACATCGAGTAGTATATATAGATCCATATATATACCTATTATATCACCCAAAACATACTCGTTATCATACATGTCAAGTCAATCAATCGCGTCATATGCTCGTTTTTTTCCATACGAGTAATCATCATCTCACCATGCCACAACAAGGCATAAAACCCATCACCAAAACCAACCCATATCTTGTGACCCCATAATCACACAACACGACTATAACCCAAAACATATAAACACAAAAAATAGCCATATCATAGGCAACCATTACATAAACCCCTATTGTCTACAATTACCCAAAATACACATCTCATCATATACAAGCATGTACTAACCCTTTTTCATGCAACCATACTTGGAAGGTCATCTGTGTTGTGACACATATATAATTACGTAGGCCTCCATAATTATAGATGTCCCCTTTTACCCATGTACTCCCTCCTATGACGACACTTATAAGAAATTAGTACTACACGGAACACATAAGTCTACCACATATTTTCCACATAAAATACACAATATATATATACTGTATAGGTAAAATAAGAACATCTCATACATCAACCCTAACTTCGTTCATAACTCGAGGCTCAAACGCCAAAACAAATCAATAACAACAAAATATCCAACATAAAAAAAAGATCATAACAATTCAGGCGGAAATTCGAATCTACTACTAGTCGCATACTCAACATCGGTACTATCATATTATTACCTAGCACACCTCTTCTTCTACGCGACATGGGTAACACTAAATAGGTTCATACACTTCTGATTCATATGTCGCATCAATAGAAAATAATTGAATGTACTTACATATACTATATCTCAATAAGTAAGTATGAAAGTAAATAAATATCCAAAACGAAATTAACACTTAAGCACTCCATATACTATAATGCACACTTACCCCTGTCACACCCCACTATGGCGGAATATGAGACGCGACGTATGGATATCATCACAACAATAGCGTGTCTATAGAGATAACTAAATGAAATGGAAATATCATAAATGGTGACACAATGTCATGAAGATATCTCAAACAATGCAGGCATCTAGGTAAGTAGGTAACAGGTCTACCTCTTACCAAAGACATACAATTAACAAATAACAAACATATAGGTGTCTACAAAGAATCATTTATTCAAACATAAATAAAGACTAAGAGGAAAAGGGGTTCCTCCAAATGCAATCCTAAGCCTTCCAGCTAGCCACTCCTATTCTCACGCTTAACCACATTCTCACCTGAAAGAGACACTAAAACACGTCAACATAAAGTTGGTGAGAGTCATAGGTTTAGACTCCAACGCCAAATCAGTTATAAGTTGTGAATAACAACCATTAACAAAAGAACATATGGACAATGTGCTACAGTTATGTATTAACAACTAGCATTCAAGATTAACCAATCACCACAACTCTAAGGCTCCAAGCCTTACCAATAACCACAAATCCAAGGCTCTAAGTCTTACGAATAACCATGGTCCCATAGGCGCCCATACACCTATGAACCAATCCTAAGGCCCCGCCTTGTCAACATCCCCTTGCTACCAAGTCAACCCACAATAACTGAGACGGTACGTGTCCCCCGATCCAAATCATAAACACAATCAAGAATCACATAGCAGTTAATCACATAAGTGTACACACAAGTCCATCACAAACCATAAAAACATTCACAACATTCTTTACAAAACCATATAGTGTCTCTTCCATCCCATCTGGAAATCAAATCATAAAAAGACATGGGACTATGAAACTCACCTGTACAAGCTTCTCCAAGTACCCGCGCTCTAGCACAAATCTAAACACACAAACGTATACAATCAAGACATGAACGACATACCAAAATGGCTCATCAATCTATGATGGATATCTAACCTTCTCCTAAAACTTAACCTCATTTATATGCCATATGAATCTCATTACATCCCTCTATAAAGCCCTTAACTTAGTTTAGTTCATAACTTGCCCCATTAACATTTAACCCAAAACAGTCCCATTTTTCATACTTCAAACTATTGGTCGAACACCCCCTAAACCAAAATAACATGCCCTGTAAAAGAAACCCTATGCCCTTAAATGTGTTAGCTAACTCTCTCCTTTGGCCTAAACCTTAAAGCTACTGTTAAGGTCTCCATATATATATATATATATATATATATATATATATATATATATATATATATATATATATATATATATATATATATATATATATATATATATATATATATATATATATATATATATATATATATATATATATATACTTTTACCTATCTAGAATTTACTGATTTTGAACATATAAAAAGATTGTTATGATAAGAGGGTCTTACCCTAACCCATTTATTTATCCCTCCTCCAGACCATTTATTTAATATATAATCTAAGTCTCATGTTCGTTTTAAGGTCCAATTATAATACTAAGTACCCTAACCATCTTAAAACATTAATTTAAACCCGACTGATTTCAAAACTGCTTTGACCTCCTACTGTTGTAACCTGTTTTTAACCCACTTTTCGACCTCCATTTTAGTTCTCATTTCTTGAATTTGAAAGCCAACTCAATTACCTTTTCAGGGACATAAGATTCAAAAATTAAAAGTTTTTATAGCTCTATATATGATCAAACAATGGACCAAAAATTCTGCCCAGTCTTTAAAAACGAATTTAAACATGATTAAACCCTTTAATCATCATTAAACCTCATAATAACCTAATTAATTAAATATTAAGAAACCTAATATTATTAATTACAGAAATCATCATTCCTAGTATGAAACCCTAATCAAAAATCAAAAATCTTAAACCCTAATCCACCATACTAGGTTAGATACGTAAATTTAACGTTAATCGAGCTAGTTTAATTACATACCTTTAACCCTTATGCAATATTTCGGTTTTGATCTTCCCCATGGATGTTTCAACTGATATTAGGTATATTGTAGGGTTATGGGTCGTTTTTAGGGGTCTAGGGGTGTTTATATAGGCTTTGGTAACCTCCTTAACAAGTTTGAGCCCAAAAGGGACTCTACTTGGGCCTTTCCTACCCGTTTCCTTCCTTTAGTCGGCCATAACAGCCCATCCATGACCCATTCCTTTAAATTTGGGTTATTTATGCTCTCCCCCTTCTATTTTATGTTTACCTATACTTCCATACACTTCCGGGTCGAAACCGGACACCCTTTCGCTATTTTTTCGACTTTCTGCGTAATTTTTGATCTTAACTTTATTTTCAAAACTTTCCTAAAATAAAAAACTTATATAATACATATAATATAGAAAATATATATCTAATGTACATATATCACGTATGATACATACACAAAATCCTACGAAAATGATAATTCAACTTTCACGAAATTTTCGTGTGATCTCATTTCATTTCACTTCATTTCATTTCATTTCATTTCACTTCATTTCATTTCATTTCACTTCATAGTCACTATAATGTGAGCTTATGATTCATGAAATAACCATTCATCGATTTACTTAAGAGCACTTCGTACTCATAAACGATATCCAAACCATCCTCATTCACACCAAATAAACACGTAAACACATAAAACACATAGTCACACATAACACCCTAAAAATACGACTAAGTGACGAACCTCAAAACCACGGTTGTCACAACCCCTATGACACCTACATGCATGGACCCCTAAGCTATAGACTAGGTTACTAGACTAGGCAACCTAATTCTCTATTACCATTGTCTCTGATACAATTCTGTCACACCCCACCATGGCGGAATATGGGGCGCGACGTATGGATATCATCATTAATTACAGATCATTAACAAAACCTAACAAAAAATTATGAATTCTTAAACCCTAATCAATCATACTAGGTTACAAATACGTAAATTAAACGTTAATTTAACATAGTAAGTGTTTACCTTAAACCCTAATTGAATTATTTGGTTTTCTTGATTCTCCATTGATTAATTCGACTAAGATAGAGTTAGGGAAAGGATAAATTTGTTTTTGGGGCTAAAGGGAGTAGTATGGGTAATTAAAACTAATCAGGAAGCCTAATAGTACTCAAACTGGGCTCCCTTCCCTTCCTTAAGCAAAATTCAGTCCAAAACCAAGTCCAACACCCTTTGACCGACTTCTTTTTAATCATATTACTGTAAATTAACTATTAATTATTATTACCTTAAATTCTTTTAATTTATTTCAGCTCCTAAAGCCTCCAGATCCTTAAATACGTAAAACTAGTCGCATCTACGCGATTACCGATTTACCGTAAAATACGCAAAAATAGGATTTTTGCTTATATTCTTAAATCCATTCCAAATTATCAAAACTAAGTTTAAATGACTTATAATAACCACTAAAATCATTACCCACTCAAAATCTTAATCTCGAGACCTCTAAACGCTATATCCTCGAATCGTAAATATACGATTTTCTATAATACATATACGTATACGTAAAACCACTAAATCACACCATCATATTTCATAGTCACTACTATGTGAACTCGTGAGTATGAAAACATCACACATAGTTTCACTCACAAGGTACCCTGTACCCGAAAACGATGTCAAAATCACACTCTATTCATACCAAATAACACATAAACACATAAAGACACGGAATTTCATGAAATATGCACAAAATAAAACTAAATGACTAACCTCAAAACCGTGGTTATCACATGCGAGGCGAATGTACTCTTTGTGGAGGACCACACCCATCTATGGAATGTGATGACACACCAATAAGGGAACCACCACAAGAAGCAAAATACGCCCGAGGATACCGAGGAGGTGGTTATCGAGGTAACTACTACGGTAGAAACTCCGACATTTGACGTGAGTACCCCAAAAACAAAAATCGTAACTCACAACCTCGTGAGAACGATAATTCCGTTCCATCAAACAAAAAGAAACCCGAAGAATCGAGCTTAGAGAAAACGTTGCTAGCTTTCATAGAATCTAAAAAAGAAACAAACACGTTCATTAAGAACCAATTCTTCGATCTCAAAACCAACGTTGAAAGAGGAAAAAGACACCATACTGCCTCTATCAATGATCTCGAAACCAAGTTCGGTCGAATCTTCGATCAACTAGCCAATCGACCGAGTGGTTCGCTGCCAAGCAACACTCAAACAAACCCAAAACCATCCATGGATAAACCATACCGCCCACCCTCCTCCCATAATAAACATGTGAATGCCATATTCACAAGGAGTGGGTTGAGTTATGATCCACCACCAAAACCAAACACCAATACTTCCACTTTCGCCGATGAAAGTGAAGACGAAGTCGATGAGCTTGAGAAGGAAGAAGCCGTTTCTCCTTCCAAACCTAAACCAAAACAAACTACACCCATACCAACACCAACACCAAAGGCATATACACCAAAAATTCCATATCCTCAACACCTAAGAAAAGAAAACATGGAGGCTCATAATGCGAAATTCTTAAAGATGCTCAAAGAAGTTAAGATCAACGTTCCCCTTATTGATATCTTAACCGGCATGTCCAACAATGGGAAATTCCTCAAAGATCTTGTGAGCAATCATAGCAAAATGGAGCAAATCTCTGATGCATCTAAACAAAGAGTGTTCTGCAACCTTGCAAAGAAAACTTCCAACAAAGCTCGGAGATCCGGGAAGCTTTCTCATTCCATGCACTCTAGCCAACAATATTGAATGTCACGCCTTGGCAGATCTAGGCGCGAGTATCAATCTTATGCCGTACTCATTATACAAGAATCTTTCAAACAATAATTTGAAGCCTACAAGTATGAGTATACGTTTGGCTAACCATACATACCAATATCCTATTGGGATATCTGATAACATGCTTGTTCAAGTTGGAAAATTCATATTTCCTGCCGACTTCGTAATCCTTGAAATGAAGGAAGACCATCAAGTCCCTTTCATTTTAGGACGACCATTCTTGCACACCGCCGATGCTATCATTCGTGTAAAGAATAAAGAACTCAACATTGGAGTTGGTGACGGTCGAGTCACCTTCTTAGTCGACAAAGCTATGCAACATTCTCATTCTAATGATGACACATGCTTCCGCGTGGATGTTATCGATGATGTAACAGAAGAAGAATTGGACGCATTGCTTGATGATGACGCACCATTCCAAACAACTTCAGAAATGATTAGCGACACCGATCGTGATCGTGAATTCGAAGAATTCATGGCCCTTGATTCTAGAGTAGCTCTCAAAGAAGAGGAAGATACAAACAAAACCTTCGAAGTTTTGCCTTTGAAATCGAACTTTGTAGTTCCCAAATCTATTCAAGACCCACCAACGGATCTTGAATTAAAACCTCTTCCTGAACATCTCGAGTACGCTTATCTAGAGAAGGATTCACTCCTTCTGTGATTATCTCAGCCACACTCGAGGAAGATGAGAAGAAACACCTTGTTTCTATGCTTAAAAACCACAAAGAAGCGTTTGCTTAGAAAACATCCGATATACCGGGTATTAGGGCGAATTTTTTCAAACACAAAATCAATCTCGAGGACGATGCCAAGCCTGTTATTGAGAGGCAACGTAGACTTAACCTAAATATGAAGGAGGTTATGAAAACTGAAATACTCAAACTTCTTGAGGCAGGAATCATCTATGCCATAGAAGATAGTCCTTGGGCTAGTCCTATCCATTGCGTTCCTAAGAAAGGAGGAATGACTGTTGTGACCAACGAACATAACGAACTTGTTCCTACAAGAACCGTTACCGGTTGGCGTGTGTGTATTGATTACCGCAAATTGAATGATGCCACACGAAAAGATCATTTTCCTCTACCCTTCATGGACCAAATGTTAGAAAGACTAGCGGGGAACAAATTCTTTTGTTTTCTCGATGGCTTTTCCGAATATTTCCAAATACCTATCGAACCATCCGATCAAGACAAGACCGCCTTTACGTGTCCTTTTGGAACGTTTGCTTATAAGCGTATGCCATTTGGTCTTTGCAATGCACCTGCGACCTTTCAAAGGTGTATGGTCGCGATCTTTCAAGACATGCTTGAAGTATCCATGGAAGTATTCATGGACGATTTCTCAGTCTTTGGAAACTCATTCGAGTCTTGCCTTTTTAATCTAGAGCACATGCTCATCCGATGCAAACAAGCTCATCTCGTGCTCAATTGGGAGAAATGTCACTTCATGGTGACTAAAGGAATTGTGCTTGGACACAAAGTCTCCGGAGCCGGATTGGAACTAGACAAGGCCAAGATCGAAGTGATATCCAAATTACCACCGCCTACTAACGTTAAAGTCGTTAAAAGTTTTCTAGGTCATGCGAGATTCTACCGCCGATTTATAAAAGACTTTTACAAAATCGCTAGACCGATGACCAAACTCCTCGAAAAAGACATAGTCTTTGATTTCGACGAAGAATACTTAAAGGCATTCGAAAAGCTTAAAGACAAGTTAACGAATGCACCGATCATGGTTTCACCGGATTGGTCGCGGCCGTTTGAACTTATGTGTGATGCAAGCGACTTGGCTATAAGATCCGTATTAGGACAACGTGAAGGAAAACATTGCCGTCCTATACACTTTGCGAGCAAAACTCTCAATAGCGCGCATCTTAACTACACAATCACCGAGAAAGAACTACTTGCCGTAGTTTTTGCTTACGACAAATTTCGATCCTATCTCGTGTTGTCAAAAACGATTGTATTCACCGATCATTCCGCGTTTAAATACTTATTCTCTAAACAAGATGCTAAGCCACATCTAATTAGATGGATTTTACTACTCCAATAATTTGACATTGAATTTCAAAATAAGAAAGGACCAGAAAACGTCGTAGCCAATCATTTGTCACGACTTGAAAATCCAAACATGAAAGAGTTAAGGGATGAAGATATCGATGATTATTTTTCCGATGAAACTCTTATGAAAATATCTACGCATGAATCTCCGTGGTTTGCAGATTTTGCAAATCACCTCGTTGGAAGAATTCGAAGAAAAGGTTTAACCTATCACCAACGATTTAAATTCTTTTTCGATCTTAAATACTATTTCTGGAATATCCCTATCTTTTCAAGGTATGCCCCGATGGCATGATTAGGAGATGTGTTTATGGTGCGGAAACAAGAAAGATCCTTGATGAATATCATCATGGCCCTACTAGGGGACATTATGGTCCTTCCACCGCCACGGAAAAAAGTCTTTGATGCTGGTTTCTATTGGCCAACAATTTTTAAAGAGGCTCATACTCTAGTCAAAAATTGTGATGCTTGCCAATGTACTGGTAGCCTCTCACGAAGAGATGAGATGCCTCAAAACATCATCCAAATTAGCGAAATATTTGACGTATGGGGAATTGATTTCATGGGACCCTTTCCCAAATCCCATAAGTTCGAATATATCATAGTCGCTATTGATTACGTGTCCAGATGGGCAGAAACCGAGGCTTTACCCACGAGTGATGCATGAACCGTAATCAATTTTCTAAAAAAGCTTTTCTCTCGTTATGGAATGCCGAAAGCTTTAATTAGTGATCGAGGTTCCCATTTTTGTAACAAACAAATGGAGAAAATCTTAAAGCGTTATGGAGTCACTATCGCTTTGCCACCGCGTATCATCCATAAATGAGTGGACAAGTTGAGAATACCAATACAGCCTTAAAACGAATACTCGAAAAAACGGTTAAGGACAATCCTTCCGTTTGGTCAAGGAAACTTGACGACGCTCTGTGGGCATTCCGAACAGCTAATAAAACACCAATTAGCACAACACCTTATCGTTTGTTGTACGGTAAAACGTGCCTTTGCCATTCAAAATTTAGCACCGTGCTTATTGGGCATTGAGAAGCTGTAATCCCAATCTCAAAATCACTGGAGAAAACCGATTCGTGCAATTGCATGAACTCGATGAATTAAGACTCCAAGCCTATGAGAATTCCAAATTATACAAAGCACGTACCAAAGCTTATCATGACAAGAAACTTAGAATCATAAAAGAATTCAAGAAAGGTGACAAAGTTCTCTTGTTTAATATGCGATATAAATTCAAAGCTCCAAAGCTTAAACAAAAGTGGTACGGTCCTTTTGTAGCTAAACATGGATACCCATCCGGTTATGTCGAATTATATGATAAGAATGAAGGAAGCTTCATTGTTAATGGACACCGTGTTAAACTATATCATGATGAATGGAGTGAACATTTTCCGCTTGATGAAAATATAGAAAACTAAAAAAAGGTACGAGTCAGGCTGATGTCTCAATAATAAAATAAGCGCTTCTCGAGAGGCAACCCGTGTGTTTTAAATTTTCATTTTTAAGTGTGATTTTCCTTTTTAAATAAATTCATGCTTACACCCCACAACTTTTAACCAATGTTTTGCTTAAGTGGGAGGGGGTGTAGCATGTGTCACCTTTATAAAAACCTATAAAACCAAAAATAGAGTGTTTTGTATTTTTGTGTGTTTTATCATTTTTGTAGGTACCACAAGTTGAAGGCGAAGACAAGACTCATGTGTATTCATTATGAAGCATGATATGCCCGTGATTTTGTTTGTTCTCTTATTCCCTAACTTTTGTTCAGTTTCATCACATTGAGGACAATGCTAAACTTAAGTGTGAGGGGGTTGTAGGGAAATCGAGAAAAAGATGCTTAATTGCCATATTTTTGGGCTATTTTAAAAATTTTTGTTCTTGTTTGCCCTCGTAAATAAAAAGTTTCAAGCAAAATATATATAAATAATTAAGAAATTATCCAACGGTAATTTTTGAAGATTTGAGATGTATTTTTGTGTCAAACTTACCCAAGTCAAAGTCTCATATAATAGTAGAAGAAAAATCCAAAAAATAGGAGAAAGTTGCAAGCTCCATGTTTGTCAATAAAACATGAAATTTTCAAGTATGTTGATCCATGGCTAGGAGTTTTAGCCAAGAAAAAAAAAGAGAAAAAGAAAGAAAAAGTCAAAAAGACAAATAAATAGCCAATGAGCTATAATATTATGAAGTTGAAGGAAGAAGAATAAAAGGTATCGATTAGCCAATGTGCTAAGTCGTGATACATGTTGCTTCAATTCATATGTTGCTAGTGTAGTATAGTTAGAAATAAAAGACTTTCTAGAATTTTATGGGTATTAACTCTATATCTCAATTTTTCAACCTTAAAAACTTAAACCGTTGAGTTTTATCTTGTACTTGTACTTGGTAGACTTGCATCGAATTTTTATAAGATACATGTACCTTTGGATTTATTTTTCTTCTCTTCTTGTTTGAGGGCAAGCAAAACTTAAGTGTGGGGGGGGGATTTGATAAAGCCCAAATCCAACATGTTTTTGGGAGCGTTATCCGTACAATTGTACATGTATATTGGTTATTTCCATAATGCTTTTGTGCATATTTGTGCCAAAATGTGTTTGCAAGTCTTTGTGTAGCCAATTGCAGGAATAAAGTATAAAGCAATGCAAATGTGAAGACTAGTACGAGTGCGAATAATCCTAGTCAAAGTTCAAGACCATGTACAAGTTATAAGCCTTTGAAGATCTATTTCGGGTATAAGAACAAGTGCTTTCAAGAAGTATACAAGTCACTCAGCATGGAAGTTACCACCAGTAGAATCCAAGTTATCACCAACATTTCTGAAAGTTGCCACTGGCGTAATCAAAGTTGCCACCTACTATTGTGTTGGCAGAATTTTGTCTACATACATACAACTTTGAGGCTTCTATTGATCATGCAAGAATAAACATGAAGCTTCTAGACTTCCTTTGGCTCCAAGCATAAGCCTTAGCCACCGAGCCATGCATCCACTCCATGCCTTCAATTTTGTCAATAAATAAGACCCATGGGGTCACAACTTTCATAACACTTTCATTACTCATTTATAAACATTAATTTTGATTATTATACCATCACATAAACTCTCTCAGCCTTGTCCAAAACTCCATTCCCGGATTTGAGCAAGGTGGTGCAAGAAAAGTCACTTTTGGAGTCCGAAAAGCAAAGTTAACGTCACGAAAATCTTAGGGGTCATTACCCTAATCATTAGCACTATATTTTCACTTTGTAAGACTCTTGATTATGACTTGTAAGACTATTATTTCTGAGTTTATTTCATTATTCATTATGAGTAGCTAAATCTCATTCTACACTTGGTAGGATGATGTTTGTGATATGAAGTAGTGGTTGTGATTTATGTTTATTTCAATTTCAAGCTTTCATATGAACCATTGGTACTTATGTTTCATGTGACAATTGTTATCAAAACTTAATTTGTTGGTAAAGATATCATAGGTCGAAAGGGTTATTTTCTATCAACAAGTCATAGCCGGTTTGTCTATGATTGGCTATCTCTTGTATTGATCATTTCTTAAGAAGTTTTGATTATCAAGAAACATAATTACAAGTGTTAGCAAATTTGTGAAGCGACCGTAAATCAAATGAGTTGAAATCGGATTAAGTCTTGAATTGAGTGATTGAGTCTAATGCTTGTTTTCTTTAACCAAAGTCTTGACGAGGACTGAAACTTTTGAAAACAATAGATTCGATTAACCATCTAATTATCATAATCATATATGTTATCATTTCTTCACAATCATATCACAACGGATGCCCAAAGTAGTCTTTACCAAGTGTTGCCTTTAATATTATTGTTAATCTCATTATTTTTTACTTGTTATTATTTGTTTACAAATTGCTACAATCAAAGATTATAGTAGATTTTTGAATGATCATAGGTTTTCCAAATTCCCGTGAACAATCTCGGTATTACCACATAAAAGCTATACACAAACGAAAGGGTCATACTTTCCCGTGCGTTTTTAGTCAATCCGGTAATTCATGTTTATAAATTTAAAACTTGTTTCAATCCAACCACACCAGACACGCATCAGAGAGTTATAAATAAGCTTATGTTAGTGTGAATAAGCTGCTTTATTAGGCATTTTTATGTTCTTAGCAACTTATTATTCAGCATTTTGATTTATTTAAGTTTGTTGATGTAAGCTGAACTAAGCTTAATATATGATAATTTATATATCATATATGATAGATATATGATAGGTATATCATATATGATATATGATAGGTATATCATATATGATATATGATGTATCATATATGATGTATGCAACAAACCTTAAGAAAAAACCAGACTTGTATTACTAATTTCCACAAAATCTTTTTAAACTCTTCAAACCTACCTTCTATCAGGTATGATGTTGTACATGAATTTTTTTTAACCTATTGTATATAGCTTGACCTTAAAAATCTTTCCTGTCTTGTATAAATGCAAAATGTGCGAACACCACAACGAGCAGAAAGAGATGTTGCAATTGCTCTGTTAGAGCAAAGCAGATAGGGTACTTATCATAACAATCGGACGTACACGAGTATATTAAGTATCGAGATTAATTCGGTGTGGCCCAGGAGGAAGTTGTTCAAGAAAAATGTAGATTTTGTTAAAAATGAAGAAGAATTGATTAAAGAAGAAAAAAAATAGTTTCAATAATAAGAATATTTTGACGTTAATCATAAATTCAACAAACTCTTTTATTTTGTTATCTTTTGATTACGAATAAGTGTTTATCATATATGATATCATAGGTATATCATATACGATTTTACATTATGATACACTTTATTTGAATTATCGTATATGATACGATCAAAAAGTCCTATTTTTATTTACTAAACAAGTTTTTAATTATAAATCCAACAGACTATTTGTTTTAATCATGAATTCAGCAGACCCATTGTTTAATCTATCAACCCTTTTTTTTAGTATCATATATGATAATGCATTGTCATATATAATAATACAATATAATATATGGCATAATTTACGAGTTACATAGATTATCATATATGATATTCACAAACATATATGTTACTAATAAAAATGAAAAAAACTATGTATGCTTTAGAAATATGGTAATAGCATTAACAAAATAGTCATATTATCCAAAAGTTACATCCGCTGTTGTTTTCTCCATTTTCATATTCACAAAAAACTCAATGATTTAGTAGCATTAAAAAGTTAAATCATTACATCACCATACAAAAATTACTAAAATATAAACAAGTCAAATGCCTAAAATAATGGATCTCGATATCACGCATCAACATTTTTGTTGCAAACTTGACCCTTGTCTTTTGTCATCTCACAAACTTGTCCTTGTTTGTTCTTTCAGCCGATAATTCGATGTTTCACTTCTTGGCATTGCCCTTTTGTATCTTACTTTGGTCTGATGACATATTCTTTTATGCTCACTTCTTTGTCCTTGAGATGATTTAATTCTTCAACATTCATTGTAAACAGTTTTCGCTACACAAATAAAAAGATTTGTTTTTAGTTTCAAGTACATTATCATATATGATATAAAACCAGTATAATCCATTTTAATTTCGAGGACGTAATTTTCTTTTAGAGGGGAAGATTTGTTAAACCCGAAACTTTGAGAATTTGAATTTTCCATTTTATTTCATAATATTTGAAGTATGGTTTTTGAATTAATAAAGAAATTAAGATATTTAAAACTTAGGTTATGATATTTTTGAAATAATAGAAATATCACGTAAGGTAATTGTTTTTAAGAAAAAAACATATACTTCATATTTTCTTAAAGTTTCATTTTTTTGCCTCCTGATATATATATAAAATTTATATTTTTAACTTGGTTATTTACTTTCCTTAACCCTATGTTAGGAGATAAGCATAAAATATTTTTATCAAATATTTTGTAACCTTCAAAAATGGGAAAAAATTTTTTGCTTCCGCCTTACTCTCATCCATGTATGTCATGTTTTAGAAATAAATAAAACAAGAATCATTTAATTTTGGATAAAACATTTATCAAGGGAATGACGTGTAATTTTCTTTTAGAAAGTATCTCTTAATTTTTTAACAAGTTATTTTTGTCTCCCTCCTCTCCCATATCATATGAAACATTTTTTCTCCTCTCCATCATCATTTTCTCTTAAAAATCTTATTCCAAAAGTTGGTGTTCATCCATGGAAGTTACAAGAAGAAGGTGTACAAAGTTTTGGCGTTTTATTCGAGTTTTGATACTTTTGGTGTGGTTTTGTTCTTCAGTTTTAGTTGTGAGTCTTTGTGGTGTTATTGGTGGTGCTTTTATCATCTTCATAGGTATTCATATTTGTTCTATTTTTCCATGTGTTACCATGGTTTTGTAATTAATTTAACCTAAAAGATGTAATAAGAACATGTAATTAATTAATGGTTAATTAAGGTTTTGATATAATTAATTAACTAAGTTTTATGTTTATGAAAACCTTATAGGTCCTTAATGATGTTTATTATACATGGTTAACAAGAATTAGAAGGTCTAAGGTGGATTGGATGGGTAAAACCTTTGGGAAAATTATGGGTGTTTGGGCAGTCTTAAAATTAAGGCAGATTAGAACACCCATAAAATGAGTTTTATAAAACTTTTTTGGGTGTTTAAAGGGCCTAACATTATGTACTCTGTCTACCTTCCAGAACAAGTTTCATTTTATTTTTATGAGGTGGGGAAGTATATTTAATTTCTGTTACAAGTTAAAGTGTCAAAATCAGTTTTTTAGTCTAAAAATCTTAGTTGTAGTGTGGAATGTTTATCTCAAAATGTATAAGGTTTCTTTCAAATCCATTTGAGTATGACGATTTTAATATGTAGGGTCATCTTTAGTGTTTTTCATGATTTTTGGAGACGTCTAAGTAGGGTTAATGAGTCAAAACTTTCTTTATGTGCCGCCACGGTTGATTTTGGACTAGTTTTACGAACATGGGCCAAGGGTTGGGTTAGAAGATGTTAGGGCTTAAGTTAAATTAATTAGGCATATTAGACCCTTATGAGAGCCTCTGTAATTTTTTATAAAAAATATGGGAACCTTTTTGTGGGGGTACTTAAGTAGTGTCAGTTATCTTAAAATAAGTTTAAAATCAGAAATATGAAAACATTTGGTTTAAGTAGTGTCAACAACCTATTTTTGGAAACTTAAGTAGTGGGGTCTATTTATGGTAAGTAAAATATGAAACATATTTTTGTAGATCCAGTGACGCGTGTGTAATTCTATTAGCGTTTGTATCCGGCTTCTTTTTACGCATTTGTAAAGGTACATATAATCTATCATTTCCTTTAAGGGTCATCATTACATTTGATCCACATTATTTGATTCGATATTCGTTTGTTACTCTATTTGATAACTTCATTAATCCCCTTAAATAATTTGTTTGTTCTTTCATTTCCATTTCTCATCGGTATATATATTCTTGATACTCGTTTATTTCTCCGATTGTTTCATTTGTTTGATTACTAGTACATATATTCTTGATAATCGCTTCTTTCTCCGGTTGTTTCATTTGTTTGATTACCCGTACAAATATTCCGTCCTTTTAGTAAGGACCTTCCTTATCGCTTTTAGCCTTTGTAGTATGATCCCTTGATGCCATTGCTATGTTCCCCATGGTTTGTTGCTATATTCTGTTACTATATCATCCCTTTGATTCGTTGTGATTCGTATGCATCTATTTGTCTTTTATTGGTTGCCTTTATGATCTATTTGAATTTTTGTTGTTTACTTATTCCTTTGCTCGAGCTAATTTGTAACTAGCCATGGCCACGTCATTGATGCACCAATGACGTGACACTATATGTGGCAATGTGATTGGTCCACGACGTTCCCTTTTGTGATGGTCATTTATCATGCTATTATATGTGTGTGCGCGTTAGTCATCGAGCTAGTGTAAACATGACTTTGTTTTGCAGAGAGCGTATGGATGCATCCTAGGTACTTCTTTTTGTTTTATTTTGGTGGTTGGTGAGTGTATGCAATACAACTCAATTCACGTGTGGTACATTAGGTTTGATCTACCTGTGTATATTTTGGAGAATCGTGCAACTGCATGTGATATATTTGGGAGAACCATGCAACTACATGTGATATATTTGTTAGGGCTATTCATGTATCATGTTTAGCTATTATGAGGGCTTGTGGACGTTCCGTTATACTTTTGTTCTTCGTTGATATCTTTTTCTCCCCTCCACTTCTTATATTCCTTATGACTCGCAGAATTTCGTTATACCTCTTATTACTTTACTGCGTTTGTATTATATTTGTTCATTGAGCGTAAGCTTAACCGCATTTTCTTTTCCTGCGGCATTTTTTAAGCGGGAAGCTGGGAAATGAGAGATGTGTGTAGAGACTACCCTTAGAGCCACCCTTGTCTTGTGAATAATTTTTTTGAAGACCTTTATCTTTTGGAGTTTTGCATTTAGACCTTATGTTTTGTAATTTTACACTTTTGAAGAGTTGTTTTGATTTGGTTTGATATTTTAATAATTAAAGTCTTCTGCTTGCATTTATATATATTCTGATATGACACCATAACGTGACACTTTGTTTCTTTATCGAAGCGGGTGTTACATATGTTATATTACATAATTTGACTTTCAAGTATATGATAATGTAGACACAACTAACTTTTAATTACCTATCAGGATATCTCAGACTTCCTTGTATTTTGTTTTCAAACATATTATAATATATTATATACTATTGTGTTAAATAAGTTGACTTGCAAGCAAATCATCATTTATGATACCTCTGTATATCATATATGATATATTAAGGTATCATAAATGATAAGTCTATTCAGTATAAATTAAGGCTTCAACTTCGTTTTATACTTATCCCACACCTTCAACAAATGTTTATCTACGATCTTACACTATAGTTATATCATGTCTAAGTCTACACACTTACAACAAACAACAAACAGTATCATATTTGATAATTTGTATTTGTTCTATCTAAGTTCGAGAGACATATGTACCATCTAACACATACGGAATCATATTTTCAAAAAATAAAATACAAAAATACCCATTAGATTCATCATGACAGTTAATATATCATCATCTCATCAAACCCCTATTTTATATATAAACCACCATTGCCATGTCATCATTCCGTCGCACATCAACCACCATCCATCGTCACCTCCATCACATCTTCTTATTTCTTCATCATCAAACCCTTATTTATATATAAACCACCATAGCCATTTCTGACAAAAGATAAAAATGGATTTCAAAGTTTCACATAATGACAATTTTCTCAATTTTGATACCAAGCGGACCGTACGTGTAATTTAACAAAATTAAGAGGACTATTATTGCAATTCTCTCCAAGATATAATATAAATATATAATAGGAAGAATGACAGAAATTGTCCTTGTGGTTTGGCCAAATCACATGTATGGTTCGCGTGGTATCAAAATTAGGAAAATCGTCCGTGTAAAAAACCTTAAATTTCACTTTTAGTCCTTTAAAAACCTGAATGACTAAAATACCGTTGTCTTCATTCTTAATTTTTTTACTCACGATGGTATTTAAGTTATTTCAGATTGACAAAGGACTTAAAGTGGAATCTAAAGTTTCTCACATGGACGAAATTTGCAATTTCAATACCACAATGACTAAACGTACAATTTGACTAAACCACAAAGACGATTTTTGCAATCCTCTTTTAATAATATTTGTGCAACTTTAATTTACGTTTTACAAACAACCTTAGTTTCGCTATAACTCCTAAGACCTAAAGATTAACAGTATCGAACGCTACAACTCACATTCTTTAGTGCACCCACAATGCACTTACATGTCACACACATAACACAACAAATATACAGCCAATTTATTGTAGTTACTTCTACCTCATCATACATTTAAACAGGAGTATGTTACTGAACAAACGACTTTTATACGAGATGGTGGGCCTATAACCATTTGTCTCTATTGAATATTTATTCATTGACTCTATTAATAAGTTATTTTATTATTCTTTTATTAGTTTTTAAAAAATTAATTCATGATAAGGTAATTTATTATATTATATTAAGTTTAATGCTTAGATTAAACTTTGTATAAACATGATATGTTGATGTGACGGTGATATAGAGCTACATTGAATTTTGAATTACACTATGAATTGAAGATGTTCTTATAACATTGATGTTTAGAACGAAAGTAATCCGACCAAACAAGATGACCAAACTTAACTTGCACATCAATGCCACTTCAATTGTTTCTCCTTTAAACCAAATAGTGCTCAAATCCTCGTAATTCGACCGAACACGTGACAAAACATATTTTGTACTTTTTAATAAAATTTCATTAAATAGAATAAAATATTATACTAATAATTAAATAGAAGGACCATAACAATTATATAAAAAAAACACCATAAAACTATTTAGAGCATGTTTGTTAATACTAGCGAGAGCTGAAGTAAGAGATGAAGTTTTTTTAAACGCTAGTTCAAAAAGTATTTAATTTAGTAGCTTATTTCATCTTATATTTTCACATGCTACTACAAGACATGTCAAATAAACAAGACTTATTTTTAAAAATAGCTTATAGTTTTTTAAAAATAAACTCATAATTTGATAAACTTTCGTAAACTTGCGTGCTAAACATAGCCTTAGAGTAAATGAGGACGATTAGATACGATACAATTTGTTCGGTCTCTATGCTGTCCAAACAATTGAAAACTTGAATGAGTTTGATCTGTCATCATGTTAAGTAATGAAGCGTTTGATCAAGTCTTATGGAAACCGACCAAACAGTAAAGTTGCATTACCCAGGGCACGTTTGGTACAAAGTATTTCAGAGATTAGAAATGAAATAAAGAATTGAATTCTAAAAAATAAAATACAAGGAAATGGTTTATTGAATTCTTTTGTTTGGTAGCGTCGGAGATTTAAACTTTAAAAATATAAATAAAATAACAATAAAAAATACTAATAAATAACAATTAAAAGTTAAAAAATAATAATAATAATTAAAAAACAATAAAATAATAATAATTATTATAAAATTTAAAAATAATAATAATAATATAAAATATTAATAAATAATAATAATAATAATATTAATAAATTTAAAAGTTAATAATTAATTATAATAAAAAAATAATAATAAAAATAATAAAATAATTATAATAATAATAATTAAAATATTAAAAATAATAATAAATAATAATATTAATATTAATATTAATAAATAAAAATAAAAATAAAAAATAATAATTAATAATAATAATAAATTAAAAGTTAATAAATAAGAAATAAGAAATAAATAATAATAATAATAATATATAATAATAATAATAATAATAATAATAATAATAATAATAATAATAATAATAATAATAATAATAATAATAATAATAATAATAATATCTTACTACACTTTTTCTTGGTAAATTAGATATCATCTGTGGGCGATTCATCTTCCATCACGCTCCATCCTTCCATCACACTACATCCTTCCATCACGCAGACAACATCTGTGGGCGATTCATCTTCCATCTTCATCCTTCCATCACGCAGCATCCTTCCATCTTCATCCTTCCATCACGCAGCAACTGTTTCAATTCATTAATCCTTCCATTACGCAGCATCCTTCCATCTTCTTCTATTGTAGGTTTTCATTTCAGTTTCGGTGGTGGGTTCTGGGTTGTTTGTGGGTTTCGTCTCAGTTTCAGTTGGGGGTTTTGGTTGCGGGTTTCGCTACTGTTGTGGGTTTCGTCTCATTTTCAGTTTCGGGTTTCGTTTTAGTGTCGATACTGTTCAGTGTTGAGGGTTCGTGAACAGCTTCGGTTGCTGCGTGTGGTTTGTTTGCAGCGGGTGTGGTTGGTTACGGCGTGTTGTTTGTTTGGTTTAGCAGGCCCGTTGTATTTTTGGTTTTGGCCGCTGTGTGTGATTGGTGTGCAGCGGGTTGGGGTGCTGTAGGTTTGTAGTAGGTTTGTTGCGGGTTGTGGTGTTGTAGGTCTGTTGTTTGTTTGGTTTTGGTCGGTGCGTGTGGTTGGTTTGTTGCGGATTGAGGTGATGTAGGTTTGGTTTTGTAGCGTGTTGTTTGTTTTGGTTTTGTGGGCTTCTTGTAGTTTTTTTAGGGCTTCGGTTGGCGTGTGGCGATTGGTGGGGTTCGTTATAGTTTTGGTCATGGCGGTTGTTAGGTTCCATTGCCCCTTTTTTGGTCTTAGTAGATGTCGGGATGGTAGTGGGAATGGGCTTACTAAGTCGTCTTTGATTATTCATCTTCGTGATAAGCATTTTAGAGGTGATGCGCTATCTTTTACCAAACATTCTATTCTATCCGATTTGGTTGTTTATGAGAGGGCCGAGTTAACCTTTAAGAGTATGGGGATTTGGTTATGTGGGGGTTGTTTCACTACGCATACGTTTCGGTCTAAGTGTCGGCATGGCAAGGGTTCGGATTTTGTACCACCTCCTGATTGTGGTGATGGTATTGTTCACTTTGTTCTTTATGACCTCCCTAAGCCTCCTGTTCCATCTTGTACTTTACATCTTGTTAGTGGTGGTGATGAAGTTCGTGACTCGCTTTGTGTTTTTGATTTGGAGACTCTTGATTGCTTATTTTCAAAAGGGTTGCGTACTGTTAAATCTATCCCTCCTAAGTGTCGTTTGGGTTTTTCTCGCACCTTAAAAGGGGCCATTGACAGGGTGGTTAACAAGCCTGATGACATATCTTCTTGGGTTCGTTTGCTTGTTTTGCCTCTTTGTCTGCTTAAAACCTTTCGTCCGAGAAGTAATATGGAGTGTAGGTCCGTTATCAAGAGACAAAAGCAAGAGGAGTATATTTTTAATGCTATTCGTTCTTAGGAGAAGTTGGATGGTAGTTTACAGCTTCTTAGAGAGTGTTTGGCTGAACCTTCTCCCGCTTTGTCTGATGTTCTTTGTGAGGATAGTGGGTTGGTTGAGCAAAATATTAAGCAGTGTAGACGGAAGATTTCTGATGGCTATTATTCTGCGGCTGTTAGGGTTCTTTCCTCATCTGGTGTGGCTCCTTATAATTATATTACTCTTGAAGACCTTAAAAATAAGCACCCCTTTGTTCCTGCCCCTTCTTTGCCTGATATTTCCCTTGACCATCATCTCCTTGTTGTTTCTCGATCTAGGGTTCTTGACATGATCAATAGTTTTCCCCGAGGCACGTCTTGTGGGCGGGATGGGTTGCGGGCCCAACACCTTTTAGATTGTTTGAGTGGTTCTGCGGTTGCTATTTCTGATGATTTAGTTTCTTCTATCATCCAAGTAGTGAACCTTTTTCTTGATGGGCGATGTCCCAAGGTGTTGGGTGAGTTTATCGCCAGTGCCCCTCTCACTCCGTTGGTTAAGCCTGGTGGTGGGATTTGTCTCATTGCTGTTGGTACTGTTTGGAGACGGCTTGTCTCCAAGGTATGTGCTTATGAGGTTGGTCATTCTTTGGATGGGTACTTTGGTGATTTGCAGTTTGGGGTGGGGGTGTCGGGAGGGAGCGAGGCTATTCTTCATGCTGTGAATCGTTTACTTGAGAGATATGGTGATGATTTCGGTTTGCCGATGTTACATGTGGATTTTAAAAATGCTTTCAATTTGGTTGATCGAGAGGTTATGCTGCGAGAGGTTCGTCTTCGTTGTCCGTCAATTTCGTCTTGGGTGGAGTTTTGTTATTCTAGTCCGGCTAGGTTGTATTACGGGGGACATGTTTTAAGGTCATGTCAGGGGGTACAGCAGGGTGGCCCTCTTGGCCCGTTACTCTTTGCTCTGGTACTTCAACCATTGATTTGTAAGATTCGGGACTCCTTCTCTCTTTCCTTACAGGCCTGGTATTTGGATGATGGTACTATTATTGGGGATACTTTGGTTGTGGGGAAAGTTTTGGAGTGCATCATTAAGGATGGCCCCGTGTATGGATTGCATCTGAATATTGATAAGACTGAAGTTTTTTGGCCGACCGAGGATCCTCGCAGCAAGTTTATTGGTGTGTTCCCTAATAATATTGCTCGACCTTCGCGTGGTGTTAAGTTACTTGGGGGGCCTGCGAGTGTAGATCTTGATTTTTGTAGTCAGCTTGTGTTGAAGCGTGTGGTTAAGACTATTGAGCTTATGGATGCTGTGGCCAAAATTAATGACCCTCAATGTGAGCTGCTTCTTCTTCGTTCATGTGCCGGTATTTCCAAGTTATATTTTGCTATACGTACTTGTTCACCCTGTGCTTTTAAGTCTGCCCAAAGTTATTTTGATTTGGCCCTCCGTTCTTCTTTGGAGCGTATTGTTGTTGCTTCTGGACCGGGATTTGGTGATTGGCAGTGGAGACTTGCTACGTTGCCCTTTTCCTTTGGAGGGTTGGGTGTTTATTCTGCGAGTGACGTATTGCATTATGATTTTCTTGCTTCTCGGTTACAGTCAGCTGATTTACAGTCTAAGTTACTTCAACACACTGATATTAGATCTTATGTACTCCAGTTTGATGATGCCTTATGTGTGTTTAACTCGGTTATAGAGATTGATTTTCTAAGTAATCCGAGTGAGGTCGCTGCCCCCAAACTCATGAAGAAAATGGCAGATATATATTTTGATCGGGTTATTAAGAATGCTTAATCCACTTTCGCTTTATCTGCTCGACAGTTGGCTTTATGGGCATCTCAGAGGGAGGATCATACGTCTGACTGGCTTAGGACGGTTCCTATCCCCGGATTAGGTCAGACTATGAATGGGAGGTCTAATCGATGTGTTTTGTGTTATCGCTTAGGCATTCCTTTGTTCTCTGTTTCGAAGCCCTGTTCAGCTTGTTCGAGGGTTTTTGATGGGGATATATTTGGGGATCATGCCGTATCGTGTGCTGGCATCGTTGGGATTAAGCATCGTCACAATTTGGTTTGTGATACTCTTGCTGATATATGTTACCGTGTAGGGATATCTGTCGGAAAGGAAGTTAATATTGGATTAGATGGTGGACCTGATAGTGTCTTACGTCCGGCAGATATTTTGTTTTATTCTTGGGAGGGAGGTAAAGATGTGTGCGTTGATCTGACTGGTTCTTCTCCTTTGACTCGTACGGGGATGAATGATTTTGTTCCTGGCCGAGCTGTGATTGATGTTGCACAACGTAAACGATGCAAGTATTTGGCTAAGTGTGCAGCTCTCGGATATGGGTTTCTTCCTTTCTCCTTTTCTTCTTTAGGGGAGTTACAAGAAGATGCAGTTGCGTTGCTGAAGCGGATCCAGAGATTTTCTAAGGCTCAAGACATTGGAGAGCGCGCTGCTGTACATATTTTCCATAGAATAGGTTTTATCATTGCTAAAGGGGTGGGAGCGCAGATAGTATCTCGACTCCCATCCAATTGGTTGTAAATCTCTTTTTGTTTCTAATAAAGTGATGGTTTTAATAAAAAATAATAATAATAATAATAATAATAATAATAATAATAATAATAAGAGGAAGCCTTACATAATGCAGTGGAGAAGAAAAAGAGGAAGTATGCATCTATATGCGAGGACAACAGATACAAGCTCATCCCATTTGCTTTTTCCATGTCCGGGGAATTCGATTTGGAGGCTTTGTACACACTTTTACGTATTAGGTCTATTGCTATTAGTCACTCGAATAATGCTAATAGTGGTACTTTTATTTTTCATTGAGTGAGTTTTTGTATTCAGAAAGGAATGGGAGCACAACTTGTGTCTAGACTCCCATCCAACTTTATGTAATGGTTTTGTAATAATAATAAAAATTATTATAAAAATAAATAAATAATAAATAAAATAATAATAATAATAATAATAATAATAATAATAATAATAATAATAATAATCGGTTGGACCAGTGGGTGATCATGTTGTTCACTGCTCTAGTGAGGTGGGGGTGAAGTTTTGGCATAATCTGGTGCGTGATATGTTGGTTGATATTTGTTATGGAGTTGGTGTTTCTGTGCAGAAAGAGGCTCCTATAGGATTTCTTTCAGCTGATGTACGATACCTTCGTGCAACGGATTTATTGTTGCATAATTGGTCCCAAGGCAAAGACGTTTGCTTGGTTGTCACGGGCGTCTCACCGTTTGCTGGTACGGGTTTAGATTCGTGGGTCCCCGGGATTGCTTTGCGGACATTCGTTCATCCCTTTTGCCTTCTCTACTTTTGGGTAGCTTGACGAGGAAGCCTTGGTTACTCTTTCGCGTCTCAAGCGCTTATCTGTTTGTTATTCTAATGATGCTAGGAGTGGCTCTTTTCTATTTTCTAGATTTGGTTTCTGTATTCAAAAGGGGGTGGGAGCGCAGCTTATTTCGCGGCTCCGTTCAAATTTTGTGTGATTAATAAATAAAAGATTTTCATAATAATAATAATAATAATCATTATTATTATTATTATTATTATTATTATTATTCATAATATATAACTAAGAAATGGTTTACACACAAAAAATAATGGAAATGATTTTCACATAAAATACAAAAGATCTAATTCCCTTAGAATTCATCTTTTTATCTTTTTTATTTCTCAACCGACCAAACAATTGAAATAAAATCATTTGTATTTCTCTCCCTACAGTCCAAACAATTGAAAATTTGGATAGATTTGGTCGGTCATCATGTTAAGTAATGAAGTGTTTGATCAAGTCATACGAGACCGACCAAACGGTAAAGTTGCATTACCCTTAGGCCCCGTTTGATTGGTTGTAATTGAATGTAATTGTATGTAATTGTAATTCAATTATATTACATAACATGTTTGGTTCACAGAATGAAAGGATTGTAATTCACCTTATATTACATGTGGTGTTTGGTATGCTACGTAATTGTAATTGGGACATTACAATTACATCAAAGGGTGTAATTCAAATTACATAGGAAGTTGGATGGAATGTTTTGAATTACGTCTAATTCGTAACTTTATACTTTAAACTATTATTATTATTATTATTAATTAATTATACTAATTAATAATCAGCTTTATTATTATTATTATTATTATTATTATTATTATATTAAAATAATATAATAAAAATAAATTTTATTTTTATTATTATGTAATAAAAAATTAAAAAATTAATAAAAATAATTTTATTATTATTATTATTAATTATCTTATTTATTACTATTTTTATATTATTATTTATAAATTTATTAATATTTAATTAATATATTTTTTTTAAAAAAAAATATTTTATTTTAAATAATATTTGATTTTATTTTCTTTTTTTATAGATTTATGATTTCATAATCTTCTTAGTTATTATTTTTTATATTTTTATTTTTTAAGTATTGTTATTATTATTTATTTTAATATTTTATTAATAATAATATTTCTTTTATTTTATTTATTATTTATTTTATATTGTTTTTTTTATAAATTTATAATTTTATAATCTTCTTAGTTATTATTTTTTATATTTTTATTTTTTAAGTGTTGTTATTATTATTTATTTTAATATTTTATTAATAATAATATTTCTTATTATTATACTTTTGAAATATAAAAATAATATAAATTATTATTATTTTATTTTAATAATAATAATAATTTTTATTAAAATAAGTATTTTTGTTAAAACAATAATTTTATTAAAATAATAATTTTTATTAAAATTATAATTTTATTTAAAATAATATTTTTTATTAAAACAATAATTTGTATTAGAATTATAATTTTTAGTAAAATAATAATTTTTATTAAAATAATAATTTTATTTAATCTTAAATTATTTATATTTTTATTATTTTATTATTATTATTAACTATTATTTTATATTAATTTTTAAAATTTTATAAAAAAAATTTGAATTACATTACGTTAAGACTCAATTAAACATAACTTATATTTAATCCATTACAATTCCATAATATTACAATTCTAACAAATTACCATTCTTTCAATTACAATTACACTAAATTACAATTTCTTATAAAAATTACAATTCTTTTAAAAATATTATACGAACCAAACGGGCCTTAGCCTTATGAATTGAAGTTGAGTTTATTCGGTTGATCTGTAGCATCTGTTGGTATATTTTTGTGGGGGCATGGAGTGACGAAGAAATGGACAAGACAGGGTGAGTGAGAAAAGCAGATTCAGATCTGCTCAAAAGGAAACTATATTCATGTGGCCCATCCCTACTTTTTCATTATTCTTCATTTTTATAATTTTTTAATAGATATTACTATCATATTTTATCTTTTCTCACTTAAAAAAATATCTTAGTTTAATTTTCCCTAATAAAATATGTTATAGTTTCAGCAGCTGTTTTATGATGAAAAATTCATTTTGTTATCGTAATTGTTTCCGAGTGTGTTCATGTGGGTATTTGTCCATTGGCAAAATTTTCTCATTCAAATGTTAAAGTTCATATGAATTTCCAAAGTTTATGATGTATTTTTATGTTATTTTATACCGTAAGTTGTAACTCGATAAAATCGGTAAACGTCTCAGAATATATAAACTCAGATTTGTAACTTATATAAGCATAAGACAGTCTTGTTCTTATAGCACAAAAATATTGTTTTGTCTAAATTAATTAATAAGTTTTTTGTTTTAATATTATTATTTATATGTTTTTTGCAATGTCTTAATTTAATTATTTATTATTAATAATGGAAAAAAATATATTTAAATTTACTATATTACTCTTATAAATACTTACATTAATTAGCTAAAAATAAAACTGTTATTATATCAAAAAGTAAAATAAAAATACTATACTAAATGTATTTTTTTATACGATATGTTTTTTTAAAAGATAAGAATTTTAAAACGGAGAAAGTAACACCGAAATGAAGAAATGCATCCGTCCCCATCCGCCGTATCATCCCTGTTTATATTTTAAATCCAAATTTTGGGAGAAAAAGACAACTTATTTTGGAAATCGGGTCGGGTCAACATGTTGGTCTCTATATTTGTGATTATTTGTGTTTAATATTAAGTACTAGAAATTTGTACCTTAATAATCCTTTAATAATGATAGTGAAATCAAATCCTGGATAAGGTTAACCAGATTCAGATTTTTGTTCCTTATTTCTTTATGCCAACATAAACTAACTCGTACTACTATGCACGTGGTGCTTCGTATTAGAAGTTTTTTGTTCACATAATCTAAAAGCAACTAAAGACATTTACAAAGTTGACCCAAAGAAGACTTGTTGAAGTTATGTTTGTGATTGTGACCTCATCCTCTAGACAAGCATGAATGAAACTAACATTTTTTGTGGTCGTGTTAGAATGCAGTGCAATTAGGTGTGTGAACGAAATTCTTCGTTAGTTATCTCGTCTATGGTGAGAGTTATAATTGTTTCAAAATGATTTTATTTTTAGGTATGGTATTTAGAAGGATGATGCTTTTTTTTTTGCTTCTTGTTGTTCGAAGAAGAATTTACGGATCATTTGCTTTATTGTCATTTTTGGTTGTTTTGTTTTCCCCGGGGCTTATATGAGGTTGCATCTAGAACACCTCATAGTGAAAAGTGGTGGTTAGGCCTCCGTGCGTGAGGATGTTTTTTTTGTCTTAGTTTGCTGTAATTGATAAGAGTTTTTTCATTTTTTTCGCGGTCACTCGAATGATATTTATAATGTGTTGTTCGTTTCATTTCTAGTTTGGATTGTGTAGCTTATGTTGGAATTTATAGAAACCCTTTAACCGTATTAACATATTAACATCACGAGTGCACAACGGAATAATTAAGATCACGTATAAACGAGTAATTAATATAAACGATAAAGAATCGTGTATCTTTTAACAATGGATTAAATCACCTTTATCAAACAACCAATATAACCGAAAACCCAATAAAGATAAGACAATGATCTCTCTAAGTATATACGCACACAATATGTTTATACAAGTAATAATTATGCTAGTACATAAGTGTTAAACAACCAATAAACCACGCTTCTTGAATCAATTAACAAACCGAAACCGTAAGGTTTCTTGCTTCGTCCGATTGACAAAACCAAACAACCCTTTGGGTTGTGTCATTCGATCGCACCAAAGGAGGAAGAAGAGAGAATGTGAGTTTAGAGATTACAAGTTAATAATGAGGTACACAAGACCTGCTTATTTACTTGCAATAACTTAGTGATCAATCAACCAAGCCCAAAAGTCTTATGGGATTTTGTTTCCTTTTTCTTTACTTTCCCTTTTTGGTTTATTTCTTTGAATATAATTAATATTTAATATAATATTAATTATATATTGTTTCACGATCTACCGTGCGTCTCCTTAGGCTCGAGACGACTTCCGAACATATATCATTTCATGTACATATTCCTTCAGCTCTCACTTGGACATGCATAATAATATAATATAATAACAATGGTTAGCGTCTAGCAACACGCCAATGCTCCCGAAAACTCGCGAGTGTAGTTTCCATAAGATACATTTAAATGACTTAAACATTTACAATTCCTTTTTTTCTCAAATACCATGTTAATAATGGATATGGATTGAAGTCATTCCATTTTAACTATTCCGTTTCTCGTATTACATAATTGAATCAAGATTACCAGTCTAATCGAGACAAATATAGATTATCATTAGGTACGACCGTACACACATTTGATTAATTAAACGAGGGGCCTAGTAGCATTATTCTTCAAGCCTTGTTGAATGAACAAAATCTATCTTGACTACACGTGCCTCTCACATGCTTCGAGATATAAATGATTATACCTTTTATTACTACCTTGTTAAGTATAACGCTAGAACTATAACAAAAAGTACCATCAACATATGTAAGACCTACTTGTATCTCAAGTCAAAGGATTTATCAACGTTAATCATTTACAAGTTTCACTTAATGACGACGATCCATAAAGTGACTGACTTGTTAGTATGAGATGTCCAATATGCAACCTTGAATATTGTGTGAGTTGATGAACATTTCTTACATATTCTACGAATATTACCATCATTCACATATATCTTAATTCAACTATATTCTCTTATAATTGAATGACACAGACTATTTAGAATAACATATTATTCAAGGATTTAAAAAGCAAAAATGGGACCAACAAATATTAATGGAAACAAACATATCTAATATTTCAATTCATATTGTTTAACAATATCTCTTATCCAGATACTAAAAGACCAATGCATGATGACTCTAGTTGAGGAATTATGTCTTAAAATATGATGATCATACTTGTTAACAAGACATAGATTTCATAAAATTATACTACGTTTGATCTTTGAAATTTCGAGAATACTTGTTTCAAATTCACAATTGTGAAGATCTCTGAACATATATAATAATTGTTATTATGTACGTTTCTACATACGAACACACAACAAAAGTATTATTTATTCTTTTAATATGTATTGCAACATTATGCTTAATTGAACATAACTAGTCCACATATTCATCATCAAGGATGAAATTGTACTATGACCAGTATTGAGTGTTATCTCAAACAAACTATCATCCATGTCTAGAAACATCACAATGATTTATTATAATCTATAAACTATAAATATTATTATGATAATATTTGGTGTCTTTCTAAACTCTAAGTTTGTTGACAATGATAATTACATATTATTATCATATAGATATTCATTGCTTAGAACAATTCAAGTTGGTAAGGATTTTTCTATTCCAAACAAATATTATCTAACATTATGCTAATCATCTAAATGATTTTCTCTTTAAGCAATCGTTGCTGTCAAATCTTCTTGTACTTATACAAGTTTTACAATTATCCATATACATAATATCCTTTACATGATGAATCCATTAAGTTTTTATCTTATATCAACTCTCATAAAATAAAATATATATTCATTGACACTTACTAAATGATATTATAGGTTGTGTTGGATTTCATTAAACACAAATGTTTATCTTAATAAACACATATAAACAAGGTCATACATTTAATTTTTAAACCCTTTCATATGAAACTTCATTCCAAACTTAGATGGAATATAGTTTTTCATATCTTATACAACATATGGATTTAAAGAAATAAACATAATACTTAATACTTCGCTTTTGGCTAGGTATAAAAATCTTATCGTCCGAATCTTTTCGAATTGACTATTGGTTAAAAGTGTGACTCAATCGTCTTTTGGTGAATCAAAGAGAATGGTTTGGTTTTGATTATCTATTTTAAAATAATAGCAAGAAATTAAAGTGTCGTTGAGTAAAATGGAAGAATAAAGATTAATACTAAAATGATGAGTAAAAATAAATGCTTGAAAAACTTAAAGACAAGATTGGAAAAGTACTAGCACACTAAATAAAACTAACACTTAGAAACTTTAGCAAAAACAAGAAACTAAACCAAAGGAGAGTTCCCAAATCGGAATAAGCAAAAAAGAAGCCCATATCGGAATAACAGTAGGGGCTGATCGGAAACTCAAAACCCTTTTCCGATTGATCAATCGGAAAGGGTGGTATGGTGGCTGCTCGGAATATGCTAATCGGAAAGGGGTTTTAACACTTTCCGAAATGTATGGGATTTGTTGGGAAGCTAAGAAATAAGCTATTGTGATGAGCTTATTCCCAAAACTAGAACGAACCAAAAACAAACCGGATCAAATAAGCACTAACCTCAACTTATCTAACCTCAAAATAAGCAAACTTGAAAATCAAATAATAAAAATAGGTACTTTTTAAGAAAACTTTTTATAAAGTAAATAAGCTAATCATAAAACTAAGCCAATAAGCACAAGAATCTTAAAGCTTAATCAAATGAAAACTTATGGAATGATCAAAAGATTAACTTTTTAAGCACGAAATCATTAAGAACAACACGGATCTATTGAAATTCGCACCAAAAACCAATCTAAAATCAAAGAAAAGTAGAATGAGATTAAGGATTAAAAGCTTAAAATAGAACTTGATTAATGAAAAATAAGCAATACAAATGTTTAATCTTGAAAGATTAAGAAAAAGATGAAACTTAGTGAGAGAAAGTTTAAGACTTTCTCTCTCTAAAACTAGAAAGAAAAGTTAAAAAATAAAAACTAGCTAAAACTAACTAACTAACACCCTCCTAATGACTATTAGGAGGGTATTTATAGGGAAAGTGGAAGGAGTGCATGTGTTGCATCTTCTTTCTTGCTTTCTTCACGTCTTCTCGACTCGACTTTAATTCTTTGTCTTTTCTCGATGTCGTCTCGGGATTTGAACTTGTCTTTTAATTTTCTTCTTCTATTAGACTTAAGTTCTTCGACTTCGTTGAACTTCCGTCTTTAGACTTTTTATTCGATAAATCTTCAGAATATGCCTTGGACTTCCGTTCTTTTTGCACTCTTGATCTTTTGACTTCGTCTTTTCCCGTTTTCTTCGATAAAAGCCCGTGAAAACCCGTGTTTTCTTCCTTTTTCATATTTTGGTCCTAAAACACAATAAAAACACAAACCACGCATAATTCCGACTTTTACGACATAAATCACACGTTTTGGTCTTTTTATTATTGGAAATAAGTGGTAAAAGGATAAGTGTTTTCACACTTATTAAATCCCCTACACTTGACCATTGCAGTGCCCTCATGCAATGCATTAATTTTAAAGCAAGGTTTACATTTTCCAACATAAATAACCCACCTTGGCCTTTATTTAATACTAAACATAAAAAGATAGAAACAAGTAAAGAAAATAAAAACTTACATTGGTTTTGGCAGCCATGAACGTTTGTCATCCTCAAGTTTCACGTTCCCCATACCAAGCTTAAAAACGAGATCATTGTTATTATAAGTTAGCAAACTAACACGAACTCATGTGGGCCAATTATTCACTTAGACTCCCTTATTCCTAGGTGTATCTCTTATATTTTATTTTTGTCTTGAATGATCACGAGGATGCATTGTTTGACTTATTTCGATAGTTATTTAGGCCGAAAATAAAGTGCACGATTTAATCAATCGTTAGCTAAAGGATCAAATCTTTTAAAACTGCTTCTCGGGACCTCATAAAGTTCATATCTTGGCATAACTCGCTTCACGATTTGAGACCTTTCTCGGACCGATATTTGGCAGCGACTTCATACTTCGAATCTTGAGAGACGTTCATGAAATAATGGCCTTCTCTTCATAATAGGAATTTCTTCACTTGAAGTTTTGAGAGATTCTTCATCTTTGGACCACGACTTCTTCATTTTTCTCCAATCTTTATTTTGGACTTCGATATACAACGATCCGTCTCCTTTTAGGACTTGGATCTATTTATCCTCATACCTTGTTAGGGTCTTTTTGGATAGACTTCTCCATGACTTTTGGGGAGTTCTTGCTTTTCGTCGTGTGTCTCGATCCTTCATATTGATTTTCGATAAATGATTCTTCACATCACTTTTGGATCTTTAGCAACAAAATGTAGCCCTCATGCCTTGTTAGGGCCTTTTCGGACTCGCCAATCTTCGCATCCCGCTTCAATAAGTTATGCCTTGGCTATGAACTCTAATCCGTACCGAGCAACTTTTAAACGATCTGGGGCTAGAAGCTAAGTAACCTTTTAAATCGTACAACCTTATTTATTGCAGATAAATTTATTAACAAGCGGAGGGAGAATAGGCTTATAATTAACTCACATAAATTCACGAAAGAATACCGAACTTATAATTGACTCTATCATCTCTCGTTCTCCACAGTTTAAAATCTCAAAGAATGAGACTCGTGAATGCTTAGCCTATTAAATCAAAGTTTTGGGTTTTCGAGTCGCCTATAGGATCTTGCAAATTCTTAGACTTTTTCAAGTTTAGAAATCGCATTTTAAAGTTCCCTTGATAAACGACTCTCTAGGATCAATTATAGGAACTTGCGAAAAGTTCTTGTTCTTAACCCGTGAGAGTTAAGACTTTCGCGTTTTATAGCTCCCTATATAAAAGCCTAGCAAAACTTGACTTAAACACGTTAAGGATACTAGCTAGAGTAAACTTAGGTAAGTAAACTCGGGTTGAGTCAAAATGTTCATGACTAAGAAAAATTTAAAACCACCTTATTGAAAATCTATTCTAGCAAGGGAAGAAAATAAACATAATAAAGGAAAATGCAACTATACAACTAGGCCAAAATAGATTAAAAATTTTGAAAAATGTCGAAAAATCAAATTTTCCGGTTAAAATGAGGGCAAATTCATGGACAAGACCACTTACTTCAATAGAAGTCCCCCCTACACTTGAGATAAACATTGTCCTCAATGTTTAAGCATGTGGGAGTAAACTCCCCTACACTTAGGACATTGTGAACTTTGTTTAAATCTTGCTAAGGAAAGGATAACTATGGTGATTTCAATGTGAACATATAAAATATGAAATATTGAATCACAAGAGTTTAGGATAGAACCGGGAAGATGGGAACACGGTATCACGGTTCGTCAAAAGTCATCAAGGTGGATCGTTGAAGCTTTAATCCCTGCACAACACAAGAAACAAGACAACAAACACATACGGGGCTCCCCCTACACTTATTATGAAAGCAGTAAAGGATAGAACACGGGTTGCCTCCCGAGAAGCGCTTGTTTTTGTTCACCGAGTCACGAGCCTGACTCGACCCAATTTAGTTCATGGGGAACGTGGTGAGGGATGGAATCATCTCGTGAGAGATGTCCTCACCAAAGTACAGCTTCAGACGCTGACCATTCACCTTAAAGTTGGGCCCATTTGGCTGAGAAAGCTCAATGGTCCCATATGGAAAGACTTTGGCGACGGTGAATGGACCAGACCAGCGGCTCTTCAACTTGCCAGAGAAGATCTTCAAGCGAGAGTTAAAAAGTAAGACTTGATCACCAACGTGGAACTCTCGGTTCTTGATTTTTGCGTCATGAATGATCTTCGTCTTCTCCTTGTAGATCAGCGAGTTCTCGTAAGCTTCATTCCTCAGTTCGTTGAGCTTGTTGAGTTGAATCTTGCGATGATCACCGGATTTGTTGATGTCGAAGTTAGCCCACTTCAAGGCCCAGTGCGCCTTATGTTCCAGCTCGATGGGGAGGTGGCATGCTTTCCCGTACACAAGACGATAAGGTGTACAACCGATCGGGGTCTTATAAGCAGTACGGAAAGCCCACAGAGCATCATCTAACTTATCGGCCCACGCGGCGCGATGCTCTCCCACAGTACGCTCCAAAATTCGCTTCAATCCACGGTTGGATATCTTGGCTTGCCCATTGGTTTGGGGATGATAGGCGGTGGAAAGACGGTGATTGACACCATACTTAGCCATGACTCTTGCAAATTGATCGTTGCAAAAATGAGTCCCGCGGTCACTGATAATAGCACGAAGAACGCCAAATCGAGCAAAAAGCTGCTTTAAAAAGTTCACAACCACCCTCGCATCGTTCTTAGGGAGAGCCTTGGCTTCAACCCATTTAGAAACGTAGTCAACTGCGACGAGGATGTACTTGTTCCCTTTGGAGGATGGAAATGGCCCCATAAAGTCGATGCCCCATACGTCAAAGATTTCACATTCCTGTATGAAATTTTGAGGCATCTCATCCTTATGTGTGATCTTGCCTTGGCGTTGGCAAGCATCACAATGCTTAACCATTTCGTGAGCGTCACGATAAATGGTGGGCCAATAGAATCCAAAATCAAACACTTTCTTAGCGGTGTAGTTGGGACCAAAGTGACCACCGGTGGGTCCTTTGTGGCAAGCTTGGAGAATGTCAAAAGCTGCCGGTCCGTCAACACATCGGCGAATAATCAAGTCAGCGCATTGTTTGAATAGATAAGGGTCATCCCAAAAGTAAGTCTTAACATCATTCAAGAACTTCTTCTTTTGTTGGGATGTTAACCCTTTGATGAGAATACCACCCGCTAAGTAGTTTGCAATGTTTGCAAACCACGAGGTGTCATCAAGATTGAGATTTATAGACATTAAGGTCTCAAGGGGGAAAGAATCATTGATCTCTTTGTGCGGATGTTCCCCTTGATATGGATCCTCAAGTCTGCTCAGATGATCCGCAGCCAGGTTTTCGGCTTCCTTCTTGTCGCGAATTTCAATATTGAATTCTTGAAGGAGTAAAACCCAGCAAATAAGTCTTGGCTTAGAATCATGCTTAGTCATCAAGTACTTCAACGCGGAATGGTCCGTGTATACGATGGTGGGGGATAAAACAAGATAGGGGCGAGATTTCTCAAAAGCATAGACAACAGCTAAAAGCTCTTTTTCGGTTGTCGTATAATGCAATTGAGCCCCCGTCATTGTTTTGCTAGCATAGTGGATTGGTTAGAAGTGTTTATTCACTCTTTGGCCCAAAACCGCACCAATAGCAAAGTCGCTAGCATCGCACATCAATTCAAAAGGCAGCTCCCAATTAGGGGTAACCAAGACTGGTGCCTTAGTTAGCTTACCCTTAAGAAGATTGAAGGCTTCGATACACTCTTTAGAAAAGATAAAAGGAGTATCTTTTTCCAAGAGGTGGGTCATCGGGCGAGCGATTTTAGAGAAATCCTGAATGAATCGACGATAAAAGCCCGCATGACCCAGAAAACTTCTCACACCCTTCACGGTTGAAGGTGGAGGTAATTTGGCTATGACATCAACTTTAGCACGGTCGACTTCAAGACCGGCTTTTGAAATTTTGTGTCCTAGCACAATGCCCTCTTTCACCATAAAATGGCATTTTTCCTAATTCAGAACAAGGCGAGTGTCTTCGCACCGCTTAAGCATACGTTCCAAATTGGCAAGGCAAGAAGAGAAGGAATCCCCAAAGACCGAGAAATCATCCATGAAGACTTCCATGGTTTGTTCAACCATGTCATGGAAGATAGCCAACATGCACCTTTGGAAAGTCCCGGGGGCATTGCATAAGCCAAAAGGCATCCTTTTGTAAGCAAATGTGCCATAGGGACAAGTGAATGTTGTCTTCTCTTGATCTTGGGGATCGATGGGTATTTGGAAATAACCCGAGAAACCATCAAGAAAGCAGTAATATTCATTACCCGCTAAACGTTCAAGCATTTGGTCCATAAAAGGTAGAGGGAAATGATCCTTTCTCGTGGCATCATTGAGTTTGCGGTAGTCTATACAAACTCTCCACCCAGTAACGAGACGGGTAGGAATCAACTCGTTGTTTTGATTGGGTACAACGGTGATTCCGCCTTTCTTAGGCACGCAATGGACTGGACTAACCCATGGTAAATCCGAAATAGGGTAAATCATACCCGCATCAAGAAGTTTGATAACCTCTTTTTTGATGACTTCATGGATTTTAGGATTCACCCTTCGTTGGCTTTGAATTGTGGGCTTAAAGTCGTCCTCCATGAGAATTTTATGTGTGCAAAAATGAGGATCAATTCCACGGATGTCGGAGATTTTCCAAGCGATAGCTCTTTTATGCTTCTTCAACACGGCGATGAGACGGGCTTTTTCTTCTGCTTGCAGGTCCTTCGCGATGATGACCGGTAACTTCTCGTTATCTTCCAGGAAAACGTACTCAAGATGAGGAGGTAGGTCCTTAAGCTCAAGAGTGGGAGGATCCTCAATAGATGGTGAAACTAACGATGGATCATCATTAGTCACCTCTTTAGGAGAAGGAGGAGAAAACGGGTCTTCATTGAGAAGTCTCTCAATAGTACGAATGTCTTCATCCCAATCGGTGGACAAATTATCATACTTAATATCGAGAGGACCCAAGCTAGCTTCGAAATCATCCAAGTCACTTTCTCCAAAAGGAGTCAATGCCGGAGCAATTGAGGCAACTGTCTCAACATTGGGTAGAGAAGAAAGAGTACTTTTGCAAGCATCATGAAAATGTTCTTCACAAGCCTCATCGAGAACATCAATAGCATTAACACTCTCATATGAATAAGGTTGCTTAGAAATCTTACCCATGTTGAAGACAATTTTATCGTCACCAACTCTCATGATTATTTCGCCCGCGGCTACATCAATGAGAGTGCGACCGGTCCTCAGGAAGGGACGTCCAACGATTAATGGAACACGAGGATCCATCTCGTAGTCAACGACAACAAAATCCGCCGGGAAGGTGAATTTGTCAACGCCAACAAAACATCTTCGGCTATCCCCACTGGATAAGCAACCGTACGGTTGGCTAATTCCAAAGTCATTTTGGTGGGGACTAGCTCGGGGAGAGATAATTGCTTCCAAACACTTAAAGGCATTAAGTTTATACTGGCACCTAGATCGGCTAGGGCCATGCAATTCTCTACTCCCGGAAAATTGCAAGGAATCAAGAAGCGACCCGGATCACCAAGTTTGGTGGGCAATTTCCTTAAGAGCACTGCGGAGCAGTTCTCATTAAGTTGGGTCTGAGCAATGTCAAGAAGCTTTTCCTTATCACTTAGAAGATCTTTAAACATCTTAGCGTATTTGGGCATGTGAGCGAGAGCCTCGGCAAAGGAGATGTTAAAATTCAATTGTTTAAACATTTTTAGAAAGTTTGAAACCTGAATATCATCCTTGCTCTTTTGTTTCTCTTTCCTCAACCTTGAAGGATAAGGTATATTGGATGAAGAAGAAGGCTTTAGGGGAGTAGGATCACTTACAACCACGGGTGGTGGGGAAATGGGGATAGAAGGTGAAGGAGGTGAGGAAAGTTGCTCTTTTTCCTTGTTCACAATCACGGGTGAAGGTGTAGGAAGCTCGGGTTCCATATAACCTTTTCCACTACGAGTGGTGATTGCTTTCATCTCCCCTCTTGGATTCGCAACGATATTACTCGGAAGAGTACCCGAAGAAGAGGGTTGATTACCTTGGATGAGCGAACCAATCATATCACGAAGGTTAACCGCTTGAGTATTAAAAGAGTCTCTCATGTTTGCATGAATTTCATTGTTGTGTTTTTCCATGTCATTCCTTAGCTCGGCTCGAATATCGTTCCCTTGTTTCGCCATTTCTCCCTTCAAGTTGCGGACTTGACTCTGAAGATTCGTCACCATCTCCCGATTAGTCTTCATGAATGTCTCGACGTCTGGACTCACTGCCATCGGTTGATTGAGAGGTGGAGCTTGGTAGACTTGAGAATTTCCTTGAGATGGGTATGGGTTTCGTTGGGATTGATATTGATTGTTAGCACGAGGTTGGGATTGGTTGTTTTGGTTATAGCTTTGTTGTTGGTTTTGGTTTACAGGAGGGAAACCGGGTGGAGCAAGATAGTTGTTCGAACGATAATTTAGCAAGCCACGGTCTCCTTGAGGTCGGGCTTGATAGCCTCCCGTGGGATAAGTGCCGTAAGCTGCGTTAACGTTTTCAGAAAAATTGCCTTGGGTGAAAGGACAATCATTATAAGAATGAGGACCACCACATGTGTCACAAGAAATAACAACGGCTTTAGCTTGTTGAAAGTGGTTTGTGGCTATGGACATGAAATCCTTGTGCATACTCGCGATTTGTCGAGTAAGTTCGGATATCTCGGGATTGGAAGTAGTAGAAGAAACATTGACTCTCGAGTTAGATCTTGAGGATGCGGATGAATCCCAATTCTTGTGGTGAGTAGTCATGTTTTCAATCAACTCTCGACACTCCTCTGGTCTCCTTTTCATAAAAGTACCACCGGCGGCGGCATTGATCGTGTCACGATCACGAAAAGTGAGACCACTGTAGAAAGTATCAATGAGAGTGACGGGGAGCATGTTGTGATTTGGACAGCGGTCGATCAAATCATTGTACCGTTCCCAAGCATCGAAAAGCGATTCATCATTGTCTTGCATGAATCCACTGATTTGGTTACGGAGGTTTGTGACCATGGATGGGGGAAAGTAGCGCGACAAAAAGCGTTGAGTCATGTCATTCCACGTATGAATAGAATTCTTAGGAAGACGGTCAAACCATTTTTCGGCATGGTGAGAAAGCGAGTGGGGAAAAAGTTGAAGGCGAAGGTCATCCATAGAAACACCGGAGCACTTCATGCTTTGGGTAATGGTAATGAATTTGTCGAGGTGTTTGTTGGCATCATCATCCGGAATTCCGCGAAATGGGTTAGTTTGCACTTGTTGGATCATGTGATGCTTCAAAGAAAACTCCTGGGCCGTGACGTGCATCAGCGCAATCGGGCCTCCGCGTCCGTTCATGGTGGGTTGACACAATTCCTCCATTGTCCGTAAATCAGGTAGGTGGGCATTTTTGTTGTTGTTGTTGTTGTTATTATTCAAATTGGGTTGAGGTGGGTTATTATTGTTGTTATTAACACCAGCCATATCTAAATCTTCACGAGTCTCGGGCTCAGAATAGTTCGAAGATCTAGTACGCATACACCTGCAGAAGAAAAATATACACAGAGAATATCTATATAATCTATATAATCTTTTTGGTGCAAAACCCTTTGAAAAGAATTGCTTTTATGATTTTTTAATGTTTTTGTATTTTTGAAGAGTTTTATATTTTTTAGGATTTTTGAAAAATTTTGAAGAAAGGAAAATAACGTTCAAAGAACGGATCCAAAAATTCAATGCGTCTCTCACTAGAAATCGTTAATCTTAACGAAAAGAGCCGGCAGCGGTGCCATTTAATACTGAGTTTTGCAACCAAGTATAAAATCTATATCGTCTGAATCTTTTCGAATTGACTATTGGTTAAAAGTGTGACTCAATCGTCTTTTGGTGAATCAAAGAGAATGGTTTGGTTTTGATTATCTATTTTAAAATAATAGCAAGAAATTAAAGTGTCGTTGAGTAAAATGGAAGAATAAAGATTAATACTAAAATGACGAGTAAAAATAAATGCTTGAAAAACTTAAAGACAAGATTGGAAAAGTACTAGCACACTAAATAAAACTAACACTTAGAAACTTTAGCAAAAACAAGAAACTAAACCAAAGGAGAGTTCCCAAATCAGAATAAGCCAAAAACAAGCCCAGATCGGAATAACAGTAGGGGCTGATCGGAAACTCAAAACCCTTTTCCGATTGATCAATCGGAAAGGGTGGTATGGTGGCTGCTCGGAATATGCTAATCGGAAAGGGGTTTTAACCCTTTCTGAAATGTATGGGATTCGTTGGGAAGCTAAGAAATAAGCTATTGTGATGAGCTTATTCCCAAAACTAGAACGAACCAAAAACAAACCGGATCAAATAAGCACTAACCTCAACTTATCTAACCTCAAAATAAGCAAACTTGAAAATCAAATAATAAAAATAGGTACTTTTTAAGAAAACTTTTTATAAAGTAAATAAGCTAATCATAAAACTAAGCCAATAAGCACAAGAATCTTAAAGCTTAATCAAATGAAAACTTATGGAATGATCAAAAGATTAACTTTTTAAGCACGAAATCATTAAGAACAACACGGATCTATTGAAATTCGCACCAAAAATCAATCTAAAATCAAAGAAAATTAGAATGAGATTAAGGATTAAAAGCTTAAAATAGAACTTGATTAATGAAAAATAAGCAATACAAATGTTTAATCTTGAAAGATTAAGAAAAAGATGAAACTTAGTGAGAGAAAGTTTAAGACTTTCTCTCTCTAAAACTAGAAAGAAAAGTTAAAAAATAAAAACTAGCTAAAACTAACTAACTAACACCCTCCTAATGACTATTAGGAGGGTATTTATAGGGAAGGTGGAAGGAGTGCATGTGTTGCATCTTCTTTCTTGCTTTCTTCACGTCTTATCGACTCGAATTTAATTATTTGTCTTTTCTCGATGTCGTCTCGGGATTTGAACTTGTCTTTTAATTTTCTTCTTCTATTAGACTTAAGTTCTTCGACTTCGTTGAACTTCTGTCTTTAGACTTTTTCTTCGATAAATCTTCAGAATATGCCTTGGACTTCCGTTCTTTTTGCACTCTTGATCTTTTGACTTCGTCTTTTCCCGTTTTCTTCGATAAAAGCCCGTGAAAACCCGTGTTTTCTTCCTTTTTCATATTTTGGTCCTAAAACACACTAAAAACACAAACCACGCATAATTCCGACTTTTACGACATAAATCACACGTTTTGGTCTTGTTATTATTGGAAATAAGTGGTAAAAGGATAAGTGTTTTCACACTTATTAATACTCCCACTAGCTTTTAGATGTACTCACAAGCTATATTAGTTATAATTAAAAATCAAAACATAAATTTAATAATTAGACTTGAGATACATCTCTTTGATGCATGCATTAATCGATCCATACATTAATTCTTGCATTATGTACTAACATAAAGATTATTGAAATTTATAAACCTTTTGATTACAATCGTCCTTACTAATGTAATCATACAAAAAGAGTTTAAATATTACATTGTCATATTTATCAATATAAAATCATCACGACAATAAATCATCTTTATTAAATTAATGTGCGTAGAACTTTTTATCACATAGTGCGCATTAATCATGTGTACAATATTGTCCATTTGAATCTTTCTCTAAAGAAACTTATATTCACCTCGTGCTTTAACCGAAGATCAATCAAGCTTTAAAAAGTTGATTATCTTCTATGGACTTGCATCTACTCATTCATAGTTTTATTCAATCATGACAATCAAGATTCAATCATGTATCTATATGTGAGTTCTATCGTCAAGAGGTTCAATATTTTCATGTTCATCCTCATTATGACATTTTATTGCTAGTGTATTTAGAAGGTGTAATATTTTGTTATTTAATCTCTTAAAGATCTACGAGTCCTTCCATTTGCTTTAAGTAATAATAGACTATTATTTAAATACTTAGCATGTAGAGCAACAACAAATTGTAATCTTTGACACATCACAAAATACCTTGATAGTTCTTGACAAAATCAAAACTTCAATTTTAAGACTCAACGTGATTCATCACATTTTATAGCTTGATGGTATCCCGGTTTTCTAGGTCGGAGTAATATTTAAGTATATACTTTGTATACTCAAATTTCAAACCTTGATAACTTTTGGAGGTAAAGTATTTCAAGTTATCAAAATCAAACAATTCTAAAGAATTTGATTTATCACTCAAGACATACCAAACTATGTGATATTCTGTGAGTATTGAGATTGTGAGACTATATCACCATTCCTAAATAACTTTGTACTCTTTAGATTAAATACTTATCAATTGTGTCAACATAAAATTAAAACTATATACTATTTGAAAATCTAGTGCATGCTCTAATGTATACATTTTTTAATAATTCAATAACTATATATACATTATATATCCTATGAATAATTCAAAGACTTCAACTTAATTGCTTACTTCATTATTTTTTATGTGCATTCCAAAAAACATTATAAGAAACATTACAAGAAACTATAAACAAATTAGTTGAAGTATCATGTTCTTCACATCTTGACATTTTCTAAACAAGGCAACATGCATTGGAAATTAAATGTATAAATCTTAATAGAATATTAGATTCGTATCTCGCAATCAAGAAACCATTTATCATACCGTTATGTGTTGCACATTGCACACAATAAAGATTTCTCCCACTTGTGCATGACACAACATCATGTATGTAGATAAACAATCACGAAACACAATTTTTTTTATGTGAACAATATGATAATATCATGTGAATTTGAATAACTAGTAGAATGAAAACCATATAATTTTATAAGGAATTGTACATAATTATTATATGGAAAATATTTCAAAAATGATTATCATATAAAATATGATGCAATTATCCTTAAAACTGTGGTTCTTCATATTCTGAAAGTAAATTATTATTTTCAAGTCAAACTAGAAATAATTGTGGATTACTACCAAGGTAAACAAACTTGTAGCTCCCACAGAAATAGACAACATTACATTAATGTATTTTCAGTAGTAAATCACATTGCTCCCACTGGATTTGACAACATTACAAATGTTACTTCACTAGTGAAAAGCAAATAGCGATTTATTTACTTTCATACTCGCCTTAATTCCCATACGTAACAATTACTAATGTATTATAGAGAGTGTATGAACTTCTACCATGTAGATGAGGGACTATCCATCATGCTTTCATTAACATGGAAACTGGCATGCAATTTCCTCCATATTAGGCCTACCATTCAATATGGGTATTTAGTGCCTACATTGGGTTAAAATATAACAATTAAGGTAAACAAAGCTAGTTATTACAATCACATTAAGCAAACAAAGCACTTGTTTTGGTCTAATCGATTATAGCATTAAGGCGTATCGATATGTAAAGAACAAAGGAAACATTGCTTGCCTACAAATTGCTAAGAGACTTATTAGTTTGAAAGATTTTCACAAACTCAAATATAAATAACGAGATCTACTTGAAACAATAACTTGTGCAAATCTTCTTAAAAATTTAAGTTCACTTAAAGATTGATAATTACAATAATCCAATCGCACCTATTAATAGTTTTTCCTTGCACGAAAAAAAGAAAGGTAGATGTCTCTCTCTTTCTTACAAGAAAATGAGACTTTGTTTATCGAACAAACGTAAGTTTATGGAATTTCGTTGCAATAATACTTTTAAAGAATCTCAAAATTCAATTTTAGTATTTTCGATAATACTATCTTTATAGAAAATTAAATACCCATGTTTATAAAAAAACATTTAATTTTCTAAAAGCTAGAATCCACCAAGACATACCACGACCCCATCAGTTGATCTGCTAGTGATGATGGTATTCAAGGGGTAATTGACGTTCAATAATTGCATCCAATACAACTTCTAGAATTACGGGACTCTACTTTATGTACATCACTTGTGACAAATTCAAAAATGACAAAGTGAGCATGTTTATTCCATCGATTGTCACGAGTTAAGGTCTCATCTATCTTACCTTGCTGAAGTCGTCCAACCAAAAAATGTGATTATATATCACTAGCGTCTCACAATTGAGTGTATTATATCACCCTGGGTTACAAAATCACCATAATCTCATGTATGCTGAAAGAGTAAGTGCAAGTGTTTTTACGAGTTGGATGGCAAAATAACTTATTTCAAAGGGTATAATTTTAACAATTTCAAAATATGTACAAAGAAGCATGCAACATCTTTGTATCATGAAAATTTATGAAAATTTTACTCAATTTCGTTAATTATAGACATCACTTATTTAACTCATAAATCAATTGTATAAATAGTGAGACCATAAAAATTGACGATTCAACATGTTTTCCATTTAAAAAAGTTTAATTTTATCACGGAAAAAGAATAAAGAATGATTAAAATCATTCAAACCCTAAACCATTTGCGACTTCCTAAATAGTATGCAAGGTAAGGAAACTACAAGTAGTCCAACATTATAGAGTAATGGTATCTACAAGACCAAAGTCTTGATGAGTCTTCGTGAACCATATCCTTGCAACTAGATAGTACTTTTGCAAATTACGGCATTAATAAAATTTTATATCTTTAACATAGAAAACACATTATAAACTTAATTCTTGCTAGTCACGCGTGAGTAAGATTTAAAACCATATAAGGGCGACTCTTTTTTTTTAATCGTTGAATGGGCCTATTCGAGAACAATTAGATGATGACAAAATTATCAAAGATTGAGATCCCTTATTCCGATTCAATAACATATGAATAGTTCCTTGATTTAGATTAAGGGATTCTTGAATCTTTGGCTTAGGATTGGAATTGGAATAAATGGAAGAAAATGGGCGACTCATTTGTTGCCACATATAACCGTGCAAGAACAAGCTTATAATAAATCAAATTTCATATAGTTTTAGTCCGTTCTATTTTTATTTTCAAAAAAAATTTGCTTGATACATGATATACAACAATTATAATCATAAGAAAAACAAATAAACATTAACATAAAACATATATCCAATTAACAATTAATCACATATCACATGCACGCCAATTGATGATGAATCCAAGTCAATTAAAATAAATACGATGCATATACATGAATAAGATTTTCACTTCTTAATGGAAGTGAGTCACATGCATCGAAAAATCGATTGGGTAAGTCAATTTCAAGTATATACCAAATAACACACAAAGATGTGTTACAATTTAAGTTGACTTCAGGTCACGTCAGAGTATAGCTCGGGTCTTTCCCTGCCTTAGCTCAAAACTATAAAGTTGTACATATTTGAGTCGTGGACCTCCCGCAAAAATTTTAGATTTTTTCGACGTCGTATATTATTATGAATTTTTTAGTGACGGGTTTCAAAACAAACATTCTTAAAAATTACATAATAATTATGTCAAGATTCATCATAAACCGTCAATTAAGCATGTAAACTTGCATGATTCCCATGCATATATGATATTAACAATTAATAACGTGATAAATAACGACTAATTAACAATTATCAACATATTTATCATTAAAAATTACATACAACTTATGGTTTGTCTAATTTATATTATTAACACTAATTAGTATTTATGAAAATCTAATCTTCATATATAATAGTTATACAACATCATATTAAGTTTACACAATTTTAGATCTTTCGTTTTTTTAATGTAATAAAAAGCTATACGAACCTGGCTCGTAATGCCACTGTTGGAATTTATAAAAACCCTTTAACCGTATTAACATACTAATAATCACGAGTACGCAACGGAATAATTAATATCACGTATAGACAAGTAATTAACATAAACGATAAAGAATCTCGTACATTTTAACAATGGACTAAATCACCTTTATCAAACAAGCAATATAACCTAAAACCCAATAAAGATCAAACAATGATCTCTCTAAGTATACGCACACAATACGTTTATACAAGCAATGTTTTAAAACCCGTTTTTTTATTTGACTTGGTCTAGTGACCGGTTCACGGGTCAACCGGTTGAACCGTCGGGTCAACCCGGTTCCTTATATATGTATATATTTTTTATATTTTTAATGTGTAGTATTTATTTTTTACTCACAGCCTTAATTTTTAGTTATATATTTATAATATTATTGTAAACATGTGAAAAAGTAATTAATTTATACTTACAATTTGTAATAGATTATAACAAAACAATATTAGTGAACATTTTAAGTTAGTTTGACTTTATTTTAACTAACACTAGTAATCGTTATTTCAATATATATCTTTAAAACTTAAAAATATTAATAAAAAAAGTTTTTGAAATATTTCTTTTATAAAAAATCGTGACCCGGTCGGGTTAATCAAACCGGGTCAACCCGGGTCAACGAAAAACCGGCGGTTCAATCCGGTTCTCAAACAAGCAAAAATCCGGTCACATCCGGCCCCGTCTCCGAGCCGGTTCACGATTCAACCGGTTCAACCGGCTGGGTCAACCCGGTTTTTAAAATATTGTATACAAGCAATAAGTATGCTAGTACGTAAGTGTTAAACAACCAATAAACCACGCTTCTTGAATCAATTAACAAAACGAAAGTGTAAGATTTCTTGCTTCGTCTGATCGACAAAACCAAACAACCCTTTGGGTTGTGTCGTTGATCGCACCAAAGGAGGAAGTAGAGAGAATGTGAGTTTAAGGATTACAAGTTAATAATGAGGTATCCAATACCTTCTTATATATTTGTATTAACTTGGTAATCAAACAACCAAATCAAAAAACCTCATAGCCTTTTGTTTCCTTTTTCTTTACTTTATAGCTTTGGTTTATTTTTTTTAACTATAATTGATATTTAATATAATACTAATTATATATTGCTTAACGATTTATGCGTGCGTTTTCTTAAGCTTGAGACGATTTTCAAATATATATTATTTCATGTACATATTTCTTCAGCTTCTAGTTTTTTGCTAATAGCTTTGTTATTGTTAATATAGTTTTGCGGTTAAAAAATATATAAAAAACTTTGTAAACTACAAGTTGATGTTTAATTACACTAGTATTTTTGCAAACCCTTACAGCTAAGGGTGTTCAGTGTTTGGTTTGACACAGAATAAACCGAAAAGTAAACTGGACCGAATCTGAATAAAACCAGACCGAAACTATTAATTGGTGTATGGTTTGGTTTGAATCCGAACCGAAATATTTAGTTGGTGTTTGGTTTGGTTATGGTTTGACAAAAATAAAACCAAACCAAACCGAAAAAACCGAATAACGTTATACACATGAAATTTTTAAGTTTTAAGTATATATGCATATATTATATCTTATTATCCTAAATAGTTAATTTTCAAACTAATCACTCATCGGATAAAATATTGATGTATATTCCGAGAAATTGAGCAAGAGTTTGCCTACTTGATTCATATAGATTCTTATATATGAAGTAAGTTTGAAGTATACCTGTGTTTAGATGTGTAAAGATGTACTATTCAAGTTAATAAGAATTTTGAAGACCTTTTTCAAAGAAAATTTGTTTACCTTTTTTTGCTTTCATTTGTTAATAGTAAGTTTTAAACCTTTTAAGGTTTTTTAAAAAAGTTTGTCGATTTACTTGAGCACTTTTAAGAGCTTATAATTTGTTATTTTACTTGACAATGTAGGTTTTTGTTTCTAACTTCTAGTTTATATTTTGGAATTTACTTGAATTTGGTTTTCTTGGTTTAAACTGAAACCAAACCGAATTTGAATTTGGTTTATGGTTTGGTTTTATCAATATTATAATTGGTTTGGTTTGGTTTTAGTTTTGACTTTGTAAAATTTCAAACCGATTAACCTAAACCATACAACCCACAAATCCGAAAACCGAACGGATGAACACCCCTACTTACAGCTTGTTAGTGAACATTCACCAAGAGAGTAGATGATGTCGTATGCAGAATGTTACTTGGTTTCGATAGGTGAATCATAAAGACTTGGTAAAACAGTACGTAAATGATTGTGTGGATGTTTTTGGATTTTAGACATTCAATATATTCCAAAATTGATCTTTGCCTAGTGGTTCCAGGACATGTTTTTGTTAAAAGTAAGAAAACGTTGACACATGAATACTAGTAGTAATGTGCAGTGTGGTTTTGAGATCATATAAGAGTAAAATAAGTCATCACACTATCACATTAAAAAATATTTTGTTATGTAAGTTTTTTCATTTTCACATTTACACAAAAAAACACATCTTATCATCACATCATTTTCACACCATTACACCAATTTTTTAACTTATTTTCATAAATTATCCTCAACAATTAATTTATTCAAATAATAAATTAATTTATTTATTCAAATAAAAAAACATTACATCTTAAAATAAAAAATAAAACAATATTACTGAAATAAAAAAGAAAATTAAAGAAATAATTTTTTTTATCAAGTTTTAAAAATAAAAAAAAAGTTTTATCAGGTTTTAAAAATTAAAATAAAAAGTTTATCAAGTTTTAAAAATAAAAATAAAAAGTTTTATCAAGTTTTAAAAAACAACATTACCGAAATAAAAAGTTTTATCAAGTTCTAAAAAAAGTTTTATCAAGTTTTAAAAATAAAAAAGAATTACATTTTTGTTAAAAATAAAAACAACTAAGTTTTATTAAGTTTTAAAAATGAGAGGTTAAATGAAAATGACTTAGGGGTAAAATGAAAAACATTTTCTCTCTTTCTTTTCTTTCACGGGCGTGGATGTGAAGACGCCGTCTTTCACGCTGGTTATTTCGATGTGGTCACGCTGGCCAACGCCAAAACACGGCGTGACCACTCCGTTTGTTGTAAATAGTAGCTAGTGTGACACAAACTTTGATCTTGGTCTAGTGTCTAAGGTTTTACCTTAACATATATAGTCTTCTACGTTGAAGAACTTGCAATTGAAGGTTGACGAACAAGCTACACTATTTATGATGATCATCCCAAAGAATGAGGATCAACTTTGTATCCGTGATTAGTAGTAACTTATTAAATGTTTTATAAATAAAGCTATTCATAAGACTACAGGGAGTGGTGCTACCCAAACTCACCGTCACCTTAGCGTTACCTCATTTTTTAACAAACTCAATACAACTCACCCAAACTATATACACAGGAGGACAACCGAACCACTCTTTTATTAAATATATTTTCTTCATACAATCTATTAAAACACGGGTACATAGAAAATTAAAACACGGTACAAAATTAAAAAACGATACATATGAAATTTAAAAACAACAATAAAAAGCAAATGAAGTCTAGCTCAGTTGGATGGATGCATTTGGTTATAGTTTCCATGTGGGGGAGGTCAGGGGTTCGACTCCTGTCAATCCCACGTGGGGCATTTTCCCAGAATTGATAGCCGGGTTTGAATCTCATCGCAATGCCTTGAATCCCCTTAATGGGAAACTGGATGGCTAGCATGGGGGTTGATATTCTCTTCGTGAGATGATTCCAACTCGGGTCGAGAGACTTGGTGTCTCGGTGGCACGAAAGATACTCCGCTGCACCAAACTGTTTTTTAAAAAAAACAACAATAAAAAAATAAAAATTTAAAAACATAATAATTTAAGCGTTGGCATACAAATGCTCGAACAAATAGACAGTTGGACAACCGAACCACTCCCAGTCTGTACAATCAAGACTTCCTAACATCCCTGGAAACCCGTGCTTTGCTTCATGATGCGCATAAAGTTTCTCAACATCAGTATACGTGGGTTTCCTCATATACTCAGGCCCGAATATTTCCATAACAACACTACAGAAATGATCAAGTGATTCTCGAGAAGTTCTTGGGCTCATTTGCAGATAGTCATCTAGAAAACCAGGAACGACACCGTATGCCAATTGACGAATTGCCGAGGTGCACTTTATCAACGCATAAATACCTTCTTTTCCGGTACAATCAACATTATTAAGAAAGTACGCAGAATGGTGAGTCACTTCCCTAACTATCCATTTGAAAAGGGGGAGACCCATTCGAAAAACATTCTTGAACTCTTTCACATTCTGATGAGACTGTACTTATACATAGTCTCATCGTCCAAATCGGGCTTAAAACGCTTAAAATATCGTCAAAATACCCAAAAATATGCCTGTGTTTGTTCATTGTGTATTTCAGGTACGGATATCGTGAATTCACCAAAAGATCAAAGGAATCAAGCAAAAACGAACACGGGAAACGAAGCCGCACAAAGAACCGGACCCGATTCATGATTTTCCTATCAAGTCCTTGAAATTTGAAGATTTGACAACTTTGGTCCCTCATTTTTGAAGATTTGGCAAGAAAAGACCTTGGATAAATCATTATTGGCAAAAAAATATCCTCCATGTTTGAAGATTATACATAAATGGCCCTTGAAGATATCCAAATGTGCAAAGTTAGTCCTTGATAAAAGTTTTGTTATGCCTTGGGTCAAAAATGGCAAGTTTACTAAACTTGTTATAAGGAAGAAAAAAGAAGTTGAAGCTGTTTTATTTGAAGTGCAAAAATGAAAGGAATGCAGGGACTGTTTTTGCCACAAACAAAACCCATATCCACCATAAACCCAACCATACCCGTTTTTACCCACCCATTTTACCCGACCAAGCCCAATACCCATCACCCCACCAGCCCAAGTCAACCTTCCCAGTCAAACCTTACTTAACATGTTTAAACTCGTTTTAATATTATATAAAACGGGGGGAAACATGTACTGTTTATCACCTCTACCCTTAATCACCCTAATCTCAGCCATAAACCCTAATTGGGTTCCTCACCAAAACAAGGGGGTTTGACCAAATTGACTCCAGAATGAAGATTGACCACATCCTAACTCGAACCCACCTCACAAAAATATTCCCCACTCATTCCTTGGACCCCACCGTCCTTCCCCTGCTTCACTCTTTTTAGCAAATTGGGAATCAAACAGCTATCCAAGGGACACAAACGATTTCTTTCTTCCAAAGATAACAAGGAACGACCAAGATGCATTCAATACAACTCAGCAACAGCAGAAGATCACATGGCTCTTCCTTGACCAACTTTTCAAACTCCTTCAGGGGCATATCCGGAATTCTGATAGCTAGGGTTTGAGATATTGCATTTTTTTTATTATTTATCTAGAATAGTCCATAGAGTACTATATATATGGGTGGTTTGTACCCATATAATCTTTGTTCCAGTTTTTGTATGTTTTTTAAAAAGTAATGATAATGAAAATTTTCTTACATACCTAACTGTCTTCCCATTTATTTGTGCTTTCTAGTTTAAGTTTATGTTCAAAGCAAGTTAGTTTAAAATGGTCTCAAAGTTTTTAGTTTATAAAAACGTTTTTAGAAATTCAGTTTTCAAGTTTTTTAAGAAGTTGTATTATAATCTGGATAAACCTTTGTGAGGAAGTGAAAGTGGAATCACAAAGGAAAATCCAAGGATTTGTTCAAGTTTTTATCTAAGGTTTAAATATTTGGTGTTCCAAAAATTTCAAAAGAAAATCAGTTTTATCATTTTTTTTTATTTTTCATCACTTACTGTTTAAAAAGCCATAAGCTTCTAGCTTATGGTCTTTTTGAAACAAGAATTTGTTCCTTGTTGGTTTTGTTTGTGCAGGAAGAAGCAAGAAGATCTCATTCCATTTATTTTCATTTCTTTTAGAAGATATTGTCACCCCGGTTCAGTTGTTGAACCACAACGGGGTTCTCTACTGTTCTACAAGCTCATACAAGCTCTCCCACAAATCACTTGGAAGGCAATCAGCCATTGTAAGGCTTTGAACCCCATTTGGCTATGTGTTTGTTGCTTTATATGAATTTGTGTGAATTGGTGTGATATTACTTGGATGTTGGTATTTTCTGTTTATTTATGCTACTTTAGACTTAATATGCATGTTTAGATAGAATTTAGATAGTTTAGCTAAGATTTGAAAGATTTTGCTTTGATAATTCTTGATTTCAGTCATTAAAGGGGTGTTTGGGTCTGCTTATTAGGTCAAGTGATTGTAATTTATTTGGTTTAAAAACAACTTAAACACACTCCTTAGGTTGTTTTTAGTAGTGTTTGATATTTGGTTTGCCCTCTGGTTAGGATTTGTCAAGATTGTATGTTCATGTTTGGGTAATACCTGCTAGAGAACAGTAAGCTCTATTTTTGCTTCTTTTAGTATAAATTTTGCCATAAAATCTCATTACCTGTTAGAAATTAGGATAACTTAGGATTTTGAATAGGTTTTATGTGATTGAGTTTGCTTGTGTGCATGAGTTAAGCTGTTGAAACTCACCATTTGGCCATTTGCACCAGCAGACTGTTCATCAGTCTTTAGACCATTTATAGTCACCTGAATTGCCCCATTTGTGTGTGATATTTGTGAATAACTTGCCTGTTTTTATTGTTTATCTGACTCCCCACAACCCAACTGGTTGTGGGGGTGCCCTTGGATCTGATTAAAACCAGGAATTGAGCAAGTTATAAATCAAAAACCCACCAGACCCGTTTTTTATGCTACCAGTGGGAACAAGGTTCCCACTGCTAGTGTAATAGTTTCCCCTGCTTGGCTATAAGACAAAAACAGTCAAGGGGTCACTATCAGTTTTCTCTTCTTTTGTCCTTAGTGAAGTAATTTAGAAATTAGGACCTGAAACTTTTTGCATTATTTTTCTTTTTTAATTTCTGATTTTTTAGTTTATTTAATTTTTAAGTTACTGTTCATTTTATAATTTTTAGATTAAATTGCTATTTTTATTTACTTTTAATTATACTGTTTTTGTCTTTTAGTGGTAAAAATACATATTTTTCTGTTTTAAAATTTTTCTTAGATTTAGAAAATTAGTTTAAGATTTTTAGTTAAGAAATATTTACTGTTCACTTTTTTAATCATTTTCTATAATTAATTTAGTATAATTAGGGTTTAATTACTAATCAGTTTTGTCTTTTAGTGCAAATTTTTACATTTTTCAAACTTTGTCATTTTTCTACTGTTCATTAGTGTAATTTAGGATTTATAAAATTGTTAAATTAATTTTGGCATTATTTTATTATTTTTTAGGATTATTTTAATTTAAAAATAGTTTTTAGTGATTAAAAAATAGAAAAATAGTTTTGAAAATTTAGGAAAAATACTTTTTAGTCATTAAATAATATAAGTTAGTTATTAGTTCAATAAATTAATATTTTGGACATTTTGTTAATTATATTTAATTTTAGGGCTTTAATTAGCAATAAAAATTGAATATTTAATTAATAAAAGGTTTTAAAATATATTTGTTGGATTTTTATTCTTATTTATATTATTTAAGACTTAGTTTTAACTTTTAATTAATTTTTTAGGTTTTATTTTTAATTTTGTCGCGTTTTACGTAATTACGTCATGTTTTACGTTAATTCGTCGTAGTTTAATCGTAGCGTAACTCGTCTTTTACTTTTTCTTCTAAAAACCAAAAACGTCACTAATCCAAACATTGTTATTTTATATATTGGCACATTAATACACACACCTCCTTCGAGAACGAACTTAGAATTTATTCGTCTTCACGGTTTTCCTAAATCGTGTCGATTAATACTTGCCGCATTTATACTCGTCTTTCCTAAGACTTGTATATCTATAAAAACCACTACATCATTTTGGCGCCGCTGCCGGGGAGGTGTTTAGTGTGCCATTATTATTAGTATCGCGTTTGTGTGAGTAGTGCGTTTTTGCTTTTCAATTTTTGGAAAGCGTGAATATCGTACATACTCATTTTTGTTATTTTTCATTATTATATTATAATATCCAAATAAATCATGTTTAGTTTTCCTAAATTAAACATAAATCAATCTTTTACTATATTGTAGATATATTGGTTTTCGTTTTTATTGTGAATATATTATTACTATATTGTATCTACGTAAGAACAACGAATATACAAGTACTCCAAAAGCGTGAAAACGCAACCTTGATTCGGGATTTCATCACTCGATCATTGTATTCGAATCTAAAGCAAAAGTTTAAAGGCAAAATAGATAAATACTTTCGTGAGGCTTAATTTCAATTAACACAAACTATAAGGTGGGTATAAGGCGGTTGTATTTCACGACCTAAAGGAAAAAGGCTCTTAAGTGCTTCGCGCCGCCTCGTTTCCTCCGCTTGCTTGTGCGTGTTTTGAGAAAGAAGGCTAATCGAGGGTTTGCCGCCCAAGTATTATCTACGTATATTATATTTGCTTGTGTTTTCAAGATTAAACCCTCTTGAACGTTTTGGTGTTCCACCAACGTTCTAAAGTCATCGAGAACGTTCACTCCACGTGATCGTTTTCATTCTTTGAGGCTCCTTTAATCGAGAAAGTCGATTCGAGGGGAGATTTGTAGATTTTTGTCTACGTAATACATTCAAAAATCCAAAAAAATTAAAAAACAATCAAAAACCAAAAAAAAAAAATTGAAAAATCGAAAAACCGCAAAAAGAATCTTCTTTGCTACCACCCATTCTACGCTTAGTGCATGCGCACTCGATCGAAGGATTATTCCAATTCTAGTGAAGCTTCGAATCGACGCAATCGTAATCGAAGGAATCGACGACGTAGACGAGAATTAGAAACCGACGTTCCTAATATCGTTGTTGAAGAGACCGTAGAGGAGATGGCCGACAATCGTTCTATGATGGAATTGCTCCAAGCGCCCACCGAGGGTTATGGAGACGCGATCGTAATTCCCGCTATCGAGGCGGAGAATTTTGAGATAAAGAGCGGAATGCTTTCGTTGATCCAAGCTACGAAGTTTCGAGGTCGTGAAGCCGATAATCCTCACGGCCATATTCGGAATTTTGATCGTCTTTTGGCCACGAGCAAGTTTAAGAACGTCGACACCGATGTCGTCAAGCTTATGCTTTTTCCTTACTCGCTCGATGGTGCCGCCAAGGATTGGTACGAGAAAGAGCCACCTAATTCGATAGTTACGTGGAAGGATCTCGTTTCCAAGTTCGTTAATTATTTTTTCCCACCGTCTAAGACAACATTTTTCAAAAACGAGATTACGAAATTTGAGCAAAAACCGAATGAATCTTTTAGAGACGCGTGGGATCGTTTTAAGGAATTGCTTAGGCAATGTCCTCACCATGGTTTTTCCGAGTTGCACCAAATCGATACGTTTTACAACGGTCTTAATTTTCACGAACAAGACTCGTTGAATTCCGCCGCCGGTGGCAACTTTTTGTGTAAAACTCCGAAAGACGCTTTGATAATTATCGAAAACCGATCCAAGGTTTACCAACTCCGCAACGCACCGAGTGTTGCCAATGTCGCCAATGTTAGTAGTTCTAATCGCGACATTGAGAGAGTTGATGCGAAAGTCGACAAGTTGACGAATGTGTTCACGTCTTTTCTCGTTGAGATGCAAAAGAAAGACGCTCCCGCTACGGTGAAAGCGGTTTAGGTTTCGTGTACGTTTTGTGGTGGACCTCATAATTATTACGAGTGTGCGGCTACGGATGGCCAAACGTCGAATGTGAGTGCGTTAAATGGAAACAACAATTTTTCAAATCAAAATAACGCGGGTCCATCACAACAAGGCAATTATAACCAAGGCAACAATTTTCAAAATCGAAACAATTTTCATGGAAATAATCAACAAGGAAATTTTTCGAATCAAAATCAAGGAGGTTATATTCAAGGTCGTAATATAACTTGGCAAAATCGAGATAACAATCAAGGCAACAATTTTTCAAGTGGGAATCAAAACAATTTTCAAAGAAATAATCAAAACCAAGGGAACTTTAATTCTAATCAAAATAGTTCGTCAAACGATTTTCAAAATTACATGAAAACGAATGAGGCTAATATGAGACGATTAGAGGGAGAAATTGGTACTTTGAAAAATGACTTTACAAATACTTTGAAATTGCAAAACACGAAGATTGAGCAAGGGCAAATTGATATTAAAAAGATGTTTTCGGCCATTATGAACAAAGCCTCGGGTTCGTCATCAAGTTCGTTACCTAGTGACACCGTTGCTAATCCGAAAGAACAATGTAAATCCGCCTCGTCTCGTGAGAAAGGTCGTGTGATTACCCCTAACCTTGAAGGATTCCGTGTTGTTTATCCCTCTCAACCCTCGACTTCTAAGACGTCTTCTTGTTCTAAAGTCGATGGGGTGAACGTGGCGACCAAGGAAAAGAGTGCACACCCTCGTGTACCTCAAATTCCATCCACGGTTCAAAAAGAGAGCTTTGTCGATCTTACCAAAGTAACCCTTGAAGAAACTTGTGCATCGATCCTTCTTAAAAAACCCAAAAGGCGTATGCCGAGAAAGGAAAAGGATCCGGGCCAATTTCTACTACCTTGTGATTTTTCCGAGATTGAGGGATGTTTAGCCCTTGCCGATTTAGGTGCTAGCATCAATCTTATGCCTCATTCTCTTTGGAAATTGATGAGATTGCCTTCGCTTACCCCCACGAACATGACAATCGAGCTTGCAAATTGTACTCCACTTATACCAATTGGAATAGCCGAGGATGTCTATGTTAGGATTGGAAAGTTTGTTTTTCTCGCGGATTTCGTTATATCCGATTACGAGTGTGACCCTAAATGTCCCATTATTTTAGGCCGACCATTCTTATCGACGGCTCGAACCGTAATCGACGTTCACGAGGGGAGACTTACTAAGAGATATGGGGATGAGAAAATAGACTTTTTCGCTAGAAAATCCTAAGGGTTTAATGAGAATGAAAAAACCGAGGTTTCAAAACCTAATGATTCAAATTCTAATGATTTCAAAATGTTTACTTTAGCGGAAATAATGAAGCTTGATGCATGTTTTGAAAGAATTAAGAAAAACGGTTTTAAAGATGATGATTTTAATGATAAAGAATACGTGTACCTAATTCAAAAGGGTATGTGTAAATTTATGGATGAAAACTCACTTTGGGATGTTTTTAGCGAAACAAGTGAAACACCAATTCCGAAGGGCGACGTTAGTGCCATCACGACAAAGACCAATATGGGTTCGTCTTCACCACCTTCGAAGGACCACGTCTTTGAGGCTTCAACTTCTAATTCCATCGAAGTGCCTCCTTTGCCTAGCCCAACACCCGTTGAGGCTAAAGGGTTTATCGACATCGATCCTCTCATCTTAGAAAAGTCACCTAAGCATAGTCATTTGACTTGTAAGTCCATGGTTGTGAGTGCTCACATCGACTCTTTCTTTGACGATGACGATGGCGATTTTGCCGAGATTGATCACGTACTTCAAAATCCACATGCTATTTTTGATTCTCCTAAGAAGAAACATGTGAAGTACGATGATTATGAGTTTGATCCCGAGATTGAGGAAATTATTGAACGAGAGCTAGCTCTTATGCCTTCACTTCCACCTACGAGTGAGGTCGATCTTTCCAAAATCGAGGATGAACTTAATGAGTTGGAACGTCTTATTTTCGATGACAAACCAACTCATGTGACCACCAAAAATCCCATTCTCGAGGAGTTACCTAATCAACACTCATCATTTGAGAATGACGTTTACCACATTCGTGAGGATCTAACTTATCAACGATCCCCACAAAAGAATGATGGTTTCGTGCTTGATCGTGATCTTTTCGAGAGAGTTTCTAAGATACTCAAGGAGGGGAATGACAAACCTTGGTTTGACAAGCCTATCTTTGATGAAGAAATCGATGAGATCGACGTTCATGAGGATGACGAGTATATTGACCCCGAGGGGGCGGTGTTCTTTATTGATAAACGTTTTGAGAACTTATACAATCCGCCACCCCCTCCCGCCAAAGACTTAAATGTGAGAATTTTTAGCGCGACTAATTTTGAATTTTACACGCCAAATATTTTCGACATCATTAAATCGGGTTTTCATAAAGAGTTTAAAAATGATGAAAAAGGAAAGGATTTTAAAAATGTTTTAAATGATTTTTCTACATGTTTAACTCCGTCATCACATCGTTTTATGAGTGCTACCACCTCGTCTACTCCTTTTGACGATGGTGTGTGTGGTTTTTGTGTGGGGGAAGCCCCAAATGTTCCCTCCCATTTCTCCACCGAGGACGAGATTTACGATCCCGGAATTGCTTGTAAAGGGAAATCTCGGTCTTCCACCGATGCAATAAATGGAAAATCTTTTCGTTTGCTTGGTGTGAGTCTACCTCGAGTAGCTCATGATTTTGACTTACCCATTGCCCCACCTTTCTACTTCTTATCTATTTTCTTCTACCCCATTAAGGTTTGTGTTGAAGTAGCGTTGTTTCGTCTTTCATCCAAAAACGAAGACGCTATCTTTGACCCCGGTATACGTTTATCGGGTTTTTAAAGTACTCCATGTACTTTTGGGCCTTGTTTATCATGTAAGCCCCACCAAAAATGACCAAACCAAGATTATCCCTAAATGATCACATTTATGGGGATTCGAGTCGAGCTTTTGACTCGGTTATCAAAAACAAGGTGCCTCGTGGGGGATTCTCATGCTTATCCTTGTAAATATTATCGCTTTCTTAGTTTAATGTAACGAGGGGACTTGTGCTCTTCCAACCTTTGTTCCGTGGTTGTTTGTGATTGTGATTCTTTAGGTTCATCGTCATCATTGAAGCCTCTCGTGTTCGTTTTACGTAGCACTCGAGCTTCGATCGTTGCCTTTGGAGATTCAGATATCCGATGATATCCTTTTATGTTCTAACGTTTATCTTATTAGCATAATTCATAAACGGCTTTTAGGTTATTCGTTTTACCCTTTCCATGCTCGAGATTAAGCATTCGACTTCGTCTCTAGTATGGGGGTGTTTACACCCCTAGACTCGAAACATTGAGGACAATGTTTAGTTTTAGTATGGGGGGGTGAGTAGATACTTCACCTTGCTTACGTCAACACGCAATCCAATATTCATCTTTTTGTTATCGTTTTGTTGCAAATAAGGCTAAAAATGGCCAAATTTTAAATTTTTTCTTGTTTTTCATAAGTGTTTAAGACACGAATGTAGGTTTTCCGATGGTGAGAACGAGAGTAATTTTTTACTCGACCGTGCGTGTTGAGCACTTAGCTTCGATTCCTTAACTTTTTAGGCTAAGTCTCTTAAACGAGGACGAGAAATGATAGAGTTATTTATAAGTCTCGTAATCGTCACAATCTCATGTGTAGTAATTATTAGCTTATTCTCCCAACGCTTTTGCATAATAAATTGTTAATAAATATTGATTTGGCGGTTTAGTCACTATTGTTGGGTTTCTAATTTGTTTTGGTAGCTTCCATGTAATTAAATTGGGAAAACATTAAGGTATCGCCAGCGTCACGGTTTTGAAGTATTGGCACCCGAATAATCGAAAGCTTCACCTAATAATAAGATTTCAAGTGCTCACCTAAATTAAGCAAAAATTTGAAGCTCACAAGGCCGAAAAATCTATGCCCAAATTGAAAGTGAATCAAGCCTTAATCTTCGAAGCTTTAAAGATCCAAAATTCGCTTTAGCGTGAGGATATACGTCTTTGGCTAATAAAACCACCGATGAGGCGGATAATAAAAGGCAAGGCAAGACCAAAGTCATAATAAAAGCTTCATGGCGAAGTTGAATAAAAGATGGAGGTAAACCAAAGATAATAAGGCCCTTCCGTTAGGGGGCGTATAAAAGTCTTGGTAATAAGTCTCATGTTCAAAACCGTTATAAAACCGTGTTTATCGATCCTTCTTGTTGACTTAATTTTTTGACATCGTTGTCTATTAGGATGAATTATTGATTTAATGATTTTGGTTACACCGTTAAGTTTCTATTTTTAGACTTAATCTCTATTCACGCATAAGTCAATGATGTATCCTCGTGATCATTAAGACAAAAATAAAATATAAGAGATACCAAGTAGGAATAAGGGAGTTTAGGTTCGTAATTAACACTCATGAGATGTGTTCGTGTTGCTAACTTATATAACAATGATCTCATTACACGCTTAGCATGGAATTGGGTGAAAATCGAGGACGACGAAATTATTTCTAACGAAGCATTCATGTGTTCTTGTTCTATGATCCTAAAAGTCACTTTATCGTGAAGAAAACCATACATTATGTCTAAAACGCATGTAGTAGTTTATTTAAATTTATGTCTTGAAATAAAAGTCATCATAAAATAAATTTTGGAAGTGCTAAGATACTTAATTCTAGCATTGCGTGGGGACACGACAATGGTTTAGTATGGGGGAGTGATGAGACTGTATTTATACATAGTCTCATCGTCCAAATCGGGCTTAAAACGCTTAAAATATCGTCAAAATACCCAAAAATATGCCTGTGTTTGTTCATTGTGTATTTCAGGTACGGATATCGTGAATTCACCAAAAGATCAAAGGAATCAAGCAAAAACGAACACGGGAAACGAAGCCGCACAAAGAACCGGACCCGAATCATGATTTTCCTATCAAGTCCTTGAAGTTTGAAGATTTGACAACTTTGGTCCCTCATTTTTGAAGATTTGGCAAGAAAAGACCTTGGATAAATCATTATTGGCAAGAAATATCCTCCATGTTTGAAGATTATACATAAATTGCCCTTGAAGATATCCAAATGTGCAAAGTTAGTCCTTGATAAAAGTTTTGTTATGCCTTGGGTCAAAAATGGCAAGTTTACTAAACTTGTTATTAGGAAGAAAAAAGAAGTTGAAGCTGTTAAATTTGAAGTGCAAAAATGAAAGGAATGCAGGGACTGTTTTTGCCACAAACAAAACCCATATCCACCATAAACCCAACCATACCCATTTTTACCCACCCATTTTACCCGACCAAGCCCAATACCGATCACCCCACCAGCCCAAGTCAACCTTCCCAGTCAAACCTTACTTAACATGTTTAAACTCGTTTTAATATTATATAAAACGGGGGGAAACATGTACTGTTTATCACCTCTACCCCTAATCACCCTAATCCCAGCCATAAACCCTAATTGGGTTCCTCACCAAAACAAGGGGGTTTGACCCAATTGACTCCAGAATGAAGATTGACCACATCCTAACTTGAACCCACCTCACAAAAATATTCCCCACTCACTCCTTGGACCCCACCGTCCTTCCCCTGCTTCACTCTTTTTAGCAAATTGGGAATCAAACAGCTATCCAAGGGACACAAACGATTTCTTTCTTCCAAAGATAACAAGGAACGGCCAAGATGCATTCAATACAACTCAGCAACAGCAGAAGATCACGTGGCTCTTCCTTGACCAACTTTTCAAACTCCTTCAGGGGCATATCCGGAATTCTGATAGCTAGGGTTTGAGATATTGCATTTTTTATTATTTATCTAGAATAGTCCATAGAGTACTATATATATGGGTGGTTTGTACCCATATAAGCTTTGTTCCAGTTTTTGTATGTTTTTTAAAAAGTAATGATAATGAAATTTTTCTTACATACCTAACTGTGTTCCCAGTTATTTGTGCTTTCTAGTTTAAGTTTATGTTCAAAGCAAGTTAGTTTAAAAAGGTCTCAAAGTTTTTAGTTTATAAAAACGTTTTCAGAAATTCAGTTTTCAAGTTTTTTAAGAAGTTGTTTTATAATCTGGATAAACCTTTGTGAGGAAGTGAAAGTGGAATCACAAAGGAAAATCCAAGGATTTGTTCAAGTTTTTATCTAAGGTTTAAATATTTGGTGTTCCAAAAATTTCAAAAGAAAATCAGTTTTATCATTTTTTTTTATTTTTCATCACTTACTGTTTAAAAAGCCATAAGCTTCTAGCTTATAGTCTTTTTGAAACAAGAATTTGTTCCTTGTTGGTTTTGTTTGTGTAGGAAGAAGCAAGAAGATCCCATTCCATTTATTTTCATTTCTTTTAGAAGATATTGTCACCCCGGTTCAGTTGTTGAACCACAACGGGGTTCTCTACTGTTCTACAAGCTCATACAAGCTCTCCCACAAATCACTTGGAAGGCAATCAGCCATTGTAAGGCTTTGAACCCCATTTGGCTATGTGTTTGTTGCTTTATATGAATTTGTGTGAATTGGTGTGATATTACTTGGATGTTGGTATTTTCTGTTTATTTATGCTACTTTAGACTTAATATGCATGTTTAGATAGAATTTAGATAGTTTAGCTAAGATTTGAAAACAACTTAAACACACTCCTTAGGTTGTTTTTAGTAGTGTTTGATATTTGGTTTGCACTCTGGTTAGGATTTGTCAAGATTGTATGTTCATGTTTGGGCAATACCTGCTAGAGAACAATAAGCTCTATTTTTGCTTCTTTTAGTATAAATTTTGCCATAAAATCTCATTACCTGTTAGAAATTAGGATAACTTAGGATTTTGAATAGGTTTTATGTGATTGAGTTTGCTTGTGTGCATGAGTTAAGCTGTTGAAACTCACCATTTGGCCATTTGCACCAGCAGACTGTTCATCAGTCTTTAGACCGTTTACAGTCACCTGAATTGCCCCATTTGTGTGTGATATTTGTGAATAACTTGCCTGTTTTTATTGTTTATCTGACTCCCCACAACCCAACTGGTTGTGGGGGTGCCCTTGGATCTGATTAAAACCAAGAATTGAGCAAGTTATAAATCAAAAACCCACCAGACCTGTTTTTTATGCTACCAGTGGGAACAAGGTTCCCACTGCTAGTGTAATAGTTTCCCCTGCTTGGCTATAAGACAAAAACAGTCAAGGGGTCACTATCAGTTTTCTCTTTTTTTGTCCTTAGTGAAGTAATTTAAAAATTAGGACCTGAAACGTTTTGCATTATTTTTCTTTTTTAATTTCTGATTTTTCAGTTTATTTAATTTTTAAGTTACCGTTCATTTTATAATTTTTAGATTAAATTGCTATTTTTATTTACTTTTAATTATACTGTTTTTGTCTTTTAGTGCTAAAAATACATATTTTTTTGTTTTAAAATTTTTCTTAGATTTAGAAAACTAGTTTAAGATTTTTAGTTAAGAAATATTTACTGTTCACTTTTTTAATCATTTTTTATAATTAATTTAGTATAATTAGGGTTTAATTACTAATCAGTTTTGTCTTTTAGTGCAAATTTTTACATTTTTCAAACTTTGTCATTTTTCTACTGTTCATTAGTGTAATTTAGGATTTATAAAATTGTTAAATTAATTTTGGCATTATTTTATTATTTTTTAGGATTATTTTAATTTAAAAATAGTTTTTAGTGATTAAAAAATAGAAAAATAGTTTTGAAAATTCAGGAAAAATACTTTTTAGTCATTAAATAATATAAGTTAGTTATTAGTTCAATAAATTAATATTTTGGACATTTTGTTAATTATATTTAACTTTAGGGCTTTAATTAGCATTAAAATTGAATATTTAATTAATAAAAGGTTTTAAAATATATTTTTTGGATTTTTATTCTTATTTATATTATTTAAGACTTAGTTTTAACTTTTAATTAATTTTTTAGGTTTTATTTTTAATTTTGTCGCGTTTTACGTAATTACGTCATCGTTTTACGTTAATTCGTCGTAGTTTAATCGTAGCGTAACTCGTCTTTTACTTTTTCTTCTAAAAACCAAAAACGTCACTAATCCAAACATTGTTATTTTATATATTGGCACATTAATACACACACCTCCTTCGAGAACGAACTTGGAATTTATTCGTCTTCACGGTTTTCCTAAATCGTGTCGATTAATACTTACCGCATTTATACTCGTCTTTCCTAAGACTTGTATATCTATAAAAACCACTACATCACATTGTATCGTGGGGTCGCCGAAAAAAAAAGACGCAACTAACCGATCATGAGCACCTATTCGTTCTCGAGTTATGACGTTTCTTTGTAATCGATTAGCAGTGCGTTTTCTCTTAATAAACTCAAACGCTTTTTTAATAATAATCCACTTGCGTTTCGAAGCGACTTCTGGTTTTTCAGTAGGAAAAAAACTCGTATTCGTCGATATTTTCCATTTTTTTAGTGATTTAGGGAGAATGTGTATGAATTGTGATTGTGTGTTTGAAAAATGTGAGTTTTGGTAGGTATTTATAAGTAAAAAGGGTATTGGAAAAGTTTATTTTTAATAATATAAAATGGTAATAAACATGTGGGCCCTACAAGTATGTAACTCACACTGAATGATTGTGGTATACTTTTTTCAAGTTGGTGAGTCACTCGCGCGCGAGTTTTGGGCAAGGGTAATGGTGACTCGCGCGCGAGTCTGGCAACCCACGGGTGGATTTACTTCCACTCCCTTCAGCCTAATAGCGATAACCATTATGATCATCAACTCAATATTTTTTTTCATAATATTTTGTGATAAGCATCACCAACAACATAATGTAATAAGAGCTCTAGGTTCATTCTGTAACATCCAAAATCAGGTTTTAGATATTTTATTACAAAAATACTATAACGTAAGTTTGACTACGATTTTAAAAGTTTGAATGTTTTCCTTGATTGGTTAATTAACTCGGTAGTTAAACTATAAGTGTAAATATCATATACTAATATTTTAAAAAGTATTAGGTGTCCCAAGTACTAGATGAAATAAATTAAAGACGTAAGTTGACACAATTGCAAAGTTTTCTTTGAGGGACTCAAATTAGTAGATTACACTCATGTCTTATTAACTCATAAGCCCATAATTGTCCTCATAACACACGTGTTTTCTATGTGTGTTCTTAGAGGGGGAAAATAGGAGAAAATTTCATAATGAATAAATCATCATAGAGATGATTTAAGATGAATTCAGATGTGGTCTTGCAATTCTAATGGTGTTAGAAACAATTCCCATCAAGGTTAGTAACAAATCTTGCTCTAATTCATGTTAATAGTTGATTTAAAGATTTATGCTAACTGGAGGTTTATACTAATTTGAGGTTGTATGTAATCTTAGTCTTGAATTATGATAAAATCATGGCTTAAATGACCATGTAATATTATAATTATTTAGAATCAAGTTGTTGATCAAGATTAAAAGGTTACAAGAATTTACGTTTTGATTATAAGTTATGAATGCTTATGTTAAATTAAGGGGTGTTTGACTCGAGCTTAATATGGAGCCTAAACATGTAAATTTGGCTTAAAACCTGAATAAAAATGACCCAAACATGTTTAATAAGCTGTGATATAAGTTTGGTCAAAGTTAGAATAACTTAACATTGGTTTTGGGTCGTTTTAGTGATATTCAGAAATGGGTCAATAAAGTTTGCAAAAATTTGCGTAAACTTTGGAAAATCATGACTAGAACCGGAATATCATAAATATAATATCATGTTAAGTAATGATGAACGTCAGAATCCGACTTAGCAAACATAGTTTTCTATGATTAGCAGACATGGTATCGTACTAGTATGTGATTAGTAGAATAATGCATGAACAAAAACGCTTGAATAGAAACAGATTAACATGATAACATAACATGATTCTACGTTGATGGATTTATTAGTGAGTCGAGATAGAATATGATGGCAATAAAGGCATGTTTAAGTGATACGACTGTTATGACGTTTGGCCAACTTAATAATAGTTACATCATGTAACATGGATTTATTGGGATCATAGGAAGCCTCGAGGAGTTTTCAATAAGATGAGGGTCGGTGAGACTCATTATAAATTCAGAAAGATATAACGAAGATTTAGCCAATAATAGAGTAAAATAATTATACATGAGTAGGATAATCATAAGTTCTACTAATCTCAGTATCTAGTTTATAACCAGAAATTTGTATCCAGAAATTCAGTATAAAATTATAATCAGAACCTACAGAATTAGAAATAGTCTAGAAATGCACTACGTTGAGATAGGGATTCAACATGTAGTAAATTTCAAAAGTATTAGATTCAGACTCATAATAAGTAATAATAAGTAAGTATAGTAGATGTTATGACAAGACCTATGGTCATATAAAATAGTGAGAGTATCAGAAATGAAATTAATAAGTGCAGTCTAAGTGGGAGAGAATTAGCCCCTAGACTTAATACATGTCCAAATAGTCACCTCGAGGTAGTTCATGGGGACCGAACTAAATAAGCGGGGAAGAGTTGTAACACCTCAAAAATCGAGTTTTAGGTATTTTATTACCAAAATAGCATGACGTAAGTTTGACTACGACTTTAGAAGTTTGAATATTTTACGTGATTGGTTAGTCAACCCGATAGTCAAACTATAAGTGTAAATATCATATACTAATGTTTTAGAAAGTATTATGTGCCCCAAGTACTAGATGAAAGAGATTGAGGACCTAAGTTGCCACAATTGTAAAGTTTACTAATAGTGACTGAAATTACGGGATTACCCTCACGTCTTATTATCTCATAAGCCCCGAATTGTCCTCATAACACACGTGTATTCTATGTGTGTTCTTAGAAGGGGAAAATAGGAGAAAACTTCATAATGAAGAAATCATCATAGAGATGATTAAAAATGAATTTTGATATGGTCTTGCAAGTCTTATGGTGTAGAAACAATCCCCATCAAGGTTAGTAACAAATCTTGCTCTAATCCATATTACTTGTTGATTTAAAGGTTTATGCTAATTGGGGGTTCGTACTAATTTGAGGTTGTATGTAATCTTAGTCTTGAATTATGATAAAACCATGGTTTAAATGACCATGTAATATTGTAATTATTTCAAGAATCAACTTGTTGAATCATGGTTAAAAGGTTACAAGAATTTTTATGTTTTTATTAGAAGTTATAAATACTTATGTTAAATTAAGGTGTGTTTGGCTAGCGCTTAATATGGATCCCTAACATGTAAATTTGGCTTAAGACCTGAACAAAAAATGACCAAAACATGTTTAATAAGATGTGATATAAGTTTGGTCAAAGTTAGAATAACTTGAAATGGGTTTTGGGTCATTTTAATGATATTTAGAAACGAGACAACAAGGTTTGCAAAAATTTGCGCAAAGTTTGGAAAATCATAGAAAAATAACCATAGCTTCGTTGGGGGCGTGTCTTACTTTTTCAGAATGGCAAAATATCTACTTTCAAACCAAAATAGTTCCAGGTCCTGATTCCTGGTCTAAGTGTCTCAAAAACAGAAAAGTGGAGCAGACTGCATAAATTTCGCATAAAAAGAACTTCTAGTAAAAATTGTTGATCGATGAAATATCACCTAATGTGATTATATTTGAGTGGTTTAGACACAATACATGTTAGATATGTGAGTTATGAAGTTCTAAATGTCGTAGTATGGTTATAGATTAGGTGATATTGGAAGGCTTATGGATGCATAATCAAGATTAAAGGTGAGCAAGGGTTTTAGATTTATGTTATTAGATTACACATGACGTAAGAATGTTTGTTTACCTTCGGAATGTAGCTGAAGGTTGCGATGTTTAGAGATTCGGAAATAGCCGAGGATAATTTATCATGTCATGATTCGGGTTTTAGCCGAAAGCAAGCCAAGTATAGGATACTCATAATGGGCATTGTTAGCCTCAAAATATTGAGTCAAACAAGAATGTTCGATCATAGGTTTATATTGTAACATTTAGTAGAATGTTGTAATAGCTACTTAAAATAGTCGTGACATTAAGGGCTTGATGGCTAGCTTAAAAGGCCTCTTTCAAGGTACTAAGCATTTATTCAAGCCCGACCCAAACAATATAGTTCATACAAAGCCCACATGTAGGCGGACTATATAAAGCCCTTCCTAGCATGTTAGTAAGGGTAAGGCTTTCCATTTTTCTCAATCTAACCTTCCCATTGTTTCACACACTTCTCTCTACTTTCTCTCACTACTTTCTCTCTCTAGAAATCTTCCATCTTTTATCTACCTTTCTTTCTTCTCTATTCGTATAGAATCATCACAAATAAATGGGACAACAATTGGTATCAAGAGCCATGGGATGAAATAAATATTGGTTTTGTGTTGTTCATGCTTTTCTAAGTGTGTTCATGTGTTTTTGATTGCTTTTACCAAAGTTTCAAAAAAAATTCGTGTTTTTGTGATTCCAAGTGATCTATACTTCTTCTAAATAGTTGTAGTAACGATTTGGAGATTTTGGTTTGGCTAGAAACACGAATTCCCAGGTAAAGTTCTCATATTTCTTGTTGGCTAAAAGTCTCGAACTTTTTATTGGTTACGATCCAGATATTACGATCGCATAAACCTGGGGTTTCTACTTGCGATCTAATAGTCCGATCACATATTACGATCCACGTTGCGATATGACACTGTGATCGGTGTTACGATTACAACTTGCGATCACGACTTGCGATCAAGGTTGCGATCAAGGTGTTGCGATCAAGGCTGCGATCCAGGAGTTGCGATCAGGGTTGCGATCAAGGTTGCTATCAACGATGTTAGTGCAAACATTACGATGTTTAGCCGATATAATATCTTCGTGTTTTGTTGATGACAAACGTATAATTCACAATACATTATATAAAGTGGTAAGGTACTCGTAATCACTCAAGAATACATTTGTATACTTCTCTCGACACCTCCAAGATCGCATTTGGCATGAATCACTCAAGGTATGAATAAACTTGTCATTAACCTAACTAAGTGATCAAGGATTAATATTTTCTTAAAACTCACTTTTATACAAAGTGACAAAGTAATTTTTAATTAACTTTATTTTTAAGAAAATGTTTTATTAAAAAAAATGGAAATTTGAATTTGGAATATTCCAAAGAATATTCCCTAAGGTATATTCTAAAGAATATTCTTTAATTTGAATTTGACATATTCCGTATTCCAAAGGAATATCCTTTGAGGGTATAAACTACCCCAGATGGCATATCCCCACTAAAGGACAAATTTGCACGGACTCCAACGCGGAGGTTCCTTAAAGGAACCCGCGGTTCCTTATTGATAAGGAACCGCGGGTGTTTTCTACTGTTGTAATGTTACCCTATAAATAGTGGATCATTTCCAGATTTTCTTTCAACCCTTTTTGCATAGTTTCTTCAAAAACATCTTTAAACCCTTGATTAGTTAGTTTAGATTAATCTTTTTTAAGATGTGATTCTCTCCTTCAATCTCCTCATCCTCTTAAGTGCAAAGAGAAGACCACTCACACATTTGTGATGTGATTAAAGATGAAGTCTTGATGAAGATCATCATGTTCATCATTTTTATTTGTGCCTTGTGTAGATCCAATGTATATGTGTATACTTGGATCAATCTTGTGTAGATCCAATGTATATGGGTATACTTGGATCAATATTGTGTAGATCCAATGTATTTGTGAATACTTGGATTAGTTGTGTTAATCCATTGTATTTGTGAATACTTGGATTAAGTCTTGTGTAAATCCATTGTATATGTGTATACTTGGATTTATGTTGTGTAGATCCAAGTTACATGTGTATACTTGGATATGTGTTTATTTGAGTTGTAATAGGTAAGAGTTGTGAGTTCTCACTAAACTATAAAGTGACGTGGTTGTGTCTTGTGAGTTCTCACTAAACTATAAAGTGATGTAGTTGTGTCTAGTGAAGTTCTCACTTAGCTTCAAAGTGAAGAGTCGTGAAGATTGGTTCTACCTTTCGATTAGAACTCGACATCTATCCTTGTGTCGTAAAATGGTGAAGTAGGCAACGTTGTGAAGATTGGTTCTACCTTTCGATTAGAACTCGACATCTAGCCTTGTGTCGTTAAATGGTGAAGTGCGCAACGTTGTGTAGATTGGTCCTACCTTAGATTAGGACTCGACATCTAGCTTAGTGTCGGAAATGTGTAAGCGACGTGTATGGTTTTCTCCGCCTTGAAAGGAGTTTTGTTTACTAGTGAAGTAACTCTCGAGTAAGGTGTACTCGAGGAGTGGAGTAGGGCGAAGAGGAGCTTCGTGACCGAACCACTATAAATCATCGTGTCGGTACTTTCCTTTACATTTATGTCTTTACTATTATAGATGTATTCATATGTTGTGTGTTGTGTGCATCTCATAATCTAAACATCTAGGTTGCGGAAAAGCTAAGGCTTAGTACGTGTGTGCTTTGTGTTTAGATTATGGTTAAGTGTGCATCCTTTAGTCTAAACATCTTAGTTGCGGAAAAGCTAAGGATTAGTACGTGTGCGCTTAGTGTTTAGACTATTGCTTGATGTACACTTGATTTGATGTGTTTGTATGTTTCCTTACTTATAGTTATTATCTATTACAAACACATCTCATATCTAGTCAAGCTTAATCGAGAATTTGATACAAACGATAGTCAAGGTTTGCAACGTATCAATATTTGGCATCCACTGTAGGCGGTTCTTTATTGAGCCCGCGGTTCTTTATTAATAAGGAACCGCGGTGACATTTAAGTAACCGCGGACAGTGGAATAAACGAAATGTTTTGAAAATGAACTAGAAACTATTCAACCCCCCCCCCCCCTTCTAGTTTCTACAATTGGTATCAGAGCGAGGTTACTCAAGATCTTTGAAGTATATTGTACTTTAAAGCTTGGATCAATCTTTGCTCTCTTTTTCAAAACAAATGGTTTTTAAAAATGAAAACGGTTTTTAAAAATAGAGACGATCTTTGTATCAAATTGTTCATGAAGAGTGATTACTTATGAAATGTGTTTTGTTGTTTCATTCGTACAAGTTTTGGTGTTAAATAAACTTTGTATAATAGCTTGAATTAAATTTTTTCATGTTTGGAAGTATAAAAATCTTTTGTGTCATAATTAACTCTAAAATACGAGTTCTATGTGTCTAAAATGTTTATTTAGAGTCCTAAGTCCTTCCAAAAAGTTACCAAATGATTTTGGCCAAAAACCCCATTTTTGTCCTCTGGGCGCTGTTCTTTATCTATTCCCCACGGTTCCTTATCAATAAGGAACCGCGGTCAGTCCGACACAAATTTTAGAAAACTTTGAAAAATCATATAAAATCAACCATAAGTCCGTAGAAGTCGTGCCACCCGTCATTTTGAACGTAATTGAATTTTCTTTCAATTAAAAATGCTTCCAAAACTTTATTCAAACTTTAAAATTTGGATGGTTTCTAAGTTCCATACTTTGTCCAAAGTATTGATCGTCGGTTTGTCGTAAAACTTGTGTTTTACTCTTTTCTATTAAGTTGGATATCTCTTGGTGATATATCTTTGAAAATTGATATATTTACAAAGTGTTAAACTTAATTAAATTTTAAATGGGTCAAAGACTATTTTCAAATAAAATCAAGCTATGAATACTTTGTTGTATCCAACACTCAAAACATGGACGAATGCTTTTATGTGTTAAGCTAATTGTTTGTGTGTGTTTCCTTGTGTGTTATTATTATATGTAGACATTATTAAGTGTTCCTTGATATTTTTAGTAGTATTGCTTATATGTCTAGTCTCTTGTGCCTTGCTTGGTATTTGTTAGTATCTAGTTTTTCCTAATTAGGATGTATACTAGATTTCTTGCATTTTAGTTGCAACATTATGTGTGCATTGCATATAGGATTAACATATCTTGGAAGAGGTACACAATGATGAATATAATGTGTTTGCCAATGATAATATGCATGAGCATTGTGATCAAAATCAAACCCTTATTGACACATGTATGACGGAAAAGGTTGATAGCAATACCACACCTGAACCCTCAGACACATGCAATAATGAGTCTGACAATGATCAACATACAAATGAGTATGATGATGAGGAGCGTATTACACTTGCTAATTTAATTGCCACTTTACAAAAAGATGTCAAAGAAACAAAAAAGAGTCAAAAGCAATTAAGGAAGACAAACGCTACGCTCACTCAAAATTTTGAAAAATGCAAAGCTGCTCTAATTAAATCTAGTGAGACCATTGATAGCTATAGAGCTCAGCTTCTTCAAAAAAACAATGAGATTGAGGGTTATAAAGGGTGTTTAATTAACGTCAAAAAGGACGATTATCAATAGAAGTATAACGAAACTCTTAAGCTTCTAGAATAGGAGAAACGTAATCATAACACCTCTTTGAGTACTAAACGTCACAAAACGTATCTTGCTACCACGAAAGTCAATGAGCTAACTCAAGTAAATGGTTTTCTTCAAGAGGATAAAACTAAAATTGTTAATGAAAAGAAAGCAGTGGTTGAAAAGTTGGAAAAGGATTTCAAAACTAGACAAGCGAAAGATATCGACAAAATGGTGGAACTTGAAACTCAAATTGATTTTTACAAGAAAATTGTTTACAAAACTAATCAATCAATTCAAACCATGAGAATGTTGGCACCTCGTTCGTTTTTCAAGGATAGACCTAGTTTTGCAAATCCTAAGTACCTTGAGCAAGCTCAATCTGAGAATCAACATCTATATCTTGATGAGTCCCAATGGAACGATCTTGATTGCCTTGTTGTTAGGCCTGAAAGTGAAGAGACAACCGATTTGGAAGAAGAGAGAAGACCAAAAGTTAATAAAGAGTTTGTTAAACCATATAATTATGCTTATGAAAACAGTCTTTATTGTCTTTTCAAACCGCAAACACAGAAGTCTCGTGAGCAATTTTTTTTCGAATGTGAACAAATAAGAATTAAATGGAGACAAGTTTTTGCCACTAAGAAAACTAATGTTTCAAAATATATTGGGTACTTGCTGCATCAAGCTTCTATAAGCAAGAGTAAGCAAGCACTTAGTATTCTTAAGAGTAACATTGAAAATTTCAAAAAGGTTGTTGACGATGCCTAGAAAAAACGTGAACTTTTGAAAGGTGATAAAGAAATTCCTCACGATATAACTGTTCTTGTGAAAACTATTTTGATTCCTCTTGAGGAAAGAACAAAGAAATATGCTTTGAAATTTGAAAAGTTAATAGAGCAAGAAATGTTTGACGATTTGAAGTATGTGGAATCTCTTCAACAAGAAGTGCACGACCATCAACCTGAAAGAGACGAATTTTCTACAACATATGATCTACTCTTATACGAATGTCTCTCCAAAGATATTTTGTGTGCTGCTCTTACATCTTTTGCAGATATAGATGAATATTCTGACGTGGCATGTAAATATCTTGATCAAGTCAAAGAGTGTGAACGTCTTGAAACGGAGCTTTCGAAACACACAGATAATGTTGATCAAAAGGCTTTTGCGTTGATTCAACACCGATGTGAATTCCTTCAAAAACACTGTCATACTCTTGAACTTGCTATGCCAGACAAAGTCGGAAAAGGTCCAAATGATAATCACTTGCAAGTAAAACTTTCCGCCTTGTGTCGAGAAATGAACGAAAAGAGTATGGAAATTACATACTTGAAAGCTCAGTTGCAAGAAAAGGACATAGCGATAGAGGAGTTGAAAAAACTCGTTGCCAAAATGGGTGGGAAAACTATGGAACCTAAAGTTATGAAACCTGTTGTTCGACAACCCAATGCTTACAAGGATCCAAAGCCATCTATCTTAGGAAAACTGACTCCTTTCTCCAATTCTTCTCATGTGAAATCTAAGTTACCTCCTCAGACTTATGTGCAACCAAGGGTTCCAAAACCATCCATTTCACCCTATGTTCCTCCATTTAGAAAGCACACTGTTGCTAAACCCAACCATGTGAATGCACCTAGCACTTCTAGGACTCCTCTAAAACGTGTGACATTCGCGTCCACAAAGGAATCTATAGGTTTAAATGACCTACTTCATACCCACAACCTAGAGGATGCTAAGCAAAAAGGGAAGATTTAGAAAGACAAACTCGTGTATTCCAAACCTAGTTCACCAAATCCCGCTAGAGTTCCACACACTCCTAATGGTAGTCAACCAAAACCTAGGATCCCTCACCAGCAATCTAGGAATTGGAAACCATCCATGAATAGTCGTGTTTCGAACACTACGCCTGAACGATTTGGAAAACCAAGGAATACAAGTACTTCCGTGAATCCCAAATTCCCTGTATGTCCCATTTGCAAAAACGGAATTCACAATGGAAATCATGACCATTACATTTTTCAATACCTCTATGAGGTCAAATCTCGTTCCTTTGAACAGAGATCGAATACTGAATCCCATAAGACAACAGGGAGATACAAACCCGTCACAAAGAAAAGCAATAACAACAAATCTGAAACGTGAATTAAAAAAGGACATAGTTTCTCTCCAAAGAAGTCTTCCGCTGTGCAAGAGAAAACTACTCCTAAATATAGCCTTCAGTGGAAACCAACAGGTAGGATCTTCAAGGAAGTTGGTCTTAGGTGGATTCCCATAGAGAAGAGTGTTGAAACCTGCTCCAGCACTAATGCGGGTGTTCTAAATATAGACAATGAATTTGTTACTCCTAACACTAGTATTTCTGCAAACTCTTCTTCTGTCATTGCAGGTACAACAACGGATTCTGAACCCACTTCTCCCTCTTCAAAGGGTTCCAATTCTGTACATTCGATATCACCTTCTTCTGTTGTACAAAAGTCTATTTTGGATTATTTTTGAAAAACTTGAGAAAAATACAAAAATAAAATAAAACGTAAATATCCATAGAAAAACCAAATAAAAAAAGGAAAAACTTTCAAAATACCAAAAATATTCTTCTCGACATGTCTTTCAGTATCGATAATATAGACGTACCTCGAAATGTCGCTCAATAACGACACAAGTGTGTACATAAAGCTCGAATGAAACTTGTAAATATTTTTCAAAACATGTCATTTCTATTTTTTAAAGGAAAATGTCTCTTTTGGAAAATTTTTCCAACAACGGGTAGAGCAATCTATCTTGGGTTGAGCTTGTCACAAAACATTCAACGTTTTGAGCTCAACACAATGGCTTGTAATCACTTTCAGATTGCAACCCGGTTCTATATTCACGGGGGAGTGTACGCTTTAGTGCCCTTACCCTCAGCAAAAGAAGATAAATCTTCTTACACTTGAGTGGATTTGTCAAGACATTCAAAGTATATGAACTCAAGTTTTTGCTTTAGAAAAACCTTTTCGCCAAAAAGAATTGATTTTTCAAAAAGCGTTGAACACAATTTTTTCAAGAATTTTTCAATGATATTCAAAATCTTTCAAAAATTGTTTGTTCAACAACTCCTATCCTCAAAAGTTAAATGTGGATCATATCCTCGTAATGACAATTCTATTGGATCAATTTTTGAGGGGGAGCGTTCCAAATTCATGCTAAATTTGACACATTTTTCTCCCGAAAAATGTGAAAAAATGTGATCTAAAGACTCAAGCACTCATGGTTACGATCAAATACCCACAACATCTTTAATTCATGACGTTATTGGTGTCAAAAGGGTGGTTAGGTTTAAGTCCTATGATCCAACCAGAACCGGAGGGATCTTCCCAGGGATAATCTAATAGATTATTAGAAGTCCTTAGGAAAGATGGAGTAGAACGTGAACGAAGTTGAATGCCTACTAAGTACTGACGCTAGCACTGGAACAATCACAACAAGGTTTTAGTAATGATGTCTTGGTAAGCATTGAAGGGGTTGAAGAATGAAAAAGAAATGTAAGGATAAAGGGTTTCAACAAAGAATGCCTCCATACAACTTAGGCAGAAACCGGGTCAACACATCATGAAGACAACACATCATGGACCCATTGATGTAATGCACAACCCCTCCCCAGCTGACTCAGGCTTCTCTCAAAAGAAGTTTGTTTTATTGTCACGGAGATCAACACGACTTCTATTGACTTTCTCACTCCGAGTTAGTTGATATTGAATATGTGGCATCTGCTCCAGCCTCTGACCACTAAAAGTGAACAAATCGAGTCTAGAGCCAAGAGATCAATCAAATCTCGTTAGGACACACAGATGATGATCAAGAGAGTCCTACGCTATATCCTTGCGATATTGCTAGAACACTCAGAGTGATACTACTTAGTATTCACAATGATGAGTGGAAATCCTTCCAGTGTTAACATCAAACAGCACTGTGGTAGGTCATGTGTAAGATTCTTTATGAATTGAACATATGTAAATCTGAAAAGAAACAGTGGTTTGTTTCTTTATCGATTCAAACTCGTTTCAGGTTTCTACGCAATATCTTTATGGTCTTGCCAGAACATTCAGAGTGATATTTATTAATATTCACAGTGACGAATGGAAATCCTTATAGCGTCAACATTAAACAGCGCTACGGTAGGTAACTTGCGAGATTCTTATGAATCAAGCTTGTGTTAATTGGAAAGCAACAATGGTAAGATTCTTAATGAATCAAACTTGTTCCAGGAATTTGAATTGACGACATTAATCAAGCGGATATTTATCCAATTGATTCACTCTTTATGTTCGCAGTCTTGCTTTGAGACGGTCGAGTAAAGAGAACGGCTAGTACTGCCGTGAAACACTGTCAAGGAGATTCTTAATTGAATCTACCTAATCACAGGTACGATATTTAATATCGTGTAACGGTCTTCACCGACCGGAGGTAAAACGCTACCGATTTAGGACGAATGTAAAAGCCATTCAGTCCGTGTCTAAGTTTTGTCTCGAGAAGGTGACGTTACAGTGTACTCAGCAAAGTCAAAAGATTCAAAACCACATACTCATGCCTAAAGACATTCAACAATCAAGAAAGCTAAAGACTTCCGCAAGTCTGATGATCATAATCTTCCTTAACAACTAAAGTAGAGGAATGACCTCTATTCAAAGGAGATTGTTAGCAAGCTTTCAAGATAGTGCAAAGTATGAGCATGTGGATGAAGACACAAGATCGCACGATGGCAAAGAAAAGTCAAGAATGATTTGAAGATCTCAAGATAAAAGACAAAGTCAAAAGACAATGACAAAGGCTCAAAGATCACAACATGAAGGAACAAGACGACTATTACACGTTCAAGACTCATTTATGACGAAATTCGTAATCTCCATAGATCTCCAAATATCGAAGAGGAATGACCTCACATTGGGGGAGATTGTTAGCCTCAAAATATTGAGTCAAACAAGAATGTTCGGTCATAGGTTTATATTGTAACATTTAGTAGAACGTTGTAATAGCTACTTAAAATAGCCGTGACATTACGGGCTTGATGGCTAGCTTAAAAGGCCTCTTTCAAGGTACTAAGCATTTATTCAAGCCCGGCCAAAACAATATAGTCCATACAAAGCCCACATGTAGGCGGACTATATAAAGCCCTTCCTAGCATGTTAGGAAGGGTAAGGCTTTTCATTTTTCTCAATCTAACCTTCCCATTGTTTCACACACTTCTCTCTACTTTCTCTCACTACTTTCTCTCTCTATAAATCTTCCATCTTTTATCTACCTTTCTTTCTTCTATATTCATATAGAATCATCACAAATAAATGGGACAACATGTATCATAATCATGTTTAGGATGCTCACGAGGAGCATCACATCATGTTTATAAAGCTCACAAGGAGCATAATTATCAGGTTTAGATTGCTCACAAGGAGCATCACATCATGTTTATGATGTTCACAAGGAACATCGTTATTATGAGTTAGCTGCTCACAAGTAGCATCATAGACAAGAATAGGGTGCTCTAGAAACGCATCAATAATCACGTTGACCTAATTGGTCATCTTATCATATCAAGTACTTATGTTTACCTGATTTTGGTCATTTTATCATGTCAAGTACTCGTGTTGACCTGATCGGTCATATTAGCATGTCAAGTAATCATGTTGACCTGATTGATCATATTAGCATGCCAAGTAGTCATGTTGACTTGATTGATCATATTATCATGTGAAATAATCATATTGACCCGAATGGTCATATTATCATGTTAAGTAGTCATGTTGACCTGATTAGTCATATTATTATGTCAAGTAGTCATATTGACCTGATTGGTCATATTAACATGTCAAGTACTTATGCTAACTTGATTTGTGATATAATCATGTCAAGTATTCATGTCAACCCAAACGTCCTAAGTGGATGACCCAAGCGTTTTAATTGGATGACTATGACATCCTAAGTGGATGACCAAAGCATCCTAAGTGAATGACTCGTACTTTAATTAGTACTTACGATCCGACCATCCTAAGTGAATGACCCAAGCGCCCTAAGTGGATGACCATGACATCCTAAGTGAATGACCAAAGCATCCTAAGTGGATGACCCGTACGTTAATTAGTACGTACGTCCTTCGTGGGTGACCCAATTAAACAAGCACAATGTTAGATTAGCGTCTCAAGAAGAGTACTCGTCGGCTACGGAATTTATTGCGCAGAGCAGGACGATCAAGTATCGTCGAGTCATATCAGATGCCCGAAATATATATGTACATGATACAAGTTCAAAAAGACTGTATGACATACCTAGTGCAAAATTATTCATTTATAGAACCATGTTATAGAATTGCAAGATTTCTCAGATTCCGTTATCTCACTAAGTCGCAAGTACTTACCGTTCCTAGTTCAGGTTTTTTGTAAGTTATTGTAAGATCAGTTAGAGCTTGTAGATAGTAGCTAGGAGTGCATTAGAAAAAGAATACGGTTAAGCTCGGTTTGGTGACGAGCAACTCTTCCCTTGCACTTTGATATTGCTTGTAACGCTCCACATGTCTTCAGAAGTTTTAACGAATGTCAAACCATGTTTATGTCTAATTTTTAATGACTTGGTAGCTCACGAGTATGTTTTATAAGTAAAGGGTCAATATCAAAAAATTTCATTTATAAAAAAAGTTACTCAGTCAATGGGTGTTTCACATTAAAACCTTACTCTTCTCTTTGAATGTGTCTAGTCGTTCTCGGTGTCTAATCGAATTGATTACTGGTTAGTAGTGCGACTCGGTTGTCTTTTGGTGGAAAACAATATTTTTGGTCGTTGTTGTAAAATAAATGTGCAAAACGTTAAAGTAAATGACAGATAATTAAAACTAAATTAATTAAAAAGTAAATGGTGCAAAATTAAGACTTTAAAAGTAATTAATTAAATGACAAAAATTAAAGCTCGACGAAAAGTAAATTTGACAATGTAATAAAAATGTAAACTTGAAATTTAAAATAAAGGAAAACAATTAAAATAACACTTAAATAAAAATAGCGGGAAAAATAAATGCTTGAAAATAAAACGGGAAGAAACAAAATCTCAGTCGGAATCCAAAAGTCTAGACCTTATCCGGAATTCGTGACACTGTCACTATCCAGAATACCCAATAAAAGTCTAATCCAGAATCTGAGGTTACTTCACTATATCCGGAATACCAAATCCAATGCTTATCCGGAATACGAATTGCAAGGCTTATCCGGAATAAACACAACTCTTGACCAATCCTAGAAAAATTTCCAGCTTGTTATCCGGAATAATATAATGCTCCTTATCTGGAATAGATTAATACCCCTTATCCGGAATCAGAGTTGGATTGCTAATCCGGAATCCTTGTTAAGTTCGTTATCCGTAATTCAGAAATGATCACTATCCGCAATATGCAATTCTGAACCCTTATCCGGAATGTGTTCCGAGTCCTTATCCGGAATATCAGGCTTGACACCTTTTCTGGAATACGAAGTTTTACCAGTTATCCGGAATGATGGGCTTCTTGCTATTCGGAATATGAGGGTTTCAAAGAAATCCGGATAATGAAAATGAACAATAAGCTAAAAATCTAATAATAAGCTAAAAACAAATAGGCACTTAACCAAAACTTTTACCAAATCAAATTTAAGAAAAAGCTAATAAGCCAAAATTTAAAAACTTTTAAAAACACTAAATAATAAAAATATTTAAAATCAACTTTTTTATAAAATAACTTTTGTAAACACTTAATTAAAATTAAGAAAAGCACATAATAAGCTATAAAATCAATAAGCTAACACAATCAATCACATAAAAACATAACAAATAATCAAATAAGCATGAAAATAAGATAATAAGCATAAAGATTAAGCAAAACAAGAAAGGTAGAATGAGAGATTAATTAAAAACTTGATTAAAATTAAAGATTCAACAACACAAAATTAAACTTACTTGAAATTAAAGGCAAGAATTTAAGGTGCAAGACAAGAAAATTAAATGACAATGAAGGAAATGACATGAATTAAATATGAAAGAACTATTTTGTCAAGATAGTCAACACCTCCTAATGTGTCATTAGGAGGGTATTTATAGGTGATTAGGGAGGTTAGCATGTGTTGCTCCTTTCTTTCTTCTCTCGTCTTTTCGTCTTCTAAATTCTTCGACTTTTTCGACTATGTCTCGGGATTATTTGAACTCGTCTTATAATTTCTTCATTAATTAGACTTGAGTTCTTCGGCTTCAATAAACTTCCGTCTTTAGACTTTTTCTTCGATAAATCTTCAGAATAGGCCTTGGACTTCCGTTCTTTTTGCACTCTTGATCTTTTGACTTCGTCTTTTGTCTTTTTCTTCGATAAAAGCCCGTGTTTTCTTCCCTTTCACATTTTGATCCTAAATCACAACAAAAACACAAACCACGCATAATTCCGACATTTACGACATAAAATACACGTTTTGGCTTGGTTATTATTATAATTAAGTGGTAGAAGGATAAGTGTTTTCACACTTATTAAATCCCCTACACTTGACCATTGCAATGTCCTCATGCAATGCATTAATTACAAAGCAAGTTTTACATTTTTCATCACAATCAATCCACATTGGCCTTTATTGAAGAGACAAAATATTTAAAGTAAGAAAACAAGTAAAACAATCAAAAACTTACCTTAGGGTTTTAGAATGTCATGAATGATTATCACCCTCAAGTTTCACGTTCCCCATACCAAGCTTAAAAACGAGATCATTGTTATTATAAGTTATCAAACTATCACAAACTCATGTGGCCCAATTATTCACTTAGGCTCCCTTATTCCTAGGTGTATCACTTATATTTTATTATTGTCTTGAATGATCACGAGGATGCATTGTTGACTTATTTTGATAGTTATTTAGGCTGAAAATAAAATAGGACGATTTAATCAATAGTTAGCTAAAGGACAAAATCTTTTAAAACTACTTCTCGGGACCTCATAAACTTCATATCTTGGCATAACTCGCTTCACGATTCGAGACCTTTCTCGGACCGATATTTGGTAGTGACTTCATAATTCAAATCTTGAGAGACGTTCATGAAATAATGGTCTTCTCTTCATAATAGGAATTTCTTCATTTGAACTTTTTGAGAGATTCTTCATACTTGGACCACGACTTCTTCATTTTTCTCAAATCTTTATTTGGGATTTTAATATACAACGATCCGCCTCCTTTTAGGACTTGGATCTATTTATCCTCATACCTTGTTAGGGCCATAGACTTCTCCATGATCTTTTGGGGAGTGTTTGCTTTTCGTCGTGTGTCTCGATCCTTCATATTGATTTTTGATAAATTATTCTTCACATCACTTTGGATCTTTAGCAACAAAATGTAGCCCTCATGCCTTGTTAGGGCCTTTTCGGAATCGCCAATCTTCACATCCCGCTTCAATAAGTTATGCCTTGGCTATGAACTCTAATTAATACCGAGCAACTTTTAAACGATCTTGTGCTAGAAGCTAAGTAACTTTCCAAATCGTACGACCTTACTTATTGCAATTAAATTTATTAACAAGCGATGGGAGAAAAAGCTTATAATCAACTCACATAAATTCATGAAAGAATACCAAACTTATAATTAACTCTATCATCTCTCGTTCTCTATAATTTAAAATCTCAAGGAATGAGACTCGTGGATGCTTAGCCTATTAAATCAAAGTTTTGGGTTTTCAAGTCATCTATAGGATCTTGTAAATTCTTAGACTCTTTCAAGTTTAGAATTCGCATTTTAAAGTTCCCTTGATAAACGACTTTCTAGGATCAATTATAGGAACTTGCGAAAAGTTCTTGTTCTTAACCCGTAACAGTTAAGACTTTCGCGTTTTAAAGTTCCCTATATAAAAGCCTAGCAAAACTTGACTTAAACACGTTAAGGATACTAGCTAGAGTAAACTTAGATAAGTAAACTCGAGTTGAGTCAAAATATTCACAACGTTGAAAAATTAAAACCACTTTATTAAAATTTATTCTAACAAAGAAAGAAAATAACTAGAACAAAGGTAAATACAACTAGGCTAAAATAGATCAAAATTTTTGAAAAACGTCGAAAAATCAATTTTCTGGTTAAAATGAGGACAAATACAAGGAAAAGCCCACTTACTTCGATAGAAGTCCCCCTACACTTAATATAAACATTGTACTCAATGTTTAAGCATGTGGGAGTAAACTCCCCTACACTTAAGACATTGTGCACGTTGTTTAAATCTTCCTAAGGAAGAGACAACTAAAGTGATTCCTATTTTAATATTGAAGAGTATAAAATAGAGAATCAAAAGAGTTTGGGATAGAACCAGGAAGACGAGTACACGGAATAACGGGTCGTCAAAAGTCATCAAGAATGTATCTTTGAAAGCTCGAATCCCTGCACATGATAAGAAAGAAAACAACAAACACATACTAGGGTCTCCCCCTATACTTATTATAAAAAACAGAGAAAAAGGATAGATACTATGGGTTGCCTCCCGAGAAGCGCTTGTTTTTGTTAACCGAGTCGTGAGCCTGACTCGACCTTGATTAGCAACCTTGAAAAATATCCACCGAGATCAAATACATGGTTTTCATCCATCAAGTAGCACAAGCTTAAGGCGAACAAGGCAAACCAAAGAAGAGTAGGCAAGGTTCCCTTAAGCAGTTTTTGAGCACGGTGGTAGCAAGTATGATGAAGTACAAGCATATCTCTACTGTGTCCAAAAATCTTTCCTTTTATTTCATCAGATGGATACTGAGATGGCTTAAAAATTGCAATACCGGGATCGAACACCTTTTCCGTTAGGGGAAAATAACACTCAGGCTCAGTAGACCTTGAAGAAGATCCGCTCATAAATCTCACAAACTCATCCTCAGAAGGTGGATAAAGAGGTGTCAAGACATAAGTACTGCGGATATCGGTGTCTTCCGGCTTCTTCTCCTTTGAAACAGGTTTCTTTATATCCAAAGGAGGATAAAGAGCATCATCAAAGTCCAAAGGAGGAGAATAATTCTCATTTGGGAAGTAAGTGTTGAGAAAAGTAGCAAAGTCTTCCTCAAATGAGTAGTCATCCAAAGTAGGATCAAGCATTGTTGGTGTAGGATCTTCATCAAAAGTAGGAGTAAGGTCATCATGTGAAGAATCACTCGAAAGAGTATCGACATCATCAAAGTCATCATAAGTTGGCATGTCTTTATACTCAGAAGAAAAATCATCAGAATCATCCATATCAGAACTAGAATCATCATCATAGTTATCATAAATTGGTGGAGACTCATGAATTGGTGGGGGATCTAAAATTAGAGAGAGAATCATCCACATCATCTTGGAAGAGTGGATTATCATAGCAAGAATCGAATAGAGGATTGTTGTAGACGACAAAATCATCAAGCACATTAATCATATTCGCTGATTCTCTTCCATCGAATTTGGTTGTGATCTTCCCCATTTTAAAAACTTGCGCCTCATTTCCGACTCTTAAGATTAACTCACCTTCGGCAACATCGACTAAAGCTTTTCTGGTTCTCAAGAATGGCCGACCAAGCATTAATTGAATACGAGGGTCCATTTCATAATCAACAACAACAAAGTCGACCGGAAAAGTGAAGGTACCAACTTTAATAAATACATATTCAGCAATACCAACGAGGTAAGCGAGAGTGCGATTTGCTAGCTCAAGAGTCATCTTCGTTGGAGTAAGGTCGGGTAATGAGAGTGTTTTCTAAACACTTAAAGGCATCAAATTTATACTTGCCCCGAGATTAGCTAAGGCAGTAAATTCTTCGGTTTTGTTAAAAATGCATGGCAACACAAAACGACCGGGATCTCCAAGTTTTTCCGGAAGTTCTTTAAGAAGGACTGTAGAACAGTTTTCATTCAATCGAGTATTAACAAACTCGGCCATCTTCTACTTCTTATTAAGAAATTCCTTAAACATATTAACAAATTGAGGCATTTGTGCTAGAGCTTCAACAAGGCTAAAGGTGATGGTCACTCCCGAAATCTTCTTCAAAAAGTTTGACACTTGAATATCATCCTTGGTGAGAAATTGGCACTTGTATAAGTGAGAAGGATAAGGAATATTGGGTTTAGGAGGTGTAGATGTAGAAGGTGAGGGATGAGATGTTGAAGGTTTAAAGGTGGAAGGTGGGGTTGGTGAAGGGTGTTTCTTGGGTACTACTTCAGTAAGAGGTGGAGACGGTAATGGAGAGCTAATACTAGGCGTGGGAGTAGGAGAGATAAATGGTGGTGGAAGAGGTGTAGATGGAGTAACTGGGGGAGGGATAGATGGTCCTACTAAAAGAGGTTTGCATATCATGTCGAAGCTCGGATCTAATATCATTACCTTGCTTAGTGATATCTCCTTTCAAGTTGATGATTTGGCTTTGTAGATTCTTAACTAGCTCTCCTTGGGTCCTCATGAAAGTTTCCACATCTTGATTAATGGGTGGTGCTTGTTGAGCGGGTGGGTGATAAGGATTAGAAGCTCGAGGTGGGTTTGGGTTGCTTCTATTGTAGTTGTTGGGGTTGTGGTTTTGAGGAGAAAAACCGGGTGAAAGAAAGTTGTTAGAACGGTAACTTAGCAAGTTACGATCACCTTGAGGTCGGGCTTTGTAGCTTTCCGTTGAATAGTTACCATGAGCCGCATACACATTTTCCGGATTGTCATGAGTAGAAGGACAATCAGTGTATGAATGAGGACCCCCGCAAATCTCACAAGAAGTTACTACAGCTTTAGCTTGTTGTTGTTGATTTGTAGCCAAGAGTTGCAGATTTTTACTCATTTCGACCATTGCGCGGGTTAATTCGGTGATATCTGGGTTTGAAGAAGTAGAAGAAACATTGACTCTCGGGTTTGATCTTGAGGATGCGGATGAATCCCAATTTTTGTGATGAGTAGTCATGTTCTCTATAAGCTCTCTACCCTCCTCAGGTCTTCTTTTCATAAATGTGCCACCGGCGGCAGCATTAATCGTATCACGATCACGAAAAGTTAGACCGTTGTAGAAAGTATCAATTAAGATGACTGAAATTTTGTATTTTGAAGTTCGTTTCTCTCAATTCTTAACCAACTGAAAGCCCTAACAAAATCAGGTTTATGATCGTTTTTGGTTGATAGGGTTATTTGGATTATCTATGTCTATTTGAGCAATCAAGTAAAAATGTGAAAAATATTAACTACGTATCCGTAAAACAATTAGCACTTACCAAGTTTTTATTCAAATAAGGACAAAATTGTAAATCTATGAAAGTATTATGCTAAAAATGTAAGTACTTGAAACTACAATGCTTGAAATGTAAAAATCAGAAAGTATAAGGACTAATTATGCAAATTGTAACAAACTACTAACAAAATGTAACAAATTGTAAAACTACTTAACTGAAAATGACAAGTTTAGAAAAATCAAGGACTATTATTAAGCAAACCCGAATAACTTGGAAGATTAGCCAACAATACAAACAGTACCAAACTTTGAGGACTAATATGCAAATAAAGGGAAATTTCTATCAAAAACGGGCTACAAGCACAAATAAGATCGTATAAGCTCTAGAATGCACCAAATAAGCTCAAACCAATTTTAAACTGCTTAAAATCCAAAATCATTTAGGCTAGTTCAAGGAATAAGCTTGAAATTCAGTAAAACTCAAATAAGCCAACTTTGATAAGCCAACAATAAGCTATCTGATAAGCTAGACATGCACAAGTAGATTTTTCAGCTAAATCTTGTTAAACAGCTTAAGGAGAGTCTGAAATGTCTTCTTTTAAGAAAAATGATCAAGTAATGAATCTGGAATTTGAAAATAAGCTGAAACTAGCTTATTGACCAAGTTTGACCAAAATTTTGAAAAAGCTGAAAACCTCTAGATCTACTCAAGAACACTTCCTAAACAAGATTGTGACAGAAAATGGCAAGGTTTATGAAGTGGAATTGCCAATTCAAGAAATCAGAAAGCACTTTGTTTACAGAAACTTGATGTTGCTCAACAGCTTATTAAAAAGCTAATTTCTCACTTGAATCTTTAAACTGTATGTTTTCCTAATAAGCACTCAACTTTGGATGATGTATGACACATAGAAACTGGTTTGAAGGAATTTCATCAAGAATTGAACAAATGGCATGAATTTGAAAATGACTACTTTTTTATGAACTAGTTAAGCAAAAACTGACCCAAACCTTTTTACAACCAATTGCCTGTTTGACTTTCTTTTTGACTTTAAAACTACTCAACCTTGTCTACAATGACTAAAGTAATGTAAATGAGCAAAGTTTAACTAGTTAATAACTCTTAAACTACAGTTTGACAGTAAATCCAAACACTAGTTACTAAACTTTGAACAAATTTTATAAAGAAAAAATGAGCAATTGGTTGAACTGGTTTAAAACTGATATCTAGCCAAACTTATTAATCAAAATGAAGCACAATTGAACCAATAATATGCAGTAAAACAGAGAAAGACTCAAAATGTAATAACAAGCTAGGTAACTGATGAAATGAATTCAGTAACATGTAATAAGCAGGCAAACAAGTATCAAACTAACAAGAAGCTATCTACTCATCAGAATCAATCCAAGAACAAACTAAAAACACTTGATCAGATCAGCAAGTAGGATTTAAGCTAGAAAGTAACATGCATTTGACTGTTTAGTGGAATTTAAATCAAGAACTAGAAACCTTTTAGCAAGAAGCCTCCACTGATGGAGTAGGTAGGCGCTGAGCCTCCTAAATAGTGTTAAACCACCACCTTAACACTATTAACCACTAATCAGCATCTAAATTCATCATCATCACCATTTTTACACAAATTCTGCTTCAAAATCAACTCAGCTACTTGGAATAGGATTGAACAACTACAAGTCTTCAACAAAAGCTCCTTATGATCAAGTATGATCACAAGCAACTCATATCAACACAAGATCAACAGTAATTCAGGAACTGAATAGGAGATTGAAGGAGAAATGGGAAATTTTATTGCTTATGAATGTAAAAGTTTGTTACAAAGTTAGGTAGGAAGTTACAACTACTATAACTAACTCAAGAGTTTGTCAGGCTCTTGAGGTCGTTACACTAACAACTAACTAGCTAGGATTGAGAGAGAAAAGGGAAGTGTGTGAAATTTTCACACTTAGGCTACGTACAACAAATGAGAGGGCTATTCCCTATTTATAGACAAAAAGTGAGAAGTAGTTGGAGCTGAGGACATGTCCCAACCAATCAATTGCTGCCAAGTGTCCTGAATTTGTCAATCGGAACTAGCCGTTAAGAACTTGAAATTGGGCTTTTCTTCTTGGTTGATTTACAGGTTAATCAAGTGAGTGGGTTGAATTCGTCCTTCAAAAATAAGCACTTTTCATGTTTAAAGTTTTTCTTGATATGCAGTAGAACTCCAATTCGTTCCTGGGTTGCGTTGAGGAAGAAGGTGACACGTGGATTTATTTGGTTGGGTGAGAGTTGGTCACACGGATCATAATCTGTTTTGGATATAATGATTATTGCATGTCCAGTTTTGATTGGCTAGAAATGAATAAGTGGAGTAACTGTGCAAATGACTGCGCATTTATTCCTTTGATGATGTGGCACTATTTTCTGGCAATCCTTGACTCATATTTCTTGCACTCTCATTGGACAATAGCAATAGACACGGATTAAGCCCATTTTTGATGAATTTTTGGCAAGTTTAGCCCTCATACTTAGGCAGAATGTCCAATTGAGATAGGAACTTCATTTTAATGGCATTTTTGGTCCTTCCACTTGCATACTTGTCTAGTTTGACCCTTTGACTTGGTTGACTGAAGAGTTGACCATGTTTGACTTTCATCTTGACTTTGACAAATTTACACTTTGAGTCCTTCAACTTTGAGGTGTTGTCAAGATAGGTCTTTTATCTTCAAGGTCTTGTCATCTTTGATCCTTCTTTGTCTTTTTCATCCAAATAAGCTTTATTTCTTCTTGTTTGCTTGAAAATGTATCCTTCTTACCTATTTATACACAAACACAAAACATACCACATAATTCCGCTTTATAACACAAAAGTTAGGTATTTTCCTTGTGTTTTAGGGTGATTTGTTGATTAATTGATATGAGTTTTTGCTCATATCAAATCCCCTACACTTGAACATTGCCATGACCTCATGTAATGCTATATTTTAAAGCACAAATTTACATTCTCCTCATAATTAACCCACCTTGGCCAATATGGAATGCTATTACACTATGCTACTCTATATGATGCATGATTTTGATTTTCAACAGTGCAATGCAAAAGAAACAATTCTATTTATATCTTTTTGGATTTTTCTTGAAATGTCTTTGATGGAAAAACTCATAAAGAAGTCAATGACTTAAATTAGGGCTTTGGTACCATGGACACTTATCACCCTCAAGTTTCACTTTCCCCATACCAAGCTTAAAAATGGGATCACTGCATTCACAAGTAAAAAGGTGCATCAACTTATTCATGACAATTAATTGTGGAACCGGTTATTATTTGAGCAAATTGCTTTTGGGCAAATTTGTCATTATTTAAAGCGTGAAATATAAGAAATGCAAAATCAAAAATAAGGAAGCACGGTTTTAATCCTAAGTAATCCTCTCATCCGTTACTTGAGAAACTGCTCACAATTAATATAAGTCCGTTTCAAGAATAATAAGTCATTTGCCTTATGTGTAAAATCCTCATGTCATGCATTAATAAGTAGCTACACACTCGTTAAGGAAATAAAAATAAAACTCACGCAATAATTTACATCCTCCATCTTTTTGAGACTTTGGATCTTCAATCCCGCAACCCGTCAAGGTAATATTAGATTGGAGCAACTTTTAAATCCCCGCAACCCGTCAAGGTAATATTGGAATCTAATAGTTACTATAATTAACACTTCACTGCCCCTCTTGGGAGTCTTGTATAATTATTTTTTTCTTTTCTTTTTCTTTTCTCTTTTTTTCTAGCCACTCATTTTTTTGTAAGCCGCTCTTATTTTTCATTATTCCTCACAAAGAAAGTTGAAAAAAATAAAAGGAAAAACACCCGCTAAATATTAAGCATGACATAAGTTTAGTACACATAAAATGTTCTAACTTAGAATCTTAAAACGTACTTATATCAACCATGAATGATTAGACAAAAATGCATAAGAGATTACAAACCAATTAAAACCGTTCTTGATTATTTATTAACATATATACATGCGAAGAAAATAGAGGTAAAGAAGAGAAGGGTTTAGCCACAAGTAATTATCATGAAGTTTATCTAGCCTTTTTATACTTGCTTCAACTCTATCATTTCCCATTCTCCACAAATTTAAAATCTCAAATAATGAGAGTGGTGGATGCTTAGCCTAATAGACCAATGAAGGACTACATTGTTAAGGATACTAGCTAGAGAATGCTAAGATAAGCAAACTCGGGTTGAGTCAAAGTATCCATGGCGGGCCTAATATGTCAAAGAAGTCTAAATTTGTTAAACCATGTTCTTTATTATATTTTTTTTTTCTTTTTATAAATTTTTGATGAAAAATAAAAGAAGAAATACATACAATGCAAATGTGTTATGCAAATGAAAAATGATTGATGCAAAAATTATGAATGCATATTTTTGGTGGCCAAAGTAGATCAAAAATTTTAAAAATGTTTGAAAATTTTATTTCCAAGTTATCATGAAGGTCAATGACAAAGTCTAGGTAAGGTTACTTCGATAGAAGACCCCCTACACTTAAGCTAAACATTGTCCTCAATGTTTAAGAGCATGGAAGTATAAAACTTCCCCTACACTTATGACACTTAATAGACTTTGCTTAACCCAAGTTAAAGAAAGATCAACTATAGTGAATTCATTTTTAAAGCACAATGTGTCTATGAAAAATCACAATAGTAAGAAAGTGAACCGATACAAGGGCCTCCTCCATAAGCTCCAAAGCACGTGATGAGTAAGCAACCCTACAAACAACATGAAGACAAAAGAAGGTCTCCCCTACACTTCTCATCAATTTGCTATCCTTATTTCTAACGTACAACACTCTAGATCTAAAAACTTCTAAACCTAGTTATTCAAGCTTGATTTAAGGAGTCTCTAGCTCGACTCATCCCACAATGAATTAATTCATGGGGAAAATGGGGATCTCTTGGACCATTTCCACGGAAATGTCCTCCCTAAAATAGTGCTTCACACGGTGACCATTCACTTTAAAATTGGGACCATCGGGTTGTGACAACTCAATAGTTCCATATGGAAATACTTGAGCAATAGTGAATGGACCGGACCATCTCGACTTAAGCTTGCCCGCAAAAAGTTTCAACCTTGAGTTAAAGAGGAGAACCGGCTCTCCAACTTTAAACTCACGGTTCTTGATCTTAGCATCATGTAATTTCTTAGTCTTCTCCTTATAAAGCAAAGAGTTCTCATAGGCATTGGCTCTTAATTCATCCATTTCATTAAGTTGATCCTTTCTATGTGAGTCGGCTTGATTTAAATCAAAGTTAGCCCACTTGAGAGCCCAAGAAGCCATATGTTCTAACTCGAATGGGAGGTGGCATGCTTTTCCATAGACAAGCCTATAAGGAGTACAACCAATTGGTGTCTTAAAAGCCGTCCTAAAAGCCCACAAAGCATCATCAAGCTTATCCGACCAAGAAGCTCGATGCTCTCCCACTGTTCTCTCCGAAATTCTCTTTAAACCACGATTTGTGACCTTGGTTTGACTATTGGTTTGAGGGTGATACGCGATAGAAAGTCTATGATTAACTCCATATTTCTTCATAAATCTCGTGAATTGATCATTACAAAAGTGCTTACCACGATCACTTATGATGGCCCGAGGTACACCAAATCTAGCAAACAATTGCTTCAAAAATTTCATAACAACTCGAGCATCATTAGTAGGTAAGGCTTTGGCCTCAACCCATTTTGACACATAATACACCGCTACGAGTATATACTTATTTCCCTTTGAAGATGGAAAAGGTCCCATAAAATCTATTCCCCACACATCAAAAATCTCACACTCTTGAATGAAGTTTTGTGGCATCTCATCACGTTGTGTAATTTTTCCTTGTCTTTGACATACATCACAAAATTTCACCATCTCTTGAGCATCTTTATAAATGAAAGGCCAATAGTAACCCGAATCAAAGACTTTCTTAGCGGTATAGTTGGGCCCAAAATGTCCACCCGTAGGTCCCTTATGACAAGCTTCTAAAATCTTAAATGCCTCGGGCCCATCTACACACCGTCTAATGATTTGGTCCGCACATTGCCTAAAGAGGTAAGGATCATCCCAAAAGTAGTACTTTACTTCCTTGAGAAATTTCTTCTTTTGTAGGGAAGTAAGACCCTCTATAAGCACATTCCCCACAAGATAGTTTGCAATATCCGCAAACCAAGGGGTGGCATCCTCTTGAGAAGAGATAGACATGAGCTCCTCTAATGGAAAGGATTCATTGATTTCTTTATTAGGAAAATCTCCTTGGAAAGGATGCTCAATTCTACTCAAGTGATCCGCCGTTAAATTCTCGGCTCCTTTCTTATCTCGAATCTCTATCTTAAACTCTTGAAGCAATAAAACCCATCTCAAAAGCCTAGGCTTAGCATCTTGCTTTGTCATTAGATACTTGAGAGCGGAATGATCTGTATACACTATGGTTTTGGATAGCACAAGGTATGGTCTAAATTTCTCAAAGGCATAAACTATAGAAAGCAACTCTTTTTCTGTGGTAGTATAATGAAGTTGTGCACCGGTCATGGTTTTACTAGCATAGTGTATAGGTTGAAAATGCTTATTCACTCTTTGTCCTAACACGGCCCCCACCGCATAATCACTAGCATCACACATAAGCTCAAAAGGTAATTCCCAATTTGGAGAAACCAAAACGGGAGCCTTAGTCAATTTCTCCTTAAGAGTCTCAAAAGAATCCAAACACTCTTGGTTGAAAATGAAAGGAGCCTCTTTTTCCAAGAGGTGAGTCATCGGTCTTGCTATCTTAGAAAAATCTTGTATGAAGCGTCTATAAAACCCCGCATGACCAAAGAAACTCCTTACACCTTTAACCGTAGTGGGTGGGGGAAGCTTAGCAATCACATCAATTTTAGCTCGATCCACTTCTAATCCCTTATTGGATATCTTGTGTCCCAAGACAATTCCCTCTTTCACCATAAAATGACATTTCTCCCAATTAAGAACTAAACGGGTTTCCTCACACCGCTTAAGCATTCGTTCTAAATTGGTGAGACAAGAGGTAAATGAATCTCCAAAGACGGAGAAATCATCCATGAAAACCTCCATGGTTTTCTCAATCATATCATGAAAAATTACCATCATACACTTTTGAAATGTCCCCGGTGCATTACACAAGCCAAAAGGCATTCTCTTGTAAGCAAATGTACCATAGGGACAAGTGAATGTGGTCTTTTCTTGATCCTTAGGGTCAATGGGTATTTGAAAATAACCCGAAAATCCATCAAAAAAGCAATAGTACTCATTTCCCGCTAAGCGTTCAAGCATTTGGTCCATAAAAGGCAATGGGGAGTGATCTTTCCTAGTAGCCTCAGTGAGCTTCCTATAATCAATACAAACTCTCCAACCAGTAACAAGTCTCGTAGGAATAAGCTCATTGTTCTCATTGGGTACTACGGTGATTCCACCCTTTTTTGGAACACAATGTACCGGGCTAACCCATGGAGAGTCGGAAATGGGGTAAATCATGCCCGCATCAAGGAGTTTGATAACTTCCTTTTTAATGACCTCATGGATTTTAGGGTTAACCCTTCTTGGGCTTTAAATGGCGGGTTTGTAATCATCCTTCATAAGGATTTTGTGTGTACAAAAATGTGGATCAATTCCCCTTATGTCAGATATTTTCCATGCTAAGGCTTGCTTATGTTTCTTAAGGACTTCTATGAGTTTCTCTTTCTCATCCTCTTTCAACTCTTTAGCAATGATCACGAGTAATTGGTCTTTTCCCTCTAAGAAAGCATACTCTAGGTGGGATGGAAGGTCCTTAAGTTCAAGAGGAGGTGGACTCTCTATGGAAGGCTTAACTATGGATGGATCATCATTGGTTACTTCTTGTGGAATGGGTGAAGGAATGGGGTCCTCATTGAGCAACTTTTGGATAGTGAGAATATATTCTTCCCAATTGATGAGAGAATCATCATTACCAAGAAAGTTGGACTCAAATTTCTCCAAGAGGAAATCACTCTCTCCAAAAGGTGTTAAGGAGGGAGCAATTGAGGCCACGGTCTCAACATGGGGCATATCCTCACTATTACTCTTGCAAGCGTCATGAAAATTCTCATTACACATCTCATCTAGCACATCAACTATGTTAATGGTCTCACAAGGTTTAGACTCCTTAATCTCTTTCTTATCACACACTTTCCCTAACTTAAACACCACTTTCTCATCCTCAACTCTCATAATTAGTTCTCCCTCCGCCACATCTATTAAAGTACGACCCGTTCTCAAAAACGGTCTACCAACAATCAAAGGAACTCTAGGGTCCATGTCATAATCAACCACTACAAAGTCGGCCGGAAAGGTAAACTTATCCACACCTACAAACACATCTTCCGCGATACCTACCGGGTAAGCTATGGTACGGTTGGCTAACTCAAGGGTCATCCTAGTGGGAGTGAGCTCGGGAAGAGAGAGTTTTTTCCAAATCGATAAAGGTATGAGGTTTATGCTTGCCCTTGATCTGCCAAAGCCATGCAATTTTCCACCCCGGGAAAATTACAAGGTATCAAAAAGTGCCCCGGATCTCCAAGTTTTGTTGGTAAGGTTTTGAGTAACACGGCGGAACAATTTTCATTAAGGGATGCGTTGGGCAAATCAACCAATTTTTCCTTGTTGGAGAGTAGATCCTTGAACATCTTAGCAAATTTTGGCATGTAAGCAAGAGCTTCCGCAAAGGAGATGTTTATGTTGAGTTGCTTGAACATCTTTAAGAAATTTGAGACTTGTATATCATCCTTGTTCTTTAACTTGTCCTTTTCAATCTTGAAGGGTAAGTAAGATTTGGTTTAGGTGAAGTTGTTGTAATGGAAGATTTGTCTTTGTTAGCTTCTTCATTGGAAGTTATGGAAGGTAAAGGAAAAGTGGGAATAGGTTGAGAAGGTGTAGTTGATGAAATAGGAGAGTTTGGAGGTGGTGAAGTAGATGTAGAAGGCTTATCACAAGTGGGAACCAAAGTAGGTTTAACCATAGAAGGTGTAGGAGGTGAAGGAACATTTGTTGTTTTTCCACTTCTTGTTGTAATAGCATTGATATTTTCCCTCGGGTTTGTTTGTGTGTTGGATGGTAAAGCCCCTTGTTGTCTTTGATTGAATGCCATAAAAAGCCTCTTAGTCTGCTCCTCCGATATGAGTTTCATTTGTTCATTCATTCTTTTTTCAATTTCACGAATTCTCCTCTCAACATACTCATGAGTTTCTTGTAGCCCATATCCTTGATTTTGAAGTTGAGGGTATCCTTGATTTGGGAGGGTTGGGGTGGTGGATTAAATCCTTGATTTGGTGGATAAAAGTTATTTCCTTGATTTTGAAAATTGTTGGGTGCCTTGTAGTTGTTCCCTTGGTATTGTGGTCTTGGACCTTGATTCCTTTGTAACAATTGAGGGGGATTTTGTTGAAATTGTGTGGGTGGTTGGGTTGGGAATCCCGGTGGAGTAAGGTAATTTTGAGACTTATAAGAAAGGTTATTTTGATTAATGTTGGGCTTGAAATGTTCTCTATGTTCCTCTTGGTATGCATAACACTCCCCTTGATATCCTTGCACCTTATCACATTGATATGAATGGGGACCTCCACAAGTCTCACATGAAAAGGTAATAGCATGCACATCATTTGTGGATTTGTTCAATGAAAGGCCCTTAATGGCTTGGATCATTCTTGACTTGACTTAAGATGCATCTCATGATCCCTATCTATTCTTTGAAGTATCTCTTGGTGACTCTTGAGGAATTGGTTATCACAAGGTGTTTGAGAATTGTTTTGGATAACATGAACCCTTTCTTTAAATTGAGTGTTTGTTTGTACCATTGATTTGGTCTCAATAGTATCCCAAACTTCTTGAATGGATTTAAGAAGAATATTTCCTCCCGCGGAAGCATTGAGTGAGTCTTGGTGATGAGGTCTAAGGCCATTGTAGAAATTATTGATTTGGTGAACATCATCTAATCTATGGTTAGGGCATCTCCTCAATAACTCTTTATACTCCTCCCAAGCATCACTAACTGTTTGACTAGGTTTTTGTTGAAAGCCTATAATTAAGTTCCTCAAGGTCGTGGTCTTAGATGGGGGAAAGAACTTGTTCAAAAACTTCTTAGTGAAACCATCCCATGTGGTAATGCTCTCGGGTGGTTGTCTGTCTAACCAATGCTTAGCCGGACCCTCTAGTGAAAATTTCACCAATATCAACTTAATGGCATCATGGGGAACTCCATTGTACTTAATGGTGTTGCAAAGAGCAAGAAATTTCTTAAGGTGATCATGTGGATTATCATTCTTGTTCCCATAAAATGGTGTATTTAAAACCAAGTTAATCATGGATGTTTTTAGCTCAAATGTGTTTGCGGGAATATCGGGTATCTAGATAGCATCGGCACATCCTTGTACATTGGATTGCAAGTGCTCCATCAAAGGTTGAGTATCAACTCCGGCCATGGCTTCTTGTTGTGTATGGATCAAAGCACGATTCTCGGGATCGGCTTGATGGACGGTGGTGTTCCTACTCTTTCTCATTTTCTTCCTTTTCGGAGGAAGGGGTAGTACACCAATCGGTATTTGTGCACGCCCGCGAGTGAGCATGAAACTCAATACGAGGAATGAGAGAGAAGCTCTCCTGTGACTTTGAAGAGAAAAGGATTATCCTCTTCGAGTTTCAATATGAAATATCCACAAGAAAGTATAATATACGTATGTACTACTTGGGTGCAAGACCCCCAATGAAGCCTTCCTTCTTAGAATACTCACTAGTGAACGAGGGGTTAGGTGGCGCGAAGAACTTAAGTACCTATTGACCCTTAGATGGCATTTTATAGCACATCGCCTTTCTATTCACTTTGTAGTTTGTATTCTTCGAATTATTGCTTATTGGAAGTATTTATCTATTCTTGCTTTATTGAATTTGATCGATACGCGTGTCAAGGACCGGAACGCCCCCTAACACGGTGTATTGCCTTGGCAATACTTACGGAGAATATGTGTATTGGTTGTTCTTATACGTATACGTATTTACTTATAATAATATATAGAAAATATTTTTGTATTTATGGGGTTTTTTTAAAGAAAATACTATATGTACATAAAAACCGAGGGAATCCAATAATATATATTTAAAAGAAAATACTTTATGGGGTTTTTTTAAAAGAAAATACTATATGTACTTATAATAATATATAGAAAATATTTTTGTATTTATGGGGGTTTTTTTTAGGAAAAATATTGCTTTTTGATTTTTAAAATTTGTTTGGTCAATTCTTTAGGAAAAGAATTGTTTTTTGTTATTTTTTAGTTTTTATATTTTTATATTTTTGGTTTTTTATTGTTTTTTATTTATGATACGTAAAAAATAACGTTCACGAGGTGAACGGATCCCAGAAGCCAATGAAAACCGTCAATCGATAGTCTCTCGTAAAGTCAAAGAACCGGCAGCGGTTCCATTTGAAATTTTGTATTTTGAAGTTCGTTTCTCTCGATTCTTAACCAATTGAAAGTCCTAACAAAATCAGGTTTATGATCGTTTTTGGTTGATAGGGTTATTTGGATTATCTATGTCTATTTGAGCAATCAAGTAAAAATGTGAAAAATATTAACTACGTATCCGTAAAACAATTAGCACTTACCAAGTTTTTATTCAAATAAGGACAAAATTGTAAATCTATGAAAGTACTGTGCTAAAAATGTAAGTACTTGAAACTACAATGCTTGAAATGTAAAATCAGAAAGTATAAGGACTAATTATGCAAATTGTAACAAACTACTAACAAAATGTAACAAATTGTAAAACTACTTAACTGAAAATGACAAGTTTAGAAAACTCAAGGACTATTATTAAGCAAACCCTAATAACTTGGAAGATTAGCCAACAATACAAACAGTACCAAACTTTGAGGACTAATATGCAAATAAAGGGAAATTTCTATCAAAAACGGGCTACAAGCACAAATAAGCTCGTATAAGCTCTAGAATGCACCAAATAAGCTCAAACCAATTTTAAACTGCTTAAAATCCAAAATCATTTAGGCTAGTTCAAGGAATAAGCTTGAAATTCAGTAAAACTCAAATAAGCCAACTTTGATAAGCCAACAATAAGCTATCTGATAAGCTAGATATGCACAAGTAGATTTTTCAGCTAAATCTTGTTAAACAGCTTAAGGAGAGTCTGAAATGTCTTCTTTTAAGAAAAATGATCAAGTAATGAATCTGGAATTTGAAAATAAGGTGAAACTAGCTTATTGACCAAGTTTGACCAAAATTTTGAAAAAGTTGAAAACCTCCAGATCTACTCAAGAACACTTCCTAAACAAGATTGTGAAAGAAAATGGCAAGGTTTATGAAGTGGAATTGCTAGTTCAAGAAATCAGAAAACACTTTGTTTACAGAAACTTGATGTTGCTCAACAGCTTATTAAAAAGCTAATTTCTCACTTGAATCTTTAAACTGTATGTTTTCCTAATAAGCACTCAAACTTTGGATGTTGTATGACACATAGAAACTAGTTTGAAGGAATTTCATCAAGAATTGAACAAATGGCATGAATTTGAAAGTGACTACTTTTTTATGAACTAGTTAAGCAAAAACTGACCCAAACCTTTTTACAACCAATTGCCTGTTTGACTTTCTTTTTTACTTTAAAACTACTCAACCTTGTCTACAATGACTAAAGGAATGTAAATGAGCAAAGTTTAACTAGTTAGCAAATCTTAAACTACAATTTGACAGTAAATCCAAACACTAGGTACTGAACTTTGAACAAATTTTATAAAGAAAAAATGAGCAATTGGTTGAACTGGTTTAAAACTGATATCTAGCCAAACTTATTAATCAAAATGAAGCACAATTGAACCAATAATATGCAGTAAAACAGACAAAGACTCAAAATGTAATAACAAGCTAGGTAACTGATGAAATGAATTCAGTAACAAGTAATAAGTAGGCAAACAAGTATCAAACTAACAAGAAGCTATCTACTCATCAGAATCAATCCAAGAACAAACTAAATACACTTGATCAGATCAGCAAGTAGGATTTAAGCTAGAAAGTAACATGCATTTGACTGTTTAGTGGAATTTAACTCAAGAACTAGAAACCTTTTAGCAAGAAGCCTCCACTGATGGAGTAGGTAGGCGTTGAGCCTCCTAAATAGTGTTAAACCACCACCTTAACACTATTAACCACTAATCAACATCTACATTCATCTTCATCACCATTTTTACACAAATTCTGCTTCAAAATCAACTCAGCTACTTGGAATAGGATTGAACAGCTACAAGTCTTCAACAAAAGCTCCTTATGATCAAGTATGATCATAAGCAAATCATATCAACACAAGATAAACAGTAATGCAGGAACTGAATAGGAGATTGAAGGAGAAATGGGAAATTTTATTGCTTATGAATGTAAAAGTTTGTTACAAAGTTAGGTAGGAAGTTACAACTACTATAACTAACTCAAGAGTTTGTCAGGCTCTTGAGGTCGTTACACTAACAACTAACTAGCTAAGATTGAGAGAGAAAAGGGAAGTGTGTGAAATTTTCACACTTAGGCTACGTACAACAAATGAGAGGGCTATTCCCTATTTATAGACAAAAAGTGAGAAATAGTTGGAGCTGATGACATGTCCCAACCAATCAATTGCTGCCAAGTATCCTAAATTTGTCAATTGGAACTAGCTGTTAAGAATTTGAAATTGGGCTTTTCTTGGTTGATTTACAGGTTAATCAAGTGAGTGGGTTGAATTCGTCCTTCAAAAATAAGCACTTTTCATGTTTAAAGTTTTTCTTGATATGTAGTAGAACTCCAATTCGTTCCTGGGTTGCGTTGAGGAAGAAGGTGACACGTGGATTTATTTGGTTGGGTGAGAGTTGGTCACACGAATCATCATCTGTTTTGGATATAATGATTATTGCATGTCCAATTTTGATTGGCTAGAAATGAATAAGTGGAGTAACTGTGCAAATGACTGCGCTTTTATTCCTTTGGTGATGTGGCACTATTTGATGGCAATCCTTGACTCATATTTCTTGCACTCTCATTGGACAATAGCAATAGACACGGATTAAACCCATTTTTGATGAAGTGAATGATTTGAAATTCGAGTTATTTCACGGAATAACACTTTTTGGCAAGTTTAGCCCTCATACTTAGGCAGAATGTCCAATTGAGCTAGGAACTTCATTTTAATGGCATTTTTGTCCTTCCACTTGCATACTTGTCTAGTTTGACCCTTTGACTTGGTTGACTGAAGAGTTGACCATGTTTGACTTTCATCTTGACTTTGACAAATTTACACTTTGAGTCCTTCAACTTTGGAGTGTTGTCAAGATAGGTCCTTTATCTTTAAGGTCTTGTCATCTTTGATCCTTCTTTGTCTTTTTCATCCAAAGAAGCTTAATTTCTTCTTGTTTGCTTGAAAATGTATCCTTCTTACCTATTTATCCACAAACACAAAACATACCACATAATTCCGCTTTATAGCATAAAAGTTAGGTATTTTCCTTGTGTTTTAGGGTGATTTGTTGATTAATTGATATGAGTTTTTGCTCATATCAGTGACGGGGAGCATGTTGTGGTTTGGACATCGATCGATCAAAACATTATATCGTTCCCAAGCATCAAAAAGTGATTCATCATGTTCTTGTGTAAATCCTCTGATTTGATTTCGAAGGCTCGTGACCGTGGATGGTGGAAAGTAGCGCGACAAAAATCGTTGTGTCATCTCGTCCCAAGTATGAATTGAATTCTTCGGAAGACGATCAAACCATTTTTCGGCATGGTGGGATAAGGTGTGTGGAAATAGGTGAAGGCGAAGAAAATCCATGGTAACACCGGGAAACTTCATGCTTTGAGTAACGGTAATGAACTTGTCGAGATGTTTGTTGGCATCATCATCTGGAAATCCGCGAAATGGACAAGTGTTTTAAACTTGTTGGATCTTGTGATGCTTCAACGAAAACTCAGGAGCCGTGATTTGTATCTGCGCAATCGGTCCTCCTCGTCCATTCATCGTAGGTTGACACAACTCCTCCATCGTTTGAAGATCAGGTGGGGGAACATTGTTGTTGTTATTCATGTTGGGGTGAGGTGGATTATTCTTGTTGTGCACACCAGCCATAACTAAATCTTCACGAGTCTCGAGCTCTGAATAAGATGAAGATCTAGTACGCATACACCTGCAAAAGAAAAAGAAAAAGATATCAAAGAAATAGAGAATATATATGTACTTGGAAGAATAAAATCTTTTTGGTGCAAAACTTTGAAAAAGAAATGCTTTTTATAAGTTTTTTAATGTTTTTGTATTTTTGAAAATTTTAATTTTTATGGACTTTTTGAAAATTTTTAAGCACGAAAAATAAAGTTCACAAGTGAACGGATCCCAAAATTCAACGCGTCTCTCACAGAAAACCGTTAATCTTTACGAAAAGAGCCGGCAGCGGCGCCATTTTATAACTGATTTTTACACAGTTAAAAATTAAGTTCTTTGAATGTGTCTAGTCGTTCTCGGTGTCTAATCGAATTGATTACTGGTTAGTAGTGCGACTCAGTTGTCTTTTGGTGGAAAACAATATTTTTGGTCGTTGTTGTAAAATAAATGTGCAAAACGTTAAAGTAAATGACAGATGATTAAAACTAAATTAATTAAAAAGTAAATTGTGCAAAATTAAGACTTTAAAAGTAATTAATTAAATGACAAAAATTAAAGCTCGACGAAAAGTAAATTTGACAATGTAATAAAAATGTAAACTTGAAATTTAAAATAAAGAAAAACAATTAAAATAACACTTAAAGGAAAATGGTGGAAAAAATAAATGCTTGAAAATAAAACGGGAAGAAACAAAACCTGAGTCGGAATCCAAAATTCTAGACCTTATCCGGAATCCGTGACACTGTCACTATCCGGAATACCCAATAAAAGTCTAATCCGGAATCTGAGGTTACTTCACTATATCCGGAATACCAAATCCAATGCTTATCCGGAATACGAATTGCAAGGCTTATCCGGAATAAACACAACTGTTGACCAATCCGGAATAAATTTCCAGCTTGTTATCCGGAATAATATAATTCTCCTTATCCGGAATAGATTAATACCACTTATCCGGCATCAGAGTTGGATTGGTAATCCGGAATCCTTGTTAAGTTCTTTATCCGGAATTCAGAAATGATCACTATCCGCAATATGCAATTCCGGACCCTTATCCGGAATGTGTTCCGAGTCCTTATCCGGAATATCAGGCTTGACACCTTATCTGGAATACGAAGTTTTACCAGTTATCCGGAATGAGGGTTTCAAAGAAATCCGGATAATGAAAATGAACAATAAGCTAAAAATCTAATAATAAGCTAAAAACAAATAAGCACTTAACCAAAACTTACCAAATCAAATTTAAGAAAAAGCTAATAAGCCAAAATTTAAAAACTTTTAAAAACACTAAATAATAAAAATATTTAAAATCAACTTTTTTATATAATAACTTTTGAAAACACTTAATTAAAATTAAGAAAAGCACACAATAAGCTATAAAATCAATAAGCTAACACAATCAATCACATAAAACATAACAAATAATCAAATAAGCATGAAAATAAGATAATAAGCATAAGGATTAAGCAAAACAAGAAAGGTAGAATGAGAGATTAATTAAAAACTTGATTAAAATTAAAGAAACAACACAAAATTAAACTTACTTGAAATTAAAGGCAAGAATCTAAGGTGCAAGACAAGAAAATTAAATGACAATTAAGTAAATGACATGAATTAAATGTGGAAGAACTATTTTGTCAAGATAGTCAACACCTCCTAATGTGTCATTAGGAGGGTATTTATAGGTGATTAGGGAGGTTAGCATGTGTTGCTCCTTTCTTTCTTCTCTCGTCTTTTCGTCTTCTAAATTCTTCGACTTTTTCGACTATGTCTCGGGATTATTTGAACTCGTCTTGTAATTTCTTCATTAATTAGACTTGAGTTCTTCGGCTTCATTAAACTTCCGTCTTTATAATTTTTCTTCGATAAATCTTCAGAATAGGCCTTGGACTTCCGTTCTTTTTGCACTCTTGATCTTTTGACTTCGTCTTTTGTCTTTTTCTTCGATAAAAGCCCGAGGTTTCTTCCCTTTTCACATTTTGATCCTAAATCACAACAAAAACACAAATCACGCATAATTCCGACACTTACGACATAAAATACACGTTTTGGCTTGGTTATTATTATAATTAAGTGGTAAAAGGATATGTGTTTTCACACTTATTAATAACCATAAAACATAAAGTTTAGGGGTAATAATTTTTTACACTTGGTAATTAAATAAATGACAACCATACATTTATTTAATTAAAAAAGTTAAAACAAAAAACAACTTTGTTAGCCCTATATTTTATATAGTCGAACAAGAATGTAATAGGTCATCTTAGTCGTTAATGGTCTTGTATTGTAATAGGTTAGTCAGGTTAACCGGACTTGGACTTTAATCTAATATTGTCTAAGTTAGGGGCGTAAGCCCAAGTGTAAGCCAAGCCTGGCCCAAGTCACAAAGCCCACGGCCCAACAAGCCAAGGGTATATAAACCCTCTTCCATGTGTGGAAGAGGGTGTTGGTTACCATTTTTCTTTCTCTCTCTAAAGTGTTTAACCTTCTAAATCTCTCTAGTTTCTCTCTCTACTTTTCTTCTCTTTTTCTCTCTAGAATCTTGTGTCATGGATTGATATGGGAATAACATTTGGTATCAAGAGCCTATAGTGGATAGGTGATTGAAGATTCGCGTGTTGTGTTCTTGATTTTTCGTGCCTATTTTGATCTAAAACTCACGTACCAATTTTTATTTATTTTTTTATGGTTTATTCTTGATACAAATCATCTACATACTATTGGTAGTGATTTGGTATTGTTACTTTGGTTAAAAACATAAAAAAATTGGATGCTTGATTCATTTTTAGGCTAAAAGTCTCGAATTTGTTGTGTTCTAGTACTATCCGAGAAAAGTGGTACTTTTGATTCCATATTACGATCTGATTATTGCGATCGTATAAACCTGGGGTTTTTACTTGCGATCGAATATCACGATCACATCTTACGATCTGTGTTACGATCTAACACTACGATCACGTGTTACGATCAGTGATTGCGATCCGCGTTACGATCTAACACTACGATCACGCGTTACGATCAGTGACTACGATCACGTGTTACGATCTAGCGACTGCAATCATGTGTTATGATCAGTGACTGCGATCACGTGTTGCAATCGATTGTTATGATCAAAGGTTACCATCACCTACTGCGATCAGAGTTACGATCACCCACTGCGATCAGAGTTACGATCACCCACTGCGATCAGAGTTGCGATCACCCACTGCAATCAATCCCCACGTGGTATCTTCATTAACCAAGCTAAGTATGCTCAAGAGATACTTAAAAAGCATGGTATGACCTCATGTGCTCGCGTTGGTACATCATTGTCGACCAAATCCCTAGACGCTGACTTATACTCATATCCCGTAGATCAAACGCGCTATCACAGTATGATCGGGTCACTCATGTACCATACAGCCAGCAGGCCTCATATTCATCATGCCACATGCTATTGTGAACGATATCAAGCCAGACCTACTCAAAAGCACCTCAAAGAGGTTAAATGGATCTTTTGGTACCTTAAGAATACCATTCACATGGGACTCTGGTATCCGAAGGAAACCAGTTTTCATCTAACAGCTTTTTTAGATTCTGATCACGCAGGTTGCCTTGATAGTCGAAAAAGCACTTCAGGTAGCGTACAATTTCTAGGGGAAGACAAACTTGTGAGCTGGTCGTCAAAGAAGCAGGATTGCACTTCGCTCTCATCAGCTGAAGCAGAATATGTGGCACTATCCGGGTGTTGTGCTCAAGTCCTCTGGATGAGAACTCAACTCACAGATTATGGCTTTCACTTTGATAAAATACCTATGTATTGTGACTCAAAGTCGGCCATATCCATCTCTTGCAATCCGGTTCAACACTCCCGTACCAAGCACATCGCAGTCAGATATCACTTCATCAAGGAACAAGTGGAACGTGGTATCGTGGAATTATACTTTGTCAGAATTGAGTACCAGATAGCAGACTTGTTTACTAAAGCTCTATCTCAAAATAGGTTTCAGTATCTCGTTGGCCGTCTTGGTATGAAGTATATGACTCCAGAAGACTTGGAGGTATTGGCAAATGAAGCTGCTTGATATTCTCTCATAATGACTTCTAAGCGCATCACAACTTAGGACTCGGACCTCAACTAAGGAAAGTTTATCTCGTGCGATAGCTTATCCTTCACAACGGGAAATTTATTTTTCTCGGTCATGAGCTTGTCACAAAACAATCAAAGTTTTGAGCTCATGAAAAACGGACCCGCAAGGGAAGTGTACGTTTCGGTGCGCTTTCTCTAAGCAATAGAAGAGAAGTCTTCTATCATGACTATTTTAAAACCGTTGAACACAATTTTTCAAGAATTTCTCAAAAGGTTTTTCTAAATCTTTCAAAATTGTGTGTTCAACACTCCCTTCCTCATAATGTGGTTTTTGCATCTCAAAATTTTCATATGTTATTTGGATCGATTTTTGAGGAGGAGCGTTTTAAAATCAAGCCTTTAATGTTGTTGGGTACATCTTAGATTTTGTCATATTTTATGTATCCAACACATTCTGAAAATGGTTTAAAACAGTCATATGTAATATACTATATCGGATAAGGCATCTCATCTCCGTGCCTCAACATATTTTGTGGTGTTGTTTTTCTAAAATTTTGTCAAACTTTTGCTTCAAGACATACATATATTGTTGAGGGGGAGCTACCCGACTAAAAAGTTCTATGTTTCATGCGTGCACACATGTTTCTCTCCAAATCGGTTTTCAGAAATTGTCTTATTTTAATCAATTGATATCTCTAATATAATAATTTTTTATATTAGAGATAGGGGAGAAAATGTGATTAAAATGTAATATATTGCAACATGTGATCTTAAAGAATCAAGTGCAACTCTTTCCTTCACATGCAAAACTATTTCGTATATCGATGCATGTGTGTAGGGGGAGCTTTTCGGAAATGTAAAACTTTCTAAGTGTTAAAAGTTTTGATTTTTATCAAGCACTGTGAATGGTTTTCAATGGTTTTATGGTTACGACCTATACCCAAAACAACCTACCATCCACGACGGAATGATGGAGTCAAAAGGTGGTTTAGGATAGGAAACTAAGTCCTATGATCCAACCAGAACTAGAGGGATCTACCCAAGGACATTCCATAGCTAGAAATAGTTGTCCTTAGGAAAGATGGAGTTGAATGAAGCTGAATGTGGACCAATTACTTAAGTTAGCACTGGAACAATCACAACAAGGTGCTAGTGATGACGTATTAGTAAGCATTGAAGGAGTTGAATATTCTATAAAACTTAGGCAGAAACCGGGTTAACACATCTATCGAAGACAAGTGTCATGGACCCAGTGATGCGATGCACAACCCTTCCCCAGCCATTCGAGTTTCTCTCAAAAGAAACTTGTCTCATTGTCACGGAGATCAACAAGTATCTATTGACTTTCTCACTCTGAGTTAGTTAATATTGAAAAGGTGGCAGTCTGCTCCAGCCTCCGATTACCAAAATGCACTTATTGAGTCTAGAGCCAAACGAGATCTATCTATCATCTCACTAGGACACAATCGAGTCCAACGCATTATCCTTGTGATATTGCCAGAACATCAGAGTGATACGATTCACAATGAAGATGGAAATCCTGCTTGAGCCAACATCAAACAAGCTCATGGTAGGTAACTTGTGCGATTCAACACGAATCAAATTTGTGAGAACTGGAATGCAACTAAGTTTGGATTCTTAATTGATTCAATCTTGATTCCAGGTTTCTTCGCAAAATCCGTGTGATCTTTCCAGAACATTCAGAGTGACACTCTTTAGTGCTCATAATGACGAATGGAAATCCTTCCAGTGTCAACATCAAACAGCACTGCGGTAGGTGACTCGCAAGATTCTATATGAATCAAGCTTGTGACAAACTGAAAAGCAACAATGGTGCGATTCTTTTAGAATCAAACTTGTTCCAGTAAATCTGAATTGACGACTCTAATTAGACGGATGATTTATCCTTATGATTCACTATTTACGTTCGCAGTCTGCTTTGAGACGGTCGAGTAAAGAGAACTGTCTACTAACGCCGGGAAACCCTGTCAAGCAGGTTCTTAATCGAATCTACCCGATCACAGTTCGGTATCTAATACCGTTTAACGGTCTTCACCGACCGGACGTAAATCGCTACCGAGTTAGGATGAAATGTTCAAAGCCATTTCGTCCGTGTCTATATATGTTGTTGCATATCAAGAAGGTGGCGTAGCTGTGTACTAATCAATGTCGATTCAGAAGTCACAAGAGCACAAGATGGCGATACACAAGATACCTAAGAACGTAAGAATGTAATAGGTCATCTTAGTCACAAGGAGCACAAGATGAAGATCTCAAGCACTCAAATTCAATTGATAAAGGCTCAAGATAAAGATCACAAAAACATGAAGGAACAAAACCATTACAAACAAGATCAAGACCAAGATACAAGACCAAAGAAGGAAGATCTCCTCTACAAAAATGTATTCACTCAATCATCTTATGCTTTTTAAGATGACCGATACATTAGGGGAGATTGTTAGCCCTATATTTTATATAGTCGAATAAGAATGTAATAGGTAATCTTAGTCGTTAATGGTCTTGTATTGTAATAGGTTAGTCGGGTTAACCGGGCTTGGACTTTAATCTAATATTATCTAAGTTAGGGGCGTAAGTCCAAGTGTAAGCCAAGCCCGGGCGAAGTCACAAAGCCCACGGCCCAACAAGCCAAGGGTATATAAACCCTCTTCCATGTGTGGAAGAGGGTGTTGGTTACCATTTTTCATTCTCTCTCTAAAGTGTTTAACCTTCTAAATCTCTCTAGTTTCTCTCTCTACTTTTCTTCTCTTTCTCTCTCTAGAATCTTGTGTTATGGATTGATATGGGAATAACAAACTTAAATATGACCATACATTCAAAGAGCAAAGGTGAAAATTTAATTGTAAACTTTTATTTATTTTTTATAGTGGACACTTAATATGAAACAAATAAGAATACCATTGTGAACATTTAATATAAAACAAAAAAAAATTGTTATAAACATCGTCACATGAACTTGTACAATATAACACTCATGTAACCTAAAACACACTACCAAAAATAACATCTTAGAATACACTACCAAAAATAACCACCCACTCAACCTAACACATAAAACCCTATCGAAGCCATGTCGATAGGTGTGACCCCATAACACGAAGTCCCCCGGTACAATATAACTAGTACAGTGGCACAATTAGTGCCAATTTGACATGTATAACATGTTAGAGCTCTCAGTCTAGTAACGTCGGTAATGTGTGTTGTTCGGTGTTACTACACCTTGTCTGTAGAAGACCCAACGTCGTTGGGTCCGGTGTTGGCACGCAAACACGCGTTGAGAGTTAATTTAAAAAAATCGTTTTACCTCCCAACGGCTAGGCCATTTTTACCCTTTGGCCCGATTTCTAAAACTTTACAAATACCATAGGTTCCAACGGCTATTTAAAAATTAAAAAAAATTAAACACCCCTAACGGTTGTTTTTAAATTTCTTTTTTCTTTTCATTCTTAACACTCCTCACAGACACTCGCGCCACTACTATATAAACATACCATTATTTCAAACCAAATCACAAACTTTTATCTACAAAATACATATCATTTTAACTAGCAAAAAAAATGTCCGACTACTCTCAACACGGTTTCGTTAATTTGATGAACGAGGCTTGTTTGACAAACCCTCCGATGTCAAATCAACCATTTCTCAGATTTAATCCTTCGTTAATGACGTTGGAACAATTTCAACAACACCAACAGAAGAGCAATAAGCTTTTCTCCGATGTCAACGACAACAAGTCCTAAACGTGAATTCTAAGATTTTCAACAAAAGCCACAATCATTTACATCACAAACCCATGGTGAATTCCAAGATTTACAACAACAAGTCATAAACCGTGAATTCCGTATTGTTATTTTACATTTCGTTATGTTTTCTATTTATTTTTGTAATGTTTTTTTTTTCGTAATGTAATTTGTATTTTTAATTTATGAATGAAATGAGTTGTTTGTTTCATAAGTGAAATAGCTGTTGAGGGGGTTTTATGAAAATAAAGAGGTGAATGATGTTAGTTGGTATTATGGTTAGAGAAGTCGATGTTAGTTTGGTATTGTGCTGATGTGACACTGATGTAATTATACTTTTTGCTTGATGTGATGTTGATTTAGTGATACTCTTATAAGGTACCACTCCGTGAACTCTAGGATGACCAATATCACCGTCAAATTATTCTGTTATTTTTATTTTCTTTTATCTTAAACACTAAGATTAAATTTTCATCCATCATTAAAATACATTACATTAATAATTCAAGTTAAATAAAAACTTTCTTTATACCAAACATTTTTTTTTCTTTATTCAGTTAATATTATTTACTTAGAAGAAAATAAACGAGCAAATAGTTACAGCTTTTTCTGTATTACAAAGTCAATTTTATTTAATATAACGTTTGTGGAGTTAAATATCATGGCATTACTATTCATAACATGTTGTACTCTGGTAAGTAGCTACATTGTCTCAGGTGAAAAGAACCAAATATAGCAAACACGAAAGGAATAAACACGTGTTGATTTTCAATGCATACTTTCTCATGTTTTCTAACTAGCCCTTGAGATGAAGATCACACTCAGACCATTTGACATTTTGGTTTTTGGGTAGGTTGGAGAAAAACATGCATTCGTTGATCTGGCCGGGATTTCTCCCCCCGTGGGGTTGAGTAGTCGGGACTTTACAAATTATTGTGTATTTTTTAACGTCAAATATGTTCGACTAAATCGGCTTTAAGGCTTAGACGAGTTTTCTTGCTTACTAAATCGCTAATACCTTGTAACATTTTACATGTGTATGTACAAGATTATCATCGCAATGTTGCTCACATTGATAAAATTCGGGAGATATTTGTCTTCTTTTTATCTTTTATAACCACATTTACATCATATCCGTTATTCTTTCAAGGGTTATCGATCGTGTTAGATTTTGTATTTTAGTCCATCAATTCTTTAGCACGACAAACACTCGATTCTCATATTTTCTTATTGCTTCATGTGGTTGCTTATTCTTTATTCTCTTCGTATCATTTCCACATGATTATGAAATAGCTTTATTAAGAACAAGTCATGTTGAATAAGACACGTTGTTAGCCACAAACGAAACCCGGTACTTTCTCGTCTTTCAAATTGTTTAAAATAGGTAATTAACGTATAACATTGAGCTCACTGTTCGCCTTGGAAACACCAAGGACACATGTCAGACCAATAAGTCTTGTGAGGCAATAACTATCAGTTGAATGAATAAATGTAAAGCCCGTAATCAATTCTATAATATTGAGCACGATATGCATTTAAGCAATTATCCCACGACGACTCCTTACAACTCATGTTCCTAACATAATAGGGATCACGTGTTTTTTTTCGTGATAGACATTGAGTTTTTCGATAGTAGTATAAGTAGGTATTCACCAAAAACTCCTCTCTATATAAATTCATACTAACCTTACATAATTTTTCCGAGAGCACCATAAGAAGTTTCACAACCCATTGCAAATACCTCTAGAACATCAACGGTGTAAATGCTAACTCTTCTCAAACAATATGTACATTATCAAAGATACGATCAATGGCCAGTTATTTCCCCAACTATGCGTGTGAATAATGATTGGCTTATTCGAAACCGCGTACAACATAGTTCCTCTTGATACAGTGGGTTTTCAAATAAGCTTGCGGCAACAAACGATCACGGGCACTGTAACGACTTTTATGTATCGCGTTTCGTGATATCAAGGCTTTTTTAGATTCTAGAAGTGGAGACTTGATCATTTATATATCATGGCGTCGCTTTTTTTTAATAGCATCGACGCGTCATCTTGGTTTTGAGACCGAGCCGCACCAAATACACCATCCTATTTTTGACTGAATACACATCGTAAAAAGAAAATTATTGGCTTGATTTTTTTAGTATGCATATACCCCAAGCTTGTTGTATTCTAGCCATAGGCACTTATTTAAACACTTATGATTTGTACTAATCACGCCTAATAAAATCAAAGAAACCAAATTTCTTATAACTTTCTTACAAAAGTTAATATTTTTCTAAAATTATGTTTAGTTAGACCGCTAAATTTTTTACTAAAACTAGAAGCTTATGATTGAACCAACCTAACCATAAGAAAACAAGTCTTTATAGTACGTAGTTGATATCATCAATACTTTGAAGTGACACTTTTGTTTTAAATGTTGTTGTGGAAAATCAATAATTTTAATTTATTTACGTTTAATCACTGCTTTTTTTTTGTGTTTCTAACTTTCTATTCACTATTTTGTCTTTTAGGACAGTTTTGTTTTTATGTAATTTTGGTGATAGTAACTATTATGGTTTTACGACAATTTATTTCCTTTCTCAACGAACTTTCAAAATCAAAAGGTATATATATAGTATAAGATTCTTAAACTTCGTCTTTAAGGCTTATAACGCATCAATCCATGATTATACTATTTCTGATTATAAACTTGTGTAACTATGATTCACTTGCTATTACTAATTCTGTTTTTTTAATAAAGACAAAAAATTTATATATCTTGTGTCCTTGTGAAAGCACACACGTACAAATGTACAATTAGTTACATGTTAGCTTGAGCCGTCACTTTCATCAAATTGACGTAGAAAAAAAGACTAATAGTGTAGTACTAATCAATTATAATTAATCATTAGAGTTGGGATACAATCAAATCAAAAGTTTTTGCGTTGTAAGGTTCTTCATCGTGCGTAATAGCCAAAGTTTGATCCATTTCACGCGTTGTTGGTGCTACAATGAGCGTTCGTTCACACGTGAAAGGCTAAAATGAAAGTTACTCGGTGGCACAAACCACGTATATGAACATGCCTTTTGTGTATATTTGAGTGCGTTTAAGTGGAGTATAATCATGTTTAGATAGATTATGAAAAATGAGAATGATGTTAGCACGATGGTAAAGAAGAATGAAAAATGATTTAGCGCTATGATAGCAGTGTTAATGTCCGTCAACACTGCATCTAGTCGCGAACTCTTCTAATACATTCCATCTAATGACAATGTGTTTTTGTATAAGACCATGCGCAATAAGCAAACAAAGAGAGAATGGGTCTTCCTTACTACGGCAACCCAAGCACATGTCTTTAAGCTAAAAAATGCAAGACTCGATGGACAACCGAGCCTTGTAGTGCCCACATGTCTTCAAGCTAAAAAACGCAAGACTCGGTGGACGACCGAGCGTTGTAGTATATCTCTTTGTTTGTGTCTCTTAACGGTATATATTTGTATTTAAATGAGGTATGTCCGGTTTTTGGAATTGGTTGTCATATTACAAAGTTGGTGGTAAAGTTTGTTTTAGAAAGAAAGACTACATATAGCTTATCATATAAAGTGATTAAAGGCTACTTTTCCATACTGTTTTAGGGCCCATTGTTTTATTATTAGTACTACTGGATGAATTATTTGAGAAAAAGGACAAAAAAGAAAAGGTCTCAGGAAGATTCACATGACACAAGAAACCAAAAATAAGTCCAAGAAACAAACAAAACATACAACAAATTCAAAGTGACAAATCCTGATAGATATGATGCATCAACCCAATTCAATTTTGTGATTATGATTTACAACAATAATAACATTAATAAATATAAATATGAATATATAGCCCTCGAAACCCCTTTATTTTATTCACCATCCATAAACACCATAAAAATTACAGACATCAACTTTTATTCAAAAAGAAACCGTTAAAACAAATTATAATAAGCCTTAACAGAGAAGTGCCCAAGAGACGCGTACGCTCAAACATTTTGACAAATGATGTCCACTAACTCGTGCAGAGACGATTTGATCCATACGTGTGCATATTAAACTTGCAAAAAGCTTGCGTACTTGGCGCCAAGGAAGAGCCTTTGGATACAGAGTAAGGCGTTTTTGGTGACCTCGGCGTTCTCGTGGTTCATCAGTTTCATGACCCGCTCCTTTGCCTTGAGATCTGTGACAATGACCCGACCAGCAGGATGGTACTGAATAAACTGGGAAAGATCATAGCAAGCAACGGCTAGTGCCCTTGGATCACTCGATGTGTCCAGTATCGTGAGCAGGACCCGTAGAGTCTAGCAAAATAGCAGAAATCGTCAGTTTTGCAGATCACAAGCAGAAATCATCAGTTCTGCAGATCACAAAATATCTACCCATCTGTGGCTAATATAGACTCATGCCACTTGTCTAAAGTCAAAACAGTCTAAATGGGCCTGGTATCTAAAACTTTCTATCTTTAGCACTTAAAAAACATATGCCACCTAAGTACATTGCTCCTTGGTGTAGTTTTTTTCCGTAATGTACACAGTTTCACACTATTTCATCACGCAGAGGAGCGTAGCCATAATGCAAGATCCAAGGCACATATTTCAAATAAAATTGTTTTCAGAGAAATGACGAACTAATAAGCCCTTAAAAAGTTGATTCTTCAAGGTCTAAGATACCACATAAGCTGAATTTGATTACATAAGAATGATAACTTGACATAATACAGTTATAAGAAGTCTCACACTGGCCATCCACCATGACCAAAATCTTTCAAGTTTTATAAATGATACTCATGCTAAGTAAGCATGCACTTTTTTCGCACTGTGTAACTATTTGAACAAGGTCCAAATGAATGATTATTGAATCTTACGCACTCGTCGATAAATATTTACACCTCATATACACTATTACTCGGAGTAACTTATTTGAATGCTGACAGTACTTAAAACATTCTTCGGATTTAAACTCTACCAAAAGTGCGTTTTGTGATGGTGCAGTTTTTTCAGTGACATGTTCTATATCAATTTTACTTCCGCAAAGAACACGCGTTGAACTTATAACTATAAATCTTTTATTCATTTCTAGAACAGAATGAGTAGCGTTTACGCTTACTGATTCACAACTTTTGATGTTTTAGACTAGAATCCGATACATGCATAGTTAGTAGATCATTGCTCACTGAAAATCTTCTAATTATCAAATACCAAATTATGAACAATTAACATGTGAAAAGGGGAAAGATGTATATAGACTTCATTAACAAATACCTGGAAATCATTCTCTTCAAAGTTTGTGATATTATCTCTCCAAAAATTGGGATCTTTATGCATGGGAGACCAATCAAGATGACCAAGGAGGACTTCCTGCTTGTACTTCTCAAAAGAACTCAATCTCTTGATATTATCTTTCAGCGCTTCTTCCAGATGATTTAGAGCGTCCAAGAGGTCCTACAAGAAATACACCATCAAACAATGACGACAATTAGTTAAACGAACTACCATGAATCTCTTTGTTAACCTCGAGTCACCGTGTAGAACTTTCTTGAAGATCAAATAACAGATTAAGGTCACAAATGAGTTTGTAATTAATTAATTAATCAACCATACTTGCTTTTTTTTTTTTATGGTAAAGGGATTCCTACCCTGGTAAAATTTATATATCACAAAACACAATGAGGTTCAGCAGATAATATGGTAAGGTACATATTACCATAAACTATTGACAAATAGTGCTGATGCTGGGAAATTTGTAAAACCATAATAGTGCTGGGAAAGGGTTTCATATATTAGATATTTAATATAACTCGAACATTTAGAACACATATCTCAATCCATCATTTTTTGCTCAAATTTTTTTGTATTGGCAAAGTCAGATATTCAATAAGGTCCTATAAAAAATATCTCACCTCATCACTCCATGCCTGTGCTTTCAAACTTTGAACAATTTGTGGAAGTCCAAGATCTACCATTTGAGCTCCGAAGGTTCCTTTCACAAGCAAGTTCTTGAAAGTCAACACTATCAACCTCACAACCTGGCAATGTTAATGTCCCAAACAACCCAAAGTTAGATCATTATACTGCCGCGTTTTACCTAACTATTAAGCATAGGAAGAAACTTAAAACTGCTGTAAACAATTCTAACCGAAGAATATGTGAGAGATATAAGGGAAAAAAAAGAAAAAATGAACTAAAATAGCGCAGTTTGGATAAACAATTTTTCAATATTCTAAACATACCTTCTCTTTTGTTGAACCTTTAACAACCTCCAACAACCGTGGCAGGGCTCTAGATGTAGCCAAATACTCAATTGCAGGTTCATAGTAGGATAGGAGCCAAACACAGAGGCATGTCTCATAGAGAAGCTGTTGAATGCCCACCGAAGTTAGTATAAACATAAAAAGCAGAAATACAGACAAAATATTTTCATAATGTGAAATATATCGCTGCTTCACTATACTGAGTGGTAAACCAGACTACACACCAGAAATAAAATATACTTGTGCCTGGAGAATAAATATTATGGCAGTCATACAAAAAGAAGCTGAAATTCATAAATGTAGGATTACCTGAATCGACTGCTGAGTGGATGCTGGAGAAATAAGTGGCACAAGTAGCTTAACCCCATCTGCTTGAACAAATGAAGACCTAACGATAGGTTCCTTCAACAATGTTGATAGGCAGGTGACAGAAGCTGGAATGCTACGGCTCGGATGAGAAGGCTTTTTCAGCTGCAAAAGCAATCCAGTTACACAAACAACTTTTACACATTCTATTTTGATCATAGAACACAAAAAGGAACAAAGATCTCTTGGCAGAAGATATAGAAAATAAAGGTTCAATGAGCTCTGAAACAGGTGTATAAACAGTATAAACCCAACCCATACCTAAAGTGCCATACCTAAAGGATAGCTTAGCTAACTAATACGTAGTAGATTAGAAAGTTCTACTTCCAAAGTTAAGATTGCTTTGTAACTAAAACTATATATGGTTTCATGTGGTGGCTTTAAGGAAAAAAATGTTAAAGAGACCTGTTAAATTAAGAAAAAAATATATCTTAAATTAAACTACTCGATTCATTTAGAGCATGAACAATGGGAAAGTCTTTAAAAGACTTGAAGCTTTTAATGCATTTAATGCATAACACTTTAAAAAGCTAAAGCTTTGAAGAAAAGCTTGGGCTTTGTCAAGTCATTGGCTTAAAGCTTTTCACAAAGCTATTGGTGCAATGCCAAAAAAGCTATTAAAAGACTTTATAAAAAATGAAAAAGCTTTTAGCTACTTGAGCCATTGCATATGCTCTTACAAACCTTTCCCTATCAGTTTGCGCATCACTATTACTGTATCATATTTACCAGAACAAATGCACCAAACTCCCTTTGCAATTAGATAATGTGGACCATGTTAAGTTAAAAAATAATAATTATCATGTGGCCATATCCTTCTGTCACGCTTGATTGAGGTCACAGTATAGATAGTTTTCAGATATGTATATGTAAAGGGACCATTTGAGAAAGCATCAAAAGATTTCACTAGCAAAACATTAAACGGTGAAGAACTCATGACAAACCTGAATACAAAGCCACTCCACCAATCCTTTCAAAACATCACTACTTGCGGTGATTTTCTTCTTCGAATCTGCGGGTTCACCATTTGCGCTCGAACCATTCTGCTTTGGCCTAGCACTAGCAGGACAGTAACAGTAAATTAGTAAAAACATATAAGAAGTATCATTGATGGAACCCTTCAGTATCGTGAGTATTGCTTTAGGTACCTCACTACCAAAGTAAGTATCTTGGAGCTTTTCTCTTGAATAAACCAGCTGCCTTTCCATAACAATCTGGAATTCAACAGAATTTAAATTACATAAGTTCATCTTGAATAATATAAATGTAAGTGGCAAGATATTCGATAATCACAATTACATTCATTAGTATCAGAGCATGCAAGTACCACATAACTCATGGCAATGCAACAAACCAATACACGTCAAACTAAGAGCATAAATCATAGCCATGTTTCAAATAAACTGATTCACTATATGTGAGAACAAAAATGAGAAAGAGAACATCTAGCAACTTTTTAACAACATCAGCAACACCTCAAAACACTCTAATATCAGTTAGTGTAACAAAATATCAAGTCGGATTCCACTTTCCAACATAATCTCTAGCTAACAAATATTTAATCAATAATCTCCGATTAGCCTGCCAACCTTCTCATCCTCCAGTTTTAAAATTCAGTTTTATTGTGATTATTTAACAAGAGACTCGTAATGCTACTTGATTACTAACAAAGAATGATGGTTGAGCGAAACACTACTTATACAACGCTTCGAGGATAAGACAGATGGTGTATACAAATCAATGTCTAGTACGATAAAGGTCTTGGAATATTTATTACAAAGCTTTGAGCCTAAATTAGCCTGTAAATTCTTTTCTCAAAATTTATTACCAAGTTTAACCATTAATAAAAGTACCAAACATCAAACAGATACAACAGGGTCTACCTTATCCTTTTAGTATCGGATATGAGAGTTCATATCTGGTATAAAGGACTGAACAACATACGCAAGTTTACTAAACAGTAGCTGAATGAGTAATCTATTTCTAGAGTAATTGCGATACACATAATAAAATCTATATGGCCATCCGGAAACATCAGGGAGCATGCAAAAGAGTGGTCCTTCTTCTTCAAACAAAATACAGTAAGAGACTAACCTCAAGAAAGGTTCATAAATATCTTCATCTGCAAGAGACTTGTCATGAAACAGCTTCGCTCTTTTTGGGTCGGCTGCAAAAAAGGATATCATTACGTCAAGTGATTACGAACTTATGATATAAACTTACATCATCACTACATAACAAGATGGGACATTGAAATGGCATGCATAAATGAAAATGAAAAAGTAAATGTAATTGATATGCTCAGTCACCTGTTAGCATCTCATCAATTAAAGCCAACACATATTCAACCGTGTCTTCTTTCTGAATATCACGCAAGATGCTGATAAAAACACGGATATAAGATGGACCATCCTGTGACAAATATATATCCCGTCAGTGCTGTCCTCATAGTTAACCTTTATCATAATCTTTGGGTAACCATATATGGAAGTTCACTTCAACAGTCTGTGAATATTAATATGCTAGATGTCCAAAGAAAAACATATAGAATTTACGAATATAGAGATCAAGGATAAAATATATGCAAATACTTCAAGATATACCAAAACTAAGCAACCCTTACGATAACTTACCCCAGTGTTCCATTTTAATCAATATAATGACAGCATTACTTACTATGCGAAAGCTTATGTGTTATAGTTGACATGTTTAGTAGGTGATATGCCAAGAAGGTAAAGCACTTGATAAATGGATTCATAGTTGGAATCAAGGATTGAAGTATTTTATTTATGCGTAGGAGATTAGTTAGAATACCGAGCTCATGATCAAACAAAGACTAGATTTTATACCAAAGGTGTTACAGTGTGTGTGTTGGAAGTCCTGTCCATTTTAGTAAATCACATGTTACAAGCAGGAATTGCTTTGGACATCAGAATTAGATGTGAACTTGATCTATATGCGAGTATCAGACAACAGATAAATATCCACAGCATCAGAAGTTTTGCAAGAGAAATAAGAAAACTAGAAATTAGCAAACTAAACAGCAACAACAAGGAGAATATAGGTGGCAAAAATCATAAAAATGAGCTAATTTGTATAAGATTTGGGTGCATTTAGCCCTCTCCTTTTTTGAGCATGTTGGCCCTTTGAAGAACATATTTCTCTCAACTGAAGAACATGGCAATTGTTGTTTTTGTAAGTTATACATATAATACAGTATATTTAGTTATTTAAATATCAATGAGTTAAGTTTGTAGAATTTTTTTCTTCGCTTTGGGTCTTTGTATAACATGAGCCCATGCTCGTTTGGACCCTGACCCCACCCGCCCCGTTAGTTTTTACACATCTAGAGAATGCATGGAAGCCACGGAGAACAAACAAGGAGCGGATCACACTGTCAAAACTGCACCCACTGTGCCCTCTGGTCCTGACTTCAAGTTTCGACCTTTGGATAGGTTATCTACGCTCCCAATACTTCGTACGAGTAAGAACAGTAGTCAGTAGACATCCTTTTAGGTGGGTAACGTATACATACTGGGTCAGCTTTCGGTACTAGGGCCTTGTCTTTCTAATAAATGTCCTCGACTTGGACCTAGATACATAAACTGTTGGTGCAAATTTAATTAAGCTACTCAATCTACTTAATCAATTTATATTTCACTTAATCACAGCTAATCAAGAGGGGCACTTACTGCCACACTCAGGAACAAGATGCAATTTGGCGATTTGGACGCGCCTACAGTGCTACCAGTAATAGAGAAATCTAACAAGCATTATATTAGCAGAGGAACGAAAAAACATACATTCTCGAGCAATGATGCCCTTTCGGTTTCAGTCTTTTTGTCATAGCGCCTTAATAGCTGAAGCGATGTTCCTGTGATTAGCTTGGTTGTCATGTATGTCTCCCATTGGATGTCCCTCCTCAGAACCTTAAAATAGAGCATACAGATTTACTATTAGTTACTCAGATACTTATAGTCGTAATCAAAATAATACGGAGTAACAGCACAAAAAAACCTATTGCCACAAAATATAATGGTAGTTCATAAACGTTAAATTGGTGGTGCTAAAGTTAAGTCATTACTTATCATGATCGAATGCGAGTTGGGGATGTGTAGAGTGCACACTTATTTATTATTATACGTTTCCACTATGACATAGACACACATGTCAAGGGGCAGCACCCACGATTTTCATAAATCGGTATCAAAGGACCTTACCATATTTTCCCGCCAAAAAAACCCCTTCGGATTTAACCGATTTCAACTGTTTTTAACCGTCTCATATGTCTTTATATTTTGGTCTCATTCTTACATACGAAAAAGCATATGGTTCCTCTTTGTTTCTGCTAAAGTTTTTTGTGCATAGAATCTAAGTGTTCTTCTTGAATTATCCGAATAAGGTTTTCATGATAAGCAGGCATTAAAGAGTCAAAATAAGTGAACATACACGATTAGAGACGATATCCCCAAATTATCATGACACCCTAACCCCAATATCTAACAAGCCGGGCAGGGATGATGTTGAAGCCTTGACAGAACATAGACAAAATCTAACTCAAACACGTGTTAGTTAGATGTAGACTCGTCCATATCTAAGGCATAATAACTCATTCCTGATCTAGTTATTGAACTATATGTATTACACGCGAATGATCAGCATAATGCTGGCACTGTTCCAAACTTGCGTCTCTTATGAAAATCACTTATTGCGCGATACAACAGAAAGTAGCATGCTTATCCGAACTGATCCTTCGCTAAGTCGAAATAAAACTAGTTTTTTGATACGAATATATAATTCTAACAAAATTCAAATTCACATTTCCACATATCATTTAAATTCATGATTTAATACACATATAGATTAAATTTACAGATTAACGATCTAATAATTGAATAAAAGCTAATATTAACCGTTAGATTAGATTCAAATTGAGCAAATATAAGATCGATGACGTAAAGCATTTGATATGAATGAATGGATACCTGATCGGAATTGAGCTCTGCTTGATCCATCGGCATTGATAATGAGTTTATAAATCTAGTCTGTGTTTATGTGTGTGTTTTTTTATGTGGTGATGAGTTTGAGATCAAGGATTTGGTTTGTTTGATTGTTTATTTTGGTCACGTTCTATAACAATAAAAATGATTTTGGCAGTTATTAACTTATACTTATCTCTTTTTTTTCATTTTGACAAAAAGAAAAAAAATATTATGTTTCCATAACAATATAACATCGTTGGTGTCATTCGTCCGCGCGAGAAAACACAACGACGCATTATTCTGCGTTCTCGCGCCAAGAGCCTGACGTCATTCGGACCGGCCTACGTTTTTTTTTTTTAAGAATTTGAATCAAACTATATTCTAGCCGTTAGGGATGGATTTTCAAAAAAGAAAACCTAAAACTCATTTTTACACTTACAAAAATACTATAAAAACCACCTAAAAATCCCATACTTCCCACACTTCATCTTCTTCGTTTCTATCTTCCAAAAAAAATGAATCACAACCGCAACCAAAATTGGATTTTCGATATGCTTTCCGACCCGACCAACCAAATGACGGGTTCTTCTTCAAACCCGAACCCCCAACCGAAATTTTTTTCTAATTTCGCCCCTCAATTTCAAAGTTAAGAAGAATTGTTGATGTTTCAACAATTCAAAATCAACAAATGCAACAATTTCAACAACAATCACAACAACAACCGTATCTAACTTCCCAACCCCAATCTGAGCATGAATCGCACCACGTGGAAGAAGTTCAAGATACCAATGATGAAGAAACGCCGGTCCCGACTTCGACATCGAAGCTTAGACGTAAGAAGACCACGTTGAAAAAAAACAAAGAGAAAGAAGTCGTTCCACAAGAAAAAAAGACTTCGTAGTGTGTGGACACAAGAAGAGGTGGAGATTTTGGCGAAATGTTATATTCAAGTGTCTGAGGATCCGAAGACCGAAACCGATCAAAAAAGAATACTTTTTGGTACCGAATTCAATCCGTCTACAATGAAAAAGCCGTGAAAGAAGGTCATCCTATACGTACCAAAAACATGATAACGGGCAAGTGGACTCCAATGAATACCGCGGTTACAAAATTTAATGATTTGGTGAATGAAACCGCGGTGCATAGTGGGGAGAACGATCAAGATTGGATGGCGAGGGTGTACAAGTTGTACGAAATGGTCGTTGGATGTGAGTTTAAGCACCGGAGTGCGTGGCTTTTTTTGAAAGACAAGCACAAGTGGAAAAATCCCGACTCAACTCTAACTAGAAGAAGTCGTCTTATGGGCACCGACGACGAACCGGATGACTTTGGGCATGATGAGTTACCTCTTCCCGCCGGGTTATTCCGACTTAATAAAAGTTACGCACCAACTCTAACTCAACCGCTAGCTCCGGTTCTAACCCGGCCGCGTATCAAGAGTTCATGGCGGAACAATACAAGTTAGACCGAGATGCAAAATTGGTTGTGCTTGCCGGAGAGAGCGAAGAACGAAGACGGTTGATCAGAACACAAACGATCACAGAGGACATGCGTTTGCTCCGAATGGATACGAGCCGTATGAATCCGGTCGACGCCGCAATCGTCGAGGCCCAAAAGGCAATCATCCGAGCAAATTATGAATCACGATATTAGTCGGCTTAATTTTATGTTTTTAATTTATGTCTTTTAATTTTATGTTTTTTAGTTTATGTTTTTATATTTTATGTTTTTTTATTTTAAGTTTAATGTAATGTTTTTTTCATTTTAATGAAAAAAAAAATTCTTTTTTTATTTTATTTTTTATTTTTTTTAGAACGGCACCTCAATCTCACTGAAATCCGACCCCCGAGTTATACCATCCATAACGGGCAGGCCTCGGGACCCGAACCACTAGGGGAAAGCCCTAGAACTCACAGCTTCGCACTAAGGAGGAAAATCATGGATTCTTGTCCTTTGCAAGACTTGAACCCATGACCAAACCCCCTCCCCAAGCTCTATGAGGAGCCCAGGTGGCCAACTGCTCTGAGTAGTTGGTTTAATTTTAATGAAATTTTAGTTTATGTTAAATATTTTTGTTTTAAAAAAATCCTATGGCACCAGAATTGTCATGGCACACCACTCCCCCTGAAAACTGGTGCCATAGCAATTCTGGTGCCAAAGGCCACTTTGCTGACGTGACAGTATTTTTTGCCAACGACACCAACTGTTCCTTGTGCTCTAAGACCACTAAAACTCATATTTTTCAAACACACAATCACATTTCATGCACATTCTCCCTAAAACACTAAAATGGATAATATCGACGAATACGAGTTATTCTTTGCCACTGAAAACTTTGAAGTCGTAATGAAACGCAAGTTGAGTTTTATTAGAAAGCGTTGGCGTTTATTAAGAGAAGATGTAATGCTAATCGAATACCAAGAAACGTCATAAATCGGGACCGAATAGGTGCTCATGATCGGTTAGTTACGTCTTTTTTCGGCGAACCCAAGATACGATGCAAAAGAGTTCAAGATGGTTTTCCGAATGGGTCGTCCCCTTTTCAACTGGATAGTTAATGAAGTGACTATCCATTTTGCGTACTTTCGTAATAATGTTGATTGTACCAGAAAAGAATGTATTTCGCCGTTGTTAAAGTGCACCTCGGCAATTCGTCAATTGGCATACGACATTGTTCCTGGTTTTCTAGATGACTATCTACAAATGAGCCCAAGAACTTCTCGAGAATCACTTGATCATTTCTGTAGTGTTGTTATGGAAATTTCGGGCCTGAGTATCTGAGGAAACCCACGTATACTGATGTTCAAAAACTTTATGCGCATCATGAAGCAAAGCACAGGTTTCCAGGGATGCTAGGAAGTCTTGATTGTACGGACTGGGAGTGGTTTGGTTGTCCAGTTGCCTTTAAAGGGAAATATATTAGACGAGATCATAGATCGAATCCATTCATGTTACTTGAAGTTGTGGCGTCGCAAGACTTATGGATATGACATGCATTTTTTGGTGTTTATGGGTCGAACAACGACATCAACGTTTTATACCAGTCCCCTTAATTTAACGATTTGAAAGTCGGACGAGCACCAGAGGTTGATTTTGTGGCTAACGTCACTATCCATGAGGATTCTATTTTGTTGACGGAATATATCCGGAATTGACAACACTTGTTAAAACAATACCCGAACCAGTAGATGGTGACCACAAGATAATTTTTTATAAGAAAAACAAGAATCCGCAAGAAAATATGTGAAAAGAGCTTTTGGTGTTTTGAAGAAGAAATGGGTCATATTAGCTAATCCTGCACGAGCATTCCGAAAGAAAGAATTATGAATATGATGTACACATGCATCATATTACATAATATGATTCGAAAATTTTAAAAAAAAACAATATATCCTACATGGTTCCCAAAAGAAGAAATTCAACCGGAAGACGTGTTACGACCCCTAGAACGCGTGCTACAAGTTATGTAGCAAATCAGCTCAACGCAAGAACATCACAATCTTCGAGCAGATTTGGTTGAGCACTTGTTTGCCAATTCTTAAATTATTATGTTTTTTATATTTACTCATCTATCATTTTCATGTACCCGCGTGTACCGTGTTTGAATAAATTTTATGAATAAAAAATATTTAATAAAAAAGTGAAAGTGATGTGTAGTGAGTACTAGTGGGTGTCATTACCTCCAAAAGTGAGTGTGAGTGAGTGTAGTGAGTTTGTTAAAAAACTGATATGGCGTTAACGTGGAGGTGAGTGGGTTTGCCCCCACTCCCCCTAGTCTTATTTCCTCCAAAATCATCAAAGTGGAATTTTTCTCTTTCATTAACTCGAAGGCTAGTTCAGCCGTTTCTCGTTTACGACGAACCTCAGTCTCGATAAACTCCCCAAATTGAGTATTTCCCGTGCTTGCCCCCGTGCTTGTACTAGTCTCGGATGTTGCTTTCTTACCCGCACATATTTTCCCAGAAAGACGTGGCCTTGCATCAGTAAAAAAAATCTTCGTTTGCAACTCTGGGTTCTTTAAGGGCACTTTAGGTCAAATCAATAGGCTCGGGAATGTCCCAATCCGAATGGTTTCTCAAAAGTGCCTGAGCATCTTCTTGACTAAACAAAGTTTTGCAGCCATTTGCTTGTGAGCATATCCTTGTTTATTTTTTGGAAGTTTTGGTCGTTGAACTTTGCCAAAACTCGAAACCTTGTCCAAATTTTGCCTCTCCCGACATTTGGATCTTCGGAATTTAAATGAAACATTTTGCAAGCAAAGTTTCCTCCTCCGGAGCCCAACGTGTCGTGCAACCCGATGCGTTCAGGGTTCTATCAAATCCGAGCTTATCATCGAGATCCATGTCTTTTTTTTAGGTATTTTTCTTTCGGGTTCGTTTAGGTGCTTTGGGTTGTGATTGTGATTGTGAATTTGAGGATATTTGTTCTTGAGATAGTGGTGGTGGGTTTTGTCGTATGTTTTGATAATCACGGTTTAATTGTTGTTTTTGTTGTAAAATATATTGTTTTTTATGATGATGAAAGAATTCGGGAGTCATTGGGAATGAAAATTGAGCCGGATTTGAGTTTGATGACAAGCCCTAGCTCGAAATTGGGTTTAATTCATATTTGAGTAAATTCAAGAACGATTGGTCGTTTAGGTTAAGAGGTTGATATATGGGCTCTTCTTTTAAAGCAAGAAAGTAGATAATTAAGAGGAAAGTGTATAAAAGTTGTGTGGAAAAAAATAGTATAATGGGATATTTATATAGAGTTTTTAAGGTTTTTTTAATTCAAAACATATAGCCGTTTTGGGGGCAAACTGAATTTTTTAAAAGGGATGTCAAAAAATAGACGTTGGAGGAGGCAAAGTGATTTTTTTAAATATCCCCACCAACGCACGCGTGTTGGTGGGTTAACGTAGGGCTTAACGTCGTTGGCCAAACACACATGCCGGTACCATAATGACGTGCCAGATCAACACAACGCCGACTCCGGCGTTATGGTAACCTGCCCTCTAAGAATGAAAAAATACACTAACTTGTCTAATTTTGAGATAGGTTGTGTTCGGCAATAACATTTTTGGAGCGACAAGCGGTAAAATTTTAGATGAAAAACTTGTTTGACAATACCTCAACATAGCTTATTGAAAAAGAAATATTAGAATTGTTATAAAAAACTACATTTATACCTTCAAATTGACATTTGTAATTTATTTAAGAGTAATATACATCGTTCGTCCTTATGGTGTGCGTTGACCGCGTCCCTAGTCCCTTGATAAAAAAATTGAACCGTTCAGCCTTAACTTGCAAACGTTTTTCGTCATTGGCCCTTCAGTTTAATTGGGTCCATGAACTATTGTTACATGGTTTACCCACAAGGGTAAACTCGTCTTTTTTCAAAACGAGCCCACTGTTGGTCCCTTATAATTCGTTATTACTTATCAACCTTAAGTAATAACTAGTTACCAAGACACAAGTGAGTTGTTTTAACAATTGATAAGAACTAAGAACAATTAAAACAACCATACCAATAACTTTAAACGTATAGACTTTTATTAAAACTCAATAAATAATCTATAGCCCACTTTGTTTGCGGAATAACAAAGTGGTTGAATGACAATGTGTGGTGATCTCATATACTTAAACTTCTAACCAAAGTTAATATTCTAAGCTTCAATCTAAACATTCATATGCTCTTTGGCTATATGGTTTAGTTGGTATCGAGAGAGAAGGTTTTTCTAGAGTTTTTCCTCTTGTAATCGTTAACCTTTTCTCTCCCAATATGTACTCCTTAAATAGGCAGTGCAAAACTAGGGTTTGCATTTTGCATGTTCCCATGCATAGGTTTATCCAGTGGGTGGTTGATGCCCATGCTGGATAAACAGTACAAAGTACTTAGTAAACTATTCTAGAAAAGATAAAGGTTGTACTTATAGCTAACTATACAAGCAACCTACTTTGACTTAAAGTAATCTTTTCCCGCCTAATGCAAACCATCAGAATACTGGAGTGTCTTCAGCATTCTAGAGGAGATTGACATCATTCAGTTTGGTATTGTGAAACCAAACTGAACTGAAAGCTCTTCTTCAGTACTTGTTGTTCAGCAACTAGATCGCCTAGTATTTGAAGCAAAGAATCATTTGTTTTCTAAGTTAACTGGAAGAGGAAAGCTGAACATCCTTCAGCAACATAGTCTTCAGTAGGAACTTTGTTCCTCTGGTCATGCTTCAACAGACTTACCTTACTGCTGAACATGAAACACTTATGAGGATTTTATATTCAAATCCTAGAGTTGCTTCAGGGTTAGTAAATACTGACCCAACAATCTCCCCCTATATGGATATACAAATAGCCCAAGTCTAAAGTCAGTAGTAAATGAGCATAACAACTTCTTCTTACTTGCACTGAACAATAAAGTACTTATAAACATCAAATAATCATTTATTAATAAAACATTACAAATTACAACAAAAGCAATACAAATGATTATTCAATATTCCTTAGGCCTAAGTAAGCACATGCTGAAAGTTCTTGCAGCATCAGTAAGTCATGGGCCTCCATACTGAGAATAAAAGATCCTTTGAATATTCCAAAGAAGTTCACTGTTCATTTCATCAAGGTCACTGATGCCAACAAAGTCTTGATGTTCACGATGATTGAACATTATCATTCCCAATTCTGGTTCGTCTAGTACATGCCCAGGGAGATGATTTTAAAAATGAACAAAGACTTTTTATTTCTTTGTGGTGACAAAAATGTCACCCACACCAGGTTTGATCAGATTGGCTCTTTTGTTCAGCTCTAGTATAGGATCTTGATCCTCTAGAGAAACTTCAATGCTGATGTTGAGAATCTCACCCAGTTTTTCATGATTTCTCACAAAGTGTTCAATTCTGGTGTGGACTTCATCCCATCTCTTGGATTTCCTCTTCTCAGTTTTATCACTCATCTTAATCCATTCAATATAAGAAAGCTCATTCCCTTGGAAGTCTTCTAAGATCTCATCAGTCCCATCGCCCCTACAGAACTTCAGATTAATATCACCTCTACTAGTAAGCATATCAACATTGGTGATTGGTGAGAGATTTCTTCTGTTCAGTCTTGTTATACAAAAATTTTCATATAACATCTTCTTCTTGAAGAGGCTTTCAACTTCAGGTTTCCTAATTTTTTCATACAAGCTCAGCTTCAGGTTTCTTAGTTGTTCTTCTTGTTGGAGCTTGTACAGTTTATCAAGTTCTTCTTGAGTGGCCACCCCAGCTTTGATCAGCCTTTCACTCAGTGTAAAATCATATTTGTTCTTGGGTTGAAAGGGAGGTGTACCACTATCAGTTGTATCCCCACTGGTGGTTAGTCCATCAACATGATTGTCGTTGGCTGAAGACTCCCTCTTAGCCTTAGTTGGACTCTTCTCAACAAACGGTGACTCATAGACAGCTGGTTGTTTCTGAGCCTTCTTTTGAGCATGTTTTTGGAATAGCTGCTGGATAATGATTTTCTCCCCCTCAGCGGAAGATTACCCAACAACTTCTGATGACCCACCAGCAGGGAAGAGAGCACAAATATGATCAAGTGTAGAGGATACCTTGGCCAGCATTGTTGGTACATGTTCAAGGACATTCAACTTTTGTTGAACCTCTTCAGATAAGGTCAACTTTTGTTTCTCCGGTAATGCCACCCTATCCTTAATCTTGGAAACAGAGTCACATAAATCATTAACTTGGCCAGGTACCGGTGTGAACTCTAGAAGAAACTCCATGGAAGCACCATTGATGGACTCCATAAGTGATGACATCTCTTGCTTAAGGAAAATGGTGGTGACCACATCTTTGAACAATGACTTCAGAGCAGCAAGAATGACATCCTTGATTTGATCAGCAGTAGGAGGAATTGGTCTCGCTCTAAGAGTTGTAAGTTCAGCATCAGCAAGCACCTTTTCCTCCTTGAGTTTAGCCACCTGTGATTGAAGAATTAACACTTGATTTGTCAATTCTTTTACTTGAACATATCTGGGAGATGGTGGCTTTGATGTCAAGTCAGTAGTATCATCTTCAGGTTCACTATCATCAAGGTTGACTGGAACTCGTTCACTGAACCCAAGCTCTTTCTCCAAGTCATCTGAAGACATACTGAACATATAAGTAGGAAAGTGTCCCACCTTGGCGCCAGTGGTGAGAGGCACTTCCTTTGTGGGCTTCTCAGCATCACCTCCAGTGTGAAGGTCAGTTTCTACTCCTTCACCACCAGGGTTGGTTTTACCTGATGGATCCTGAGAAAAAGTCCGTGATGAGTTAAGATCAATGAATGTGTTTTTGGTTCCCTCAGTAGGACCCTGTTGTAGGGTGCTACATCATTAGAAATAGATAGTCTAGGGTCAGCGTCAGCTGTTGTATTTGTTGACGCCTCATGCCCTGATGCTGACTCAAAGTGACAAATGATAGAGATTGGTAATGAAATTGGAAATGTATTCAGATTTAAATTACTTACAAATGTTGACTCTACACTACTGAGCTGAGGGTGCGCTCCATCTTCACCCGTATCCCCTAAAGAGGTTGGGACATGGGTTGCCTTCAGGGCCTCTTTATGCATGTCACCTCCAGCAGAGACTGAAGAAGACGGTTGGTTTGGGTTCCTGTCCTTAGCCGAGGACTTATGTTTCTTCAAATCTTGGCTGAGGACTTATGTTTCTTCAAATCTTGGCCTTTGGAAGCATTAACAACCTCCTTTGATGAAGATTGTGTGAGGGCTCTCCTATTTCTGGACTCACGTCTAACTTTCTCAGTATTAATAGACGTTTGCTTCTGACGTGGTCCAGAAGAAGCTCCAGGCTTTTTGTCCTTTCTAGTTGGAGGAGCGTCTTGTGGAGCTTTGTACACTACTGGAGCATCTGCTGAGCAGATGTCCAGCATGGGTTGTGTAAGAGGAGAAGGATCAATGGTACTGACTGGAATGTTCCAGCGTGTAAGATCAAAGGGTCGAAAAACCAATTTTTCTCCTTGGAGTTTAGAAAAATCATCTCCAAGATGGTCAACAAATAAGATAGATAAAAATCTCGTGTAAACAACATTTTTCTCCCTAGTCTTTTTCTCTAGCTTCCCATGGAGATCTTCAAATATTAGCCTCCCTAAATCAGCTTTGATCCCCTTAGCCAGACAATATAAAATTATTTCATCCTTTTGGTTTATCTGGTCAAGTCCTCCAGTTTCCCTCCCCCCCCCCCCCCCCAAACACTCAATCAGAATGGTCATCAGCAATTTCCACTTAGGTGGCAAACAACTCCTTTTCAAACCTCCCTTTTCAGTGATCTCTTTAGTATACCCAACTTCTTTAAAGAAATCTTTAACAATGAAAAATCATCAGGTATAGCTTCATAGTCACTAGGGGTTTTCCAAATAGATTAAACCCAAAACCCTTCTAAACAATTTTAAACCGATTTTACCATGAATCCTAGCAGTTGTAGAATCAAACTCTATTGATTTCTTGTTGTGAGAAGCTTGTGTCGTGAACCAAAACTCTTTTAAAACATTCTGGAACATCATTCCTAGATCTTTAAACAAAGCATCACGTAGTACACATTTTGACAAGAAAGTCATTACTTGATCCCTAGGAACTGATTTTATGGTATATGGTTTGATTAAAGTGATGTTGTTGGGCTTGAAGATGATATCTTCAATGGGATAGGTGACATGAATGGATGGGTTAAGTGTGATCTCAACATTTTTCTGGGAAGAAGATCCTGCCATTGATGTGTTTTGTGTTTTTTTGAGAGAGAGAGAGAGTTTGTGTGTGTTTTTCTTTGAGATGAAAATATTTGTAAGTGTGATATGAAATCCAAATTCAAGAGATTATATAAAAACTTAGACTGATTTGTGAAAAGTTTTTAAAACCATTTGAAAAAGTTATAAATCTTTTAGGGTTTCTTTTGAACATTTGGCACAAACTCTCTCATTAATGTTCTGTAAAAAGGTATTCGTTTATGTTGCTTTGAACAGTGAAACGCCTCATGTGTCAGGAAGTTGTTGATTGTGGATGTGGACACTTGAAATCTCATTAATTAACAAATGACACCTTGAAAGAATGTTTGTTTTTATTCACAATAAAATTCAATGCCATTTAATACTTTTTGATTTATGATTGATTTGTTTTAAAAGTTGTTGTTCAGATATGCTGAAGTTGATGGCAATAATTGTGAGTTTCAGTGCGTGAGATAAGGCGACAAAACCCTATATACATGTTCACATAAGTGAACAAGACATATGACATTGCACGCTCCTCTACACAAGCCTAGCTACTCATTTGTATTAAAAAATTTGTTCAGATTTTTCTGAAGAAAAACTTTGATGACTGGTGATTATTTGTTCAGTTTCATTGAATCAGATAAGGTGACGAAACATCATATACACAATCACATATTGTGAGATAGACACATGACATTGCACACTCCTTTACTCAGACACTACTACTTATAATTAATCAAAATAGTTTAGAAAAATGTTGAACCTTTAAGCTTCTTTAGTGAATGCTGAAGGTTCAGGTTTTGTATCATCAATGTTCAGCATACCAAGCTCCATTATCAATCTTTTGAAAGTTGGTTCATCCAGTGGTTTGGTGAAGATATCAGCCAATTGGTAATGAGTGGGGATGAAATGTAATACAATATCCCCTTTCACAATGTGATCTCTGATAAAGTGATATATTATATCAATGTGTTTTGTTCTTGAGTGAAGGACTGGATTGTTGGATATTGCAATAGCACTAGTGTTATCACAAACGATTGGTACCTTTTCATATTCTATGTCATATTCAGCCAGTTGGCTTTTCATCCAAAGAACATTGGCACAACATCCAGCAGCTACCACATATTCAACTTCAGCTGAATACATGGCAAATGTTTGTTGCTTTTTAGCACTCTAACATACAAGTTTGCCACCCAGCAATTGGCAAGCACCATAAGTGCTTTTTATGTCCATATTGCATCTAGCATAGTCCAAGTCTGAATACCCTTTAAGATCAAACCCTGGAGATTTGGGGTACCATAGACCTAGACTTGGTGTACCTTTTAGGTATCTGAAGATTCTCTTTACAACAATAAGGTGTGATTCCTTTGGGTCTGCTTGGTATCTTGCACAAAGGCATGTAGAGAATTGAATGTCAGGTCTGCTTGCTGTTAAATACATGAGTGACGCAATCATACCTCTATACTGAGTCTCATTGACTGACTATCCATTGAGATCAGGTCCTAAGTTGTTAGGGGGGTTCCATTGGTGTTTTTACTGAAGCACAATTGATATCATACTTCTTCAGCAGATCCTTGACATATTTTTCTTGATTGATGGAGATGCATTGGTCAGATTGTTTTATCTGAAGACCAAGGAAGTATGTGAGTTCTCCCATCATACTCATCTTATACTTTTTGGTCATAAGGTTGGTAAATTGTTTGCATAATTTCAAGCTTGTTGAACCAAAGATGATGTCATCCACATAAATTTGTACAAGAATGGTGTCAGTTTTGGATTTATAGATAAACAAGGTGCTATCTATTTTTCCTCTGACAAATTTATGTTCAATGAGAAAAGTTGAGAGAGTTTCATACCATGCTCTTGGGCCTTGCTTCAGTCCATACAAAGCTTTGTAAAGCTTGTAGACATGATTTAGGTATTTACTACTCTCAAAGCCAGGAGGCTGTTTGACATAAACTTCATCTTTTAGGTCACCATTTAGGAAAGCTCTTTTGACATCCATTTTGTAACACCCCATTTGTTAAAATGGAATATCACAGTAATATACGGCGTGTCATCAAAGCATGCAATGTAAATGTCTAGACATTCATGACCATAAATAGAAATACCAGAAACAACATCGGTAGTCTAAGTAACTCAACACAAGCAATTATAAGTACTGAAAAGGAAAAGGACTAAACAATGTCCAACATGAAATAAAGTAAGTCAAAGTATGATAAATGCATAAGATATAGAAGGCTGGATAGCTTCCATCTGAATGCACATACTCTTGAGATCCTACTTGCGACCTTGGGTACCTGCCGTTTGGGAACATGGAAATGGAAAACGACTGAGCATAACGCCCAGTGCACGGATATACAATAAAGCATAGAAACATAGAGTATGAAAACATAAAAGAGCATATAAAGCATGTAAGCAGCAGAAAAGACTAAGTCCTGGGAAACCTAGATGTATGTCGTGTTTACTGGTTTTAGTTCTGAAAACATAGCTTATGTTTACTTATGAAAATATGTATTAGTTTAATATACCAAAAGGCAATATAGGTCATGAGGTCAACAACGCGCATGAATACTTGGAGGGGTGACCTCGTCATGCAGTTAGAGGGGATGCCTCTAATTAATGGTAATGGGTAATACATAGATTTTGCTAGTTAAGAAGTTTCGTTCTCGGTATCTCCTCGAATTGATCACGGTTAGAAGAGAAATTATCGTTGTTGGTAACTAAAAGGGGGAGCTTTAGATCTAAATCTAATTAAACGATAAATGCGTGAAGTAATAAAAATAAGCTAAAAGCAATTAACTAATTAAAACGAAACAATATAAATAATATAAAGTGAATTAAAACGAAACAATTAATAAAACTAAAACTAAAAGACGAAATTAACTATCTACTCGAAAATAAAGTTTTCTTAATGAAAAAGGAGAAAATAAAACTAAGATGGTACTTTAAAGCTAAACGAGGCAAAACCTAAAACGGGTACTAAATAAAAGATAAAACTTGAACTTTACGAAAAAATATTAATTTTAAAATTAGAAGAAAAATTCAACTAAAAATACATAACTTTCAAAATAAAAATCGGGACAACTTTCAGATTAAACTAAACAATTACGGAACAATAAACAAGCAGCCAGGCACCTAGCTCAAGCAAGCAGGCACCTAGCTGATTTGGCGGGAAATGTTACAAGCTAGCAGGCTAGCTGGGAGGTGAAACTTGTTTCTTTCGTTCGGAATAAACTGCTCATTCGGGATTATGTATTCGTTCGGTAAAAAAAAGTTTGTTCGGTATATTTCTTTTGTTTTTGTTCATTCGGCACTTTTTTAGAAAGCTTCATTTGGTACTTTTGGAAAACACTGATTCGGTAAATATAAGTTGGTTCGGAATAATTGGGCTCGTTCGGTAAAAATTGATTTGTTCGGTAAAAATAAAATTGGTTCGGGAAAATCAAACTGGTTCGGAATAACTATGCTCATTCGGGAAAATCATTTTGGTTCGGTAAAATAATGTTGGCTCGGGAAAATCTGGGAAACAGAAAAAACGAAGAAACAGGGGAAAAACAAGAACTCGAATATTAACCAAAATCAACCAAGTTAAATCTAAAGATTCAACCAAACTAACCACTAATCATCAACTAATGATAAACCATCAAACCAAATCAATAAAACACAAAATCCACTAGATTTTAGAAAACCAAAATCAACCAAGAACAAAACTTAAAAGCTTAGGATCAAAAAGAAAAAGAAGAACAAGATTATAGGAAAGCTTATATTAAAGATTAAGATTCAAACAAATAAAGGTAAAGATTAAACTTACATGAACATGGATGGATTGAAAAATTAAGAAAAGTGCCAAACACCCTAATGGTGTTGGCTTACACGAACCAACAAAAAAGGAAGAAAATAAAACTAAAAAAACTAGTCTATTTTTTGTGAGGAGGTTCTATTTATAGGCCTTGTGAGTTGGTTGGTGATTCGGCTTTTTCCTTTCTTTTTGTCTTCTCGTCTGTTTAATAAAGTTGACGTTTTTTACTTCGATTCGGGATTTGTCGATGAATAAATTCAACTCGTCTTTTAATTTCCTTGTTTAATAGACTTGAGTTCTTCGACATATATAAATCTTCCATCTTTGGTCCTTTTCTTCGATAAATCTTCAAATAGGCCCATTGACTTCAAATATTTTGTACTCTTGGACTCTAGACTTCGTTTTTCGTCTTTTTCTTTGATAAAACCCGTGGAATCCCATGTTTTCTTCAATATTTATCCGTCTGGCTCTGAAACACAACAAAAACACAAACCACGCATAATTCCAAACAAATGATATTAAATACGCGTTCTGGTCTCGTTTTAGCAAGCAATAAGTGGTAAAAGGATGGGTGTTTTCACAGCTATCAAATCTCCTACACTTAACCATTGCCATGCCCTCATGCAATGCTATAGATTAAGGCAAAAACTTTATATTTTTCTCATAGTCAATCAACCTTGGCCTTATTAACATAAACTACTACTACTAGAAACAAAAATTTAACCACTATAAAGAAATAAAAGCTTTTAGGGAAACAAAAGGGATAGAAAACAATTTTCACTTGGAAATTGCTACATGGAAATAACTCGCAAAGACATCTAAGACTTACATTAGGGCTTTGGTGATATGAAGATTTATCACCCTCAAGTTTCACGTTCCCCAAACTAAGCTTAAAAACGAGATCATTGTTATTATAAGTTAGCAAAACAAACACTTACACACATGGCTTAATTATACACTTAAACTCCCTTATTCCTAGGTGTATCTCTTATATTTTATTTTTGTCTTAGAATGATCATGAAGATGCATTTGGACTTATTTCGATAATTTATTAGGCCGAAAATAAAGTAGGACGATTTGATCAATAGTTAGCTAAAGGACAAAATCTCTTAGAACTGCTTCTCGAGACCTCAAAAAGTTCATATCTTGGCATAACTCGCTTCACGATTTGAGACCTTTCTCGGACCGATCTTTGGCATGTACTTCATACTTTGAATCTTGAGAGACGTTCTTGAAATTATGGTCTTCTCTTCATTTATAGAATTATTCACTTGGAGTATTTTGAGAGATACTTCAACTTTGTTGACCACGACTTCATCATTATTTCTTCAATCTTTATTTGGGATTTTGAAATACAACGATCCGCCTCCTTTTCGGACTTGGATCTATTTATCCTCATACCTTGTTAGGGTATTTTTGGATAGACTTCTCCATGATCTTTATGGGAGTTGATTGCTTTTCATCGTGCGTCTTGATCCTTCATATTGATTTTGGGTATAATGCTTTTCACATCATCTTGGATCTTTAGCAATAAAATGGAATCCTCATGCCTTGTTAGGGCCTTTTCGGACTCGCCAATCTTCGCGCCCCGCTTCAATAAGTTATGCCTTGGCTATGAACTCTTATCATTACCGAGCAACTTCTAAACGATTTTGGGCTAGAAGCTAAGTAACTTTTCAAACCGTACGACCTTACTTATTGTATTTATTCATTTAAGGCGATGGGAGGAAAAGCTTATACTTACACCAAGTGTGCTTATGCAAGAATACCGACTTATAATTGACTTTTATCATTTCTCGTTCTCTACAATTTAAAATCTCAAGTAACGAGACTCGTGGATGCTTAGCCTAATAAACCAATTAAGGTCTACATTGTTAAGGATACTAGCTAGAATAAACTTAGATAAGTAAATTCGGGTTGAGTCAAAATAATCACAACAGGCCTAATATCAAAGACTTCTAAACTAGCTAAACCACTTTATTAATATTTTTAATTTTTCTTTTATTTTTGACTTTATTATGGGATATACATATGATAGCAACGATAAAAAGGAAGGAAATAAAAGACATAAAAATTTAAAAATTACCACTACTTGGCCAAAGTTAATTAAAAATTTGAAAAATGCCGAAAAAGACGATTTTCCGGTTAAATGAGGGCATTTTAATGGAAAAGCCCACTTGTTACTTCGATAGAAGTCTCCCCTACACTTAATATAAACATTGTCCTCAATGTTTAAGCATGTGGGAAAAGGCTCCCCTACACTTATGACATTGTGTACGTTGGTTAAATCAAGCTAAAGAAGAGACAACTAAAGTGATCAATTTCAAGTTTTATGTATGTACAAAATTGAATCACGATAGTTGAGAGATAGAACCGGATTTGTGGATATCACGGGAGCACGGTTCGTCAAAGATTCCAAAAGTGCACTTATCCCTGCAATCACATCACCACACAAACACAAACAACCTATATAGCTCCCCCTACACTTAGGATGAAAAACGGAAAGGGACGGATAGATAATCGGGTTGCCTCCCGAGGAGCGCTTGTTTTTGTTAACCGAGTCACGAGCCTGACTCGGTCCCGAATTAATTCAAAGGAAAGGTGGAGAGGAATGGAATCATCTCATGCGAGATGTCCTCCCCAAAGTACAATTTCACTCGTTGGCCATTCACCTTAAAATTAGGTCCATTAGGCTGAGCTAGCTCGATAGTTCCATATGGAAAAATATTAGCAACGGTGAATGGGCCGGACCAACGAGATTTCAGTTTCCCTGAAAAGATTTTCAACCGAGAGTTGAAGAGTAAAACTTTATCTCCTACTTGGAACTCTCGGTTCTTAATCTTGGAATCATGAATGAGCTTGGTCTTCTCTTTATAGATCAATGAGTTCTCATAAGCTTCATTCCTCAATTCGTTAAGTTCATCGAGTTGGATTTTTCATAAGTCACCGGCTTTGTTGATATCGAAATTAGCCCATTTCAAGGCCCAATAAGCCTTATGTTCCAACTCAATGGGGAGGTGGCATGCTTTCCCGTACACAAGACGATATGGTGTGTAACCAATCGGGGTCTTATATGCGGTACGGAAAGCCCACAAAGCATCATCAAGTTTATCGGCCCACGAGGCACGCTGCTCTCCCACGGTTCTTTCCAAGATTCGTTTAAGTCACGGTTGGACACCTCGGCTTGGCCATTAGTCTGTGGATGATACGCGGTGGAAAGTCGGTGATTGACACCATACTAAGCCATGACTCTTGCGAATTGGTCATTGCAAAAAATGAGTCCCGCGATCACTAATAATAGCACGAGGCACACCGAATCTAGCAAATAGTTGCTTTAAAAAGTTTACAACCACCCTCACATCGTTAGTGGGTAAAGCTTTTGCTTCAACCCATTTCGAAACATAGTCAACGGCTACGAGGATGTATTTGTTCCCTTTAGAAGATGGAAATGGCCCCATAAAGTCGATGCCCCATACATCAAAGATTTCACATTCTTGTATGAAATTTTGAGGCATCTCATCTTTATGTGTGATATTGCCTTGTCTTTGGCAAGCATCACAATTTTTAACCATTTCGTGAGCGTCACGATAAATGGTGGGCCAATAAAATCCCGAGTCAAACACTTTCTTCGCGGTGAAGTTGGGACCAAAGTAACCACCGGTGGGTCCTTTGTGGCAAGCTTCTAGAATATCTAGAGCTGCGGGTCCGTCAACACACTGGCGAATAATCAGATCAGCGCATTGTTTGAAGAGATACGGGTCATCCCAAAAGTAAGTCTTAACATCTTTAAAGAACTTCTTCTTTTGTTGGGATGTTAACCCGTCGATGAGAATTCCACCCGCCAAGTAGTTTGCAATGTCCGCAAACCACGGGGTCTCATCAAGATTCGAATGAATAGACATTAAGGCCTAAAGGGGAAAAAAAGTCATTGATCTCTTGATTCGGATGATCCCCTTGATAAGGATCCTCAAGTCTACTTAGATGATCCGCGGCTAGGTTTTTGGCTCCATTCTTGTCACGAATTTCAATTTTAAATTCTTGAAGGAGTAAAACCCAGCGAAGAAGTCTTGGCTTAGAATCTTGTTTGGTTAACAAGTACTTCAACGCGGAATGGTCCGTGTATACGATTGTGGTGGATAAAACAAGATAGGGGCGAAATTTTTCAAAGGCATAGACAACTGCTAAAAGCTCTTTTTTGGTTGTCGTGTAATGCAATTGAGCCCCGGTCATTGTTTTGCTAGCGTAATGGATCAGTTGGAAATGTTTGTTTATCCTTTGTCCTAAAACCGCTCCAATAGCAAAGTCGCTAGCATCACACATCAATTCGAAAGGTAGCTCCCAATTAGGGGTAAGTAAGACCGGTGCCTTAGTTAGCTTGTCCTTAAGAAGATTGAAGGAGTCAATACACTCTTTAGAAAAGATAAAAGGAGTATCTTTTTCCAAGAGGTGGGTCATCGGGCGAGCGATTTTTGAAAAATCATGAATAAATCGACGATAGAAGCCCGCATGACCGAGAAAACTTCTCACACCCTTCACGGTTGAAGGTGGAGGTAATTTGGCTTAGACATCCACTTTAGCACAGTCCACTCCAAGACCGGCTTTTGAAATTTTATGTCCTAGCACAATACCTTCTTTTACCATGAAATGGCACTTTTCCCAATTTATAACAAGGCGAGTGTATTCACACCGCTTAAGCATACGTTCTAAATTGGCAAGGCAAGAAGAGAATGAGTCCCTAGAGACCGAGAAATCATCCATGAAGACTTCCATGGTTTGTTCAACCATGTCATGGAATATAGCCAACATACACCTTTGGAAAGTCGCGGGAACATTGCATAAGCCAAAAGGAATTCGTTTATAGGCAAATGTTCCGTAGGGACAAGTGAATGTTGTCTTCTCTTGATCTTGGGGATCAATGGGTATTTGAAAATAACCCGAGAAACCATCTAAAAAGCAACAATATTCATTACCCGCTAGACGTTCAAGCATTTGGTCCATAAAAGAAAGGGGAAAATGATCCTTTCTCGTGGCATCATTGAGTTTACGATAGTCAATACAAACTCTCCACCTGGTAACGAGACAAGTGGGAATCAACTCGTTGTTTGCATTGGGCACAACGGTGATTCCGCCTTTCTTAGGCACACAATGGACCGGACTAACCCAAGGTGAATCCGAGATAGGGTAGATCATGCCCGCATCAAGAAGTTTGATAACCTCTTGTTTGATAACGTCATGGATCTTGGGATTCACCCTTCTTTGGCTTTAAATAGTGGGCTTAAAGTCCCTCCATTAGAATTTTATGTGTGTAAAAGTGAGGATCAATTCCACGAATATTGGAGATTTTCCAAGCAATAGCTTTTTTATGATTTTTGAGAACTTCAATGAGACGAGTTTTCTCATCGGCTTTTAAGTCCTTAGCAATGATAACGGGAAGTTGATCAATGCCCTCTAAGAAAACATACTCGAGATGAGGAGGTAAGTCCTTAAGCTCAAGAGTCAGAGGGTCCTCAATAGATGGTGTAACTAACGATGGATCATCATTAGTCACCTCTTTAGGAGAAGGAGGAGAGAAAGGGTCTTCAAGTTTTTCAAGGGTACGAATATCTTCTTACCAATCGATGGGAGAATCATCATATTTATGATCGATTGTACCTAAGCTAGCTTCAAATTCATCCAATAGAAAGTCACTTTCTCCAAAAGGAGTAAATGACAGAGCAATTGAGGCAACGGTCTCAACATTGGGAAGAGAAGAGAGACTACTTTTGCAAGCATCATTAAAGTGTTCTTCACAAGCCTTATCAAGAACGTCAATACAATTAACACTCTCGTATGAATAAGGCTGTTTAGAAATCTTACCCATGTTGAAGACAATTTGATCGTCACCAACTCTCATGATAAGTTCACCCGCGTCTACATCGATGAGAGTGCGACCGGTCCTCAAGAATGGACGTCCTACAATCAATGGAACACGTGGGTCTATCTCGTAGTCAACGACAACAAAATCCGCCGGGAAGGTGAATTTGTCAACGCCAACAAAGACGTCTTCGGTTATCCTCACTGGATAAGCAACCGTACGGTTAGCTAATTCTAAAGTCATTTTGATGGAGAGTAGCTCGGGGAGAGATAATTGCTTCCAAACACTTAATGGCATTAAGTTTATACTAGCACCTAGATCGGCTAGAGCCATGCAATTCTCCACTCCCGGGAAGTTGCAAGGAATCAAGAAGCGACCCGGATCACCAAGTTTGGTGGGCAATTTCCTTAAGAGAACCGCAGAGCAATTCTCATTAAGTTGGGTCTGAGAAATTTCAAGAAGCTTCTCCTTGTCACTTAGAAGATCTTTAAACATCTTCGCATATTTAGGCATGTGAGCGAGAGCCTCAACAAAGGAGATGTTGAAATTCAATTGTTTAAACATTTTGAGAAAGTTTGAAACTTGAATATCATCCTTGCTTTTGAGCTTCTCTTTCCTTAACCTTGAGGGATAAGGTATATTGGAGGAAGAGGAAGGCTTTAGAATAGTAGGATCACTCACATCCTTGGGTGGTTGGGGAATGGGGTTAGAAGGTAAAGGGGTTAGGGAAAGTTGTTTGGTTTCCTTAGTCACAATCACGGGAGTAGTTGTAGGAAGCTCGGGTTCCGTATAACCTTTTCCACTACGAGTAGTGATTGCTTTCATCTCCCCTCTTGGGTTAGCAACGGTGTTACTCGGAAGAGAACCCGAAGAAGAGGGTTGATTACTTTGGAAAAAAGAACCGATCATATCACGTAAATCATTCGTTTGAGTGCTCATAGAGTTTCTCATATCGGCGCGAAGATCATTCCTTTGTTTCGCCATGTCATTCCTTAGCTCGGCTCGGATATCGCTCCCTTGTTTTGCCATGTCACCCTTCAAGTTAATGAGTTGGCTTTGAAGATTCGTCACCATCTCTCTATTAGTCCTCATGTACGTCTCGAGGTCTTGGTTCAATGCCGTTGGTTGATTGAGAGGTGGAGCTTGGTAAGCTTAAGTATTTCCTTGAGGTGGATATGGGTTTCTTTGGGATTGATATTGATTGGTAGCACGAGGTTGGCTTTGGTTATTTCGGTTATAGTTTTGTGGTTGGTTTTGGTTTTGAGGAGTAAAACCGGGCGGTGAAAGAAAATTGTTTGAACGATAACTTAGCAAGTTACGATCTCCTTGAGGTCTAGCTTGATAGCCTCCCGTGGGATAGTCACCGTATGTCGCGTTAACATTTTCACAAAAATTGCCTTGGGTAGAAGGACAATCATTGTAAGAATGAGGACCACCTCATGTTTCACAAGAAATAGCAAGAGCTTTAGCTTGTTGAGTTTGGTTAGTAGCCAAAATTTGCATACTTTTGCTAATTTCAAGAATGGCTCGTTCCATGGCGGACATGTCGGGGGTGGAAGAAGTAGATGAAACATTGACTCTCGGATTGGATCTTGAGGATGCGGATGAATCCCAATTCTTGTGGCGAGTAGTCATGTTTTCAATTAACTCTCTACACTCCTCCGGTCTCCTTTTCATAAAAGTACCACCGGCGGCGGCATTAATCGTATCACGATCACGAAAAGTGAGACCATTGTAGAAAGTATCAATGAGAGTGACGGGGAGCATGCTATGATTTGGACAACGGTCGATCAAAACATTGTAGCGTTCCCAAGCATCAAAGAGTGATTCGTCATTTTCTTGAGTGAATCCACTAATTTGGTTACGAAGGCTCGTTACCATGGATGGTGGAAAGTAGCGCGATAAAAATCGTTGAGTCATGTCGTCCCATGTGCGAATTGAATTCTTAGGGAGACGGTCAAACCATTTCTCGGCTTGGTGGGATAAAGTATGTGGAAAGAGGTGAAGGCGAAGAAAATCCAAGGTAACACCGGGTAATTTCATGCTTTGGGTGACGGTAATGAATTTGTCGAGGTGTTTGTTGGCATCATCATCCGGTAATCCGCGAAAAGGACAAGTATTTTGCACTTGTTGGATCATGTGATGCTTTAGCGAAAATTCAGAGCCGTGATTTGCATCGGCGCAATCGGTCCTCCGCGTCCATTCATCGTAGGTTGACATAACTCCTCCATGGTTCGTAGGTCGGGTTGGGGTGGGTTATTATTCATGTTGGGGTGAGGTGGATTATTATTATTGTGTACACCGGCCATGTCTAAATCTTGAAGAGTCTTGGGCTCAGGATAAGACGTAGATCGAGTACGCATACACTAAAAAGAAAATGCAAGAAAATATTTTTGGTTTTTATAGGTTTTTTAATGTTTTTGGATTTTTTGAAAAATTTATATTTTTAGGATTTTTGAAATTTTTATGCGTTGAAAATAATGTTCCCGAAAGAACGGATCCCAAAATCCAATTTTTCTCACAAAAAACCGTTAATCTCTACGAAAAGAGCCGGCAGCGGCGCCATTTGATACATAGATTTTGCTAGTTAAGAAGTTTCGTTCTCGGTATCTCCTCGAATTGATCACGGTTAGAAGTGGAATTATCGTTGTTGGTAACTAAAAGGGGGAGCTTTAGATCTAAATCTAATTAAACGATAAACGCGTGAAGTAATAAAAATAAGCTAAATGCAATTAACTAATTAAAACGAAACAATATAAATAATATAAAGTGAATTAAAATGAAATAATTAATAAAACTAAAACTAAAAGACGAAATTAACTATCGACTCGAAAATAAAGTTTTCTTAATGAAAAAGGAGAAAATAAAATTAAGATGGTACTTTAAAGCTAAACGAGGCAAAACCTAAAGCGGGTACTAAATAAAAGATAAAACTTGAACTTTACGAAAAAAATATTAATTTTAAAATTAGAAGAAAAACTCAACTAAAAATACGTAACTTTCAAAATAAAAATCGGAACAACTTTCAGATTAAACTAAACAATTACGGAACAATAAACAAGCAACCAGGCACCTAGCTCAAGCAAGCAGGCACTAGCTGATTTGGCGGGAAATGTTACAAGCTAGCAGGCTAGCTGGGAGGTGAAACTTGTTTCTTTCGTTCGAAATAAACTGCTCATTCGGGATTATGTATTCGTTCGGTAAAAAAAGTTTGTTCGGTATATTTTTTTTATTTTGTTCATTCGGCACTTTTTTAGAAAGCTTCATTCGGTACTTTTGGAAAACAATGATTCGGTAAATTTAAGTTGGTTCGGAATAATTGGGCTCGTTCGGTAAAATTGATTTGTTTAGTAAAAATAAAATTGGTTCGGGAAAATCAAACTGGTTCGGAATAACTATGCTCATTCGGGAAAATCATTTTGGTTCGGTAAAATAATGTTGGCTCGGGAAAATCTGGGAAACAGAAAAAACGAAGAAACAGGGGAAAAACAAGAACTCGAATATTAACCAAAATCAACCAAGTTAAATCTAAAGATTCAACCAAACTAACCACTAATCATCAACTAATGATAAACCATCAAACCAAATCAATAAAACACAAAACCCACTAGATTTTAGAAAACCAAAATCAACCAAGAACAAAACTTAAAAGCTTAGGATCAAAAAGATAAAGAAGAACAAGATTATAGGAAAGCTTATATTAAAGATTAAGATTCAAACAAATAAAGGTAAAGATTAAACTTACATGAACATGGATGGATTGAAAAATTAAGAAAAGTGCCAAACACCCTAATGATGTTGGCTTACACGAACCAACAAAAAAGGAAGAAAACAAAACTAAAAAAACTAGTCTATTTTTGGTGAGGAGGTTCTATTTATAGGCCTTGTGAGTTGGTTGGTGAGTGGGCTTTTTCCTTTCTTTTTGTCTTCTCGTCTGTTTAATAAAGTTGACGTTTTTTACTTCGATTCGGGATTTGTCGATGAATAAATTCAACTCGTCTTTTAATTTCTTTGTTTAATAGTCTTGAGTTCTTCGACATATATAAATCTTCCATCTTTGGTCCTTTTCTTCGATAAATCTTCAAATAAGCCCATTGACTTCAAATCTTTTGCTCTCTTAGACTCTAGACTTCGTTTTTCGTCTTTTTCTTTGATAAAACCCGTGCAATCCCATGTTTTCTTCAATATTTATCAGTTTGGCTCTGAAACACAACAAAAACACAAACCACGCATAATTCCAAACAAATGATATTAAATACGCGTTTTGGTCTCGTTTTAGCAAGCAATAAGTGGTAAAAGGATGGGTGTTTTCACACCTATCAATGGGTAGGAGGGATCAGCTCCTTGTGAAGGATGCAAGGCACATACCACATTCACCATGATCCTGACTAAAACTGTAACTAGGATGCACCCATACGCCCCATATGATAATATAATAATAAAGGCCAAATAAACTGAAAGGGACGCCATGAGCTATCACTCCGCCGTGGTGAAGTCATAACACTAGTGCCTCTAGTGTTATGGTTATGATACCTCCATAACTAGGTGAAATTGGCATGCGTGTATATGGCTAAGGTAACTAATAAAACATAAGCATTTAATCTGTAACTACTTGGGCAAAACAGTTGGCTGCATACAGGAAATCCTAATGAAGGAAGAGATTGTCCTTATTGAAGGACGAGAAATCCCTACCTTGTGTCCAGTAGTTACTAACGGAAACGCTGAAGAATCTACTCCGCCTTGACGGATAATACTACATAAGAATAGAGACGTGAATGAGTTGTCTGAATTACATGTGTTTTACTGGTTCTGAGTGTTCTTAGTTTATTATTCATGTTCAGTCATGTTTTAACTGTTTAAAGTGTTAACTGTAGTTATTCCCGTATTCTGTTGTTTATTATTCATGTAGTATGGTATTATAATACTTGTATTGTAATACTAAGTAACTTTCTAAAAATAGTAGGTTTCCATAAATAGTAAGTTTCCAAAAATAGAAAGTTTCCAAAAATAGTAAGTTTCCATAATTAGAAATAAGCTGGATTATTAATGTCAAGTAATGTTTAATTAGTAAAATACAAGTCATGGTTCAAGTATTATAGCTTGTTAATTAAATAACTTGGTTGAATTAATTAAACTATACATTATAAGAATTTAATTAAAAATACATGTTTTAATTAAATTAAGCTAAGTCAAATACTTTAGGTTATACATGAAATATTAATTTTAATATTTAACCTAAGTCATGCATTTAATTAAATTAAATAATTTTCTGATTTTTAATACTTTCCCGAAAACCGAACCCGTGATTTAAAATTAACCCGAGCCAAACACCCCTGACAGTGGCTACCCGGCCTAGCCGGTTGCCACTATCCCAGTCGTGTACCCGCTGTCGGGCTCAGTTCCAACCGGTTCGCCACCGGTTCACACCGGTTCAACCCGGTTCCCACTAATTTTGTTGTTCGGTTCCCACTGTGAAAACAAAAGTCCCACCGAGACCCTATTAGTCTCGGTTGACACGTGATACAAACCAAAACCACACCCCAACTTGCGGTCGGGGTTCCCTTGCTTGCATTCGAGCCAAACCAACCCAAGCCGAGACCCTAAGTGGTCTCGGTGGTGGTGACGTAGCCACGCCGAGAGCTTTGGCTCTCGGTTTGTGGGTCTCGACCGAACAACAAACACCAAAACACCCTCTTTTATCCTTGGTTTAATTTATCCCACATGTTTTTATGATTTGTTCTTGATTTTAATACATGAAATCATAAAAAAAATAAAAAGAAAGAAAAAGAAAGGTTTATGATTATACCAATCGCGTAGTTGTTTATGGTTTTTAAACACAAACACAAACACGTAAACCTTGAAGATCAAAACACACAAACACCCCTTGGTGTTCTTGTTGGTCGACGACAGAGAGAGAGAGAGAGAGACAAGAGATATTAGGGTTTTTGATTTTAATAAAACTGAATAATGAATCTCCTAGAGTTTTATTAAAATTAGGCTTGTAATGGGTCATGGGCCAAAGGCCCAATCTTGTCTTTTCTTTCTCATTAGCTGCGGCATACATGTCCACAAAGGACAAACCTGAAGTTTTTCTAAGTTAAATATTATGGTCGTGTACGTCATGTTTTATTTATCGTGAATTTGGTTATCGTGATTACAACATATTTATAACATATATATATATATATATATATATATATATATATATATATATATATATATATATATATATATATATATATATATATATATATATATATATATATATATATATATATATATATATATATATATATATATATATATATATATATATATATATATATATATATATATATATATATATATATATATATATATATATATATATATATATATATATATATATATATATATATATATATATATATATATATATATATATATATATATATATATATATATATATACGTACATACATGTTATTTAATATCGTGACACGTGAATTATATTATAAATGGAAGGTTTTAATTTTATCGAATTTTCGTGTATTTACTGTTCATGGTATTTTAATGCGGGTTTTACAACTCTTCCCCTTTAAAAGAACAATTCGTCCTCGAATTGGAGAAAACATAACTAAAAGAAACATACCGAATCAGAACTGGAAATGAGGGTAAGAAGCCCGTATAGACTCCTCCGTCTCCCAAGTGGCTTCCCGCTCAGGATGATCCCTCCAGAGGATTTTGACGAAAGGAATCGTCTTCCTCCGCATGACACGATCTTGTCGCTCGAGAACTCTCTCGGGTTCCTCGACATATGAAAGACCCTCTCAAATCTGATCAAGCAGATACTGGACAACATGAACTGGATGATAGTTGTATCATCTGAGTAAGGACAAATGGAACACGTTGTGAACGTGTGATAGCTGAGGCGGTAACACTAAACGATATGACACTTCACCGACGCGTTCTATGATGTCAAATGGTCCAATGAAGCGAGGACTGAGCTTCCCTTTGATTCCAATATGTTTAACTCCCCGTGTAGGTGATGCCTTGAGGAAAACGTGATCACCTACATTGAAAGATACATCTCTACGACGTTTATCAGCATAGCTATTCTGGCGAGCACGAGCCTCCTAAATCTCTGCCTTAGCGACAACGACCTTCTCATTGGTCACCTCAATCATCTATGGACCCTCAATTAGTCGTTCGCCCACCTGATCTCAGCAGATTGGGGCGCGACACTTCCTACCATACAACATCTCGGTGCACACTTGATGCTAGCGTGCCAACTGTTGTTGTATGAAAACTCCACTAAATAGATATAATCATCCCAGCTTCATGTCCATTCTAGAGCACACACCCGCAGCATGTCCTCCAATGTCTGAATGATACGTTCCGACTGTCCGTCGGTTTGAGGATGAAAGGCAGTGCTAAGTAGGCTGAGCAGGCCCGACCAAAACCGAAATAACCCGACCAAAACCGAAATAACCCGATCGAAACCGAAAAACCGGCCCGACCAAAATCGAAACCGAGTTATTCGGTTCGGTTTTCGGTTTGTAAATTGTCCAGATTTCGGTTTCGGGTCGGTTCGGTCCAAAAACCGATTACAGCCCGATTGGCCCGAGTGAGCCCGAGTAAATAAATTAGGTTATATTCTTTTATTTGGTCAGGCGCTTTTTTCATTCTCCTCTCTCAAAACTTTGCACTCTTCATCTAAACCTAACCATCTAAACACATTCACCATCACTCTCATCACAACTCTTGTACCAAACACACAAACCCTTCAAGACCAGCCAATTGATCTCGAGTGGATTTACTTTGTTTGTTTAGCCTCATCCGAATCAAAGAAAACAATCTTTCAAAACTATGTTTAGCCTCATCCGAATCAAAAATTAATCTCGAGTACGATGATTTTGTTAAATTAAAACAAACTTTCAAATATTGAAAAAAAGTACTAGACATAAGATCTAATGGGTTTTTTTTCCTATTTTTTTTATGCTATTTGGATTTCAGTTTCGAGATTTTTTTTTTGGCTACCTGATAAAGGGGTGTTTGGGTTAACAATCGGTTTTGGTATAACCTGATTGTAATCCCGATTTGGCCCGGGATTAAACCGAACCGAACAGAGTTTTTCGGTTTCGGTTCCAATTTCTGCCAATTCTCGGTTTCGGTTTTTTTCGGGACGGGTCAGGACCGGCCTGAAGCTCAGCCCTAGTGCTGAGCTTAAGTCTGGTGCACCAAGCTTTTTGCAGACTCTGTAAGAAATGTGATGTGAAACAGGGATCTCTGTCAGAGATGATTTCTGATGGACTACTATGTAGTCTCATGATCTCCTTCTGAAAAGTGTCTGCCAATTTTGTTGACCGGATGCTCCTTGCGGATCGGCAAAAAATGAGCAGATTTAGTCAATCTATCAACAATAACCCAGATAGCGTCGTTCTTCCTTTGAGTCACAGGAAGACCAGTAAAAATATCCATGGAGTTTTGTCCCACTTCCATGCTAGAATATCTAATGGTTGTAGCAAACCACTAGCTCTCTGGTGTTCGATATTAACCTGCTGACAGATCATACATTTAGAAATGAAGGTGGAAACATCGTGCTTCATACCACTCCACCCAAAATGTTGCTTGATGTCGTGGTACATCTTGGTAGAACCAGGATGTATGGTAAATGGAGAGTTGTGAGCTTTAGTCATCATAGCTTCCTTAAGTGTAGATTCATCAGGAACCACTAGTCTAGTGCCATGCCATAAGATACCGTCATCATCAACACGAAACTCCATCTGCTGATCAAGGTTCTAAATGATATCCCAAATCTCACCATCGTCCTTCTGAGCTTCCTTGATCCTAGAATGTAAGTCTGGTTCCACCCTAAGATTCGCCCAGTAACCATGCTTTCCTCGTACACAAAACTCAATATTAGTCATCTCTAGGTCACGGATGATCTCTTTTGCAATCCAAATGCCAACAACCATACCCGACCTTCTGCTTAGAGCATCTGCCACCCCATTCGCCTTACCAGGATGGTACTGAATGTTAGTGTCGTAGTCCTTCAATAGCTCTAACCATCTCCTTTGTCTCATGTTCAATTCCTTCTGGGTGAAGATGTACTTGAGACTCTTGTGATCGGTGAATATGTCACATGATTCACCATACAAATAATGTCTCCAGATCTTCAACGCGAAAACAACTGCTGCAAGCTCCAAATCATGAGTAGGATAGTTTTCTTCATAAGGTTTCAGCTGTCGTGATGTGTATGCAATAACCTTCCCATGTTGCATGAGAACACAACCTAGACCCTTTCTTGAAGCGTCACTATATATCTAAAATCCACCGGATCCAGATGGGAGAGTAAGAATAGGTACAATCACTAACTTTTGCTTAAGGTCTTCAAAGCTCTTCTCTCGTTCTTCCATCCAGACAAATTTCTCTCCTTTCCTCATCAGCTTAGTCAAAGGTAAGGCTAACCGTGAAAAGTTCTCTACAAACCTACGATAATAGCCAGCTAAACCCAGAAAACTTATGACCTCTGTTGTAGATGTAGGTCTCGGCCATTTGGTGATAGCTTCGACCTTGTAGAATCCATGGTGATCCCCTCTGCAGATACAATATGGCCTAGAAATGCCACCTTGCTTAACCAGAACTCACACTTGGAGAACTTGGCATATAGCTGCTTCTGACGAAGAATCTGCAAGACTGTACGAAAGGTGTTCCTCATGTTCCTCCTTGGATTTAGAGAAAATCAAGATGTCATCAATGAACACGATAACGAACTTGTCCAGAAACTCATGGAAGACACGGTTCATCAAATCCATGAAGACTGGTGGAGCATTTGTGAGTCTGAATGGCATGACTACGAACTCGTAGTGCCCATAACGTGTACGGGAACAGTCTTAGAAATATCATGCTCTTTAGCCCGTAACTGATGGTAGCCGGACCTCAGATCGATTTTGGAGAAATATTTGGCGCCCTGAAGTTGATCGAACAGGTATTCAATACGCGGCAAAGGATAACGATTCCTGGTTGTGATATTGTTCAGCTCACGATAGTCTATACACAAACGCATGCTGTCGTCTTTCTTCTTTACGGAAAGTACCGGTGCACCCCATGACGATGCACTGGGACGGATGAAACCTCGTTCCAGAAGTTCCTGCAGCTGATCTTTTAATTCTTTAAGCTCAATAGGAGCCATGCGATAAGGAGCCTTGGAAATTGGCTCTGCACCTGGAATGAGCTCAATTCCAAACTCGACTTCACGAATAGGTGGTATGCCTGGAAGTTCATCAGGATATATGTCAGGAAATTCTGACACGATAGACTGATCTTGGATCGATGGAGACTCGACAGTAATGTCATGATAATTGGCTATAAAGCCCTGACAGTCGTGAGTTAGTAATGCACGCGCCTCCATGGATGAAATAATTTGTACCGACCTCCCTGGCAGAAAACCATGGTGGATGTACTATGGAGATTTAACATCACCGAAGATAACCCGATAAGTGTGGCAGTCTATCATATCCTGGTGTTTGGATAACCAGTCCATGCCCAATATCAAATCAAAATCGCACATGCCAAAAGGAAGTGCGTCAACTCTGCGGATTTTATCATTAAATTCTAGGGGAAGATCTCTGTACACCTGGGTGATTCGTACAGATTCCCTAAGTGGCATGGAAATGCATAAGGCATTATCTAATGTCATAGGGGAAATCCTAACACGTACAACAAAAGTAGTGGATATGACTGAATGAGTCGCTCCAATATCAAATAGAAACATGCTGCCAAACCATTCATAAAGAGATTCCCAATGATGGTACCTGAAGTCTTGTTCGCCTGATCTCTAGTAGTAGTAAACACGCGACCAGAAGTAGGAGGTAGTTTAGAGTCGGCATGTTCAGAGGTGCCTTCTATCTCACCCTGGCGACAATCTTTCTACTGATGGCCTTGTTGGCCACACTTGAAACAACCACCAGTACCTCGGCGGCAAACACCAGAATGTCTGCGCGAACAAGTAGGGCAGATAGGATGCGTGAATCCTCCGGCAGGCGTCCTAACTAGCTGAGAGCCTGTTTCAGGATTACATGCATGAGACATGATCATGGAACATAAGCATGATTACATAGAAGGTTTAATAGTTACCAGATGAAGTAGAACAATTAGGTTGTGAACCTCTACGGTCCTGATCCCTTCCGTTGTTGTTGTTCCTGAATATGAGTCGTCGGAGTGTCAGAATACCATAACATAAGATAGTTTAACATGAAAAAGGTAAATGTAGGGACCTGCTGTTGTTCGAGTTTTTAGCGTTGTTACGGTAATTATCATTACTGATACGCCTCTCTGAACCAGAACGGTCGTTGGTCTGACCGTTTCCCTTAGATCCTTGCTGCTGAACGGCCGTAGGCTTACGGTCATCAGTCTTCTGTCTGAAATGTAGAGTTTGAACAGAGGATGATATGAAAATGAAAATACTGAAGGAAATGAATGGTTTACAATTGGTGATTGAAGGTACCTCTTCACTGAGCGACCATCACCAAACTACTCTCGTTCCTGAAGCATCTCAAGCTTTCGGGTTGCATCGGCCACCTGTGCCACTGTAGTGAACGTAGCACAAACCAGACTGTTGGAAACCGAAGTGCGAAGAGCCCAGCGAAACTTCTCAGCTTGCTCCTCAGCAGTACCAGCTGATGCTCCCAAGAAACCAGCCAAACGGAGAAACCTCTGCATGAATTTGTTGTTGTTCTCCCTAGCAACCTGTCGGATATTATGATAATCCCTCTTTAGCTTCTCCTGCTCAGCATGTGGGAAGTACTGATTAAGGAAAAGCTCCTTAAACTGGTCCTAAGTCAACAGTACAACCCAATTATCACCACCATTGGACTGCTTGACAGACTTCCACCACTGCAACACATCACCTTCAAACTTATAGCAAGCCAATCTTGCTTTCAAAATGACGTCACAACCCATCGCATCAAATATCTTCTCCATGTGAGAAATCCAAGCCTCAGCCTCATTGGGGTTGCCAGTCTGCTCAAACGAACGGGGTCTCTGTTTGTTGAATCGCTCTAACCAAGTCATAAGGGTAACATGTAGTGGAGGTGGAGGATTGTTGTAGTGGTTCTCAGGATGAAGGCCAAATTGAACGCCCTGAGCTTGAATTTCAGCATGAACTTCGTCCCTGATTTCATTGCGAAGTTGGGGAAGGATGGCTTGCAAAGCTGCATTGACAGCTGCAACCAATTCTTGAGCATTGCGTGTGTTCACCATCTGACAGTTTAAAACAAAATGCAAGATAAATAATAAGTCTGATAAAATATGACATGAATAGAAAATACGTGAACAATGTATAAAACATGACTTTATTTATGATGCATAAAACAGTTTTAAAATGCATGGTAAATTTAAATATGATGATATGTCCATTAGTGAACGCCTATGGGTCGGTTCACAAAACAAAAAGGGAAAGTGTGGACGCCTATGGGTCGGTCCACTAAACAAATAAAGTGTTTCGATAAAAACACATGCGACTAAATAGGGCCAGTCCTGTACCAACCATTACTTAGTCAAAATTCCTGTGACAATGAGATGAATGCATGAAATGAATACATGAAATGAAAATGAAATGAATGCATGAAAACCAACTATCAGTTCTAGGAAGACGCTGGTGACTACCCGTAAGTCACAAGTCATGTTTTACAGAGCTACAGGTCAAAACCTTGGCTTTGATACCATAATTGTAACACCCCATTTGTTAAAATGGAATATCATAGTAATATATGACGTGTCATCTAAGCATGCAAGGTAAATGTCTAAACATTCATGACCATAAATAGAAATACCGGAAACAACATTGGTAGTCTAAGTAACTCAACACAAGCAATTATAAGTACTAAAAAGGAAAAGGACTAAACAATGCCCAACATGAAATAAAGTAAGTCAAAGTATGATAAATGCATAAGATATGGAAGGCTGGATAGCTTCCATCCGAATGGACATACTCTTGAGATCCTACTTGTGACCTTGGGTACCTGCCGTTTGGGAACATGGAAATGGAAAACGGCTGAGCATAATGCCCAGTGCACGGATATACAATAAAAGAGCATATAAAGCATGTAAGCAGCGGAAATGACTAAGTCCTGGGAAACCTAGATGTATGTCGTGTTTACTGGTTTTAGTTCTGAAAACATAGCTTATGTTTACTTATGAAAATATGTATTAGTTTAATATACCAAAAGCCAATATAGGTCATGAGGTCAACAACGCGCATGAATACTTGGAGGGGTGACCTCGTCGTGTAATTAGAGGGGGTGCCTCTAATTAATGGTAATGGGTAGGAGGGATCAGCTCCTTGTGAAGGATGCAAGGCACACATCACATTCATCATGAAATCCTTACTGACACTGTAACTAGGATGCACCCATACGCCCCACATGATAATATAATAATAAAGGCCAAATAAACTGAAAGGGACACCACGAGCTATCACTCCGCCGTGGTAAAGTCATAACACTAGTGCCTCTAGTGTTATGGTTATGGTACCTCCATAACTAGGTGAAACTGGCATGCGTGTATATGGCTAAGGTAACTAATAAAACATAAGCATTTAATCTGTAACTACTTGGGGAAAACAGTTGGCTGCATACGAGAAATCCTAATGAAGGAAGAGATTGTCCATACTGAAGGACGGGAAATCCGTACCTTGTGTCCAGTAGAAGCTAACGGAAACGCTAAAGAGCCTACTCTACCTTGACGGATAATACTACATAAGAATAAGGACGTGAATGAGTTGTCTGATATAAATGTGTTTTACTGGTTCCGAGTGTTCTTAGTTTATTATTCATGTTCAATCATGTTTTAACTATTTAAAGTGTTAACTATAGTTATTCTCGTATTCTATTGTTTATTATTCATGTAGTATTGTATTATAATACTTGTATTGTAATACTAAGTAACTTTCAAAAATAACAGGTTTCCATATATAGTAAGTTTCCAAAAATAGAAAGTTTCCAAAATAGTAAGTTTTTATAATTAGAAATAAGTTGAATTATTAATGTCAAGTAAAGTTTAATTAGTAAAATACAAGTTATGGTTCAAGTATTATAGCTTATTATATAAATAACTTGGTTAAATTAATTAAACTATACATTATAAGAATTTAATTAAAAATACATGTTTTAATTAAATTAAGCTAAGTCAAATACTTTAGGTTATACATGAAATATTAATTTTAATATTTAACCTAAGTCATGCATTTAATTAAATTAAATAATCTAGAAAATAATTTAATTAAACTTATTTTCTGATTTTTAATACTTTCCCGAAACCCGAACCCGTGATTTAAAATTAACCCAAGCCAAACACCCCTAATAGTGGCTACCCGGTTGCCACTGTCCGAGTGGTGTACCCGCTGCCGAGCTACGGCTAGCCGTTGCCGGGCTCAGTTCCCACCGGTTCCCACTGATTTTGTTGTTCGGTTCCTACTATCAAAACAAAAGTCCCACCGAGACCCTATTGGTCTCGGTTGACACGCGATACAAACCAAAACCACACCCCGACTTGTGGTCGGGGTTCCCTTGCCTGCGTCCGAGCCAAACAAACCCAAGCCGAGACCCTAAGTGGTCTCGGTGGTGGTGATGTAGCCACGCCGAGAGCTTCAGCTCTCTGTTTGTGGGTCTCAGCCGAACAACAAACACCAAAACACCCTCTTTTATCCTTGATTTAATTATCCGACATGTTTTTATGATTTGTACTTGATTTTAATACATGAAATCATAAAAAGAAAATAAAAAGAAAGAAAAAGAAAGGTTTATGATTATACCAATCACGTAGTTGTTTATGGTTTTCAAACACGAACACAAACACGTAAACCTTGAAGATCAAAACTCACAAACACCCCTTGATGTTCTTGCTGGTTGACGGCAGAGAGAGAGACACAAGAGATATTAGGGTTTTTGATTTTAATAAAACTAAATAATGAATCTCCTAGAGTTTTATTAAAATTAGGCTTGTAATGGGTCATGGGCCAAAAGGCCCAATCTTGTATTTTCTTTCTCCTTAGCCACGGCATACATGTCCACCAAGGACAAACCCGAAGTTTTTCTAAGTTAAATATTATGGTCGTGTACGTCATGTTTTATTTATCGTAAATTTGGTTATCGTGATAACAACACATTTATTATATATATATATATATATATATATATATATATATATATATATATATATATATATATATATATATATATATATATATATATATATATATATATATATATATATATATATATATATATATATATATATATATATATATATATATATACGTACATACATGTTATTTAATATCGTGACACGTGAATTATATTATAGATGGAAGGTTTTAATTTTATCGTATTTTCGTGTAGTTACTGTTCATGTCTACTGTTCATGGTATTTTAATGCCGGTTTTACACATTTGGTAGATGGTGAAGTTCATATAAGTGGCATAAGCAAGGAAGATTCGTATGGATCCCATACGTGCAACTAGAGCAAAGGTCTAATCAAAATCAACACCAGGCTCTTGATTGAATCCTTGAGACACCAGCCTAGCTTTGTTTTTGGTCACCGCATTGGTTTCATCTCTTTTGAGTTTGTAAACCCATTTGGTGCCAGTGGTTGATTTACCATATGGAAGAGGAACCAATTTCTAGACTTTATTTCTTTCAAGTTGATTTAGTTCCTCGTGCATGGCATCCACCCATCTAGGGTGAGTAAGTGCTTTAGAAATCTGTGTAGGTTAAATTTCTTAAAGAAAGTTTGCATAGAGGCATTCTCTAGGTGAAGCAATACTCAGTTTCTTTGCCATAGATCTAGTGACTCTACCTTCTCCAGGATTGCCTATTAGGTTCACCAGTTGTATGTGACTATTATTAGTCCAAGATTTTTGTGGAGTTGGAGAATAAGCACTAGTATCATGATGAGAGCTAGAGCTTGGAAGTCCATAACATAGAATTGGATTATCTCTAGTGTCTACTAAAAGATATTCAATATACAAGGGTTCAATCAATGGAGGACTTCCTTCTTGGTCAGAACTGGCACATCCAAGACCTAATTCCCTAGAGATAGTTAGAGAATTTTGAGCATGAGGCTTAGATTGTTCATCAGAAACATCATTTGATTGATCAAGTATGTGAGCATGCTGATCATTTTGAGACTAACCATTTTGTTCATTTGTGTTATCTTGCTGATCATTTTGATCATTTTGATACTGATCATTTTGATCATTTGATTGAAAGCCATCAGTATTTGATACTGAAGGATTTCCTTTTGTAGGACTTGTCATATCTTCAAATGGATCAATATAAGGAACTGAATTACTTGTTTGAAATCTTTGAGAAGGCTCATAATGTTGAAATTCATCAGATGGATAATTGTGAGATTCGTGAATATGAAGTTCATCATCTGATGGATTTGCAAATTTGTGAGCTTCAGAACTTTCATTAAAAGTGATATGGTAAGTTTCTTCAATACATTGTCTTCTTGTGTTGAAGACTCTGTATGTTTAGATACTAGAGAGTATACAAGGAAGTAACCATCATCAGATTTTTCATCAAACTTACCAAGGTGATTGATAGGTGTGTAAACACCCATCTTTTCTACCACTTAATTACAATAATAACCGGACCTAAACGTGTATTTTATGTCTTTTATGTCGGAATTATGCGTGGTTTGTGTTTTTGTTATAATTTAGGATGAAATTATGAAAAGTGGAGAAAACACGGGAATTCACGGGCATTCACGGCTTTTATTGAAGAAAAAGATGAAAGACGGAGTCGAGAAGTCAAGAGTGGAAAAAGAACAGAAGTCCAAGACCAATTCTGAAGATTTATAGAAGAAAAAGTCAAAAGACGGAAGTTTATCAAAAGCCGAGAAACTCAAGTCTATATTATTGAAGAAATTAAAGACGAGTTCAAAAGATATCCCGAGCCACAAGTCCTTAAAGTCCAAACTTAAAAGAAAGATTAGAAGAAAAGGACTAATGACGCAATTAATGAAGATTAAATGAAGGAAGGACTTAATCTTGCAATTAACAAGAAATGAAGGAGGGGAGGAAGCTTCCTAATCCTCCCCTATATATAGATTAGGATTGTTAATTTTCCATTTTGTTGGCTAACTTGACAAATTAGCTCTTCCATTTTTAATTACCTTGCACCCTTTTATTACTTGTCCAATTTAATTACCTTGTCTTGCACTTAATTACCATTTAATTCAAGTAAGTTTTCCTTTTTAATTCTTGTCAAGCTTTATCTTTATCTTGTTAATCTCATTCTTCCTTTCTTAATCTTTGTGTTGATTTGTTTATGTTTATGTTCTTGATTTTGGTTGATTTATTTAAGTGGTTTTGATTATTTTGATTAAGTTTTGTGAGTTTGATTGATTTGGATTGATTGTTTATGCTTAATAGTTGTTTATTTGTTTGTTTGATCTAATCTTGTGTTTGATTTCGCTTTGTTTTTATTTGATTCGTGCCTTTTTAGCCTTCCTTGTTCTTCGGATCTATTACAGTTCTTCCCTGAGATCGAGCCCAGATTTATTCCGAGTAAGGGTTTTAATTGGATGACTATTCGGAATATTCAATATTCCGAATAGAGGTTGTATTCCGCATAGACTTGATATTCAGCATAGGGAATTTATTCCGAGTTGCAGTTTATTCCGAATAGGCAGAATTATTCCGAATAGGGTATCTTTCCGGATAGGTGACAGTATTCCGAATTGAGACTTATATTCCGAATAGACCTTTCATTCCGAATAGGGGATTTTCCGCATAAGGCACTTTATTCCGAATAGCACACTTTTCCGCATAGAGAATTTATTCCGAATAGGGACAGATATTCCGGATAGAGACTTTATTCCGCATAAGTGTATTATTCCGAGTAGGGAGATTTATTCCGAATAGACTTGAGGATTCCGAATAGGCCATTATTCCGAGTAGGGTTATTTTCAGTTTCTTTATTTTAAGTTGTTGCCTTTTAAAATCTAGCTCTATTTTTCCTGCCTTTTTCATTAGTCGCACTTTAAGTTAATTTGCCTTAGTTTAAGTTTTAGTTTTAGTTGCGTTTTAAGTTTGCCTTAGTTAGATTTAAGTTTGCGTTATTTACTTTATCGCCCTTTAATTTTAAGTCTTGCTTTTAAATACTTGCACTTTAATTGCACTTTTTCTTTAATTGATTTGCACCTTTTATTTTCAAAACTACAACGACACATCTTTATTTCACCAAAGAACGACTGAGTCACACATTAAACAATAAGTTTTTCAATTCGAAGAGATTGGTACAACGAATCTTTTTAACCTGAGTAAAATCGAGTTATCAAATGGCGCCGCTGCCGGCTCTTTTCGTAAAGATCAACAATTTTTTGTGAGAGACACGTTGCTTTTTGGGATCCGTTCACTTGTGAACGTTATTTTTCTTGCATAAAAAATTCCAAAATCATAAAAATTAAAAAAAAATTTCATAAAAACCATAAAAATAAAAAATTTCAAAAATCCAAAAGGATTTTATCTTTATTGTGTATATACATTGTCTTTGTGTTTGGTTTTGTTTTCTTTTGCATTTTCAGGTGTATGCGTACTAGATCTTCTAATTATCAAGAGCCCGAGCCTCAAGAAGATTTAGATATGGCAGGTGTTAACAACAATAATCAACTACCGCACCTCAATAATAATAATAACAACAACAATGCTCTTCCACAGCCCGATCTTCGGACCATGGAGGAACTTTGTCAACCAACAATGTTTGGACGAGGAGGACCGATTGCGCCGATGCAAATCAACGCTCCTGAGTTTTCGTTGAAGCACCACATGATTCAGCAAGTACAAATAAACCCATTTAGAGGATTGCCTGATGATGATGCCAACAAACACCTCGACAAGTTCATTACAATCACCCAAAGCATGAAGTTGCCTGGGGCCACAATGGATGTTCTCCGCCTACAACTCTTCCCGCATACTTTATCACATCATGCCGAGAAATGGTTTGATCGTCTCCCGAAGAATTCTATTCACACTTGGGATGACATGACTCAACGCTTTTTATCGCGCTACTTTCCACCATCCATGGTCACAAGCCTTCGCAATCAGATCAGCGGTTTCATGCAAGATCCCGATGAATCTCTTTTTGATGCATGGGAGAGATATAATGTCTTGATCGACCGTTGTCCAAACCACAACATGCTTCCGGTCACCTTGATCGATACTTTCTACAACGGATTGACTTTTCGAGATCGTGATACGATCAATGCAGCCGCCGGTGGCACATTCATGAAAAGGAGACCCGAGGAGTGTAGAGAGTTAATTGAAAACATGACTACTCATCATAAGAACTGGGATTCCTCCGCTTCTTCTAGAAACAACACGAGAGTCAATGTTTCTTCTACCTCAGCAAACCCTGAGATGACCGAACTCACCCGCATGATGGCTGAAATGAGCAAAAGTATTACGCTTCTCGCTTCAAACCAACAACAACAACAAGTTAAAGCGGTTGTTAATCCTTGTGAAACATGTGGCGGTCCTCACTCATACACCGATTGTCCTTCGACACAAGGAAATCCGGAAAATGTGTATGTAGCTTACGGTAATTATTCACCGGAAAATTACCAAGCTAGACAACAAGGGGATAGAAATCTGCTGAGCTACCGTTCCAACAACTACCTTTCACCCGGTTTTTCTCCTCAAAACCAAAATCCCGCCAACAACTACAATAGAAGCAACCAAATCCCACCTCGTGCTTCTAACCCTTATCAACCACCCACCCAACATCACCCACCCATTAATCCCGATGTTGACACAATCATGAGAACTCAAGGTGAGCAAATCAAGAATCTACAGAGCCAAATAATCAATTTGAAAGGAGATATCTTGAAGCAAGGTAATGACATCAGAACCGAGGTTCGTGATAATCTTCAATCCTCTTTCATCACTCAAACAACTGAATTGAAGAATCTGTTGGCTAGTTTCTTGCCTGAAGCTCAACCTTCTTCTTCTTCGGGTTCTCTACCTTCAAACACCGTCACTAATCCGCGAGCTAATGTGAGTGCTATAACTACGCGTAGTGGAATTACCATTGTCAATCCACCTGATTCACCACCATTATCTACACCTCCTCCACCACCATGTATCCCTACTCCTCTTACACTTAGTGATAGTACACCATTACCGTCTCCGCCTCGTCATGACGATGTATCTCGGAAGGACCTTTCAACATCACAACCGTCACCTACTACACCTCCACCCAACCCTTATCAACCCAGAATCCCATACCCTTCTCGCATAGGCAAGACCAACGAGCTAACCAAGAATGACTGTAATGTAATGAAATATGTGGATATGCTATCTAAAATGACCATCAACATTAGCCTTGTTGAAGCACTGTGCCACATGCCGAAATTTGTCAAAGCATTCAAGGAATTGCTTAGCAAGAAGGAGAAGCTGATTGAACTCACCAACACACGCTTAAATGAAAACTGCTCTGCAGTTCTTCTTAGAGAACTTCCGGAAAAGCTTGGAGATCCCGGTCGTTTTGTGTTGCCTTGCGTGTTCAACAAAACTGAAGAATTTACTGCCCTTGCTGATCTCGGGGCTAGTATTAATTTGATGCCACTCAGTGTTTGGAAAACACTATCATTGCCCGACCTCATCCCAACAAAGATGACTCTCAAACTTGCAAACCGCACTCTCGCTTACCCTGTTGGTATAGCCGAATATGTGTTTCTTAAAGTTGGCACATTTACCTTCCCGGTCGATTTCGTCGTAGTAGATTATGAAATGGACCCTCGTATTCCTTTAATACTTGGTCGACCATTCTTGAGAACCGGACGTGCCTTAATAGATGTGGCCGAAGGTGAGTTAATCTTACGAGTCGGGGATGATTCTAAAGTTTTTAAAATGGGGAAGCTTACAGGCAAATCCTTTGGAGGCCGAGAATCAGTGAATATGATAAATGTGCTCGATGACTTTACCGTCTATGACAATCCTCTATTCGAGTCTTCTACTGATAATCCACTCTTTGAAGATAATGTGGATGATTCTCCCCCTGCTTTTGACGCTTCTCCCATTTATGATTCTCAACCGGTCTTCGATGCTTATGATGATGATTCTAGCTCAGATTCGGATGATTTTGATTGTACTTCTGAGTATCCCGAGCTGCCCACTTTCGATGATTTTGATGAGGCTGATACTCTTTCGAGCGATTCTTCACATGCTGAAGATCCTCCGCCATCACTTGATCCTACTTTGGACGATTACTCATTCTAGGAAGATTTCTCTGAATTTCTCAACACATACTTCCCTCATGAGAGTGATGCACCTCCTTTGGACTTTGAAGATTATCGTCTTGATCCTACTTTGGATTTGAAGAGCATTTTGTCTAAGGAGAAGAAACCGGTCGACACCGAAATCCGTTGCACTTATGATTTGACACCTCTTTGTCCTCCTTCTGAGGACGAGGTTGTGCTTCTTTGCGGATCTTCTTCACACTCGGCTGAGCCTGAGTGCCATTTTCCCTTAAAGGAAAAGGTGTTTGACCCCGGTATTGAAGTCTTTAAGCCATCTCAGTATCCACCTGATGAAATAAAAGGAAAAATCTTTGGAACCATTGAAGACATGCTTGCACCGCTTCATACTTGCTTCTACCGTGCTCCATCACTGCTTAAGGGAACCCTGCCACTTCTCTTTTGGCTTGCCTTGTTCGCCTTGTAATTATCCTCATTTTAACCGGAAAATCAATTTTTCGACATTTTTCAAAATTTTTGATCTATTTTGGCCTATTAGTTTTTCCCTTTGTATAGTTATTTTCTTTCCTTATTAGAATAAATGTTTAATAAGTGGTTTTAATTTTCAAACGTTGTGAATCTTTTGAATCAATCCGAGTTTACTCTAGCTAGTATCCTTAACATGTTTAAGTCAAGTTTTGCTAGGCTTTTATATAGGGAGCTATAAAACGCGAAAGTCTTAACTCTCACGGGTTAAGAACAAGAACTTTTCGCAAGTTCCTATAATTGATCCTAGAGAGTCGTTTATCAAGGGAACTTTAAAATGCGATTTCTAAACTTGAAAAAGTCTAAGAATTTGCAAGATCCTATAGGCAACTCGAAAACCCAAAACTTTGATTTAATAGGCTAAGCATCCACGAGTCTCATTACATGAGATTTTAAACTGTGGAGAACGAGAGATGATAGAGCCAATTATAAGTCGGTATTCTTTCGTGAATTTATGTGAGTTAATTATAAGCCTATTCTCCCATCGCTTGCTAATAAATTTATCTGCTAATAAATAAGGTTGTACGATTTGAAAAGTTACTTAGCTTCTAGCCCCAGATCGTTTAAAAGTTGCTCGGTAATGACGAGAGTTCATAGCCAAGGCATAACTTATGAAGCGGGGTGCGAAGATTGGCGAGTCCGAAAAGGCCCTAACAAGGCATGAGGGCTATGTTTTGCTGCTAAAGATCCAAAAGTGATGTGAAGAATCATTTATCGAAAGTCAATATGAAGGATCGAGACACACGACGAAAAGCAAAAACTCCCAAAAAGTCATGGAGAAGAGTATCCGAAAAGACCCTAACAAGGTATGAGGATAAATAGATCCAAGTCAATAAAGGAGGCGGATCGTTGTATATCAAAATCCAAAATAAAGATTGGAGAAAAATGAAGAAGTCGTGGTCCATATATGAAGAATCTCTCAAAAATTCCAAGTGAAGAAATTCCAATTATGAAGAGAAGACCATTATTTCATGAACGCCTCTCAAAGATTTGAAGTATGAAGTCGCTGCCAAATATCGGCCCGAGAAAGGTCTCAAATCGCGAACCAAGTTATGCCAAGATATGAACTTTTTGATATCCCGAGAAGCAGTTTTAAAAGATTTGGTCCTTTAGCTAACTATTGATTAAATCGTGCACTTTATTTTCAGACTTAATAATTATCAAAATAAGTCAAACAATGCATCTTCATGATCATTCAAGACAAGTAATAAAATATAAGAGATACCCATAGGAATAAGGGATTCTAAGTGAATAATTGGCCCACATGAGTTCGTGTTAGTTTACTAACTTATAATAACAATGATCTCGTTTTTAAGCTTGGTTTGGAGAAAGTGAAAAGTTGAGGATGATGATTATTCATAACATTTTCAAAACCCAAGGTATGCTTTTAATTTCTTTGCTTTGCATTTTTATAATTTTCTATCTCTTTTATAAAGGCCAATGTGGATTGATTAAGATGAAAAGTGTAAACATGCTTTGTAACTAATGCATTGCATGAGGACATTGCAATGGTCAAGTGTAGGGGATTTGATAGGTGTGTAAACACCCATCTTTTCTACCACTTAATTACAATAATAACCGGACCTAAACGTGTATTTTATGTCTTTTATGTCGGAATTATGCGTGGTTTGTGTTTTTGTTATAATTTAGGATGAAATTATGAAAAGTGGAGAAAACACGGGAATTCACGGGCATTCACGGCTTTTATTGAAGAAAAAGATGAAAGACGGAGTCGAGAAGTCAAGAGTAGAAAAAGAACGGAAGTCCAAGACCAATTCTGAAGATTTATAGAAGAAAAAGTCAAAAGACGGAAGTTTATCAAAAGTCGAGAAACTCAAGTCTATATTATTGAAGAAATTAAAGACGAGTTCAAAAGATATCCCGAGCCACAAGTCCTTAAAGTCCAAACTTAAAAGAAAGATTAGAAGAAAAGGACTAATGACGCAATTAATGAAGATTAAATGAAGGAAGGACTTAATCTTGCAATTAACAAGAAATGAAGGAGGGGAGGAAGCTTCCTAATCCTCCCCTATATATAGATTAGGATTGTTAATTTTCCATTTTGTTGGCTAACTTGACAAATTAGCTCTTCCATTTTTAATTACCTTGCACCCTTTTATTACTTGTCCAATTTAATTACCTTGTCTTGCACTTAATTACCATTTAATTCAAGTAAGTTTTCCTTTTTAATTCTTGTCAAGCTTTATCTTTATCTTGTTAATCTCATTCTTCCTTTCTTAATATTTGTGTTGATTTGTTTATGTTTATGTTCTTGATTTTGGTTGATTTATTTAAGTGGTTTTGATTATTTTGATTAAGTTTTGTGAGTTTGATTGATTTGGATTGATTATTTATGCTTAATAGTTGTTTATTTGTTTGTTTGATCTAATCTTGTGTTTGATTTCGCTTTGTTTTTATTTGATTCGTGCCTTTTTAGCCTTCCTTGTTCTTCGGATCTATTACAGTTCTTCCCTGAGATCGAGCCCAGATTTATTCCGAGTAAGGGTTTTAATTGGATGACTATTCGGAATATTCAATATTCCGAATAGAGGTTGTATTCCGCATAGACTTGATATTCAGCATAGGGAATTTATTCCGAGTTGTAGTTTATTCCGAATAGGCAGAATTATTCCGAATAGGGTATCTTTCCGGATAGGTGACAGTATTCCGAATTGAGACTTATATTCCGAATAGACCTTTCATTCCGAATAGGGGATTTTCCGCATAAGGCACTTTATTCCGAATAGCACACTTTTCCGCATAGAGAATTTATTCCGAATAGGGACAGATATTCCGGATAGAGACTTTATTCCGCATAAGTGTATTATTCCGAGTAGGGAGATTTATTCCGAATAGACTTGAGGATTCCGAATAGGCCATTATTCCGAGTAGGGTTATTTTCAGTTTCTTTATTTTAAGTTGTTGCCTTTTAAAATCTAGCTCTATTTTTCCTGCCTTTTTCATTAGTCGCACTTTAAGTTAATTTGCCTTAGTTTAAGTTTTAGTTTTAGTTGCGTTTTAAGTTTGCCTTAGTTAGATTTAAGTTTGCGTTATTTACTTTATCGCCCTTTAATTTTAAGTCTTGCTTTTAAATACTTGCACTTTAATTGCACTTTTTCTTTAATTGATTTGCACCTTTTATTTTCAAAACTACAACGACACATCTTTATTTCACCAAAGAACGACTGAGTCACACATTAAACAATAAGTTTTTCAATTCGAAGAGATTGGTACAACGAATCTTTTTAACCTGAGTAAAATCGAGTTATCAGTGATCCTTGTGATTGTGAATGAATACTGGACACCCAAACACATGTAAGAATGATATGTTTGTAATTCTCCCCCTGGAGACTTCATAGGGAGTCTTCATGTGTCTCTTCACAATTATGGATCTATTTTGAGTGTAGCAAGCAGTGGCTACAACATCAGTCCCAAAATGCTTAGAGATAGCTGATCCAACAAGCATTGTTCTTCTTGCTTCAATCAAAGTTTTGTCCCTTCATTCAACCACACCATTTTGTTCAGGTGTGTAAGGTGATGAGAAATTTTGTGATATTGCTTTGTCATCACAGAACTTGATTAGAGTATGACTTCTGAATTCAGTGCCATTTTCAGTTCTAAGTTGTTTGACATGAGTGTCATTTTGATTTTCAACTCTTTTGATGAAAGACATAATGGCATATGGTGTATGGATTTTCTTTGTCAGAAAATATACCCAGGTGTACCTAGAGTACTCATCAACAATGACAAGTGTATATTTTTCATGACAAATATCCCTAGGTGATACTGGGCTAAATAAGTCCATGTGAAGTAGATGAAGACTTTCTTTAATTGAGAAAGTTTGTTTTGTTTTGAAACTGGCCCTATGGTGCTTTCCTTTTTCACATGTTGAGCATGGTTTGTCCTTTGAATAGACAAGTGAAGGAAGACCAATAACAAGATTTTGTTTTGCCAGCAGAGTTATTGTTTTGAAATTTAGATGAGAGAGTCTCTTATGCCAGAGCCAGTTAGTAATGTGTGAAGCTCTAGCAAAGAAACATTTCTTCTGAGTAGAGTTCATGTTCATGACATAAACATCTTTGACTCAGGGAGCAATCATCACAATTTCATGATTGGAGTTGAAGATTGTACCTTTTTTGTCATCAAACATGACTAGATACTTTGCATCACAAAGTTGACTGATGCTGATGAGATTGTGCTTCATTCCATTTACATATGCTACCCTTGTGAAAACTATAGCATTACATTTTCTGAACCAAAGTCTTCAGTAGCAGCTGATGATTTATCACCAAAAACAACTTTAGGACCTTGTTCCTCATTATACTTGTGTAGATGACTTTTGGTGCCAGTCATATGCCTTGAGCAGCCACTATCCAGGTACCAAATAGGCTTCCTGAGATTACAATACACAAGTTAAGGAAGTGGTCAGTTTTGTTTAGAAACCCACCTTTGATGGGTGGGTGTATTAGATCTGGAAGGTGTTCTAGATCTGAATGATCCTTTTGATGAGGATGAATAAGATCACTCAGAAGAAGAAGGATATGTTTGAATAGCATTTGCTTTCTTAGCCTAAAGGGCTTCACCTCTTCTGAACCACTCTATATGGTTGTGATCAGATGTAGTGTGGACATTACTTCCACAAGTTTCACAACATTTGGCAATAGAGTTTGGGTTCCTAGATTTGATGCCCTTTTTGAGAGAGATTACTCGATTATGTCCATGAGTGTCATGGTCATAACTTCCACAAATGTTACAAACAAAATAGTAGTGACAGTCATCTAAGTGATGATTGCCCATACCACAATGAATGCATGGTGGGAAAGGCATTATTCGTCTAGAATGAGATGCTTCAGTGTTGTGAGCATCAACACTAGTTTTAGCAAGCATATATTAAGTATGTTCACAAGTGCGATGGTCAGTCCTCTGACATTTAGTATAATAAATCACTTTTAGGCAAGTTTCAGTGAGATGGTTGTTTAAACCACATAGATCACAAGCCCTTTTAAGTTGTGTCTTGTACTTATAATGTGGAGAGTTTGAAGGTTCATCCTTGAATCGAGTTGGTGTTTGCTGTTGCCTGAGTTGTAATTTGAGATCATTGATCTCTTGCATGACAAGAGACATTCTCTCATCTTCCTCAGATCTAGCATTCTTTAGTTTATTTGTTGAAACTAAAGAGGTAGTTCCCTTATGTGAACCTTCAGCAGGAGCTGAAGAGTTTTTTGATGTGTCAATTTTGACATGCTTGGGAGAACTAATTTTGTGTGTTGTGTGAGACTTGATGATTGACTGGATTGATTTTGGTATAGTAGAGGGTTCAGCACCAGCCAACTTATCCAAAGGAGGAGGTGGGGGTACTTACTTCATTCTCTAAATCATCATCTGAGTCATCTTCAGTAACTGAAGACTCAACAGGTGTTGATGTGTCAACATCTGCTTGAAACTCAGGGAGAAGGATATGTCAAGTGTCATGATTTGGTAAATTCTCTTCACCTGACCTTACAACATCAGGGATCGAGCTACCATCCTCATTTGAGGCTTTGACAAAGACATTATCATTTGAGTTGGTGCTGGAGGATCCGTCAGCACCAAGCATTTTCCTCTTTTGAGCAGGAATTTGTTCATTGATACATTGATTTACCCTATCAAAGTTTCTAAGCCAAGATTTAACAATTTCTTTTGCTTCTTTTAGTTCAACCCTTAGGGAGTTGTTTTCATCCAGAATCTCTTTGTTCAGTTGTTGAAAAGTAAGTACATCAAGTTTAGCTTCTTTTAGCTCTATAAGCTTACTTTCAAAATCATCAAGTTTAAGAACAATTTTATGATATTTTCAAGCAGATTGTTTCTTTGTTCTTCAACAAGTTTTAGATCAATGCTTAGGTAATCAAAGACAAATTTAATGTCTTCCTTATCTTCTAATTCAAGAATAGTTTGTACCTTTTTGATAGTGATGTTGACCCATTCACCATTTCGAGCACTTTCTTTTGCAACAACATTTGAGTTAGAGCCTTCATCATCAGCAAGTACCATTAACACTTTCACATTTACCAATTCGTCATCATCTGAAAAGACTTCCTCTTCATCCCATTCATAAGCTTCAATGATGAGACTGCTTTTATACATAGTCTAATCGTCCAAAACGGGCTTAAAATGGTAAAAATATCATAAAATGTGCCAAATATATGCTTGTGTTTGTTCAATGTGTATTTTAGGTACAGATATTGAGAAAATGGCAAAAGATCACAAGAAACAAGCAAAAATGAACAAGAGAAACGAAGCCGGACAATGAACCGAGCCCTAGAGTTGATTTTCCAAGAAAAGTCCTTGAAGAATTGAAGATTGTACAAGAAGGGTCCTCTACTATTGAAGAATTGACACTTTAAACCCTTATATATTCATAATTACAAGTTTGATCCTTAAAGTTTGTCAAATTACAAAAAGGACCCTCAACTTTGAAGAATTGGCAAGAATGGTCCCTCATATATGAAGACTTGTCACTTTTAGTCCTCCACAAAGTCAACAATACAAGTCAAGACCTTGAAGATTGAAAACATGTTAAGTTTGGTCCTTCAAAAATCATCAAATGGCAAAACAAGTCCTTGGTAAAACCTTTGTAAAGTTTATGGGACAAATGTCTAAAAAACAAAACTTATTTACAAAGGAAATCTGATTTGTGCATATTTAAACCAAAAGTGAAAGGAGGAAAGGAAGTGGGGGACTAAACATGGCAGACAACCATACTTACCTTAACCAACCAGCCTTTGCCACCTCACCCCACTGACCACCACAACCAATCACAACACCCCATTTAGCCACATCACTTCCCACTCACAACGGATTAGTAACTAATTATATTAATTATATTAAAAACGGCCTAGCACAAATTCAAATACTAATCTGGATTAAACACTCCACTATTCCCTCAAGAACATAATTGGGCTTTTGTTAATCACTCATAATTAAAGCTTAATCTTCTCCAGATTTACGATTAAGGTCTTAATGACCAAAACCCAACTCATAAACAAAGTGCCACATCACTCCAAGAGCTCACATGACTCACCCCTGCTTCACTTTTGGAGAACAAGACAAAGCATGCCAGTGGAATCAACGTCCCACAACACTGCTTCAATCCTAAGCTTATTTTGATGCCTTTGATCAATTTTGCACCAGCTAAAAACTCCACAAACAACCAAAAGTTCTTCACATGTTCAAGACAAATTCAAACTACAAGGGCTACTGGAAGTTCATAACTAGGGTTTCACTTTATTTTCAGCACCTAGGACATTGTAAAGGCTATATATAAAGCCTCTAGATTACAACATTTACTCTTGTTCTTGGATTCATAGGTCAAAACTTTATAAAGCCTTGTTTCAAGTAATGAAAAAGTGTGAAAGTTTGTGACGAATTCCAAGTTCCAATTTACTTTCTTGTTGATGTTATATGTTATGAGTTTATGTTTATGAAGTTTCAAAGATTGGTTTAAAGTTTTATGCAAGTTTTCAAAGTTTTCTAAAAATCTGATTTGTTTTCTAAGTCTTAGTTCAAACACTTGAACTCTTGGGTTATAAGTGATCATAACACCCTGATAAGGAGATTATCAAGGTGTAGTGAGCTTGTGGTTTGGGGGGATTCAAAGAGTGGGGAACAAGCTTGAATCAAATCTTGTTTATTTTCCATTTTTTATATAATCTGTTTGCTACTCACCTTGTTGTTCTTAGCAGCTATTGGAAGCTTGTACCTTGTTTAGCTAGACACATAAGCTCAACAATCCGTGAGTGTGGATGAACATTCATGAGGTTTGAGCTCTCTTTTCCAAAAATCTGTTGAAAAAGTGGTTCCAAGTGATTTTGTGATTCTGTTGTTGTATGTGTTATTCTTGTGGCTTGAATCTTGTTCTAAGTGCATGAGAATGTTGTTAAGATGCTTATTTAAGTTTGGTTTAACATGAATATCATATTTGCTTGTTTAAACTTTGATTTGAAAAGTGAAAGCGGTGTTTGAGATTACTGCTTGTTATAAGTTTATGCTTTGTATGCTAGTTTGAGTAGGTGCTTAGTGTTTGTTTGAGTTTGTATATGATATACAAGTGTTTGAGTGCTGATATTTGCAAGTTTTCCTCATTGAAACACCAAATCTAATATTGTGCTATATCTTGCTTATTTTTGCCTAATTTGACTTGAAATCTTGGGAACACCTAGAGTGTATGCATGTTTAGTGTAGAAAAGTGGTAAAACATAGTTTGTGTAAGCTGATTAATATATTTGAGGGTTTAAAATTGGATTTGTGGTCAAGTATATAAGCAAAGTTCATCTTGTGTTCTTCATTGTTCATTAGTTAAGTCACATAGGTTGAATCTAGGTCTAATCTTTGAACCAATGTATGAAACAAGTTTGTTTGTGTTCATTTGAATTTATTTAAGCTTGTGTATGCATTTGGTGAACTTTGGTTGGCTTAATTTTGCTTAATCTGCTTATTACTTCAAATCTGCTTATTTTCCATGTCTGTGCTAGATCTGGTGACTGTTTGATCAAACTGTACAAATTGGCTTGGTGAAATTGTGTTTTCTTTGTTGATTGTGACTTCTTATAACCCACTGGTTATAAGGCTACCTTGTTGGTTCATCAATTCCAACAAAAGTCCACTAAAGACAAACAGTCAAGAAAGTCAAGCAGTGGGAACCCTTTCCCACTGTTGCTAGCCACTGCTAGTGTTATTCATCATTCGGCTTATCAATAAGCTATAATAGCTTATTTAGACTTTCAACAACTTTGTTTTTGTAATCAATCTTCTTTATTGACCCATTTGACTATTTTGGAGCATTTGAGACTTTGACTTTTAGGTTTGACTAGAAAACCAACTTAGTTGACTTTTTCATAAGTGTTTATTTGCTTTTTACAGATTATTCAGTGTGATTTTTGGAAATCTTTTTTATTATTAAGCTTAGTTAAGTGATTTAAAACATCTTGCAAAAAGAATCAGCCCTTGAATTGGTCTATAACTCAAAAATGACTATTTTGTCGTTTTGTGTAGAGTGCTTTTGCTTATTTCACGCTTATTTCTTGGGCTTATTCAAAATTTCTTTTTACAAACAGCTTTATAAGGTCAAAAGAAGGTTGTTTGTCAAATTAGAGCTTATGGCATTAGCTTATATCTTAATGGGCCAAAAAGCCCATTAAGAATAAGCTGTTGACTTATTAAGCTATGATAAGCACATTTTCAGCTTTTGGGCCTCTAGAGTTTTGTGTTTAAAATCAAATTTTAAGCTAGACTAGAAGTTTTGAGCTTATTTGCATAAATTTTTGCTTATTGGGCCAAGAAGCCCATTAAGCTTGGATTGTTTTAAGTTTTAGCCCATTTGGAGGCCTATTAGGGTATTTTTGTAATTTCACTTTCATTTTCTGTTTATTTAAGTTAAAATAAACTAGTTTGCAAGTTTTTAGAATTTTTTTATAAATTTTGAATTTTTATTATTATTTTATTATTAAAAATGTTTTTAAGATTTTTGCAACTTTTTCATTTTTTTTAGGTTAAATACATTAAGTTAGGATTTTTAAAAATTTTAGATTATATTTCTTGTCATTTAATTAATGTTTAGGATTATTTTAATATTTTAATAGTTTTTAATCATTTTTAAATAGTTTTAATTGATTCTAAATTTTTCAAAAATATTTTTTAGTTTAATTAAGTTATTTTAGAGGTTTACAAATTGAAAAATCTCATCTTGGTTTTTTTTAATTAATTTGATTTTTTGGGCTTTAGTTAGCATTAAAAAATTATTATTTAATTAAATAAAAGGTTTGAGTGATTTTTGATATTTTTGTATCTTATTAAATTTTTTAGGATTTATTGTAATTTTCTAGGAATTTTTAGGGTAATTTTTAAATTTTTTCACGTTTTACGGTTTTACGTTTACGACTTTCGTCTTAGTGTAATTTTAATCGAAACCGTCATCCTTTTCTCTTTTCTTTCTTCATCATCATAATCTTAAACATTTAATCATCTCTTAATACAACACACTAGCCTCATTGAGAACGATCACACCTTTGGGTCATTTGTGCACTGGCTTCCTAAACCGTCGTACTTACCCTAATTACCTCGTTTTCCTAAACGAGTGTAAAATTACAACTATCATTTTGGCGTCGCTGCCGGGGAGGCGTGTTGTGTTTTGATTTGAAATTTTTTGTTTTTATATTAACCATAATAGCTATTTGTGTGATTAGCACTCTAATCATACGTATTATCGGTTTTCGTTTTTTGTGAATATCATTATTACTATATTGTATACGTAAAACAATAAATTCACAAGTACTCCAAAAGTGTGAAAACACAACCTTGATTTGGGATTTCATCACTCAATCATTGTATTCGAATCTCAAACAAAGAAAAAGGCAAAATAGATAATTACTTTCGTGAAGCTTGATTTTAATTAACACAAACTATAAGGTGGGTATAAGGCGGTTGTATTTCACAACCTAAGGGAAAAAGACTCTTAAGTGCTTAGCGCCGCCTCGTTTCCCCCGCTTGCTTGTGCGTGTTAAGAGAAAAAGGGATAATCGAGGGTTTGCCAACCAAAGTATTATATACGTATCTATATATTTTCTTGGTTTCAAAAGATTAAACCCTCTTGAACGTTTTGGTGTTCCACCAACGTTCTAAAGTCATCGAAGACGTTCACTTCACGTAATCGTTTTCATTCCTCGAGGCTCCTTTAATAGAGAGATTTGATTTGAGGAGAGATTTGTAGATTTTTGTCTACGTAATACATCACAAAAATCCAAAAAAGTAAAAACAATCAAAAGCACAAAAAAATTGAAAAAGTTAAAAACACCCAAAAGAATCTTCTTTGCTCATCCCCACGTTGTATGTAACGTTTATGCAAACTCGTAACCAAGCAAGACATGCACATAAACGTAGAAACCAAAAGGAAGGAACGCCTTTTAGTGAAGAATCTCCTATTGACGAACCCATCGTAGAACAAGAGGCAACCATGGCTAATCGTACTATGATGGAGTTGCTTCAAGCACCCACCAAGGGTTATGGAGAAGCTATTGTGATTCCCGCTATCCTTGCGGAGAATTTTGAAGTTAAGACGGGTTTGTTGTCGATGATCCAAAACAACAAATTCCGTGGTGATGAAAAGGATAACCCTCACAACCATATCCGCCAATTCAATCGTCTCACCGCCACTTGCAAGTTTAAGGATGTCTCAAACGACTCGATTAAGATGATGCTTTTTCCGTATTCCTTAACGGGGCCCCACTAAGATTTGGTTAGAGAAAGAGCCACCCAATTCTATATTGACGTGGAAGGATCTCGTTTCGAAGTTCGTGAACCAATTTTTCCTGCCTTCTAAGACTACCCACTTGAAGAACGAGATTTTAAAGTTTTCACAAGAGTTTAATGAGAGTTTTTCGACGGCTTGGAATCGGTTTAAGGAAATGTTACATGAGTGTCCTCATCATGGTTTTTCCGACTTGCATCAAATTGACACGTTTTACAATGGATTGAACGATCATGAGCGTGATTATCTTAATACCACCGTGGGTGGTAATTTTTTGTGTAAAACGATCGAGGAAGCGTTGTTGATTATTGAGAGTAGGTCCAAGGTCTATAGCCTTCGTAGCACATTGAGTGTTAGCAAAGCTTCGTCTTCACCTTCATTGTCACGTACCATCGATGCTTGCCAAATCGAGGCAAATTTGGAGAACAAAATCTTTGACAAGTTTAAGGGACTTTTGATTGAGTTTAAAGTTGGTGAACAATCCACTCCCGCTACGGCTAAAGCGGTTGAGGTTTCTTGTATGTATTTTGGTGGAGGTCATGATTTCTCCGAGTGCATTACCAACGGTGGTAACACTTCGAGTGCCTACGCGGCCACGGGAACTTATAACCAAAATGGTCAAGTTACTCGCACTAATCAATTGACTCCACCGGGTTTTGCACCAAATCAAAATGCTAACAATTATCGAAACAATAAAGTTGGTTACCAAAGAAATCAAAGTAACAATTATAAGGGTAACAACTATGGGAATCAAGGGGCTAATAACCAAGTGCAAAACAAAAATCAAAACCGTGATTTTCAAAACAACAACAAAGGTTTGCAAAACTTGAAAGATATTCCAAATGAATTTGTTGAATATGCAAATGGAAATGATGCAAGGTTTGATAATATTCAAAGAGAGATAATTAGCCTAAGGTCCGAGTTTAAGAATGATTTGAAGAATGAGTTGAAAAACGAGTTAGCAAATGAACTTAAGTCTCATGCAAACAAAATGGAGAGTAATGTGCAAAGGTTACAACAAAACCAACAAAAGATGGAACAAGGGCAACATGAGATAAAACAAGAGATGCTTAAGGCCGATAAGAGGCAATATATGTTTGAGGATAAAATTTCAAGTATGTTTGAGGCTATAATATTTAAACCGTCTTCTTCGAGTAGTCTTCCTAGTAACACCATATCGAACCCTAAGGGAGAGATTAAAGTGATTACCACACGTAGTGGTAAGACCTTTAAGGAACCCACTCCTCAACCAATTACTCCAACGGTGGAGGAAATTGAGGAAGAATCCGAGGTGGTGGTCGAAGAGGAGCATATCCCAATCCCACGAAGTACCGCTCAAACCACACCTACGGTTGACTCATTACCATCATTGGAACCCGAGATTCCAAAGGTTATGTGATGTAGTTTAAAAAAACAAAGTAACAAAGATAGATAATTGAATCTGTTGATTCCTAAGAATACCAGAAACAACTCTTCCAACTATCATTGATTCAAAAGAATACCGATAATCAGGCAAACTCCAACAATCGTTGATTCAACGAATACCCGATTATTAAGAGAGTCTTAGCAAACTACCAAGAACTAAGCAAAAGCTTTCATTATTAAAACTCAGAGATATCTCATACAATGAAAAACCTAACATTTATAGGAAAATGAGAATCAATCTAAATAAAGATTGATATTACTTTCTATTTTCCTAAACCTATAACTGGAAATTAAATATTCTCTTTACCAGAATTTATTGTTAAACAGGAAACTTAAATAAATAAAAATAACATCAATATCTTGACTTTTATTTGGAGTTGAACCGCACCATTCTCTCTCCCTTAAAAAACTTGTCCTCGAGTTTGCCTTGTATTCGTAGCATCCAAGTTTGCATCCCTTGCATCAAATTTCCTTTCTTTAAAATGAATCGACCTCGAACCTTGATCGTCTTAAAACCCAGCTTGTCAACCATGATAGTTTGGATCATTGTAGGGCAAAGATTATTAGCCACAACTACAGTGTCTTCAATGTTGTCTTCTTCCCAACCAAATTCTTTTTTCGCCGTAAATCCTTCTTTTTCCTCAATGACATATTCAATATATGTGTCATAAACTAGCATCGGTTCTTCTTCATATCCATCAAATATGGGAGGTCTTTCATAATCATCAAAGTGTTCATCTGGTCGATCAATTGATCAAACATTTGATCGAATCGCTCCTCCATTCTTTCCATCATACGCTGCTCAAATTCCTGTTCATTCACATCGTGAATAGGCCTAGTTCTCCTTGGAGGCATCTTGATCAGGAACTTTGGCTCATGATACCAACTGATGTAGTTTAAAAAAACAAAGTAACAAAGATAGATAATTGAATCTGTTGATTCGTAAGAATACCAGAAACAACTCTTCCAACTATCGTTGATTCAAAAGAATACCGATAATCAGGCAAACTCCAACAATCGTTGATTCAACGAATACCCGATTATTAAGAGAGTCTTAGCAAACTGCCAAGAACTAAGCAAAAGCTTTCATTATCAAAACTCAGAGATATCTTATACAATGAAAAACCTAACATTTATAGGAAAATGAGAATCAATCTAAATAAAGATTGATATTACTTTCTATTTTCCTAAACCTATAACTGGAAATTAAATATTCTCTTTACCAGAATTTATTGTTAAACAGGAAACTTAAATAAATAAAAATAACATCAATATCTTGACTTTTATTTGGAGTTGAACCGCACCACTATGCCTATGTCCCAACCCATACCACGCTTGCCTTACCCATCTAGACTTCGTAAGGAGAAATTGCAAGAGCGTGAGAATTACCAATTTGAGTTTTTTATGAAAATGTTTCGTGATTTGCATTTTAACATAAGTTTCGTAGACGCTTTGGTCATGATGCCTCGATTTGCCGCTAACTTTAAAAGTATGTTAAACAACAAAGAGAAATTGCAAGAATTGTCTAGTTGTTCATCGGTTTATCTTAACCGCATACCTCAAAAAGTCGGTGATCCTGATAAATTCTTGATTCCATGTGCTATTCAAGATATGGAAGAATGCTATGCCTTGGCCGATCTTGGTGCTAGCATTAACTTGATGCCTCTTGCAATCTTTAAGTCGCTCAATCTTCCTAATCTTACTCCTTCACTAATGTCTATCGTATTGGCCGATCATTCCACGATTCCCGCATGTGGATTGGCCGAAGACGTTTTTATGAAAGTGCGAAAGTTCTATTATCCAGTAGACTTTATCGTTGTCGATATTCCCACAGATCCTCAAGTTCCTCTTATTTTAGGTCGTTCGTTTTTGGATACGTCAATGGCGTTGATTGATGTACATGCTAGAAAAATCACCTTACGTTTCAACGACGAGGAACTTGTTATAAACGCAACATAAAACTCTCAACTTTCTCATGTTTATTCCCTCGCGACTATAAACCATGTTGATATGGTCGATGTCGTTTGCGATGAATTTTCACAGGAAGTTTTAGGTTTTGGTGATGAAGAAAATAGTGGCAATCCCACTATGCTCGATCCTATTCTTGATAATCCGACACCATCCTTCACTCTATTTGAAGGTGGTGGTTTTACGTCGGAAGAATTTGATGTTCCTCGTACTTGTAACGAAGACCTCGAAAACGATGAGGACTTCTAGATTATAAAGGATTTTCTTAATGATTTCCCATTTCCTCCGCCCGAGGAGGTTATGAGTATCGAACCCAAATCTTCAATCGAGGAACCAACAATCCTCGAGTTGAAAGATCTTCCTCCTCATCTTGAATATGTATTCTTGGAAGGAGACGATAAGTTGTCGGTTATTATTGCGAAAGATCTTTCGGATGATGAGAAAACCACACTTATCGATGTTCTAAAGGATCACAAAGGGGCAATTACGTGGAAATTATCCGACATTAAGGGAATCGATCCTAAATTTTGTACCCACAAAATCTTAATGGAGGAAGACTACAAGCCCGCAATCCAATCAAAGGAGGGTGAACCCCAAAATTCACGACGTCATCAAAAAGGAGGTCCTTAAACTCCTTGACGCGGGAATGATTTACCCTATTTCCGATAGCCCTTGGGTGTATTCATTGTGTCCCTACAAAAGGGAGGAATGACCGTTGTGCCAAATGATGACAACGAGTTAATTCCAACTCGACTCGTGACCGGTTGCAGGGTATGCATCGACTATCGTAAGTTGAATGACGCCACTCGTAAAGACCATTTTCCCTTGCCCTTCATGGATCAAATGTTGGAGCGTCTTGCGGGAAACGATTTCTATTGCTTTTTAGATGGTTTTTCCGGTTACTTCCAAATCCCCATCGATCCTCGTGATCAAGAAAAAACTACGTTTACGTGTCCATATGGAATGTTTGCCTATCGTAGAATGCCATTCGGACTTTGAAATGCACCGGGAACTTTTCAACGGTGTATGATGGCTATTTTTCATGACATGATCGAGAAGACGATGGAAGTCTTTATGGATGACTTTTCCGGGTTTGGTAGTTCGTTCACTTCATGTCTAGGAAATTTGAAAGACATGTTGAAACGTTGTGAGGAAACCAACCTTGTGCTCAATTGGAAAAAAGTCATTTTATGGTTAAGGAAGGAATCGTCTTAGGGCACAAGGTCTCGAAAGCTAAGGTAGACGTCATCGCCAAATTACCTCATCCCAAAACCGTTAAGGGTGTTAGGAGTTTCCTAGGCCTCAGGCTTTTATCGTCGATTCATCAAGGATTTCAAAGATTTTTCGACCCATTACACACCTTCTCGAAAAAGATGATCCTTTTGTCTTTAGCGAAGATTGTGTACGAGCCTTTGAAATCCTTAAGAGGAAACTTACCGAAGCTCCCATTCTTGTTGCTCCCAATTGGAATCTCCCCTTTGAACTAATGTGTGATGCAAGTGATTACGCTATTGGGTCCGTTTTGGGGCAACGTCAAGAAAACCAATTCTTGCCTATCCACTATGCTAGCAAGACGATGACCGAGGCTCAACTTAAGTATACCACAACGGAAAAGGAATTCCTTTCCGTGGTGTATGCATTTGAGAAATTCTGACCTTACCTCGTCTTGACCCAATGCATAGTGTATACGGATCATCCGGCAATGAAGTATCTCATGGCTAGGCAAGATGCAAAGCCTAGATTGCTTTGTTAGATTCTCCTCCTACAAGAATTTGATGTCACAATCCTTGACAAAAAAGGAGCCGAGAATCTAGCGGCCGATCATCTTTCTCGCTTGGAAGATCCTCACCAAAGTGTGTACGAGAACAAGGAAATCATCAAAACGTTTCCTCTCGAGACACTTGGTGTAGTGAATTCTAAGGTTGACTCATCCACCCATGGTTTGCGGACATCGCAAATTACCATGCGGGTAACTTCATCATTCAGGGTATGACGACTCAACAAAAACTAAAATTCTTTCGTGACGTCAAATTCTACTTTTGGAATGACCCTTACCTCTTTCGGACTTGTGCGGATCAAATTATTCGACGTTGTGTTTTTGGCACCGAAGCTTATAATATCCTTAGAGCTTGTCACGAGGGGCCAACGGGTGGTCACCATGGTGCTAATCTCACGGCGAAGAAGGTTTTTGATGCCGGTTTCTTTTGGCCTACTATTTACCGAGATGCACATGCACTTGTCAAGTCATGTGACTCATGCCAACGACAAGGAAAAACCTCACAAAATGATGAAATGCCACAAAACATCATCCAAGTGTGTGAGATCTTTGACGTTTGGGGGATTGATTTTATGGGGCCGTTCCAATCATCTCGTGGTAATAAGTACATCCTTGTCGCCGTTGACTACCTATCTAAGTGGGTGGAAGCTAAGGCTTTGCCCACGAACGGTGCTCGTGTGGTAGTCAAGTTTTTGAAGCAATTGTTTTCTCGGTTTGGAACCCCTCGTGCAATCATAAGCGATCGTGGAACTCATTTTTGTAATGACCAATTCGAAAGGGTTTTAAAGAAATATGGGGTTACACATCGACTATCTACGGCTTATCACCCACAAACGAGTGGGCAAGTCGAGGTTTCAAACCGAGCGTTGAAGAGGATCTTGGAGAGATCGATAGGAGAGAACCGACAATCGTGGTCGGATAAGTTAGACGATGCTTTATGGGCCTTTCGTACCACTCATAAGACGCCCATTGGGTGCACTCCTTACAAGCTTTTGTATGGGAAGAATTGCCACTTACCAATTGAACTCGAACACAAAGCTTATTGGGCCCTAAAGCATTGTAATGATGACATTGAGACCGCGAGAAAACACCGGAAAATGAAATTGAATGAATTGGATGAATTAAGTGATATTGCTTATGAAAATTCATTGATTTATAAAGATAAAACCAAAAAGTTTCACGATTTAAAAATTAAAAAACCGGGTTTTTAACATTGGAGATCAAGTGTTGCTTTTTAACTCAAGATTGAAAATCTTTTCTGGCAAGTTAAAATCCCATTGGTCGGGTCCATTCACCATTACCCAAGTGTTTTCTTATGGGACCATCGAGTTAGGTCAAAATGATGGTCCTAACTTTAAGGTGAATGGACATAGGTTGTGTAGGATATGTAAATCTTGCTTATGTTTTAGAGAGAGAAAGAGATAGAAAGATAGATGATTTCACATACACACTTGAGAGAGAAAAATAAGAAAACTCACTTTACTATGTGTATTGTATGAGAAAACCACACCCTCTCCATCTAAGGTGAGGGTTTATATACCAAGACCATAAGATGGGCTTGGGCTAACAATTGGGCCGGCCATACAAGCATGGACCGGGCTTTTCCTTGTTTGATATATTAAAAGATATCTAGACTACGAGCAACTACTTGATATATTGTCGGAGTGACCGAATCTTCCTAAATACATAAAAATGTATTTCCAACAATCTCCCCCTAAGGGAGGTCACTCCAAACAAGGGCGTTACCCAAGTTACAATAATAAAATAAACCTAGCATACTATGCTTTTCTTGAGCTCGTAGTCTTCGTCTTTCTTTTCTTTTTCTTTTCTGGTGAACATGCTGATGTGATCTTTGATATCAATCTTTAGCATTAATCTCTTGCCTTGATCTTGTGCATTCATCACTTGTGATCTTCGCCTCTTCGTGACTTCATGTCCCACATACTTATACCTTCATAATTCTTGAAAGCTTCAGAGTTCGATACAGCGGAAGACTTAACTTTTAGGCTTTCTTGAATTAGATGAGGTATTAAGTGCATAAAGTATAAGCATGCGGGGACGACTTCTTCTAGGATTTCGCAACGCCACCGTCTTCAAATGCCGCAACATAAGTAGACCCGAACAAAATGGCTTTGAACATTTCATTCTAATTCGGTAGCATTTTACCTTCGGTCGGTGAAGACCGTTGGATGATATAAAATATCGTACTTGTGACATGTAGATTTAATTAAAAATCTCATTGACAAGATTTTGAGGGTAAACCCATTCTCTTATCTCGATCGTCCAAAGCTAACTGCGAACGTAAAGAGTGAATCATTTGGATTAAATTATCCGCACGATTGAAGCCGTCAATTCTGATTCCTGGAACAAGTTTGATTCATTAAAGAATCGCACCATCGTTGGTTTCCAGTTGTCACGAGCTTGATTCATATTGAATCTTGAAAGTTACCTACCATGAGCTTTTTGATATTCGCTCAAGAAGGATTTCCATCTTCATTGTAAATACTTTCGTATTACTCAGATGTTCAGGCAATATCATGAAGATTTTGCATAGGACTCTTAAGATCTTTCTTACTTTTCACAGTGTATGAAGAAGCAAGGAATTATGAGAGCGTGTCCTAATGAGATATTTGATGATCTCAAATGGCTCTAGACTCGATCGTGCATTTTGGATTTTAGTGATCGGAGGCTGGAGAGGAGTGCCACCATTTCAATACCAATTTACTCGGAGTGAATAAATCAATAGATAATGTGTTGTCTCCATGTGATTAAAACAAATACCTTTTGAGAGATATCTGAGTTAGCTGGGATGGGTTGTGCATTGCATCACTGGGTCCATGATGTCTATCTTCAATATCGAGCATCATTAAAATAATCTCAATAGCATATGTGTTGACCCGGTTTCTGCCTAAGGTTGTAAGGAGGGCTTCTTTCTTTACACCCTTTATCTTTACAATTCTTTTTCATTCTTCAACCCCTTTAATGCTTACCAATACGTCATAACTAGCACCTTGTTGTGATTGTTCCAGTGCTAACTTAAGTACTTGGTCGACATTCAGCTACGTTCACAATCTTTCTCCATCTTTCCTAAGGACTATTATTTCTAGCTATGGAATGTCCTTGGGAAGATTCCTCCGGTTTAAGAAGAATCATTGGACTTAACCTACCCTACCATCCTTATGTCACCACAATCTTCATCGTCGTGAAATAAATGGGTTTTGGGTAAGTATATGTCACCATGAAAATCCATTTTGATATGCAAATCCGTTTTGCTCCCCCTTAACATATGCCACGATATTCGAAAACATTTCGCATATGTCGGGATGAGCCAACACATTAAGTCAAACCATTTGTGATAATTTCCCATATTAAATCACATTTTCTCCCCCATATTAAAAATATTAACCCAATCGATGTTTTTAATATCAATTGATTTAATGAAGTTTTAACAAAGGTTTTTGGAAGAAAAATGCAAGTCCGTTTTATCTTCATGATACCAAATGTATGACATATGATACCGATTTGTAACATGAGCACATATTCACCATATTAGAAAAAATTGACAAGGTTGGACCTGATTGATGAGAACATCATATGATAAGATCAAATGGTTCTTGTCGGCATATGTTGGTCGCCTCGCCACGTCTGAAGTCATCTCTTGACACCACGTGTACGATTGGTATTGTTGTCTTGCCACCAATTAGCGAGCTTGGCACGTTCGGCATCGAAGATTCTGAATGCTTGACAATTGCTCCCCCTCAATTGTGGACCTGTGTTCTATCAAAAGAGTTGTAGTCGGCGGTTGAGTAGTCGCATCGTCGAGTATGTATATACCAATTGTAGATAGCTATGGTTGTAGAGATGATAGCTTCATAAAAACAAGACTTCTCTTGTTTTAACAGATAAATGCACTGAAACGTACATAGATTTGTGTTAGACCAAGTTATAAAGTAAACTTGATCCCTTACAAGGTTTTAAAGTAAACCTTGCCCGAGAAAATTAATTCCCGTTGTGAGCCAAAGCTTTCATAAGAAATACTTGACTTTAATGTGAAAACCGGGTTGCAGTCGGAAATAACTACAAGCCATTTGGGCATGTTTTATGAAATATTTACAACTTTTGTACGAACTCTATTTATGGCGCCGTGTCGATATTAATCAACATTTCTAAGGCCGTAAATATTATCGTACCAAAAGACATGCCTTTGAAAAATAAAGAAAATATTTTTGGATTTTTCTGAATTTTTCAATTTTTATGGTTTTTATATGGTTTTATATTTTTGTATTTTTCTTTTGTGGATAAAAATATAAACAATATATACAGATAATCAGCAAGGATACAGAAGTCTACCACCACTATTCTTTCGCTTCATCTGCCAGTTCCTTAAGAGTCTCGGGCGAAAAAGTTCTCAAACCTAGCTTGTCGGCCAAAAATTCCATTCGAGCGCGATCTAAAGCCTTCATGAAAATATCCACCAATTGATACTCAGATCGAACAAAGTAAAGCTCTATTACTCCATTTTCCGCTTGCTCCTTGATAAAATGGTAGCGAATGTCAATATGCTTCGACCGGGAGAATTGAACATTGTTGCAGCATAAGGCAATTGCACTCTTGTTGTTGCTGTACATCAGAATTTTGTTGAAACCTAGACCATAGTCGGTTAATTGCGATCTCATCCAAAGAATTTGAGCACAACAACCGAACATAGCTATGTATTCTGCTTCCGTACTTAAGATTGCAGCGCTTTTCTGCCTTTTCGATGCCCAACTAATTAGTCGATCTACTAGTAGTTGCAAAGTTCCACTCGTTCTACGCCTTGTATCTTGACAACCCGCGTGATCCGCATCTGCATATGCCATTAGTGCGACCAAAGAATCCTTTGAATACCAAAGTCCCTGATTAATGGTTCCTTTAAGATACCGAAAGATCCGTTTAACAGTAGCTAAGTGTAACTCAGTAGGCCTAGTTTGATACCGAGCACACATGCATATAGCAAACTAAAGATCATGTCGACTGGCTGTGATATACAGAAGGGTACCGATCATTCCACGATAAAGTGTCGGATCAACGGCAACTCCATGTGGATCTGCATCAAGCTTAGTTCGTTCCACTATTGGATTATCCACTGGGTCGCAAGATTCCATCTTATATTTCTTAAGAGATTCAAGGGTATACTTGGATTGATTGATAAAGATGCCTTTGGGACTCTGAGATACCTGAAGACCTAAGAAGAATGATACCTTGCCCATCATTGACATTTTAAACTTGGAAGACATGAGTGTCCCAAACTCATCTGATAAGGTTTGGGTCGAGGCAGCAAATATAATATCATCAACATATATTTGTACCATAATCCTATCTTTACCTCGTTTCTGAATAAACAGCATGGGATCCACCTTGCCTTTAACGAAGCCTTGCGTAATGAGGAATTGTGACAATAGATCATACCATGTGCATGGAGCTTGCTTCAACCCATAAAGAGCCTTCTTAAGCTTGTACACATGATTAGGATATTTAGGATTCACAAAACCATCCGGCTGTTGAACATAGACCTCTTCCTTGATTTCACCATTTAGAAATGCCGTCTTCACATCCATCTGATAGACGATCATATTCATGTGGACTGTATAAGCGAGGAATAATCTAATAGCTTCCAAACGGGCAACAGGTGCAAAGGATTCCATAAAGTCGATGCCTAATAATTGCTTGTATCCACGAGCTACTAGTCGAGCATTGTTCTTCAATATACCGCCTAACTCGTCGAGTTTCACCTTGTAAACCCATTTCAAAGTGAGTAACTGCACTTGATCCGGGCATGGGACAAGTTCCCATACTTCAAGACGTATAAATTCATTAAGTTTTTCTTTCATAGCTTCTATCCAACAGGATTGAGTAAAAGCCTCGTGCCATGTCTTAGGTTCAACTTCAGTGAGAAAACTATCAAAATGACAAAACATTGCATTTTCTTGGAATTGACTTCGTGTGGATACCGAACGATTAGGGTCACCAATAATAGAATCTATAGGATGATCCTTTGTCCACTTGCTGTCATGCTCACGAATCCGTGGATTGGAGTAAACCGTAGTAGGAGCTTCCTCTGAGGTGGACGAACCGGCTTGATTATGGTCAGGAATTGGTACACCAAAGAATGGAAGTTCACGCATTTGAGCGAATTCTAAATCGTGATCATCATCATCCTCTTCATCATCAATAGGCATGACATGGGTAGTGGGTTCGGGTGTTGGTTGAGAATTACTTGTTGAAGGTATATCTTGACCAATTATAGGTGCAGACGTATCTGATTGTGCTTCGGTTGCTGGAGCGACAACTTCGGTTACCGGAGCTATTACCTCAGGTTCTGGAGCAACAATACTTTGAGGAGTAAAGAATTCATCAAAGAACGGTTAAAACAACGTATCCCATTCATTCCTAGAAGGTGGTATAAATGATGATGAAGTAGGGTTGTTTGGGAAAAGACCAGAACTAATGTTACTGGGTCCCATTTCCTGAAGTGCAGGTTCAGAGCTGCTTTGCTTAGAAGCCATTGCTGTCAGCTCATCAAAATCTACATTCATAGTTTCGAGGATCTTTCGAGACTTATGGTTGTAGATTCGGTATGCCTTATTTGCGGGTGCGTAACCAATGAAAATACCAATATCAGTCTTTGGTTGAAGTTTTCCCAAATTGTCGCCATCATTATTTGGATAGCAAAGAGAACCAAATACATGAAGATATGATAAATCTGGAACTTTTCCATGGAGAAGCTCATAATGTGTTTTACCATGGCGTTTACGAATTAGTGACCGTTTTTGGGTGTACACTGCTGTAGATACTGCTTCTGGCCATAAAAACAATGGAGCCTTTGCGTAAATTAACATCATTCGATCAGCTTCCATAAGTGTGCGATTTCACCTTTCGACGACACCGTTTTGTTATGGAGTGCGAGCAACAGATGTTTCATGAGAAATGCCAACTTCTTCATAGTAATCACGCAAGATTTGATTCACAAATTCAGTTCCATTATTTGTACGAATGCGTCGGACAGTAGTGTTGAGACGCACTTGAATCATCTTGAGAAATCCGATGTGAATTTAGGTGCCTCATTTTTTGTTGTAAGAAATTTCACCCATGTAAACCGAGAGTAATCATCGACAATTACGAGGATGTACTTTTTGCCACTAAGACGTTCAACACGCATTGGTCCACAAAGATCCATATGCAACAAATAAAGTTTCTCTTGGTTGGTGTCTTCAGTCTTGGGTTTGTATGATTTCTTAGTGCTTTTCCCCATTGTACATGCGGAACACAAATGATCCTTGTGAAATAAAAGTTTAGGAAGACCACGAACAAGTTCGTTTTTCGCCAAATGATTAATAGCATCAAAGTTAAGATGAGATAACCGTCGATGCCATAACCATGACTTAGTCTTTGATGCTTTGGAGAGAAGACATACGGGAGAAGCGACCATCATCTCTTGTAGCGACAAAGTATATAAATTATTCCCTCGAGTACCTTTCAATAAATCAACCCCTTCCAAATTACGAATGAAGCATGTATGCTCTCGAAAAGCAACTTCTGGGTTTGCATCACAAAATTGTCCCACAGAAAATAAGTTGTGACCGAGACCTTCCACATAATACACTCGTGAAATTATTACATTCCCAATATGATATTCACGGTAACCCATTATCTTTGCAATATTATCATTACCAAATCGAACCGTACCAAGAAACTTGCTGACGAAATTTCTGAGCTAAGAGCGATCTCCGGTCATATGCTTGGAGCAACCAGAGTCCAAATATCAGAGAACAATTTGGACCACCTGTTTTCAATAACAACAGTAGACAATGCATTGGAAACTATTGGTTCCTGAGTGTTAGCAGATACAAATATAATATTATCAGAAGTGCTAACATTTGTGTGACCCTTAGATTTTCTGCGTTTTCTAATGTGAGTTTTAGCACTAACAGGTTTTACAGTTCCAACTTTCTTAGGTTTTGGAGTATTAGTGGGCACTACAGTGGGAGTAGACCTATTTAAAGGGCACTTGTTTCCTATAGTAGTGTTGGTGTTCCTAGTTAAAGGACACGCTTGTGTTTTGGTAGCCTTGGTACTCCTAGTTAAAGGGCACGCTTTCTTCGCTTTAGTGGGAGTAATCCTAGTTAAAGGGAACATATTTCCTACTATAGTGAAAGTTCTACCAGTGGGGCGCCACATCCAACCAACTTGGGTTAACACTTTCCCAGTCGGTTTCCATTCTAATCTATTTTTCCGGGCATTCATCTCATTCACATGGTCAATAAGGCAAGAATCACGACGACTAGAAAACATACATTCATTGCAATTCCAACACTTCAAATTAGAATTTACAGTAGGCTTAGAACGCTGCACAACCGCAGAGCCTTTAGGTCTAGCTACATGATTCTTTTTATTCATAACAGAAATAACATTCCTAGGATGGGCTTCTACTTTCTTCTTCACTTGACTACTAGATGGGGGCAAGATCCTATCATTCTTCTTGTTTCTTTTAAGCTTAGATCTTTGAGCCTTAGTAGTGGTGCTTACTCTTGTAGAAGGCAACACGTGAATATTAGAAGCTGGTTTTGATTCCGCCTTATCTTTAGTGACCAAAGTTTGAGATGGTTTAGTCCTAGGGCCCTTGTTAAGTGGCGTGACGGCGATAAGGTTCCTTTTGCCGACGTCAACTAGGGGAAGATTGTTGGGTCAAAAAGTTGATGTGGCAGAAACTCAAAAACGAAGAAAACGTGAAGGCATTTGTCTAAGCGTTGACAAGTGTAAATCAGGCGTTGTCATAAGTAAATTAGGCGTTGACAGAAGTCAATAAAAGTCAAACACTGTTGGAATGTCTATTTAGGATAAGTATTCAGAATATTATTTGATAATATTCTATATTAGTTATTTAAATAGAAGATATTCATGTTTATTCATAGTTATCTTTTGTAAACCCTAATCCTTAGTCTATAAAAGGAACAAGGGTCTTAGGTTTTATTCATATTATTCATTCATAATGTAAACCTAAAGCGTGTGTTGCACTAGACGTGGGATTAATATATACACGTCTAGTGGTTGTTGATTATTAATATAATTAGCAACCTAACTGTTTAATTCTTTGTGTCTTGTGCCCAAACACCTTGTTAATGGTTATTGTTCTAATTCCGCTTTGATTACGTTAATCATATGAACAATGATCATTCCTAGTAGCTAAAAGATTCGAGGAAACCAAGGTTTCCACATAAAAGTTTTGGTAATAAGTCTCATGTTCAAAACCGTTATAAAACCGTGTTTATCGATCCTTCTTGTTGACTTAATTTTTTGACATCGTTGTCTATTGGGGGGGTTATTAATTCGATGGTCTTGGTTACACCGTTATGACTCTATTTTAGACCTAAATCTCGATCATCGCATAAGTAAAAAATGTATCCTCATGAACATTCAAGACAAAAATAAAATATAAGAGATACCAATTAGGAAATAGGAGTCTAAGTACGTGATTAGGGCATATGAGTAGTGTTAGCATTACTAACTTATAATGACAATGATCTCGTTGCACGCTTGGCATGGAATTGGGTGAAAATCTAGGACAGCGAAATTATTTCTAATGAAGCATTCACGTGTTCTTGTTCTATGAACCTAAACGTCCCATTTTACGATGAAAATCATACATTGTGTCTAAAATGCAAGTAGTAGTGTAGTGTAGTATATGATTCAATAAAAGTCCATAAAAATGAATTTTGGAGGTGCTATGATACTTTATTCTAGCATTGCGTGAGGTCCCGACAATGGTTTAGTATGGGAGAGTGATGAGACTACTTTTATACATAGTCTCATCGTCCAAAACGAGCTTAAAATGGTAAAAATATCATAAAATGTGCCAAATATATGCTTGTGTTTGTTCAATGTGTATTTTAGGTACAGATATTGAGAAAATGGCAAAAGATCACAAGAAACAAGCAAAAACGAACACGAGAAACGAAGACGCACAATGAACCGGGCCCTAGAGTTGATTTTCCAAGAAAAGTCCTTGAAGAATTGAAGATTGTACAAGAAGGGTCCTCCACTATTAAAGAGTTGACACTTTAAACACTTGTATATTCATAATTACAAGTTTGATTCTTAAAGTTTTTCAAATTACAAAAATGACCCTTAACTTTGAAGAATTAGCAAGAATGGTCCCTCAAATATGAAGACTTGTCACTTTCAGTCCTCCAAAAAGTCAACAATACAAGTCAAGACCTTGAAGATTGAAGACATGTCAAGTTTGGTCCTTCAAAAATCATCAAATGGCAAAACAAGTCCTTGGTAAAACCTTTATAGAGTTTTTGGGGCAAAAGTCTAAAAAACAAAACTTATTTACAAAGGAAATCTGATTTGTGCATATTTAAACCAAAAGTGAAAGGAGGAAAGGAAGTGGGGGACTAAACATGGCAGACAGCCATACTTACCTTAACCAACCAGCCTTTGCCACCTCACCCCACTCACCACCACAGCCAATCACAAGACCCCATTTAGCCACATCACTTCCTACTCATAACGAATTAGTAACTAATTATATTAGTTATATTAAAAATGCGCCTAACACAAATTCAAATACTAATCCGGATTAAACACTCCACTATTCCCTCAAGAACACAATAGGGCTTTTGTTAATCACTCACAATTAAAGCTTAATCTTCTCTAGATTTATGATTAAGGTCTTAATGACCAAAACCCAACTCATAAACAAAGTGCCACATCACCCCAAGAGGTTACATGACTCACCCCTACTTCACTTTTGGAGAACAAGACAAAGCATGCCAGTGGAATCAACGTCCCATAACACTGCTTCAATCCTAAGCTTGTTTTGATGCCTTGGATCAATTTTGCACCAGCTAGCAACTCCACAAACAGCCAAAAGTTCTTCACATGTTCAAGACAAATTAAAACTGCAAGGGCATATATGGAAGTTCATAACTAGGGTTTCACTTTATTTTCAGCACTTAGGACATCGTAAAGGCTCTATATAAAGCCTCTAGATTACAACATTTACTCTTGTTCTTGGATTCCTAGGTCAAAACTTTGTAAAGCCTTGTTTCAAGTAATGAAAAAGTGTGAAAGTTTGTGATGAATTCCAAGTTCCAATTTACTTTCTTGTTGATGTTATATGTTATGAGTTTATGTTTATGAAGTTTCAAAGATTGGCTTAAAGTTTTATGCAAGTTTTCAAAGTTTTCTAAAATTCTGATTTGTTTTCTAAGTCTTAGTTCAAACACTTGAACTCTTGTGTTATAAGTGATCATAACACCCTGATAAAGAGATTATCAAGGTGTAGTGAGCTTGTGGTTTGGGAGGATTCAAGGAGTGGGGAACAAGCTTGAATCAAATCTTGTTCATTTTCCATTTTTTATATAATCTGTTTGCTACTCACCTTGTTGTTCTTAGAAGCTATTGGAAGCTTGTGCCTTGTTTAGTGATAGTTGTAAAATTACACTTGTTTAGGAAAACAAGGTAAAAGCGGTAAGTATTAAGCGTACGTTTAGGAAAACGTAAACACTTATGACCCTAAATGGGGATCGTTCTCTCGAGGAGGCTAGTGCGTTGTGTAATGAATGATTGATTTATGTTTTTGATTATTAACAAGAAGAAAAAGAAGAGAAAAATGACGAAGACGAAAAAAAATAGAAAAATAAGGCAAAAACACTACTAGAAAGTTACGACGTAGAACGTAAAAAGTGCAAAATTTAAAATTTTAATCTAAAAATTCCTAAAAATTACTAAAAATCCACAATAAAATTCTAAGAGTTTACAAAAAATCCAAACTTGCCAAAACCTTTTAATTAATTTAATAATGACTTTTTAATGCTAATTAAAGCCCTAAAAATCACTTTTAAATATTAAAAAGCCCTAAACAAGATTTTATAGCTTGTAAACCTCAAAAATGACCTAATTAAGCTAAAAACTATTTTTAAAAATTTTAAAACCAATTTAAACTATTTTTAAACTCCTAAAAACTACTAAAATCTATTAAATCTTAAATTAATTCTAAAAATTAATTGAAAAGCCTAAAAATTATTTGGAAAGTGAAAAAGGTCCTATTTTAATGTCTAGAGTCTAGGAAAAATGAAAAAGAAATAAAAATAAAACTTTTTATTTTAATGAATAAAATAATAATAAAATATTCTAAAAAATTAAAAGTTCTCAAATAAATTCTAAAAAATTCTCAATAATCCTAAATATTCTAACTAGAAAGAAAATGTAAATTAAAGTTCTTGAAACCTTTTAGTTAATTTTATATTAATTTTTAAAGTTGTCTAAAAACCCTAAAATTAAATAAAATTAAAAATTAAAGTTTTTGAAAACTTTTTGATATGTAAACCTCAAAAATATAAATTAAAACCTAAAAATTATTTTTCCTAACTTAAAAACTACTTTTTTCTATTTTTTTATTAATTCATAAAAACCGGATAATAAATAAATGATAAAAAATTAATAAAGAAAGGGAAAAATAAAGAACCAAGCTAGAAAAATCTTAAACCCTATTATAACCCTAAGAAAAATGAAAAGGGGCCAAAAAGCCAACCCAATAAGCTCAAAAGAGCTTATTTAGTCACGGCTTATTTAGAAAAGTCAAAAGAAGAAAGGGGTTAAGTAACTAATGAAACCAAACAATGACGTAAAAAGTCATCTAGATCAATGGTAGAACACGTTACTCCTGAGCTGCAGGTCGCGTGTTCGAGCCCGTTGCGGGTGTACTTTTTGTAAAAATTTTCTTTTTAATTTCTTTTACTACACAAACCAAACTGTGACCCTTGTTAACTTGAAAACACAATTCAACACTTTTTTATCACTGATTAATCATGATCAAGAATCAAAAGTGGTCAGTACCAAAATTTCAAGAACACATGCTTTTTGCTTTTTTCTTCACTGATGCAAATAATCCAAGAGGGCTTGGATTTGTAGTTATTTAGTGGATGTTTTGGAACAAAGGGCACCCCTACACTCTTTCTGAGTGTAGGGAGTCAAGCAAGTACAAAAACACAACACTTAGCAAGCAAAAATCACAATCCAAAGCACACCAAGGCAGAATTGAGTTGCTGAGATCCTAGTTATGGGTCTGTGGGCTGTTTATGCTCACTACTTGCACACTAGTGGGTTTCAACCTCCCAAATCTTGCATAGACACTCACAAACCAGCATAAAAATAAACTACAACCCTATATATCCCTAACACTTAACAGCTTTCAAGATTCAAGGTCAAATTTTCATGAAAACACAAAGAAAATTGGCTAAGCAGATTATGCTACACTTTTTTTCTTTTTAACACTTAATCTTAGCTCAAACCTATATCAAACAAAGCACACAACTACTCAAACACTGTTAACTACCTTATCAAGTACTTATAACAGGTTTTAAGTCTCACTTCTAGCAATCTCTCTCAATTATACCCGTTTCCAAACACTCCCTTAAATCTCTTTTTTCAATTTTCAAATCAACTTACTTTAAAACTCAAACAAACTGATTTATATCTAATCTAGCATGCTTAATAACACAAAAGAACTCAAATTAAATCAACAACACACACTTAGCATGCAGTTTCAACAAAATCACACAAACTTCACCTATTCTTGAAAATTTCAGAAAGGAAAAAGAAGTTACCTTAGAACCTTACATCCAAGGTTCTTGTGGATGATAAATCCACCTCCTATATGCCCGGGCATATGCTGAACAAAGATCAACAAACAATCTTGTACCCTGTTAAGAAAAATCAAAGAAAAACAAGCAATAAACTTTATACACTGTTTTACTTTTTCTTTCTTAAAAACTCTCACAAAACCTTTTTAAAACTTAACACACACGATTTGAAAACTCTCTAAATTCACAAATCAACTTCCTTTTCCACTTTCACTTCAAAGAAATTTGATTTATGAAATTTAGACTAAATTTAAAACCCTTTGAAAATCAAACACACTTTTGAATTGGAACTCAGTTTCTCTTCTCAATTAATACCAACTTTAAATAAATATTAAAAGGAATTAAATTGCTCAATAACAAACACCAAACTTTAATTTTATAAAAACGGAATTACAAAATGTTTTTGAAGAAAAACTGGAACAAAGGAGAATGAACAGGCTCCTCCTCCTTTTATAGCTAACAATAGAACTATCTAGATGATAAAACCCTAGCTCTTGGATTGCCAAAAGTGCCCTTGAGTTCTTGGTCTTCAAAATCGGTCAAAACTTGCCCATGTGATATGCCAGCTTGGAATCTTCAATCTTGGACGTTGGATTGGGATTGGGTTGCAAGGAAACGCATCCAATCGTTTATCTGGTCGGGGTATTGGGTTTTGTGTGAAAACGATGGACAGGGGAGTGCTTGGGTGAGGACCACAGGCCACGTGGCAAGATTCTAAGAGGTGGGTTTGGGTGAGGTCGGGGTTAATTGGTAATCTGGACAGTTATAGGGTTTAACCCTTTGATTTGGGGTGTAATTAATCTGGGTGGGGTGTTAGGGTTCTAGGGTTAATTAGCCAGGTTTAATCCAAATTGGGTTAATTATGTTTTTAAATTCGTGTTTAGGAGGGAAGGGGGGAATAAGTGGGGGATTTGACCTTTTGACCATTTTTAAATGAAAACCGGTTTGGGTAGGACGGGTTTGGGTAGGGTTATGGGTTGGTGGGTGGGTTTTGCTGAGGTGTCGCATCCTGGTTGGGTGGGTAGGTTTGGATAGTTGGCAGTTTGAGTCCCCAAGTTTTCACCATTCTTTCACTTTGTAATAATTCCCATCAACGCCCAATTAACACTTATCAACTTTTGGGCACTTGTCAAATTTGGCACAACTTCTTCAAAAACTTTTAACAAGGGCTCCTTTTGTATTTTCTTCATTTTCCAAGGGCTGATCTTGTATAATCTTCAAACATTAAGGACCATACTTGTGCATTTGACATTTTGAGGGTCAAATGTGATAAGTTCTTCAAAGATGAGGGGCTAATTTTGCCAATCTTCAATTCTTCAAGGGTCATTTTGCAAAATCCAAACTTGGGCCCGGTTCATTGTGCGACTTCATTTCCCGTGTTCGTTTTTGATTGATTCTTGTGTTCTTTTGCCAATTCCTCAATATCCGTACCTAAAAATACACAAGTAACAAACACGAGCATATATTTGGCATATTTTATGATATTTTATGCATTTAAAGGCCGTTTTGGACGATGAGACCATGTATAAAAGCAGTCTCATCACTCCCCCATACTAAACCATTGCCGTGCCCTCACGCAATGCTAGAATAAAGTATCAAAGCATCTCCAAAATTCAATTTTATTCACTTTTATTAAATGATAAACTAGCTACATACTACAATTACTACTACTTGCGTTTTAGACATAATGTATGATTTTCATCACAAAATGGGACGTTTAGATTCATAGAACAAGAACACGTGAATGCTTCGTTAGAAATAATTTCGTCGTCCTCGATTTTCACCTTAATTCCATGCCAAGCGTGCAACGAGATCATTGTCATTATAAGTTAGTAATGCTAACACTACTCATATGCCCTAATCACGTACTTATTCTCCCATCATTCCTAAGTTGTATCTCTTATATTTTATTATGTCTTAACGATCACGAGGATACATCATTGACTTATGCGATAATAGAGATTTAGGTCTAAAAATAGAGTCCTAACGGTGTAACTAAGACCATCAAATCAATAACCCCTCCTAATAGACAACGATGTCAAAAAATTAAGTTGACAAGAAGGATCGATAAACACGGTTTTATAACGGTTTTGAACATGAGACTTATTACCAAGACTTTTATATGCCCCCTAACGGAAGGGCCTTATTATCTTTGGTTTACCTCCATCTTTTATTCAACTTCGCCATGAAGCTTTTATTATGACTTCGGTCTTGCCTTGCCTTTTATTATCCGCCATCATCGGTGGTTTTATTAGCCAAAGACGTATATCCTCACGCTAAAGCGAATTTTGGATCTTTAAAGCTTCGAAGATTAAGGCTTGATTCACTTTCAATTTTGCATAGATTTTAGGCCTTGTGGGGCTTCAAATTGTTTGCTAGATTTAGGTGAGCACTTGAAATCTTATTATTGGGTGAAGCTTTCGATTATTCGGGTTGCCAATACTTCAAAACCGTGACGCTGGCGATACCTTAATGTCTTCCTAATTTAATTACACGGAAGCTACTAGAAAAGACTAGAAACCCAACAATCCTAACTAAACCGCTAAATCAATATTTATTAAGCAAAAAATATTTACAAGCGAAGGGAGAATAAGCAAACAACGAGAACACATGAGTTTTTGAAAGAATACGAGTACTCTACGTTTAGCATAGTAACTTATAATTAACTCTATCATTTCTCGTCCTCATTTAAGAGACTTAGCCTAATGTGTAGTTAAGGAATCAAAGCTAAGTGCTCAACACGCACGGTCGAGTCAAAAATTACTCTTATTCTCGCCATCGGAAAATCTACATTCGTGTCTTCAAACACTTATGAAACATGAGAAAAATTTTAAAATTTGGCCATTTTTAGCCTTATTTTGCAAGAAAACGATAACAAAACGATAAACTTTGGAAAGCGTGAAGGTTTGGCAAGGCAAGTATCTATTCACCCCCCCCCCATACTAAAGTTAAACATTGTCCTCAATGTTTCGAGTCTAGGGGTGCAAACACCCCCATACTAGAGACGTAGTCGAATGCTTAATCTAGCATGGAAAGGGTGTAACCAATAAGTAATAGCCGTTTATGAAGTGTGCTATAAACCTAAGGTTAGAACATAAAAGGATATATCATATGGATATTGGGAAAGGCCTCCAAAGCAAACGATCGAGTGCTCCCATAAAATGAAACACGAGAGGCTCCAATCGTGAAGATGATGATCTAAAAGACACAATTCACAAACAACCACGGAACAAAGGTTGGAAGGGCACAAATCCCCTCACATTACACTAATTAGAAAGCAATAATATGTACATGGATAAGCATGGGTCTCCCCCACGAGGCACCTTGTTTTTGATAACCGAGTCAAAAGCTCGACTCGAATCCCCATAAATGTGATCATTTAGGGATAATCATGATATGGTCAATTTTTGGTGGGGCTTACATGATAAACAAGGCCCAAAAGTACATGGAGTACTTTTAAAAATCCGATAAACATATACCGGGGTCAAAGATAGTGTCTTCGTTTTCGGATGAAAGACGAGACAACACAACTCCAACACAAATCCCAATGGGATAGAAGAAAATAGGAGAGAAGAAATAGAAGGGTGGGACAATGGGTAAGTCATAACATTGAGCTACTCGAGGTAGACTCGCACCAATCAAATGAAAAGATTTTCCATTTATTGCATCGGTGGAAGACCGAGATTTCCCTATATAAGCAATTCCAGGATCAAATATCTCGTCCTCGGTGGAGAAAGGGGAGGGAACATAAAGGGCTTCCCCCACACTAAGTCCACACAAAGCATCGTCAAAAGGAGAAGACGAGCTTGTAGTACTCAATAAACGCGGTGATGACGGAGTTAGAATTGTAGAAAAATCTTTTAAATTAAATTCAAAATCTTTTCCTTTTTCATCTTTTAAACTCTCCTTGTGAAAACCCGATTTGATTATGTCAAAAATATTTGGTGTATCTAAAACGATGTTAGTCACACTAAAAATTCTCACATTTTGAAAGCGTTTTGGTTTAGGTGGTGGCAAGTTTTCAAATCTTTTGTCAACAAAGAAAACCTCCCCATCGGGATCAACGTATTCATCATCCGAAGAATCACTCGAGATTGGAATCATAGGCTTAACACTCTTAACCTCCATCGGCGGAGGGGACGGAACTTCATTTTTATCAACTCCTAAAACTCTATTGGACATCTTTTGACAAATTCTTTTGATGGGATTGACATTGTACAAAGATGTGATCGAATAAACATGAGAAAGCGTGGAGTTTTGGGTTGCATTAATGACGAGTTCTTCCTCATTGAAACGAAGAGTGATTTTTCTTGCATGCACATCGATAAGTGCTCTCGAGGTATCCAAAAAAGATCGACCTAAAATTAACGGAACTTTAGGATCGATGGGAATATCAACAACAATGAAGTCCACGGGATAATAGAATTTCCCAACTTTCACGAAGACGTCCTCGGCAACTCCACAAGCTAGAATCGTAGAATGATCGGCCATTTCTATTGACATTCTTGAAGGAGTGAGATTTGGAAGATTGAGCAATTTAAAAATCTCAAGAGGCATCAAATTAATACTAGCACCAAGATCGGCCAAGGCGTAGCATTCTTCCATGTCTTGGATAGCACATGGGATTAAAAACTTTCCAGGATCACCGACTTTTTGAGGTATGCGGCTTAGAAAAACCGATGAACTGTTGGAAACTCACTTTATGTGACGACATTTAAGAATTCCCGTTAGTTATCATAGTCACGCACAGTCAGTCTAGACTAGGCCCTTTGTAAAGTGCGTGACTATATATACCCCTCCTTAGCTTCCAAGGAGGGGTGTTGATTGTATTTGTTCATTTTAAGGAACACACACATTTCACATTCAACCTCTCTCTCTCTCTCTCTCTAAGCCATCAATGGCTACCACCACCCTTTACCACCACATTAGACCACCGGATCCGATTTAGCTTTTCTACATTTGGTATCAGAGCCACGGTTCCATCCTTGGATCGTGTTTACATTTTCGATTTGGTGGTCTAATCTTTTTATTGTGTCTCGTTTTATATCTTTTTTTGTCCTTTATCATAAAAATTTTTGTCACAGTCTCAAATTTTTTGTCCAAATATCCAAGTTGTCACATGCTTTTGGATATTATCATCCTGATGAGTCACGGTTTCATAACCTTTTCACTGTCACATGTTTTTTTTATGGTCCAAATCAATATCACTGGTCAAACTTTTGTCAACTTATCATGGAAAAGTGGTTGATTATGTCATCATTCATACCAGTGTTCATTGTTACCAGTTGCAGAATCATTTTTTTTATATCTATATTCTGGGTTATAATTTTTTGGAAGATGATGGTGAAAAACTCATATTTGCCAGAAAAATCCTACCCAGAAACATGCTCCCTGAAAAAACGGAACAAGGACCCTTTTGGACTTATCTTCACGGTACATCGCATGGATTGCGATGGAATGGTGTTTTTCACACATTCCGATGGGTTGGCCATACCCATTGCGATGGGACTCATTCCGATGAGTCACATTGCGATGGGTGGCTGACCTGTCGCAATGACCTAGACACGACGTCATGCTGCCAATTTTTTCTCAACTTTGCGATGGATTGTGACATATTGCGATGGGGTGTTTTGACTGAAATTATTGCGATGATTTTTTTAAAAGGAAAACATTGCGATGGTTGAAAAGTTATGATATTGCGATGCATTTTTTTTTTCAAAAAGGTTTATTGCAATTGAAAGGTTTGACAACATGACCCAAGACCATAACCTTGACCAAAACCGACACATCAAACCGAGTCAACTCGGTCATTACCGAGTTGACTCAGTCAAACTCACTGAGTCAGACTCACCTCCAACCTTTTATCATCACAACTCCAAAACTAATCCCTAACCCATCGACACCTATCTCCAATCTAAACTCAATCAAAAACATTTTTAATCTCAGATTTGTTCAAACTTACAAAGATCTATTAAGACCGAGTATGTTTGAATTAATATCATCATAGATTTTATATTGGGTTCTACCCATTTACTGTTCGAATAATAAGAAAGGTTTTCAACAAAACTGTTTAAAACCAATCTTTGCTTCGATTCATCTCAAAACCATCATGCAATTAAACATAGATACCTACCTGAGATCGTTTTAGATCTTACAGCCACATGCATGTCATCTTTCTTTCGAATTTACCATCTTAAGTTACAATAGATTGAAGATTGATTGATTGATATGAATTAGTGGATGGTTTCATATCATATCATGTGGGATTCTGATTTTGGTTTATATATGATTGATGGGATTAGATTATTTAACTGTGATGAAAAGATTGAGGAGATTGAAATGGGTTTAGGGTTGCGAAGATGGAGTCTAAGATGAGTTAGGTTGAGAGAGACGGAGATTTCAAAGTTTTTGGTGAGAGGATATTTAGGAGAGAAAGGACGGAGATGGAGTTTGGTGTGGGGGCGGATAGAAAATGATCTATGTGTGAGATTAGGGTAAGGAATAACCTAATTTTTAGGATTATTGCAACTTATGTGATCACACGTGGCTGGGGGGCGGACAACACAAGGTTTCTATTTCCAATTTTGTGGACCGGGTTAGAATTGGGCCGAGGGTCAAGCCGGGCTTCACAATGGGCCATGGGCTGATGGACTGCAATCTTTGGACACTCTATTTTGGTTAAAACTTTGGCTAAATCAAATTGAGTTTGGGCCGTATGACTTATTTTTTTAAATACACACAATTTTTAACAAATTTGTAATTTTTGTATAAATTGTGTGTATTACATTTTACTTTGGCTTTTATCGGGTCGAGACAAAGTGAACTAGTGTCGAGAAATTGTTAAGGATAATAGATGCTCAAACAAGCAAATTCCTTTTTTGAATTTGTAGTTTTTTTTGTCGCATTTGGGGTTCTTTAATTTTTTCTTGACACCGATTGGGTGACGACAAATGTGACGCGACAAAATGAAGTGACAATTGTGACAAGAATTTATTTTGACGAGACCAAGAAAAATGGGCGATTTTTTAGTGGCTTCAGATTTTGTTTGATCGGGTATTAATTACGTGACGATGAAGACGGATTTTTCGAAGGCGTGTATTTATTTTATCTTTTACTAGATAACTTACTCGTGCTTAATCCTAGAATGAAGACTTGGTTATCTGGTTTCCGGGTTCGGGGTGGATGGTTGATGACTCGGATAACTATCACTTAAAGGGGTTACATTGTTGTACTCAGTGACACGCGCTTAGTCGACGTGGATAATTTCAAGAGGTGTTGTGCTTATAGACTTCTTCATTGATGCATTGAGTACTTAGAGATTTCTCCACCGTTCTTCATTCAACAATAGTGCAAGCTTAAGTCACAAGATCGAAGGATTTTTATTCAGCTTCACGTTTGATGTATCCGGTTCATTCTTTCAGTGGTCACTTCAAATTGCTTTCATGTGGTATGGTAAAGGTGGCCATGGAGAGTTTATGAGAAGAGATTTTCGATCAACAGCTGATTCTCACAAAATATATAATTCAGCTTATTTATTATTCTCACGAGATTTCAGGTTCATGTGCGTACAATTTATTGATGGTTCCGAGTTTCGAAACCATCAAGGGGGAAGAAGCAGACACATTGAACGCACAACGAGTACACGTGATGAACTTCATACCTTCTTTTGATTTGAAGATATTCCGGGATGACATTTGTCATAGCCGCAGAGAAATTAGTGTTTTAACTCGTGTCGTTATCAATCTCCAAACGGTACACTACTGATTCGAGGTTTAATTGTTTGATTGTTGCAATTAAACATCATCATTATCCTATATGCATTCCCGGGACTTAATTGACTCTGGTGCATCTCCGGAAGAAGACGTGTGCATTTCCGGGACTTAATTGACTCTGGTGTTACGATGTCAACTTCATGAATGGGATAAAGTGTCCACTTCAGTATTTGAGCTTCATAATTGGGATTGATTTACCTTCTTCAACTATGTGGGGGAAGAAGTGTCATGATTCTTTCTGGTATGCATAACTTGAATTCTCAGGGGGAAGAAAAATTCAGAAGAATTATTCAAGTGTGAGATGAAAAGTTGTTGATCTACTTGGGGGAAGCTATTTAAAATGCTTCTACATCAAGTTTACGTGGCATGAATTAGGGGGAAGCTAATTCAGAAGCTTCTCCTTAACCAGAAGTGTATGGGTTACTTAGCTCGTGCCGTTACAGTATTTCTACTACAAGTTAAAGATGAAGACGAAGGCCTTAGAAGACTTCATCAGCATTGGATGCTTCATGGAAGCTCTTGTTCTTAATTATTTTGTACTTGATAGGTAGAATATTGTAAGGAATTCTACACGTCGTCCCATGGGGGAAGATTGTTGGAAACTCACTTTATGTGACGACATTTAAGAATTCCCGTTAGTTATCATAGTCACGCACAGTCAGTCTAGACTAGGCCCTTTGTAAAGTGCGTGACTATATATACCCCTCCTTAGCTTCCAAGGAGGGGTGTTGATTGTATTTGTTCATTTTGAGGAACACACACATTTCACTCTCAACCTCTCTTTCTCTCTCTCTAAGCCAACAATGGCTTCCACCACCCTTTACCACCACATTAGACCACCGGATCATATTTAGCTTTTCTACATGAACAACTAGACGATTTTTGCAATTTTTCTTTGTTATTCAACATACTTTTGAAGTTCGCGGCAAATCGAGGCATCATGACTAAGGCGTCGGCAAAACTTATATTAAAATGCAAGTCACGAAACATTTTCATAAAGAGTTCAAATTGATAATTATTTCGTTCTTGTGCCTTTTCCTTGTCTCGTCTTGATGGGTAGGGTAAAGGTGGTGTGGGTTGGGGCAAATTAGGCATAGGCATCGGCCTTGGAATCTCGGGTTCCATAATGGGTATTGGTTCAACCGTAGGTGTGGTTTGAGCGGTACTTTGTGGGCTTATATTTTGCTCCTTTTCAACCACAACCTCGGGTTCTTTCTCTTTTTCCTTCTCCATAGAAGTACTTGGACAAGAAGTGGGTTCTTTGAAAGTTTTACCACTACGAGTGGCAATAACCTTCAATTCTCCTTTCGGGTTCACGATGGTATCACTAGGAAGACCACCCGAAGAAGAGGGCTTACACATGATAGCTTCAAACATTTTAGCCATACGGTCTTCAAACTTAGATTGCCTAGCATCCGCTTTTAACAATTCTTGCTTAATCTCATGTTGTCCTTGCTCCATTTTTTGTTGATTTTGTTGGAGACGTGTGACATTTCCTTCCATTTTATTAGCATGAGTTTTAAGTTCATTAGCAAGTTCGGTTTTAAGCTCGTTTTTCAACTCGGATCTTAAGCTAATCATCTCACGTTGCATGTTGTCAAACTTAGCATCATTAGCCTTAGCATAATCTAAAAATTCTCCTTGCAAATTTTTAGTGTGAGCATTTTGAAAACCTTGAGTAGGAGTTTGAAAATCACGGTTTTGGTTTTGGTTTGAAATTTGCCCATTTCCACTTTGATAATTACCCTTGTTATAATTCCTTTGATTTCCTTGGTAATTTCCACCTTGATTGTTGTTTCGATAGTTATTAGCATTTTGATTTTGTGGAGCTTGATTTTGGCGGGAACCTTGACCGATTTGGTTATAAGTTCCCGTGGCTACATAAGCATTCAAAGTGTTACCATCCGCGGTAATGCACTCGGAAAAATCATGAGCTCCACCACATGAAATACAACTCTTAGCAACCGCTTTAACCGAAGCGGAATTTGAAGCTTCTTGAGCTTTCCAATGAGACATAAGAGTCGAAAACCTATCGAAAAACCGATTCTCCTCATTTGCTTCATCTTGCAAGGCATTAATGGAACGAGATGATGACGAGCCCAAATTGGCAACACTCGGTGTGTTACGAGGGCTATAGACCTTAGACCTATTTTCTATGATTTTCAAAGCCTCATCGGTCGTTTTGCACAAAAAATTACCACCCGCGGCGGCATTTAAATAATCTCGTTCATGTTCATTAAGCCCATTATAAAACGTGTCAATTTGATGCAATTCGGAAAAATCATGGTGTGGACATTCATGTAACATTTCTTTAAATCTTTCCCAAGCCATTGAAAAACTTTCATTTGGTCTTCGTGTAAAACGTGAAATCTCGTTTTTCAAATGTGTTGTCTTAGATGGTGGAAAAAATTGATTCACAAATTTAGACACGAGATCGGCCCATGTCAAAATCGAATTCGGCGGTTCTTTCTCAAGCCATATCTTGGCGGGTCCATCTAACGAGTAAGGAAACAACATCATCTTAATGGCATCGTGTGGTACATCCTTAAACTTGCTTGTCGCGGTAAGACGATTAAATTGCCTAATGTGATAATGTGGGTTGTCTTTTTCGTGACCGCGAAACTTGTTTGCTTGAAGCATAGACATTAAACCCGTCTTGATCTCAAAGTTCTCCGCAAGGATGGCGGGAATCACAATGGCCTCTCCAAAACCCTCGGTGGGTGCTTGAAGCAACTCCATCATAGTACGATTAGCCATGATAGCTTCTTGTTCTACAATAGGTTCCTCACTTGGAGACTCCTCACTAGAATGAGTTTTAGTAGGAGTTTTGTTCTTGCGTCTACGTGCACGTTTTGCTTGATTACGAGTGAGCATAAACGTCACATACAACGTGGAGACGAGCAAAGAAGATTCTTTTTGGTATTTTGTGTTTTTCAATTTTTTTTTGGTTTTTGATTGTATTAACCTTTTTGGAAATTGGTGAATATATTAAGTAGACAATGAGTCCACAAATCAAATCTCTTGATTAAAAAGGCCTCAAGGAATGAAAACGATCACGTGGAGTGAACGCCTTCGATGACTTTAGAACGATGGTGGAACACCAAATCGTTCAAGAGGGTTTAATCAATATGAAACCAAGAAAATATATATGATATGTAATAATACTTTGGGCGGCAAAACCCTCGATTCACTCTCAAAATCAAATACGCACAAGCAAGCGGAGGAAACGAGGCGGCGCGAAGCACTTAAGAGCCTTTTTCCTTTAGGTTGTGAAATACAACCGCCTTATACCCACCTTATAGTTTGTATTATCAAGATTAAGCTTCACGAAAGTATTTATCTATTTTTGCCTTTTTCTTTGGTTTGAGATTCGAATACAATGATCGAGTGATGAAATCCCGAATCAAGGTTGTGATTGCTCACGTATTTGGAGTACTTGTGAATTTATTGTTCTACGTATACAATATAGTAATAATATTCACACAAAAACCGAAAAACGATAATACGTATTAATAGAGTGCTATTAATACAATTACTTTATGGCTAATATAGAAAACAACAATGTTCAATCAAAACACAACACGCCTCCCCGGCAGCGGCGCCAAAATGATAGTTGTAAAATTACACTTGTTTAGGAAAACAAGGTAAAAGCGGTAAGTATTAAGCGTACGTTTAGGAAAAAGTAAACACTTATGACCCTAAATGGGGATCGTTCTCTCGAGGAGGCTAGTGCGTTGTGTAATGAATGATTGATTTATGTTTTTGATTATTAACAAGAAGAAAAAGAAGAGAAAAATGACGAAGACGAAAAAAAATAGAAAAATAAGGCAAAAACACTACTAGAAAGTTACGACGTAGAACGTAAAAAGTGCAAAATTTAAAATTTTAATCTAAAAATTCCTAAAAATTACTAAAAATCCACAATAAAATTCTAAGAGTTTACAAAAAATCCAAACTTGCCAAAACCTTTTAATAAATTTAATAATGACTTTTTAATGCTAATTAAAGCCCTAAAAATCACTTTTAAATATTAAAAAGCCCTAAACAAGATTTTATAGCTTGTAAACCTCAAAAATGACCTAATTAAGCTAAAAACTATTTTTAAAAATTTTAAAACCAATTTAAACTATTTTTAAACTCCTAAAAACTACTAAAATCTATTAAATATTAAATTAATTCTAAAAATTAATTGAAAAGCCTAAAAATTAATTGGAAAGTGAAAAAGGTCCTATTTTAATGTCTAGAGTCTAGGAAAAATGAAAAAGAAATAAAAATAAAACTTTTTATTTTAATGAATAAAATAATAATAAAATATTCTAAAAAATTAAAAGTTCTCAAATAAATTCTAAAAAATTCTCAATAATCCTAAATATTCTAACTAGAAAGAAAATGTAAATTAAAGTTCCTGAAACCTTTTAGTTAATTTTATATTAATTTTTAAAGTTGTCTAAAAACCCTAAAATTAAATAAAATTAAAAATTAAAGTTTTTGAAAACTTTTTGATATGTAAACCTCAAAAATATAAATTAAAACCTAAAAATTATTTTTCCTAACTTAAAAACTACTTTTTTCTATTTTTTTATGAATTTATAAAAACCGGATAATAAATAAATGATAAAAAATTAATAAAGAAAGGGAAAAATAAAGAACCAAGCTAGAAAAATCTTAAACCCTATTATAACCCTAAGAAAAATGAAAAGGGGCCAAAAAGCCAACCCAATAAGCTCAAAAGAGCTTATTTAGTCACGGCTTATTTAGAAAAGTCAAAAGAAGAAAGGGGTTAAGTAACTAATGAAACCAAACAATGACGTAAAAAGTCATCTAGATCAATGGTAGAACACGTTACTCCTGAGCTGCAGGTCGCGTGTTCGAGCCCGTTGCGGGTGCACTTTTTGTAAAAAAAAAAATTTTTATTTTTTTTACTACACAAACCAAACTGTGACCCTTGTTAACTTGAAAACACAATTCAACACTTTTTTATCACTGATTAATCATGATCAAGAATCAAAAGTGGTCAGTACCAAAATTTCAAGAACACATGCTTTTTGCTTTTTTCTTCACTGATGCAAATAATCCAAGAGGGCTTGGATTTGTAGTTATTTAGTGGATGTTTTGGAACAAAGGGCACCCCTACACTCTTTCTGAGTGTAGGGAGTCAAGCAAGTACAAAAACAAAACACTTAGCAAGCAAAAATCACAATCCAAAGCACACCAAGGCAGAATTGAGTTGCTGAGATCCTAGTTATGGGTCTGTGGGCTGTTTATGCTCACTACTTGCACACTAGTGGGTTTCAACCTCCCAAATCTTGCATAGACACTCACAAACCAGCATAAAAATAAACTACAACCCTATATATCCCTAACACTTAACAGCTTTCAAGATTCAAGGTCAAATTTTCATGAAAACACAAAGAAAATTGGCTAAGCAGATTATGCTACACTTTTTTCTTTTTAACACTTAATCTTAGCTCAAACCTATATCAAACAAAGCACACAACTACTCAAACACTGTTAACTACCTTATCAAGTACTTATAACAGGTTTTAAGTCTCACTTCTAGCAATCTCTCTCAATTATACCCGTTTCCAAACACTCCCTTAAATCTCTTTTTTCAATTTTCAAATCAACTTACTTTAAAACTCAAACAAACTGATTTATATCTAATCTAGCATGCTTAATAACACAAAAGAACTCAAATTAAATCAACAACACACACTTAGCATGCAGTTTCAACAAAATCACACAAACTTCACCTATTCTTGAAAATTTCAGAAAGGAAAAAGAAGTTACCTTAGAACCTTACATCCAAGGTTCTTGTGGATGATAAATCCACCTCCTATATGCCCGGGCATATGCTGAACAAAGATCAACAAACAATCTTGTACCCTGTTAAGAAAAATCAAAGAAAAACAAGCAATAAACTTTATACATTGTTTTACTTTTTCTTTCTTAAAAACTCTCACAAAACCTTTTTAAAACTTAACACACACGATTTGAAAACTCTCTAAATTCACAAATCAACTTCCTTTTCCACTTTCACTTAAAAGAAATTTGATTTATGAAATTTAGACTAAATTTAAAACCCTTTGAAAATCAAACACACTTTTGAATTGGAACTCAGTTTCTCTTCTCAATTAATACCAACTTTAAATAAATATTAAAAGGAATTAAATTGCTCAATAACAAACACCAAACTTTAATTTTATAAAAACGGAATTACAAAATGTTTTTGAAGAAAAACTGGAACAAAGGAGAATGAACAGGCTCCTCCTCCTTTTATAGCTAACAATAGAACTATCTAGATGATAAAACCCTAGCTCTTGGATTGCCAAAAGTGCCCTTGAGTTCTTGGTCTTCAAAATCGGTCAAAACTTGCCCATGTGATATGCCAGCTTGGAATCTTCAATCTTGGACGTTGGATTGGGATTGGGTTGCAAGGAAACGCATCCAATCGTTTATCTGGTCGGGGTATTGGGTTTTGTGTGAAAACGATGGACAGGGGAGTGCTTGGGTGAGGACCACAGGCCACGTGGCAAGATTCTAAGAGGTGGGTTTGGGTGAGGTCGGGGTTAATTGGTAATCTGGACAGTTATAGGGTTTAACCCTTTGATTTGGGGTGTAATTAATCTGGGTGGGGTGTTAGGGTTCTAGGGTTAATTAGCCAGGTTTAATCCAAATTGGGTTAATTATGTTTTTAAATTCGTGTTTAGGAGGGAAGGGGGGAATAAGTGGGGGATTTGACCTTTTGACCATTTTTAAATGAAAACCGGTTTGGGTAGGACGGGTTTGGGTAGGGTTATGGGTTGGTGGGTGGGTTTTGCTGAGGTGTCGCATCCTGGTTGGGTGGGTAGGTTTGGATAGTTGGCAGTTTGAGTCCCCAAGTTTTCACCATTCTTTCACTTTGTAATAATTCCCATCAGCGCCCAATTAACACTTATCAACTTTTGGGCACTTGTCAAATTTGGCACAACTTCTTCAAAAACTTTTAACAAGGGCTCCTTTTGTATTTTCTTCATTTTCCAAGGGCTGATCTTGTATAATCTTCAAACATTAAGGACCATACTTGTGCATTTGACATTTTGAGGGTCAAATGTGACAAGTTCTTCAAAGATGAGGGGCTAATTTTGCCAATCTTCAATTCTTCAAGGGTCATTTTACAAAATCCAAACTTGGGCCCGGTTCATTGTGCGACTTCATTTCCCGTGTTCGTTTTTGATTGATTCTTGTGTTCTTTTGCCAATTCCTCAATATCCGTACCTAAAAATACACAAGTAACAAACACGAGCATATATTTGGCATATTTTATGATATTCTATGCATTTAAAGGCCGTTTTGGACGATGAGACCATGTATAAAAGCAGTCTCATCACTTAGCTAGGCACATAATCTCAACAATCCGTGAGTGTGGATGTACATTCATAAGGTTTGAGCTCTCTTTTTCCAAAAATCTGTTGAAAAAGTGGTTCTAAGTGATTTTGTGATTCTGCTGTTGTATGTGATGTTCTTGTGGCTTGAATCTTGTTCTAAGTGCATGAGAATGTTGTTAAGATGCTTATTTGAGTTTGGTTTAACCTGAATATCACATTTGCTTGTTTAAACTTTGATTTGAAAAGTGAAAGGGGTGTTTGGGATTATTGCTTGTTATAAGTTTATGCTTGGTATGCTAGTTTGAGTAGGTGCTTAGTGTTTGTTTGAGTTTGTATATGATATACAAGTGTTTGAGTGCTAATATTTGCAAGTTTTGCTCATTGAAACACCAAATCTAATATTGTGCTATATCTTGCTTATTTTTGCCTAATTTGACTTGAAATCTTGGGAACACCTAGAGTGTATGCATGTTTAGGGTTGAAAAGTGGTAAAACATAGTTTGTGTAAGCTGATTAATAGATTTGAGGGTTTAAAATTAGATTCGTGGTCAAGTATATCAGCAAAGTTCATCTTGTGTTCTTCATTGTTCATTAGTTAAGTCACATATGTTGAATCTAGGTCTAATCTTTGAAACAATGTATGAAACAAGTTTCTTTGTGTTCATTTGAATTTATTTAAGCTTGTGTATGCATTTGGTGAACTTTGGTTGGCTTAATTTTGCTTAATCTGCTTATTACTTCAAATTTGCTTATTTTCCATGTCTGTGCTAGATCTGGTGACTGTTTGATTAAACTGTACAAATTGGCTTGGTGAAATTGTGTTTTCTTTGTTGATTGTGACTCCTTATAACCCACTGGTTATAAGGGTGCCTTGTTTGTTCATCAATTCCAACAAAAGTCCACTAAAGACAAACAGTCAAGAAAGTCAAGCAGTGGGAACCCTTTCCCACTATTGCTAGCTACTGCTAGTGTTATTCATCATTCAGCTTAACAATAAGCTATAATAGCTTATTTAGACTTGCAACAACTTTGTTTTTGTAATCAATCTTCCTTATTTGACCCATTTGACTATTCTGGAGCATTTGAGACTTTGAATTTTAGGTTTGACTAGAAAACCAACTTAGTTGAATTTTTCATAAGTGCTTATTTGCTTTTTCCAGTTTATTCAGTGTGCTTTTTGGAAATCTTTTTTAATATTAAGCTTAGTTAAGTGATTTAAAACATTTTGCAAAAAGAATCAGCCCTTGAATTGGTCTAGAACTCAAAAACGACTATTTTGTCGTTTTGTGTAGAGAGTTTTTGCTTATTTCAGGCTTATTTCTTGGGCTTATTCAAAATTTATTTTTACAAACATCTTTATAAGGTCAAAAGAAGGTTGTGTGTCAAATTAGAGCTTATGGCATTAGCTTATAGCTTAATGGGCCAAAAAACCCATTAAGAATAAGCTGTTGACTTATTAAGCTGTGATAAGCATATTTTCAGCTTTTGGTCCTTTAGAGTTTTGTGTTTAAAATCAATTTTTAAGCTATACCGGAAGTTTTGAGCTTATTTGGATAACTTTTTGCTTATTGGGCCAAAAAGCCCATTAAGCTTGGACTGTTTTGAGTTTTAGCCCATTTGGAGGCCCATTAGGGGTATTTTTGTAATTTCAATTTCATTTTCTGTTTATTTAAGTTAAAATAAACTAGTTTGCAAGTTTTTAGAATTTTTTATAAATTTTGAATTTTTATTAATATTTTATTATTATTTTATTATCTAAAATTGTTTTTAAAATTTTTGCAACTTTTTTATTTTTCTTAGGTTAAATACATTAAGTTAGGATTTTTAAAACTTTTAGATTAATTTTCTTGTTATTTAATTAATTTTTAGGATTATTTTAATATTTTAATAGTCTTTAATCATTTTTAAATAGTTTTGATTGATTTAAAATTTTTCGAAAATAGTTTTTAGTTTAAATAAGTTATTTTAGAGGTTTACAAATTGAAAAATCTCATCTTGGGTTTTTTGTTAATTAATTTGATTTTGTGGGCTTTAATTAGCATTAAAAAATTATTATTTAATTAAATAAAAAGTTTGAGTGATTTTTGATTTTTTGTAAACTCTAATTACATTTTTTAGGATTTATTGAAATTTTCTAGGAATTTTTAGGGTAATTTTTAATTTTTGTCACGTTTTACGGTTTACGTCTACGACTTTCGTCTTAGTGTAATTTTAATCGAAACCGTCATCCTTTTTGTTAGAAATACGTTTTTACGTATATTAGAAGTATCGGTCACTCCACAATAATATTCATGTTGTAATAGCTCGTAGTTAGTATTTAGTTATTATTTGCTTATTAACTTAAGTAAGAACCGGTCCATGGGCTTGTCATGGACCGGCCCAAGTCCACTTATGACTTGGAACTATAAATACCCCTTTCCACTAAGGAAAGGGGTTGGTTGTTATCATTTCTTAATTTCCACTTAATAAAATTCACATAGTTTCTCTCACTTTCTCTCTCTAACTTTCTCTCTCTAGAAATTAACAAACCCCTTCATAGATTCATTGATTATCAATATTCTACATTTGGTATCAAGAGCTATGGGGTGATTTAAGGTGGTGATTTGTGTGGTTTTTTAGTTTTTGATTGTATTAGTGTTCTTTTAGAAAAATCATCTTGATTCTTGGTGTTTTTGGTGTTTTTGTGATTGGGATTAGTGGATAAGTATTAGTTGTTACTTATTTTAGTCGAAAGCACAAAACTTTTTGGGTTATTTGGTCAAAATCGGGGCTTAATCTCATTTTTTTACGGTTCGACTGTTCATCAAGGAAGTTTCTGTTCATTCAGCAAAAGTTCCGGATCAAGAAGTTCCGGATCAAGGAGTTCCGAGTCAAGAAGTTCCGAATCAAGAAACTTCCGAACCAAGAAGTTCCGGATCAAGAAACTTCCGAACCAAGAACTTCCGAGTCAAGAAGTTCCGGATCAAGCTAAAGTTCCGAACCAAGAACTTCCGAGTCAAGAAGTTCCGGATCAAGAAACTTCCGAACCAAGAACTTCCGAGTCAAGAAGTTCCGGATCAAGCTAAAGTTCCGAACCAAGAACTTCCGAGTCAAGAAGTTCCGGATCAAGCCAAAGTTCCGGATCAATAACTTCCGAACCAAGAAGTTCCGAATCAATCCAAAAAGTTCCGAATCAAGGTAATCTTCCGAATCAACCAAAAGTTCCGAATCAAGGTAATCTTCCGAATCAACACAAAGTTCCGAATCAAGGTAATCTTCCGAATCAAACTTCCGAATCAACAAAAAGTTCCGAATCAAGGGTTATTTTGCTTGTTTTTTTCGACGATTTTTTTAGAGGATTTAATCTTGGTTTCATACAACAAAAACACAACACAATTCACAAGCTTTACTTCACTGCTCGATCAACCGATAATCTCTGTTTCTTTGAAGAAAAACAAAATGAATCCAAATTCAGTAATGCCTCAGATGACATCTCTTACGGATATATCGATTATAACGGGAACTGATAGTCGTCCACCGATGCTTATTAAAGAGGTATTTGAGGCATGGCAAGGTCGAATGATGCAATATCTAAAGGGGAAACCGACATACGGAAGGCTTATGGTCAAATCGATTTTGAATGGTCCACTCGACTATGGTACCATTACGGTTGATAACGTGACTAGACCACGAGAATTTGAAGAACTTACTCCAGCTCAACAACTTGTTGCAGATGCAGATGAAAAAGCTCTTCAAACAATTCTCCAAGCTCTTCCCCATGACATCTATAGGATGGTGAGTCAGTATACGGTGGCAAAGGATCTATGGGAACGTCTTAAGGTGTTGCTACAAGGCACGTCTCTCACCAAACAAGAAAGGGAGTGTCAGCTGTATGATTTGTTTGATAGATTCACCTACAACCCAGGGGAAACACTCCACGATTATTACTTCAGATTCACCACACTCATGAATGATCTGAATGTATACAATCTTGTGATTGCACCATTCCAGGTTAACACCAAATTCTTGAATACTCTACCTCAAGCTGAATGGGGTGAGTATATTACCGATGTGAAGTTAACCCGGGATTTGCATAAGTGCAACTTAGATCAAATCTATGCCTTCCTTCAGCAGCATGAGAAGCATGTGATTATGCACCGTTCTCCTCGTGGTATGCACCCAGATTCTTTAGCATTGATGGCGAATCAACCAAGCTTGTCTCACAACAACACACCCTATATCTTGGGACATCAAGCTTATCATCAATCACCTTACATGACACCAGCCTTTCCCCAATACTCGATTCTACCACAACCACCCACCTCACATCAGCAACAATATCGGTTCAATGCACCCTCACCACAGTATGCTTCACAACCTCATCCAGCAAATGTTGCACATTATGCTCAGCCATCATATTCTTCTTATCAAGAGAATGCAGCATATCCAACAAGCTACCCTGATCAAATGAGTCTTCCTTATACTGATTATGCAGCTCATCCAGATCAAGCACTATATTGTGATGATGAGGAAGTCCCCGTTCCTGTTTTCCAACAAGGAGCTGACCCAGTTGAAGTGCTAACTACTATGTCTGCTTACCTCACAAGAACTTTAAGCAAACGAGGATTCAGAGGATCAGCTCCTACCAACAATCAGTTGAGGAATTCATCCAATTCTCGCCAACAAGCTACAATTGAGAATGGCAGAGTAATGGTTCAGCCAATTCAGCCATATCAGGGGAGAACTTCCACATCAACCAATGTTCGCACCGCCAATCCTGCTCCTGCTCCAATGGTCAACAACCCTCCACGGGCTAATACAGGCAAGTTGAGAGTGATTACATGCTACAACTGCAAGGAAGAGGGTCATATGTCCAGGGATTGTAAGAAACCCAAGAGGAGAAGGGATGGACAGTGGTTTGCAGAAAAGATCTATCTGGTAAATGCTCAGGCGCAAGGAAGGGAACTTGATGAAGAGGAGCTTGCATTTCTTGCTGACCCAGGGATTGCCGAACAAGACGTTGTCACTACGCAGAATGCAGCTTACCAAGCCGATGATCTTGATGCGTATGATTCCGACTGTGATGACTTTCAAACTGCAAAGGCTGCTTTCATGGCAACTTTTTCCAGCTTAGGGCCAGATAAGAAATCTGAGGTACTTATTAACAACACCGATAATACCACTGATGCTAGTATTCAACCACATCAAGTTGGGCAAGAGAGTGCTAATTCGAATGAATCTTCGGTGGTGAGTCTTTCAAACGAGGAGACAAACAATGATAGCAATATCAATGTGAGTCCCCAGACTTTGAGTGAATCACAACCGGGAACCAGTTCGCATACGCCTACTCCTGCTCAACAAGATTTGGTCATGGTTCCTGCTACACTACTTAGCCAAATGAATGCTGCACTCTTAGAAACCTTAGTTAAGAATAAGAATTTGTCTGAAGAGCTTGCCTTAAGCAATGAGAAAGTACAAACTTTGGAATTAGTGCCTTCGTCTAGTGTTCTCACAAATCTAGAATATGATCACTTTAGAAACAAACAAATGGGTCACTTGCAAGAAATCGAAAACTTAAGAGCAAACTTGTCTAGTGAACTTAGAGAAAAGGAGTTAGTGGTCACTAATTTTCAAAAACTTCAAACTGATTTTGAATTACTCGAATCTAAGAAGACTGAAATGGAGATTAATGCTACTAATAAGATTAGAAGTCTAGACTACTTGCTGTTAAGACAATACGCTGCTTCACAACTAGTTCACTTATTTGATGCTTCGTTTAAAGAGTTTAACTTATCACGTCTAAAAGGCCTTCCCCCTAATCCACGATATGCAAAACAAGCTTTAAGACATAGTCCTAGACTTTATAATGCAACTCAATTAGGATTGGCTTTAGACCCGATTGTTTTTCCCAATGATCGAACAAGTAAGGTTCTAGTTGATGAGGATCGGTCATACAATTCAGCAAAATATCCCGATTGTGATTATTTTAAAATGAATAAGGAGCTTGCTAAAACTGATTTTAGAGTTCGCTTCCATATGGACAAAGATCTCATTACAGCACCAACCTACATGATAGAGGAAGAAAGCCCTAGTACATTTCCTACACTTGTCAACATGGAAGGTCCTAAGGAAATTCCAAAGAATCTTCCACCTGTTAGCACTGTATGGTTAAACTTGAAAGAGATTAACCGATACTTTACTAACTTTGACAAGGTCATTTTGGAATGTACGACTTCAAATGGCTTAAACGCCGGAGAATGGGCTTTCGAACACATGAACGAGGTGTTTAAAACTAAGATCAATCCGTTTGTCGAAAGTCTAAAAAGAAGTTTTGCATCTCTTAAGGAAAATCTTCAGTTTGAAATTGGTGAAGTTCAAAAAGTGTTTTATGAAATGGACACCGCTTACGAACTGCAACTAATTGAAAAGGAAAAGATTTCAACCGAATATGACCGATTCTTGTCCGAAGTAATCTCGTGTGATGTGCTTACTATTGTAAATGTTAAATATTCGAATGAGCTTACATCCGCTATGATGAATTGTGATGCTGTGAATATTTGTAATGATATTTGTGATGATGTTTGTGATATTTCTGTAAATGTTGCTGAAACTGTAAATGAGGTAGATAATCATTCTTGTCACGAATCTAACGCTGAGTTTTTAAAGCTACAAGATTCTTATAATTTACTTTCTCAACGCTTTAATCAACTAGAACAACATTGTATATCTTTAGAATTAAAACAACAAGCTCAAAATGAAAATCTTTTGATATCAGATGTTTGTGAAAATGGTGTTGAGACAAGTGACAAGATGATTGCAATTGTTAAGACATTAGAGGAAGAAATCATGAGATTGAAGAGAGAGATATCATCAAAGGAAACATTAAGAATGGAACTAGAGGCCGCAGAGTCTAAAAACCAGGTCTTAGAAATTAGATTATCAACTGTTCTAGGGGAGATGGATCGGACAAGGCAGGGACTATCCGCTCTTTATGGTTCACTAGAAGATCGATTCGCTTTTAATGCGACACAGCAACAATATTATGTTGAACAACTGAACCAAAAGTGCGAAGAAATCTCTGACTTGAACATCCTACTCATAGACAAAAATATGGTTTTGGCTGAGTTAAAGGAGACACTTCTTCTCACCCGACAAGAAGTTGTTGATAACTTAGCTACCGACTCTGCACCGTCCACTAGTGCTCCAACAACCAAGAAAGTAGTGCTTTATAAGAATCCGCTTCATAAGAGAAACCAGCTTACCTATGATGATTATATGAGGAATGCCATTAAGCATGTCGATCTTCTTAGGGATATTGTAGACGATCTTTATGCCTTAGATCCCTTAAGTAGCGACTATTATTCGGCTCATGAATATGTTAAGCGAGTTCAATATTGCTTGGCTTATTTACAATACATAGGTACACCAGGTTCTGCACTACTTAATAATAGGCCCATTGCTGTCACTCCATTTAATAAGACTCCAGGAGCGAAACCGTCATTGGCACAATCAAGTAAGACACCTTTAAAATCTGCTGCTAATGTTCCCAATTTGCCTTCTACAGGATTAAAAGCGCCTACTAAGGCTAAAGGATCGCCACTCAAGAAAGATAAGATCAAGCCCGCCACTAGTAGTGCCACAAAGAAGAAAGTAGAAGTCCACAATAGGAATGCTAGTTCAGTTTTAAATAAAACGAATCATGTTAAGACTAAAAGCTCTGCGCCTGTGCAGCAGCCTAAACCATTCGTGAATTCTGATTTAAATTGTTGGAATTGTAATGAATGTATGTTTTCCCAGCGTCATGATTTGTGTCTGATTGATCACGTTAATGAAATGAATGCTATTAAGAATGGTCTTGAATGGAAGCCAACGGGTAGAACTCGTGCCCAAGTTGGCTGGCAATGGCGTCCCACTGGTAGGACCTTTACTCTCGATGGTAAAATGTGCCCTTTAACTAGGAATGCATCCATTGAGGTTAGGTCTGAGCGTCCTTTAGTTAGGAACACTCGCACTCAAGTAAGGAAACAGCGCCCTTTAATTAGGTCAGCCCCCACTTTAGTGCCTATCAGTGTAGAAATACCTCAGGATTTGAGCCAATTAGAATCTACACCACTGATTAAGAAGAAAAAGGCTAGGAAATCTAAGAAACCTAGAGTTAGCAAATCTAAGATTATTAAATCTGTACCTGCTAATAACAAGGAACACTCAGATTCCGATACCTCTACATTGTCTTTGTGTGGTGATATTTTCAGGTGGTCCAAATCATCCTGTGGTATTTGGACTCCGGTTGTTCAAAACATATGACCGGAAATCGCTCGATGCTCCGAAATTTCGTCAGCAAGTTTCTTGGTACGGTTAAATTTGGGAATGATCATATAGCAAAGATTATGGGATATGGTGAATATCAGATTGGAAACGTGACGATTTCTAGGGTATACTCTCAAGGACGGCAACGACATGCTTCTGGTACAAATTTATGTTGATGATATAATTTTTGCTGCCACTAACATAGAATTGTCTAAACAATTTGAGAAGATAATGTCCACACGCTTTCAGATGTCGATGATGGGAAAAATTTCATTTTTCTTAGGATTACAGATTTCTCAGAATCCCAGAGGCATCTTTATAAATCAATCCAAATATGCTCTAGAATCTCTTAAGAAATATAATTTTGAGAATTGTGACCCCGTAGACACTCCAATGGTTGAGAAAACCAAGTTAGATGAAGATAGGGATGGGATTATTGTCGATCCGAAACTTTACCGTGGAATGATTGGCACCCTTCTCTATCTGACTGCTAGCAGGCCTGATTTGCAATTTGCTGTATGCATGTGTGCCCGGTATCAGGCTCGGCCTACTGAAAAGCACTTACATGTTGTGAAAAGGATCTTTCGGTATCTAAAAGGAACACTTCATCGTGGTCTATGGTATCCGAAAGATTCCTCGATTGCTTTAATATCATACGCAGATGCCGATCATGCTGGATGTCAAGATACGAGGCGTAGCACTTCTGGATCTGTGCAACTCCTAGGAGATAGATTGATCAGTTGGTCTTCAAAAAGGCAGAAAAGCGCTGCAATATCAAGCACGGAGGCTGAATACATCGCCATGTCCGGTTGTTGTGCTCAAGTCCTTTGGATGAGATCACAATTAACTGACTACGGTCTTGGATTTAACAAAATCCCGATGTATTGTGACAACAAGAGCGCCATTGCCCTTTGCTGCAACTATGTTCAACACTCCCGGGCCAAGCACATAGATATTCGCTACCATTTCATCAAGGAGCAGGTGGAGAACGGAGTGATCGAGCTGTATTTTGTCACTACTGAGTACCAGCTGGCGGATATGTTCACCAAAGCATTAGATCGAGGACGAATTGAGTTTTTGATCGACAAGCTTGGCATGAAATCATTCACTCCAGCGACTCTCAAAGAGTTGGCAGAAGAATCAGCTGAATAGTCGTGGTAAACTATTCAGAGTATCCTTTGGTTGTGATCATGTATATTATCGTAAATATATAAACCACAAAAAGAAACTACAAAAATATAAAACCAAGAAAAACCATAAAAAATATAAAACCGAGAAAAACCATAAAAAGTATAAAATCAAGAAAAACCAAAAATATTTTTTTTTAAATCGGGCATGTCTTTTAGTACGGTAATATTTACGGCCTTAGAAATGTCGATTAATATTGACACGGTGCCATAAATAGAGTCCGTATAAAAGTTGTACATTTTTAAAACATGCCCATTAAGGCTTGTAGTTATTTCAGACTGCAACCCGGTTTTCGCATTAAAGTCACGTATTTCCTTGGAAAACGTTGGCTCAGAACGGGAATTAATTTTCTCGGGCGTGATTTACAAGCCAAATCATGCAAAGGGATCAAGTTTACTTTATAACTTGGTCTGACACGAATTGGTGTACGTCTCAGTGCATAAATTTGTTAAAATAAAAGAAATCTTATTAAAACCACGAATCAAAATTTTTCAAGAGATAAATTGGAAATGCTTTCATCACTATTTGACTCTTTAAACAATGACTACAGCTCTTTAAATAGAAAACGGGTCATCGTTTAAGGGGGAGAAAATAGTAAAATCATCTTTGTCATTAAAATTGCTTTTCAAAAGTGATTGTGAAATTTAAGGGCTACATGGTAATTGAGTGGTTTTGCTTTAGAAAACGACTTGTGTTCGTTCTAAGTGATAGGCATGGCTTTTAGATTTTGAGGATATGCTAATAGATGCGTTTGCTAAGATTGTGTGTAAGCTAAACAAGGGATAAGTACAATGAAAAATATAGACAACAAGGAAAAAGAAAGATAAATAGAGGGACTTAAAGTGTTAGTTGTTTAAACTTGTCAAATTTTTGACCTAGTCAACTAATAAACCCCGCCCCCTATTTTCTAAATCACTGTTATCATACTCATTTGCCGCCATTGTTACACACATACTCAAGAACTCAACTCATTCGCTTAATCCATCTAGCTTCTTGTTCATTCGTCTAATTAAGGTATAAACATCAACATTTAAACTTCTAATTCATTCCATTCATCATATAATTCTGATCAATTAATCAATCTCATCAGATTTAGGGTTTTGCCTTAATTAGGGTTAATTGATAAGGGATTTATGGTGGGTTTTGATCGGAATAGGTTAAATGATGATTAAATTGCTTTAGACTGCCTTAGAAACTCACAAACGCGATAGATCAAACATCTGAGTTTAGTTGGCAAAAGTTCCGAATGAACACTGGATACAAACTTCCGAATGAAGGATTTCTTCTGAAAAACTTCCGAATGAGGAAGTTCCGAATGAAGAACTTCCGAATGAAGGAAGTTCCGAATGAAGAACTTCCGAATGAAGGAAGTTCCGAATGAAGAACTTCCGAATGAAGGAAGTTCCGAATGAAGAACTTCCGAATGAAGGAAGTTCCGAATGAAGAACTTCCGAATGAAGGAAGTTCCGAATGAAGAACTTCCGAATGAAGGAAGTTCCGAATGAAGAACTTCCGAATGAAGGAAGTTCCGAATGAAGAACTTCCGAATGAAGGAAGTTCCGAATGAAGAACTTCCGAATGAAGGAAGTTCCGAATGAAGAACTTCCGGATGAAGGAAGTTCCGAATGAAGAACTTCCGGATGAAGAAGTTCCGAATGAGGAGAAGTTCCGAATGAGGAAAAGTTCCGAATGAAGAATGTTCCGAATGAAAATGTTCCGAATGAGGAAAAGTTCCGGATGAGTTGTTTGATTGTGATTGTTTGCATGTTATCTATGTACTTGTTGTTTTATCTTATGAAATGTGTTATGCTTAGAAGTAAGAATGATATATATCTATCTGTTTTTTTGTGCATCAACCTTTCATGTCTTATCTTAAGCAGATAAAATGACTAATCCAACAGTACAAGCTATCCAAGAATCTAGGGAAGCCGATATTGCTAAAGCCCGAACCCTTAAGTTTATACCCAACAACTATAGGCTGAAGCAAGTTTCTAAATCCACTCACCATGGTTTTAAGGTCGCCATAGCCATTCTTGATAACTCTCACTTTAAGAACGCCCTTAGAAGTACGGCCTCGGTGCCTTATGAGTATATGTTTGAATTTTGGGCAACCAAGGATTTCACTTCGAACAAGATCACCTTCACCATCGACAACAAGCAGCAGACACTCACCGTTTCAGACTTCCGTAAGATGCTTGGTATACGGGATACACCCAAGGGCATGTCTTTCTCAAGGGATCCTACTAAAGATGAACTCGCGGAGTTATTTGACGCACTTGGATGTCCGGAAATACGAGTTGCATCTGAGTTTACCACTGCTAAGGTAGGACAACCCTGGAGAGCTTTGATGGGTATTCTCAGTAAATGCCTTACACCAAAAACGAGTGGACATGATGCTTTGCGAAGTCCGATAATGAACCTCTTCTATGGCATGTACAAAGCTGCGAATTCAGATTATGCTTTGTTGATATGGGAAGAATTCACCTTTCAACTCTTCCACAACAAGAAGCTGAAGACAAACTTCTTTCCTTATCCTCGGTTTATTAAGCTCATCATAAATTACTTTATGAAGCTTGATGCTACTATTGATAGGCGTGCAGGAGGTCGCTATCACACTGAAGAAGCTGATGATACTGTAGATCTGAGGCATGAAGGACCGTCTACTGGTGTGATTCCGGGTCCTGTTCATGATTACCTTCTATCTGAAAAAATCAAAGGTTCTGCAGATTACAAGCTACTACAGTTAGAAATCCAGAGGCTGAAAGCAAACCTTCAAACTGGAGAAGACTCTTCCACAACGGTTAAGAGTAAAGGTAAACGCAAACAACCAGCTGCGTTACCTGAACCCGAACCCAAGAAGAAGAAGACAGAGGGTAAGAAAGGAAAGGGTAAGGATTTGATGCGTCTACGTGATGAAGCAGATATTGTTGATCCTACTCTTGACAAATCCGAGCAACAAATGATGAAGATGGCTATTAAAAGGAGTAGGAAAGATACAGGCGGTAGTGGTTCAGGTGCGAGGGTAGATATCGAGGATGAGTACGAGGAACCGCATGATGTTGATGAGTTTGGGTCACCTGAAAACTATTCCACTTCGAAGGAACCATCAATCCCTATTTCAACAAGTGTGGAAAAGGAACCTGCTGCTCCTACAATCATGGTGACAATTCAACCCTTGGCAACTCTACCTCCACCAATCCAACCCTTAACAACCCGACCAACCCGACCGGCTTCCACACCATTTCTTCCACCACCCATAATCCCCATCGTTAGTACAGCAGTAACAACCGAGCCTATTCAGTCAACCCAGAGTAGTTCTGCAACATCTGCAATGGCTGCATTAGTGATGGCCGAAATGCTTGATAATCACAAACGCGAAATGGATGAACTTCGCCAAGAGTTGCAAAGACGAGCTCAAAGGGAAGAAACATCTCAGAAAGCTCAAGAAGAGTTGATTGCCAAGTTCGCTGCAGACATGGAAGCTACACGTAAAGCTCATGCAGAGGAACTTGCTCGAGTTAAGCAGGCTGAGGCTGATAAGCATGCTGCACGCATTACCAGACTTCAAGCAATGAGGGATAAATATAAGGAACAAAAAGAAGCACTTGAAGCATCTGTGAAAGAAAGAGTGCAAGAATCCGTTGAATCCTTAATGCCTAAGCTTCGTGACGAGTTGAAGACACTTGCTGCTGACAACTTGATGGTCAAATCCTCCAACCCTTCAGAAGCCGCCTATAAGATTGCTTATGACCTGACGGATTTTGAATTGAAGAAGATCCTTAAGGCTCGAATGGTGGAACTTGGGTCGTATAACAAGTCGAGGATTCAACGGGCTCTATATAAATCCCTGAATGATGCTATCATGGAGGATGATAGATTATTCAAAATGTTTGGAAGTGTGGTACCATATCACATCTTACCTGAGGAAGAAAGGGAAGAGAGTGAAGAAGAGGGTACGGGTGAAGAAGAGGAAGAAGAAGAAGAAGAAGGTGAAAAGGAGAAAGACGATGAAGAAGGTGGTGATGATGATGAGGATGATGAGGATGATGAGGATGATGACGAGGATGAGGATGATGATGATGGCGATGATGGTGGTGATGAGAATCAGGAGAGTGTTAGGGATAATAACGGGGATGACAATCAGGATGATGATGGGGGTGAACAGCCGAAAGAGGGAGACAAGGTTACCAGCTCCAAGAAGACTGCTACTGGAACCAAGTCCACAAAAGATGCAGGACAGAAGGACAAGTCGACATCCTCAGAATCAAGACGAACTAAGTGGCGCCACGATGTGAATGCCACTACAGCGTCATCGGTTCCTGGTATCTCTGTCGCTGTATCTTTACCTATTACAACTAACCCCATTAGTTCTGCTGTTGTTCCTCCTGTGATTGCAGAATCAGTGACAGAACCCGAAGCTGCACAACACTCTCCAGTTCAAGACACTGCTGAAATGCCTAAAACTGAACCAGTAGATGTTCGCACTTCCACTCCTCAACAACAGGTTCAACAATCTACGGTTCCTGAACCAAGCATTCGTGCCTGGGAAGACACGTTGGAGATAGACGAGTCTGCACCACCACAAGCTTGGATCACGGCAGCAGCACAATTTGATCCGATCACAGATGCTGACAGAGATGTGCTGTATCTCCGTATCCGAAGTCCGATTGACTTATGTGCATTTCTTGCTCATGAGTATAAGACTTCGGTTACTCCATCCTTGGTAAAGAAAGCACTGAAAGATAAGAGACTGCGTGCCAAAACCGGATTACCCCGAATGAAGCTCGAGTACTATGCCGATGAGATCCTGAAGGCTTTGAAAACCGTTCAACGGCCTGGACTTCATGAATCAGAAAGAGCTCCACCTCCAATGGATCCTGCTCAAGATAATCAGATTACTCTTGACTTCTTCGTCACCAATGATCTTGAGTATCTTATGAAGGGGTCATCAAAGTATGCAACATCCCTGACTTTGCTGAAAGCTGCCAACTGGGGGACAATACCCTTCATCGAGGAAAAGGTAAATCGACTCTGGGTCCCAAAAATGAATCGTAATTATGATATGTATGCTGTCATAGGTGCATCTCATTGGGACGAACGAGTCCGAAGGGCGTACAGGGGTTGCTGCATGGTCAAGTCTGGAAGCAATGTTAGATCCGACATCCGTATCTCCAGCATCTTAGGAATGAAAACTGAAGCCAAGAACGGCTACTATCATGTGACGGAGATTCGCTTGAAAAGGGAGGATGACAGGGAATATAAAATCCAGCAAGGAGATTTTTCCATCATTCGCCTTGAGGATATTGAAGATATGCTGCTTCTGATGACCCGAGATCAACTTACTCACATTCCTCGTGAAGATCTGATTGCTTTGAATACAGCACTTCGTATGTTCACACGAAGCGTTGTCATCAAGTCACGAGTTGAGGATCTTCAGTTGGGAGTCGAAAGCTATCAGAGGAGGCTCAACTTAACCCGTCCTGTGAATCAAGTGCTACCTCAACATGTAGAAAGATGTCCCTATACCGGCATTTCTGTCCCGAATTCCGGCATTTTCTACTTGAACAGTCGAGGTTTGATGAAGTTTATGAGGGTGGGTGAGCTTCACAAGTATAGTGATGGAACTCTTATACAAGTCAGAGATAAGTTGGAGCATCTGAACTCGGGTGGGACTTTGCCAGAAATGACGGAGGATTGGCATCCGGGTTACCGGCAGATGGCAAAGTATGTGATCAAAAAGATTGATCAAAAGCTCCGTGAACGTAGATTGATGAGGAGCTTGGAAAGATTCGTGGGTGGAAGACCGTATTTAGTGCACCACAAGCTACTGCAACGATCCATCTGATGGGTCGTACATCTCAGGCCACTTTATATTGGTTTTCAATTGTGAATATGTAAATTTGTGAATAATGTGCTTGAATGGCTTGGTGTAGTGTTAAGGTATGATAATTTTTCAAGAATTTCTCACGAGATTCTAAATCTTTCAAAATATGTCATACCAAAGCACTACAACTATCCCTTATTAACTTAAGGGGGAGCAATAACTTGTTCTATGGCCAAACATTGATTTCATTTTTACCCAAAGACCGGTTAATCCATTCAATATCCCAAATATTAATGGTTAACATTTTGGATAAGGGGAGAAAATGGGATTAAGGAGACGTAAGTGTTACTTGGCTAAAATGAAAAAGACTTAATGATAATCCAACTTAATATGTGTTAAGCACGTGTTAAGGGGGAGCGTTTTTGATGATCAAAACACCTAAGGTACAAAACTTTTGATTTTAATATCACAAGTACCTTAGGTGATTTTCAATGATGTTTTCATGGTGGCAATTCCTTCCCAAAACACGCTTAATTCACGACGGATGTGGTGACAAAAGGGTGGTAGGAATAGGTTTAGTCCAATGATTCATCAGAGCCGATGGAATCTTCCCAAGGACAATTCCCTAGTTAGAATTAGAAGTCCTAGGAAAGATGGAGAAAGAATGTGAACGTAGCTGAATGCCGACCAAGTACTTAAGCTAGCACTGGAACAATCACAACAAGGTGCTAGTGATGACGTATTGGTAAGCATTGAAGGGGTTGAAGAATGAAAAAGAAATGTAAAGATAAAGGGTGTAAAGAAAGAAGCCCTCCTTACAACTTTAGGCAGAAACCGGGTCAATACATATGCTATTGAGGTCATTTTTGCTAATGATTCTCGGTATTGAAGAAAGACATCATGGACCCAGTGATGCAATGCACAACCCTTCCCCAGCTAACTCAAATATCTCTCAAAAGATATTTGTTTTAATCACACGGAGATCAACACGTTATCTATTGGTTTATTCACTCCGAATAAACTGGTATTGAAAAGGTGGCACTCCTCTCCAGCCATCGCTCACTAAATCAAAACGCACAATCGAGTCTAGAGCCAAGAGATCATCAAAAGTCTCATTAGGACACTTTCCATTTATTCCTTGCTTTCTCACACACTGTGAAAAGTAAGAGATTTTCATGAGTCCTACGCAATATTCTTGTAATATTGCCAGAACATCCGAGTAATACGTAAGTATTACAATGAAGATGGAAATCCTGCTTGAGCCAACATCAAACAAGCTCATGGTAGGTTACACGTGCGGTTCTTTTAGAACCAATCTTGTGAAAAACTGGAAGGTAACAGTGGTTTAATTCTTAATTGAACTTAAACTCGTTCCAGGCCTCTTCGCATTATCATAAGATCTTGCCAGAACACTCAGAGTGACTCTTTATTGACCACAGTGACGAGTGGAAATCCTTCTAGTGTCAACATCAAACAACACTTGGTAGGTAACGTGCAAGATTCTTTATGAATCGAGCTCGTGACAACTGGAAAGCAACGATGGTGAAAATCTTAATTGAAATTCACTTGTTCCAGGTTTCATGAATTGACGGCTTTTAATCACAAGGATAATTTATCCAAGTGATTCACTCTTTATGTTCGCAGTCAGCTTTGGACGGTCGAGTAAAGAGAACGGGTTTACCCGCGAAATCCTGTCAGGAAGTTACTTAATTGAAACTATCCGTCACGGGTACGATATCTAATATCGTCCAACGGTCTTCACCGACCGGAGGTAAAATGCTACCGAATTAGAATAAAATGTTCAAAGCCATTTTATTCGTGTCGTTGCTGTGTACCTGCTAAAGACGGTGGCGTTGCTGAGTACCTGTTGAAGACGGTGGCGTTGCTGTGTACCAGTGAAGACGGTGGTGTTGCGGTGTACCTGTAAAAGTCGTTCCCACATGCTTATGTCTTTTGCAACAAAAATTCAAGAAAGTACAAGATGAAGTCTTCCGCTGTATCAAACTCTGAAGCTTTCAAGAATCCAACAAAAAGACGTAAGTGTGTGGAACATGAAGTCACGAGGAGGCAAAGTTCACAAGAAAGGCAAAGATCGCACGTGAAAGGCCAAAGAACAATGCTCTCAAGTCAAAGCCAAAAAGATCAAATCAACATATTCACAACAAAAGAAAGAAAAGAAGAAAAGGCTACGAGCTAAAGAACGAAGACTTAGTATAGTATGCTAGGTTTAGAACTTTGTAACGTGGAGTGACCTCCCTTAGGGGGAGATTGTTAGAAATACGTTTTTACGTATATTAGAAGTATCGGTCACTCCACAATAATATTCATGTTGTAATAGCTCGTAGTTAGTATTTAGTTATTATTTGCTTATTAACTTAAGTAAGAACCGGTCCATGGGCTTGTCATGGACCGGCCCAAGTCCACTTATGACTTGGAACTATAAATACCCCTTTCCACTAAGGAAAGGGGTTGGTTGTTATCATTTCTTAATTTCCACTTAATAAAATTCACATAGTTTCTCTCACTTTCTCTCTCTAACTTTCTCTCTCTAGAAATTAACAAACCCCTTCATAGATTCATTGATTATCAATATTCTACACTTTTCTCTTTTCTTTCTTCATCATCATAATCACAAACATTTAATCATCTCTTAATACAACACACTAGCCTCCTTGAGATCGATCCCACCTTTGGGTCATTTGTGCACGGTTTTCCTAAGCCATCGTACTTACCCTAATTACCTCGTTTTCCTAAACGAGTGTAAAATTACAACTATCATTCAGCAATAAGTCCTTTATTCTTATCTTACTTGGAAGCCTTGGAGGAAGACCCTTATGTGCTCATGAGAGCCAGTCTAGCCTTGATTTCTCTATACTTTGCCTCAAAGTCTTTTGCTGGTCGAAGTTCAGCCCTGTTTTGCTGAAAGGAAGTTGAAATGATGATTGACCAGATGGTCTTGATTGAGTTGGTGAGGAATAAGAAGGAATTGATGTTTTGGAAAAACACTCCTTGAAAAATGACTAGCCTTTCCACATTTATAGCAAACAGTGTCAGCTATATCTTTTGAGGTGCTGGAGAAATTGCCTCCTTTCTTAAAAAACCTTATAGACTTGGCCAGAAGTGCTCTTTCATGAAATTCCTCTTTGAGTTCATTAAGATATTCCTCACTGGTTCTTGTGTCCTCTTCATCATCTGGACTATCTTGGTAGTCTTGGATGACAGCTTCACTAAAGAAGGCTGTTGACAAGGGTGTAGCAATAGTTAATGCTTTACTCTTGCCTGAGCCTTAATAAATCCTATCGACTAGGTTTTCTTCATATTTTAGTTTCCCAAATAGAGAGGCCAAATCACAATCTTTAATGTGATTGGCATTTCTCATGCTTTGGTAGAAACTGAGCCACTTCTTTAGCAATGCATTAACAAAAACTGTGTTGATTTCAAGTTGTGAAAGCTCAATACTATCATTCACAAGTTCATTCATCAGAGCTTTATATCAGGTGAATGTTTGAGTGAGGGTTCCCATTCTTTGTGCTTGAAGGTGTTGTATTGAAGCTTTAAATCCATTATTCTTGTTTCCTTTGCATCAGAGGGTCCCTCATGATATAAAATAAGTTCCTCCCATGTAGATTTTGCTAATCAAACTGCTCTGATACCACTTGTTGGTCCCTTGTAATTCGTTATTACTTATCAACCTTAAGTAATAACTAGTTACCAAGACACAAGTGAGTAGTTTTAACAATTGATAAGAACTAAGAACAATTAAAACAACAATACCAATAACTTTCAACGTATAGACTTTTATTAAAACTCAATAAAGAATCTATAGCCCACATTGTTTGCGGAATAACAAAGTGGTTGAATGACAATGTGTGGTGATCTCCTCTACTTAAACTTCTAACCAAAGTTAATAGTCTAAGCTCCAATCTAAATGTTCATATTCTCTTTGTCTATATGGTTTAGTTGGTATCGAGAGAGAAGGTTTTTCTAGAGTTTTTACACTTGTAATCGTTAACCTTTTCTCTCTTAATATGCACTCCTTGAATAGGCAGTGCAAAACTAGGATTTTCATTTTGCATGTTCCCATGCATAGGTTTATACAGTGGGTGGTTGATGCCCATGCTGGATAAACAGTACAAAGTACTTAATAAACTATTCTAGAAAAGATAAAGGTTGTACTTATAGCTAACTATACAAGCAACCTACTTTGACTTAAAGTAATCTTTTCCCGCCTAATGAAAACCATAAGAATACTAAAGTGTCTTCAGCATTCTAGAGGAGATCGACATCATTCAGTTTCGTATTGTCAAACCAAACTGAACTGAAAGCTCTTCTTCAGTACTTGTTCTTCAACAACTGGACCGCCTAGTGTTTGAAGCAAAGACTCCTTTGTCTTATAAGTTAACTGGAAGAGGAAAGCTGAACATCCTTCAACAACATAGTCTTCAGTAGGAACTTTGTTCCTCTGGTCATGCTTCAGCAGACTCACCTTACTTCTGAACATGAAACACTTAGGGGGATTTTATATTCAAATCCTAGAGTTACTTCAGGGTCGGTAAATACTGACCCAACACCCACCACTACCAACCATCTCTCTAACACCCTCTCCCTTATACACGCATATTATCATCATTTTCATCTTCAAAGCTTAACCCCCAAATATAACCACCATCATCTCTTCCATTTCATATCCCGATATCTGACGACCACAACCTTCATTTCTAAAACATAACTACAATTACGGACACCCTACACCACCACCTTAATCTCAACCCACTGCTGTTGTCCTGGCTACTAAATCATGATCCTATTTCATTTTACTATATTCTCCTAAAGTTTCTCAAATGGAAAAAACAAGAATATTGTTAATGTGTAATGCTTATGCAACAAGATGCTTATAGGGCCAATTTTATATATGGTCTGGTAAACACAAACCAACACAATCTTAAATCATCATTACTTTCCTTAATATAAGAATAACAAATTGACTGAGATGCCAATGATGAAAACCAGAAAAAAACACTTCTTCATCATGTAGTTTCATCTACATCATCAATAGCAATAATCAACAACCATCACAACATCGACAACATACAATCTCATTTAAAGCAACAACATCTCAGCCAACACCCTCTCATGCGTCATCTTATTCAACCTTGAACTGGGCTACAATTAAGTCGAAATAAAAGATTGATCTCAGTTTCATTTGCTTTCGTGTGTAATATTTTTGTCAATACCATCAGTGGATCAAGATCATGAAATAAAAATTATCATCACAGATCATTAGACAATTTTAAACCTTTTTCTATTCGAAATATAAAGAATGTTTTTAACAATCTTCTTGAAATCTATCTTTGTTTCGACTTGAAAATCACCTACAAAGATCTTGAAGTCGAATATTTTTCTTTGTTCTTGTCTTTTCTTTCGAATGCTTCTAATAAAAAGTGGATACAAAGAATTAATGGCAACAAGGTTTTAGATTTGGTGAAAGTCAGTTGAAAATCAAAAGGGTCTGGTTGGTTCTTCATATTGTGGGATTCGATCTGATTGATAAGGATATGGGAATATATTGATTTATAAGTGATTGAATATGAGTTTGGTGATTCATTTTGTTGGATTTAATATGAATTAGGTGATCGGTGTCTACAAATGGGATCAAAGGAGGCGATGTTTTTGAGATTATGTAGTGATATGAGAAAAATTAGGGTTGTAATCGGGATACAAGGATAGGTCTGGTTGGGGACGAAGTATACAGAGGAAAGGACGGGAATACCTTGTACCAGTATGAGTTATCAATCATTTCAATTAAATTAAGGGACCAACGAGAGAAAACGTTTGCAAGTTAAGGGTGGACGGTGCAAATTTTTTTGTCAAAGGACCAAGGACGCCAGTAAACACAAACCATAAGGACGAACGGTGTATTTTACTCTTTGTTTAATTAGGTCATATTTATTTTTTGTTTTTCAATTTTACACTTTCTAATTATATCTTACCGATACGTTATCAAATACGTATCAAAACAAACAACTAATCTTTACTACTACTGTTTAGTGTTGTGTCGCCAAACATACTCAAAATATTGAGCTGAATTATTTCAAATGATTCTTTCTTCCTACATTCAATAACTCCTCAATACATATTGTTACGTTGATGATGTACCAAGAAGTTGACTCCCGCGTTATACACGATCTTAAAGTTATATGGTTGTCGTGCGATTCTTCTAAAATTTCCTTGCTCCTCAAAGTTATATATGGCCTTTCATTTCATACGTACAAATGTTGTTCCAAAGTATCTTTACGATCCGGGTGATGCAGTGAGTCTAGAATTATTATTAGTCTTCTTTGTAAATCAATGATTCCCGTTACCCAGTGGTTACTGTTTAAATAGGATCGACATATAGACCTACAAACATACAAATAAACCATTATGGAACGTGAAATCTTTATAACTTACTAGTATACACAAACTAAACTTACCAAATATTCGTCGTCCCATAAAGGGTAAGGACTCGTAGTCCCATTAAAGATTCCCTTAACACAAAGATCACATTGCGTGTAAAATGTTGTTCTTGATTCATCGGTATATGATGTTGTCCTAGACTTTACAAGGGTCCAACGAGAACCAGCCATCCTGTTTCTTATTAATAGCTCTATCCAACAATTTATTTGTTGATTCAACATATAATGTAATAAAAATTTTGTTATATTTAAGGTATAGTTACCATCTTTTGACAAAAATAAAAAATAAACTTACATCATCAAACATCCAACCGGCTTTGGGGTTATTATAAACATTTAGATCATACATACTCATAACTGAGGGGTAATTTTCGTCCAAAAAATTTTCTCAACTATAAAACCCTTCACATGATAGTCGAGATATAAAGTTTTTGGTCTTCGTATGAAATCCACCATTGCGCATAAGGCTGATTTTTGGTTACCTATACATACAATATTAGCAAACAACAAACATCATTAGAAAAATCGTAATTTATTATTAAATTTATTAATAATCATAATAATACCTTACGAGGATCCACGTTGTAAAATGAATAAAATTCCCTAACATTGTCATTGTAGTTAGTAATCAGAACGTCTTCATCATGTACACCGTCATCAAAAATCTCTTTCCCAATATCGATGTTCCCGATGCTACTCTTGTTAGTTCTCTTAACCTCAGTAGTAGGTGGTAAGGATGTATAAGGGTGTTGCTGTAATGGCCCAGGATTATGGTCTCTAACAGGACGGTCATAACCTCCTTGAAAAAATAAAACCCGATATTACATGCATTACTATACTTCTTTAATTTGTGAGCAAACAATAATGTAACAATATCTTACAAGTACGGCACCATCAACATCAAGTTTCTCTGACGGACCAACAACATCTACGTTGTCCTCATTAGGAGTTCCTTCAAATGATTTCCTTTGCAAAAACGACGTATGAACACATGTCTAGAAGGCAGACATGGGTCCCAACATGTGGCGTATGTGGAACTGAGCGGCCGCAAAGAAAGAAATATTTTGAGGAGTTAAATTTCTACTATGTGGAAACTCATGAATATATTATAATACCAATTAATAACTTTTTAAAGAAACTTTATAATAAAACATCCGCAAATGAATATACAAATTAACTTTGTGTTTCTAAATCCACTAACCTGACAAAATTCATTTCTCGTCCCACTAAACTTAGAAAAGCCTGGTAATGAGTTTGGCTTGGTTGTTGGTTGTCCACACTTAGAATTGCCTTTATTTTAAAGATTAATTTAAAAACATTTACTTACTAAAAATTAATTTATTTTAACATTTAACCTCAACACATTTTAAACTAAAAATTTACCTCCGACTATTCTTTCAGTTTTTTTGATCAACGCCTCATCTTGTTGAATCTTCTTTGCTTGTTACTTCATTAGTCGATCCCAACTGTGTTTCTTTGTACTCCGTGGTCTTGGTGGTGGTACATTAAGTTGACCGAAAAAATATGCTTGACTTTCGAGCCACCAAACTACTAATGAGGTTTGGCGTAAAGCATAGCACGGTTACGACTTACTTTAAGATTTAATATTTAAACATTTACATTAATTATATAACAACTTAACGATAATTATGCTTTACCAACAATAACCTAACACAAAATACATTTACTTCAAAAGATCAAGATGCGTAATTTTCAGCATACATGTGTATTCACCAAGGTGAAGAAAGATCAGGATAGAGCCAAAGCTACTAATATTGGGTGGATCCAAGATTATAAAAAAGTGTTCTAGAGAAAAAAAGTCAAGTCAACTAAAGTTATATTATAAGAAACTAAGGTAGCACACAAATTTTTAAGGGATGCACATAAAAAAATGGACACTTTTGAAAAAACAAATTTCACTTCGTGACCCTAGGGTGTAGCCGTGCTACACCCGACACCTATGTGGCTCCGCCCTTATAAGTTAGTGACACTGTACTGTTAACTTTGGGTTTTGGTATGTTTGTTTTAGAAGATTGTTAGATGTTGTCATTTATGTTTATCAAAATCTTTGAATGCTTACTTGGTCCTCAACTGTTAATTTTTTAGAATGAGGCTAAATTACAATCTAGCCATCCATGTACATTGTTGGGATATGTTACATTTATATTTAAAATATAGTGAATTGTTGATGGTAAATATGGGTCCTCGACTCCTCGCTGTTCTGCTTAAAAAGCGCTCATGCCTGACATGTGGATTGTCTTATGCTGGTTAAAATCAACTACTTATAGCTCGTTATGTATCATTTTTAGCCATTATTTGTAACTTACATATAACTTGGTTTTGTCTACTATGTTTCCTACACATGCATTTTAGTTTAATACAGTATCTAGAACCGCTAAATCTTCTAAGAATTCGTGGGTTTCATGTAACAAAACACACGTGAAATGCTTATGACCGTAGAATTTTAAACCCCATTCATCATATACTAAATTTTAGATACTTTCATTGTTGGTTGACACAACCAATAAGATATTGTGTAGAAACGTTTTTAACACCACCTACTTAAGTCGAACTTGATCTGCAAAATCTTTCACGTATCCTCCCGGGTTCCCTTCAAATCGTCCAATCTTAAACCATCTCGTTCAACTGCAGCTGCCTTCCCACCAAAAACCATATCCACCAAAATCCTTCCAATGACCAGAGCCATCTTAAATCCATGACCCGAAAACCCACCTGCAACCACCACGTCCTTACCAAACCCATCACCCAAAAAATCAATCACACAATCCTCGTCTAGTGTTACCGACAAGAAGCATGACTGACTCATTACCGGTCCAACCTCCCACTTAACCAGATCACCAAATGTCACCTTAAGCCACTCCTATAAACACTCAACGATGACCATCTCAGCAGGCCTTCGTGTCCTACTATTTGGATCACATTCTCCCCCACCAGAAATCGCCACTTTAATCAAACAGGGAACTCCAAAGTTGGCTTCATGTAAGTAGACGGCTTGCCAAGTTACCATAGCTATCAAATGCCAGAATACCTATACCAATCGTAAATCCTCTTCACATCCCTATTTTATCCTCATGTAAAAATTACTCGTTTCTATTGGCAAATTGACCACCCCTTTCCTCACATTCCTAACTTACTAACCCAAGCACCTAGATTAACGACACACTTTTGTTAGTCGTCATATTGTTTGGCCATGTTGGACCATTCATCGTTTATCATGGGCTTAACCCATATTAGCTTGCTTCTAGAATAATCTTATGTAACTATATATTGTCAAGATGTTTAATGATAAGTAAAGCAATTCATTATATTTAATATGGTATCAAGAGCCAAATTGATCCTCTCCTATACATTGTCAAGATGTTTCTTGATCATTATTCTCATTATGTGTGGATTTATCCCTTACGCACAAAATTCGAGGTCTTTCAAAAATTCTTGCATTTTCGTTCTTATGTAAATACTCAATTCAAATATGATATTATGTCTTTTCAGTGTGACCATGATGGTGAGTTTGACAATACCAACCTTATTCAACTATTTTCCCAATACGACATTCAGTTTAGATTCTCATGCCCCAAAGCCTCCCAACAAAACGGTAAGTCAGAACGGATGATACGAACCATTAACAATACCATACGTACTCTCCTTTTCCAAGCTCATCTTCTATCAACATTTTGGGTCGAAGCATTACATATGGCTGCATACCTATTAAATCTCCTTCCATCCACCGCCATTCAAAATTAAATACCATGTCCCAAACTATTCCACAAACAACCTGACTACTCTCGTTTACATGTTTTTGGATGTCTATGTTACCCACACCTTTACCCTTCACACAAACTTGCAACGCATGCTACCCCCGTGTATATTTTTAGGATATCCCGCTTATCACTGCGGGTATTGATGCCTTGATCTTTCCACCAACAAGATTATCCTTTCTCGCCATGTAACTTTTGATGAACTTAAATTTCCCTATGCCTCCATCACATTTCAAAATCCCCCATCATATAAATTTCTAGATCCTCAACCTTCTCCTATTTTTCGTCATGCTATATTAAACCAAACCCCAAATAGAATGGCACAAGACACCTCTCGACCGACAAGATCCTACTTCATCTATTTTGGCCCCACACGAACTTGCATCACCAACCCCTCCTTCGATCCAGTCAAACTCGATCCAATCCATCACTAGACATACTAACTCACCTTCGGCCCAGTCCACTTAAACTCTCACTATGGGTCACACGACCCAACCTGACCCAACCACATTTCTGCAACAACCTAATATTCATTCGACCTAATCTACTTCTGGCCCCAATACTATGCATCCACCTACTCGAACTCATCCTATGATCACACGTGCTAATGTGGTTCTGTCAAGCCCAATCCTCGTTTTCATGGTCATCCTCTTATATTTCTCCTCTCCCTAAATCTTCCGCTGATGCTTTGTCTGATAATAACTGGCGAGATGTTATGTACGATGAATATAATGCATTAATTAGAAATAGTACTTGGATTCTTGTTCCGAAACCACTTAATGCTAATGCGGTTCGGTCAATGTGGTTAATACTCGGTTTTTTACACCAAGTATAAAATATTGTTGTCCCAAGTCTTTTCGAATTGACTAATGGTTAAGAGTGCGACTCAATCGTCTTTTGGTGAACGAGAGAATGGTTTGGTTTAGTTATCTAATTTTTAGTCTAAATGCAAGTAATTTAAAGTTGTCGTTGAGGAAAATGGAAATCTTAGAATTAAACTACAAATGAAAGTTTGAAACTTTGGAAACTAAATTGTAAATGATTTAGAACTAGAAGAGATGTTTAAAATTTACTAAGACTAAAAGCGGGAAAAAGTGAATTTGAAAACTTAGAAAAATAGAACAAGTTCTAAAAGAAAGATGCACTGCGATCACACTCAGATCGCAGCCATCCCATCGCAATGCTCCATCGTGACACACTATCGTAACCTACCATCATAACCTGATCGCAATGGGATCGTACCTACCAATCGCAACCTGTTCACAATGTGGAGATCGTAACTACCAATCGCACTCAAGGCGAATTTAACAGAAGAGATCTGATCGTACTCACTAGTACGATGAAGAGCGATCGTACTACCAGATCGCAACCACGATCGCAATGCGGGATCGTGGTCTTATATCGTGGTTCCGGATCGTAACCAACCAATCGCAATCAATGCGATCAAAGCAAAAGGGAGAGAACCGATCACACCCAGATCGTAAGAAGTGATCGTAGGCAAGGATCGCACCAGGGAAGTAACAAACTGATCGCACCCTATGCAATCGTAATCAAATCGAGACCAAGTAAAACCCTCTTAAGATGGCAAAGGCGTCCAAAAGGGAAATAAGCTCAAACTAATAAGCAGTTACCGATAAGCCTTTTTCAAACTTATGAAAGAGTAAATAAACGCAAATTCTAAAACTTTTGAAACCTAGAACATTCAAACTTCATGAGACGGATTTAAAAACAATACATCTTTTTAGAAAAGCTTAAAGAGTAAATAAGCCAAACAATCGAATAAGCCAATAAGCATGAAGAGCTTAAAGCTTATTCGTCCAACAGCTTATGTAGTATAAGAAAACTTAACTTGTTAATCACGAAATACCACCACAATCAAAACGAATCAAGAACTATTCGGATTAACCATAAACTTTCGGATTAAGAACAAGTAAATAAAGAAAGGTAGAAAGAGATTAAAGAACAAAAAGCTTAACTTGAATTAGATAGATGTAATCCAAATACAAGAATGAAGAAAGCTTAAAAAAAAAGAAGAATGAAAAATTTAGTGAGAGAAAGTTTAGGACTTTCTCTCTCTAAAACTAGAAAGAAAACTTAAAAAATAAAAACTAGCTAACCACCCTCCTAATGTGATTAGGAGGGTATTTATAGGGAAGTGGGAGGCATGTGTGGTGCTTTCTTATTTCTTTTTCTTCTCGACTCGACTTTAATTCTTTGTTTCTCGATGTCGTCTCGGGATTAATTAAATTCGTCTTAACATTTCTTCATTTATTTAGACTCGAGTTCTTCGACTTCATTAACTTCCGTCTTTAGACTTGTTCTTCGATAAATCTTTAGAATAGGTCTTGGACTTCCGTTCTTTTTGCACTCTTGATCTTTTGACTTCTTCTTTTCCTGTTTTCTTCGATAAAAGCCCGTGAAAATCCGTGTTTTCTTCCTTTTTAATCTTTTGGTCCTAAAACACAATAAAAACACAAACCACGCATAATTCCGACTTTTACGACATAAATCACACGTTTTGGTCTTGTTATTATTGGAACTAAGTGGTAAAAGGATAAGTGTTTTCACACTTATTAAATCCCCTACACTTGACCATTGCAATGCCCTCATGCAATGCATTAATTTTAAAGCACGGTTTACATTTTCCATCATAAATAACCCACCTTGGCCTTTATTAAATACTAAACATAAAAAGATATAACAAGTAAAGAAATTAAAAACTTACATTGGGTTTTGGCTGCCATGAACGTTTATCATCCTCAAGTTTCACGTTCCCCATACCAAGCTTAAAAACGAGATCATTGTTATTATAAGTTAGCACACTATCACTAACTCATGTGGGCCAATTATTCACTTAGACTCCCTTATTCCTAGGTGTATCTCTTATATTTTATTTTTGTCTTGAATGATCACGAGGATGCATTGTTTGACTTATTTCGATAGTTATTTAGGCCGAAAATAAAGTGAACGATTTAATCAATAGTTAGCTAAAGGACCAAATCTTTTAAAACTGCTTCTCGGGGCCTCATAAAGTTCATATCTTGGCATAAATCGCTTCACGATTTGAGACCTTTCTCGGACCGATATTTGGCAGCGACTTCATACTTCGAATCTTTGAGAGACGTTCTTGAAATAATGGTCTTCTCTTCATACTAGGAATTTCTTCTCTTGAACTTTTTGAGAGATTCTTCATCTTTGGACCACGACTTCTTCATTTTTCTCCAATCTTTATTTTGGACTTTGATATACAACGATCCGCCTCCTTTTAGGACTTGGATCTATTTATCCTCATACCTTGTTAGGGTCTTTTTGGATATACTTCTCCATAATCTTTTGGGGAGTATTTGCTTTATCGTCGTGTGTCTCGATCCTTCATATTTATTTTCGATAAATGATTCTTCACATCACTTTTGGATCTTTAGCAACAAAATGTAGCCCTCATGCCTTGTTAGGGCCTTTTCGGACTCGCCAATCTTCGCATCCCGCTTCAATAAGTTATGCCTTGACTATGAACTCTAATCCGTACCGAGCAACTTTTAAACGATCTGGGGCTAGAAGCTAAGTAACCTTTTAAATCGTATAACCTTATTTATTGCAGATAAATTTATTAACAAGCGAAGGGAGAATAGGCTTATAATTAACTCACATAAATTCACGAAGGAATACCAAACTTATAATTGACTCTATCATCTCTCGTCCTCCACAGTTTAAAATCTCAAGGAATGAGACTCGTGGATGCTTAGCCTATTAAATCAAAGTTTTGGGTTTTCGAGTCATCTATAGGATCTTGCAAATTCTTAGACTTTTTCAAGTTTTAGAAATCGCATTTTAAAGTTCCCTTGATAAACAACTCTCTAGGATCAATTATAGGAACTTGCAAAAAGTTCTTGTTCTTAACCCGTGAGAGTTAAGACTTTCGCGTTTTATAGCTCCCTATATAAAAGCCTAGCAAAACTTGACTTAAACACGTTAAGGATACTAGCTAGAGTAAACTTAGATAAGTAAACTCGGGTTGAGTCAAAATGTTCACGACTAAGAAAAATCTAAAACCGCTTTATTGAAGAATTATTCTAGCAATGGAAAGAAAATAATCATAACAAAGGCAAATACAACTATACAACTAGGCCAAAATAGATTAAAAATTTTGAAAAATGTCGAAAAATCAAATTTTCCGGTTAAAATGAGGACAAATTCATGGAAAAGACCACTTACTTCGATAGAAGTCCCCCCTACACTTGAGATAAACATTGTCCTCAATGTTTAAGCATGTGGGAGTAAACTCCCCTACACTTATGACATTGTGCACTTTGTTTAAATCTTGCTGAGGAAAGGACAACTAAAGTGAATTCAATGTGAACATATATAATATGAAATATTGAATCACAAGAGTTTAGGATAGAACCAGGAAGATGGGAACACGGTATTACGGTTCGTCAAAATTCATCAAGGTGGATCTTTGAAGCTTTAATCCCTGCACAACACAAGAAACAAGACAACAAACACAAACGGGGCTCCCCCCACTTATTATGAAAGCAGTAAAGGATAGATCACGGGTTGCCTCCCGAGAAGCGCTTGTTTTTGTTCACCGAGTCACGAGCCTGACTCGACCCAAATTTAGTTCATGGGGAACATGGTGAGGGATGGAATCATCTCATGGGAGATGTCCTCACCAAAGTACAGCTTCAAACGCTGGCCATTCACCTTGAATTTGGGCCCATTTAGCTGAGAAAGCTCAATGGTCCCATATGGAAAGACTTTGGCGACGGTGAATGGACCAGACCAGCGGCTCTTCAACTTGCCAGAGAAGATCTTCAACCGAGAGTTAAAAAGTAAGACTTGATCACCAACGTGGAACTCTCGGTTCTTGATTTTTGCGTCATGAATGATCTTCGTCTTCTCCTTGTAGATCAGTGAGTTCTCGTAAGCTTCATTCCTCAGTTCGTTGAGTTCGTTGAGTTGAATCTTGCGATGATCACCGGCTTTGTTGATGTCGAAGTTAGCCCACTTCAAGGCCCAGTGCGCTTTATGTTCCAGCTCGATGGGTAGGTGGCAGGCTTTCCCGTACACAAGACGATAAGGCGTACAGCCGATCGGGGTCTTATAAGCAGTACGGAAAGCCCACAGAGCATCATCTAACTTATCGACCCACGCGGCGCGATGTTCTCCCACAGTACGCTCCAAAATTCGCTTCAATCCACGGTTGGATATCTCGGCTTGCCCATTGGTTTGAGGATGATAGGCGGTGGAAAGACGGTGATTAAAACCATACTTAGCCATGACTCTTTCAAATTGATCATTGCAAAAATGAGTCCCGCGGTCACTGATAATAGCACGAGGAACGCCGAATCGAGCGAAAAGCTGCTTTAAAAAGTTCACAACCACCCTCGCATCGTTCGTAGGGAGAGCCTTGGCTTCAACCCATTTAGAAACGTAGTCAACTGCGACGAGGATGTACTTGTTCCCTTTGGAGGATGGAAATGGCCTCATAAAGTCGATGCCCCATACGTCAAAGATTTCACATTCCTGTATGAAATTTTGAGGCATCTCATCCTTATGTGTGATCTTGCCTTAGCGTTGGCAAGCATCACAATGCTTAACCATTTCGTGAGCATTACGATAAATGGTAGGCCAATAGAATCCAGAATCAAACACTTTTTTGGCGGTGTAGTTGGGACCAAAGTGACCACCGGTGGGTCCTTTGTGGCAAGCTTGGAGCATGTCAAAAGCTGTCGGTCCGTCAACACAACGACGAATGATCAGATCAGCACATTGTTTGAATAGATAAGGGTCATCCCAAAAGTAAGTCTTAACATCATTCAAGAACTTCTTCTTTTGTTGGGATGTTAACCCTTTGATGAGAATACCACCCGCTAAGTAGTTTGCAATGTCCGCAAACCACGGGGTGTCATCAAGATTGAGATTTATAGACATTAAGGTCTCAAGGGGGAAAGAGTCATTGATCTCTTTGTTCGGATGATCCCCTTGATATGGATCCTCAAGTCTGCTCAGATGATCCGCGGCCAGGTTTTCGGCTCCCTTCTTATCGCGAATTTCAATGTTGAATTCTTGAAGGAGTAAAACCCAACGAAGAAGTCTTGGCTTAGAATCATGCTTAGTCATCAAGTACTTCAACGCGGAATGGTCCGTGTATACGATGGTGGGGGATAAAACAAGATAGGGGCGAAATTTCTCAAAAACATAGACAACAGCTAAAAGCTCTTTTTCGGTTGTCGTATAATGCAATTGAGCCCCCGTCATTGTTTTGCTAGCATAGTGGATTGTTTGGAAGTGTTTATTCACTCTTTGACCCAAAACCGCACCAATAGCAAAGTCGCTAGCATCGCACATCAATTCAAAAGGCAGATCCCAATTAGGGGTAACCAAGACCGGTGCCTTAGTTAGCTTATCCTTAAGAAGATTGAAGGCTTCGAGACACTCTTTAGAAAAGATAAAAGGAGTATCTTTTTCCAAGAGGTGGGTCATTGGGCGAGCGATTTTAGAGAAATCCTGAATGAATCGACGATAGAAGCCCGCATGACCCAGAAAACTTCTCACACCCTTCACGGTTGAAGGTGGAGGTAATTTGGCTATGACATCTACTTTAGCACGGTCGACTTCAAGACCGGCATTAGAGATTTTGTGTCCTAGCACAATGCCTTCTTTTACCATAAAATGGCATTTTTCCCAATTCAGAACAAGGCGAGTGTCTTCGCACCGCTTAAGCATACGTTCCAAATTGGCAAGGCAAGAGGAGAAGGAATCCCCAAAGACCGAGAAATCATCCATGAAGACTTCCATGGTTTGCTCAACCATGTCATGGAAGATAGCCAACATGCACCTTTGGAACATCCCGGGGGCATTACATAAGCCAAAAGGCATTCTTTTGTAAGCAAATGTGCCATAGGGACAAGTGAATGTTGTCTTCTCTTGATCTTGGGGTTCGATGGGTATTTGGAAATAACCCGAGAAACCATCAAGAAAGCAGTAATATTCATTACCCGCTAAACGTTCAAGCATTTGGTCCATAAAAGGTAGAGGGAAATGATCCTTTCTCGTGGCATCATTGAGTTTGCGGTAGTCTATACAAACTCTCCACCCAGTAACGAGACGGGTAGGAATTAACTCGTTGTTCGCATTGGGCACAACGGTAATTCCGCCTTTCTTAGGCACACAATGGACGGGACTAACCCATGGTGAATCCGATATAGGGTAAATCATACCCGCATCAAGAAGTTTGATAACCTCTTTTTTGATGACTTCATGATTTTTAGGATTCACCCTTTGTTGGCTTTGAATTGTGGGCTTGAAGTCGTCCTCCATGAGAATTTTATGTGTGCAAAAGTGAGGATCAATTCCACGGATGTCAGAGATTTTCCAAGCGATAGCTCTTTTATGCTTCTTCAACACGGCGATGAGTCTGGCTTTTTCTTCTTCTTGCAGGTCCTTCGCGATGATGACCGGTAACTTCTTGTCGTCTTCTAGGAAAACGTACTCAAGATGAGGAGGTAGGTCCTTAAGCTCAAGAGTGGGAAGATCCTCAATAGATGGTGAAACTAACGATGGATCATCATTAGTCACCTCTTTAGGAGAGGGAGGAGGAAACGGGTCCTCATTGAGAAGTCTCTCAATAGTACGAATGTCTTCATCCTAATCGGTGGACAAATTATCATACTTAATATCAAGAGGACCCAAGCTAGCTTCGAAATCATCCAAGTCACTTTCTCCAAAAGGAGTCAATGCCGGAGCAATTGAGGCAACGGTCTCAACATTGGGTAGAGAAGAAAGAGTACTTTTGAAAGAATCATGAAAATGTTCTTCACAAGCCTCGTCGAGAACATCAATAGCATTAACACTCTCATATGAATAAGGTTGCTTAGAATTCTTACCCATGTTGAAGACAATTTTATCGTCACCAACTCTCATGATTATTTCGCCCGCGGCTACATCAATGAGAGTGCGACCGGTCCTCAGGAAGGGACGTCCAACGATTAATGGAACACGAGGATCCATCTCGTAGTCAATGATAATAAAATCCGCCGGGAAGGTGAATTTGTCAACGCCAACAAAGACATCTTCGGCTATCCCCACTGGATAAGCAACCGTACGGTTGGCTAATTCCAAAGTCATTTTGGTGGGGACTAGCTCGGGGAGAGATAATTGCTTCCAAACACTTAAAGGCATTAAGTTTATACTAGCACCTAGATCGGCTAGGGCCATGCAATTCTCTACTCCCGGGAAGTTGCAAGGAATCAAGAAGCGACCCGGATCACCAAGTTTGGTGGACAATTTCCTTAAGAGCACTGTGGAGCAGTTCTCATTAAGTTGGGTCTGAGCGATGTCAAGAAGCTTTTCCTTATCACTTAGAAGATCTTTAAACATCTTAGCATATTTGGGCATGTGAGCGAGAGCCTCGGCAAAGGAGATGTTAATTCAGTTGTTTAAACATTTTAAGAAAGTTTGAAACTTGAATATCATCCTTGCTTTTTTGCTTCTCTTTCCTCAACCTTGAAGGATAAGGTATATTGGATGAAGAAGAAGGCTTTAGGAGATTAGGATCACTCACAACCACGGGTGGTGGGGAAATGGGGATAGAAGGTGAAGGAGGTGAGGAAAGTTGCTCTTTTTCCTTGTTCACAATCACGGGTAGATGTGTAGGAAGCTCGGGTTCCATATAACCTTTTCCACTACGAGTGGTGATTGCTTTCATCTCCCCTCTTGGGTTCGCAACGGTGTTACTCGGAAGAGTACCCGAAGAAGAGGGTTGATTACCTTGGATGAGCGAACCAATCATATCACGAATGTTAAGCGCTTGAGTGCTGAAAGAATCTCTGATGTTGGCACGAATTTCATTGCTTTGTTTTGCCATATCATTCCTTAGCTAGGCTCTAATATCGCTCCCTTGTTTTGCCATTTCGCCCTTCAAGTTGATTGTTGGCACGAGGTTGAGATTGGTTGTTTTGGTTATAGCTTTGTTGTTGGTTTTGGTTTGGAGGAGGGAAACCGGGTGGAGCAAGATAATTGTTTGAACGATAACTTAGCAAGCTACGGTCTCCTTGAGGACGAGCTTGATAGCCACCCGTGGGATAAGTACCGTATGCCGCGTTAACGTTTTCAGAAAAATTGCCTTGAGTGGAAGGACAATCATTGTAGGAATGAGGACCACCACATGTGTCACAAGAAATAGCAACGGCTTTAGCTTGTTGAAAGTGGTTTGTGGCCATGGTCATGAAATTCTTGTTCATCTCAGCGAGTTGTCGAGAAATTTCAGTCATCTCAGGATTGGAAGTAGTAGAAGAAATATTGACTCTCGAGTTAGATCTTGAGAATGCGGATGAATCCCAATTCTTGTGGTGAGTAGTCATGTTTTCAATCAACTCTCTACACTCCTCCGGTCTCCTTTTCATAAAAGTACCACCGGCGGCGGCATTGATCGTGTCACGATCACGAAAAGTGAGACCATTATAGAAGGTATCAACGAGAGTGACGGGGAGCATGTTGTGATTTGGACATCGGTCGATCAAATCATTGTATCGTTCCCAAGCATCGAAGAGTGATTCATCGTTGTCTTGCATGAATCCACTAATTTGGTTACGAAGGCTTGTGACCATGGATGGTGGGAAGTAGCGCGATAAAAAGCGTTGAGTCATGTCATTCCACGTATGAATAGAATTCTTCGGGAGACGGTCAAACCATTTTTCGGCATGGTGAGAAAGCGAGTGGGGAAAAAGTTGAAGGCGAAGGTCATCCATAGAAACACCGGGGCACTTCATGCTTTGGGTAATGGTAATGAATTTGTCGAGGTGTTTGTTGGCATCATCATCCGGAATTCCGTGAAATGGGTTAGTTTGCACTTGCTGGATCATGTGATGCTTCAACGAAAACTCCTGAGCCGTGACGTGCATTGGCGCAATCGGGCCTCCGCGTCCGTTCATGGTGGGTTGACACAATTCTTCCATTGTTCGTAAATCAGGTAGGTGGACATTGTTGTTGTTGTTGTTGTTATTCAAATTGGGTAGAGGTGGGTTGTTATTGTTGTTATTAACACCAGCCATATCTAAATCTTCACGAGTCTCGGGTTCAGAATAGTTCGAAGATCTAGTACGCATACACCTGCAGAAGAAAAATATACACAGAAAATATCTATATAATCTTTTTGGTGCAAACCTTTAGAAAAGAATTGCTTTTTATGATTTTTTAATGTTTTTGTATTTTTGAAAAGTTTTATATTTTTTTTAGGGTTTTTTGAAAATTTTTAAAGCAAGGAAAATAACGTTCAAAGAACGGATCCAAAATTCAATGCGTCTCTCACTAAAAACCTTTAATCTTAACGAAAAGAGCCGGCAGCGGCGCCATTTAATACTCGGTTTTTTACACCAAGTATAAAATATTGTTGCCCCAAGTCTTTTCGAATTGACCAATGGTTAAGAGTGCGACTCAATCGTCTTTTGGTGAACGAGAGAATGGTTTGGTTTAGTTATCTAATTTTTAGTCTAAATGCAAGTAATTTAAAGTTGTCGTTGAGGAAAATGGAAATCTTAGAATTAAACTACAAATGAAAGTTTGAAACTTTGGAAACTAAATTGTAAATGGTTTAGAACTAGAAGAGATGTTTAAAATTTACTAAGACTAAAAGCGGGAAAAAGTGAATTTGAAAACTTAGAAAAATAGAACAAGTTCTAAAAGAAAGATGCACTGCTATCGCACTCAGATCGCAGCCATCCCATCGCAATGCTCCATCGTGACACACTATCGTAACCTACCATCGTAACCTGATCGCAATGGGATCGTACCTACCAATCGCAACCTGTTCGCAATGTGGAGATTGTAACTACCAATCGCACTCAAGGCGAATTCAACAGAAGAGATCCGATCGTACTCACTAGTACGATGAAGAGCGATCGTACTACCAGATCGCAACCACGATCGCAATGCGGGATCGTGGTCTTAGATCGTGGTTCCGGATCGTAACCAACCAATCGCAATCAATGCGATCAAAGCAAAAGGGAGAGAACCGATCACACCCAGATCGCAAGAAGTGATCGTAGGCAAGGATCGCACCAGGGAAGTAACAAACTGATCGCACCCTATGCAATCGTAATCAAATCGAGACCAAGTAAAACCCTCTTAAGATGGCAAAGGCGTCCAAAAGGGAAATAAGCTCAAACTAATAAGCAGTCACCGATAAGCCTTTTTCAAACTTATGAAAGAGTAAATAAACGCAAATTCTAAAACTTTTGAAACCTAGAACATTCAAACTTCATGAGACGGATTTAAAAACAATAAATCTTTTTAGAAAAGCTTAAAGAGTAATAAGCCAAACAATCGAATAAGCCAATAAGCATGAAGAGCTTAAAGCTTATTCGTCCAACAGCTTATGTAGTATAAGAAAACTTAACTTGTTAATCACGAAATACCACCACAATCAAAACGAATCAAGAACTATTCGGATTAACCATAAACTTTCGGATTAAGAACAAGTAAATAAAGAAAGGTAGAAAGAGATTAAAGAACAAAAAGCTTAACTTGAATTAGATAGATGTAATCCAAATACAAGAATGAAGAAAGCTTAAAAAAAAGAAGAATGAAAAATTTAGTGAGAGAAAGTTTAGGACTTTCTCTCTCTAAAACTAGAAAGAAAACTTAAAAAATAAAAACTAGCTAACCACCCTCCTAATGTGATTAGGAGGGTATTTATAGGGAAGTGGGAGGCATGTGTGGTGCTTTCTTCTTTCTTTTTCTTCTCGACTCAACTTTAATTCTTTGTCTTTCTCGATGTCGTCTCGTAATTAATTAAACTCGTCTTAACATTTCTTCATTTATTTAGACTCGAGTTCTTCGACTTCATTAACTTCGTCTTTAGACTTGTTCTTCGATAAATCTTTAGAATAGGTCTTGGACTTCCGTTCTTTTTGCACTCTTGATCTTTTGACTTCGTCTTTTCCCGTTTTCTTCGATAAAAGCCCGTGAAAAACCGTGTTTTCTTCCTTTTTAATCTTTTGGTCCTAAAACACAATAAAAACACAAACCACGCATAATTCCGACTTTTACGACATAAATCACACGTTTTGGTCTTGTTATTATTGGAAATAAGTGGTAAAAGGATAAGTGTTTTCACACTTATTAGTGGTTATTTCGACACAAATATCATGTAGATGGTTCTTTGAGTAGTTATAAGGCTCGTCTTGTTGCTAATGGACGCAGCCAACAATATGGTATTGATTGTGATGATACATTTAGTTCGGTTGTTAAGTCTGCCACTATTCACACCGTTCTCAGTCTTGCATTATCTCGGAATTGGCCTATTCATCAACTTGATGTTAAGAATGCATTCCTTAACGGGGATCTTTCTGAGACTGTTTATATGTACCAACCACCCAGGTTTGTGGATCCTAAGTTTCCATATCATGTTTGTCGATTAAAACGATCTTTATATGGTTTGAAACAAGCACCTTGTGCTTGGTTTCAACGGTTTGCGAGATATGCGCTACGCGTTGGGTTTTCTTCGAGTCGATGTGACACGTCATTATTTATATATCGACATGGTTCTGAGGTTGCATATTTATTGATATATGTTGATGATATTATATTGACAACTTCATCTACAGATTTACTTTAACTAATTATCTCTTCTTTGCATACCGAGTTTGATATGACTGATTTGGGGGCTCTTAATTATTTTTTGGGTCTTTCAGTTACTCGTGACTCTACTGATATGTTTCTTTCTCAAAAGAAGTATGCAACTAAGCTTTTAAATCGGGCACATATGGCTTCTTTAATCCTACTCGGACTCCGGTTGACACCGAATCCACTCTTGGTGCTGATCGGGATTTTGTATTTGATCCTACTTTATATCGCAGTCTTGCAGGTGGTTTACACTATCTGACATTTACTCGTCCAGATATTTCATATGTTGTACAACAAGTTTGTATCTATATGCATGATCCTCAAGAGCCTCATTTTTCGGCTCTTAAGCGTATTCTTCGATATGTTCGTGGTACGCTGGACTATGGGCTTCAACTATATGCATCACCTACTAGCTCTCTTGTGGCATATTATGATGCAGATTGGGCGGGTTGCCCTATTACTAGGCGTTCTACTTCAGGTTATTGTGTTTTATTGGGGGATAATATACTTTCATGGTCATCCACGAGACAACAGACTCTCTCTAGATCTACTACCGAGGCAGAGTATCGAGGTGTTGCTAATGCAGTGGCTGAAACTGCATGGCTTCGTAATCTTCTTCGTGAATTTCATATGCTAGTGTCATCTCCTACTCTTGTTTATTGTGACAATGTAAGTGCTATTTATTTGACCGTAAATCCTGTTCAGCATCAGCGGACCAAACACATTGAGATTGACATACATTTTGTTCATGATATGGTTGCCCGTGGTCAAGTTCGCGCTCTTAATGTGCCATCTCGCTATCAATATGCTGATATATTCACTAAGGGCTTGCTGTCTGCTTTATTTGAAGAATTTCGTTCCGATTTGAGTGTTTGGTTGTCTCTCGCTCAAACTACGGGGGAGTGTTAGTCGTCATATTGTTTAGCCACATTGGCCCATTCATTGTTTATCATGGGCTTAATCCATATTAGCTTGCTTCTAGAATAATCTTATGTAACTATATATTGTCAAGATGTTTAATGATAAGTCAAGCAATTCATTAGATTCAATAACTTCTTCCTATAGAACAGCTCTCCAAACTTACTACTCACCACCACACCACCTTTCTCCTCATCAACCGCCAAATCTGTTGCCTCCATCTTATCCTTGATAATCACCCCATACTTGACCGCTAACATCTAAAACATAGCAACAGCCTTGGTGTTGGGAATAAAATGTAACCAGTCCACTTGAGCGCTGACAAGAAGAAAACAAGCGTTGACAGGAAGAAAACAAACGCTGACAGATCAAGCGTTGACAAGAAGAAGTCAAGCGTTGATAGGTTGAAGACAAGCACTGATAGAAAGATATGGTCTACGCGTATTTTGTTTCTAGTTTGTTTCTAGTAAAGATAGGATCAACATTGTATTTTCTATAATTATCTTTACCTAGAATAGTTGATACGTAGACTCTTGTACAAGGCTTCTTATGTCTATAAAATAAGACCTTTAGGTTATGTTTAATAATAAGTTTTCATACGTTAAACACTTTCATTGTAAGCAAGTTCGTTATTATCAATCAAGTGATAGTTTGTTTTACATCTTTGTGTGTTCTTGTTTAAGTGTTAATTCCGCATAACACTTGAATTACTTTATACATAAACAAAGTTTCTCTACGTGTATAACTTGATCTAATCTCGTTTACACAAGCTAAATCGATCTAAGTTTGGGATCAACAAGTGGTATCAGAGCTTGTTGAGAAACTTTGATCTAAAAGAACACAAGAACCATAAAATCACCAAAACGCTAATTTTCACAAAACCCTAAAAACATCATGTCCACTCCAGAAGTAACCTCCTCCTCCTCAAACCACAACATCAAGATTCCCATGCTAGATGCAAACAATTTTGAGTTGTGGAAGTTCAACTTTGAGCAATATCTGCAAATCCATGACTACACTCTCTGGGAGATTATTGAATATGGAAACACATTCAATAAAGCTCAAAAGATTGCAGATGCCATTGCTACAAGATCAGCTGTTCAAGGATGTTCTAAAGAAGATAAGAAAGAAAAACCTGATGATGGTAGAGCTGTGTCTGCTGATGACATAGCAAAGAAAAGGGTTGATATGAAAACCCTAAGCATTCTGAAACTCTCTTTGGGACAAGAAAATCAGCACAAATACAGAGGTTATGAGTCTGCAAAAGACCTTTGGGCAGCCCTTGAAGTTGCCTATGGTGGTAATGCTGATACTAAGGAAGAGAAAAGGAAGCAACTCTTACATGAGTATGCTGTTTTTAAGGCTCAAACCAATGAGAAACTAAGTAGTGTGAGAAGCAGACTTCTTGACATTACAAGCAAGCTGTCCTTCATGGGGACAACAATTGGTGATGTTGACATTATTGCCACTTTTCTTAAAAGCCTTGGTGATGCGTGGAAGATTGAGGCAAGATCTATAATTGCCAACAACACTCACAAAAGTTCTACTTTTGATGATGTTTACAACAAACTGAGGCTGTTGGAGAATGAAACTCTTTTGGAGCATGGAAGTAAGTCTACCAATAGTAACATGGCCTTCTTCTCACATAGTGAAGGCCAATTTGATCAAAAGGATTCATACATGCACCCAGTTACTGGATCAACATGTGTCAACGCTGGATCATATCCTGTCAACGCCTCACATTCAGACGCTGACACGTACAAAATTGACTCACCAAGAGTTAAGCCTGCTGGTTTGGATCTGGATACTGTGTGTGCATACATTGCTTCATTACCCAATGGTTCATTGATTACATATGAGGACCTTGAGCAAATAAGTGATGAGCATTTGGAGGAGATGGATATAAAGTGGAACATGGCTCTTGCAAGTATAAGAGCAAACAGGTGGAATAGAAGGTTCAAGAAGAAGATGACCTTTAATGCAAAGGACACTACTAGATATTATAAATCCAAGGTTGAGTGCTACAATTGTCATCGTATGGGCACTTTACCAGAGAATGCAGATCTCCAAGAAGATCTGATGCTGGAAAACCCTCAAGCCAAATTGTTAAGGCTCAGGATCCTAAGGCCATGCTGGCAGTGCAAGAAATTGATGGCATTGGATGGGACTGGAGCTATTTGGCTAAGGATGGGGAAGAGGATAAAGCTTTGGTTGCTGAGATAGAAGAAGAAGAGCATGTTCAATATGCTCTCATGGCACACTCCTCATCTTCATCAGACAATGAGGTATACGATGATGCTTTTTGTAGTAAGGGTTGTCGTTTAAATACTGAAAGCTTAACAAAGAGGTTTTAAGATTGTTAGGAGATGTGAGTACTCAGAGATGCAAGTTGTCTAACTATCAAATTGCTCTCACTCAAACTGAAAAGACAGTTTCTAAGTATAAGAAAATGGAGCTTGACCTAAAAGATAAAATAAATATCTTAAAACATGATTTAAATGCTAGTAATGATATTAGAAACATCATGGAAAGGGTCAATGCTGAATTAGGCTAAGCTAGATGAGGCTATCAAGAATAAGGATAATGTAGACCTTAAAATTCAGAGATTTGATAAGGCCTCACAAACCCTAGGAGAATGTGTTAGTAAACAGAGGGATTCTAGGGACATGACTGGGATGAAAGAGTATTCTGTTGTTCCACCACCAGCTGGGAACTTCTATGGTGTCCAAGAAAGGACTTATCTTAGACTGGTTTACCAGAACTCCAAGAAGAGGAATTTATTCCTCCACCAAGAGTCCTTACCCCAGTTGAGGAATATAGGCAAAAGTTGACTGACTTGAATGAATGGAAGAAAGCCAACCCTACCTTGTTTGTCAAGGGTGACATGCTTTGTGATAGTCCAAATGAGTCGACCCCTATCAAAGTAACAAACCCAATCACTGGCAAGACTATTGACCTTGGCTCAAACACTGTTAAGAAACCTAGCATTAAGTATGCAGAAATGTATAGGAATACTAGGTCACCAAAAAGCCAAGTTAGTGATAATGGAACAGGTTTCTTTTCTTCTAGACCTAGAGTTGTGTCTAGAAAAGCCTGTTACACTTGTGGTAGCTTTTCACATTTAGCATATAAGTGTGTCAACGCTTCCAAGGTCAACGCTAACAAAAGGTCAAACAATGTCAGACCCAAAACTTTTGTGGAGCAAAGTCCACAAGTTGTTAGACCAGCCTCATTCTTCACTAAAGGGTCTAACACTCATGGACAAAGACCTTTTCAGAAGACCAATACATGGTTTAATAGGCAATGGGTTCCTGTAGCAAACCCTAGATTCAACGCTGATAAGGGTAAATTCAGCATTGACAAGACCAAATCAAACGCTGACAGAAACGTTGCCAGACCTAAATATTTGCAACCACAGGGAAAGGGGTCTAAAGCTTCTTCTAGCTTGACATGGAGACCTAAGCAAGATCAAAACCCTAACTATAATGGGATTTCTATGACCTGCAACAGATTTAATTATATTTCAAAGGTCATCACAAAACCAGTTGGGGTTAACTGGGTGTTTCATCCAAAAAGGGATGAACAAGGGGTTGTTATGAGAACTAAGTCTGTTCTTGTTGAACAACCAGATGAATCCAAGTCTGCTCAGGCTTGGGTTCCCAAAGAAAACTAATTTGTTTTCTTTATGTGCAGGGCATTCAAAAACAGGTGAATGATTATGGCTATTGGGAGAGTGGATTCTCTAGGCACATGACTGGGAAGGAAGATTACCTGACAAACTTCACTCCCATTAAGGATGGTGATAAAGTTTACTTTGGAGGCGGATATGGAACTATCACAGGCAAAGGAACTCTTCTCACCAAAAACTTGCGTTTTGAAAACGTGTTTCTGGTAAAAGAACTTGATTATAATCTTTTCAGTGCATCACAAGTCTGTGATAACAAAAATAAGGTTCTTTTTACTGATACTGAATGCTTGGTGTTGAGCAAGGATTTTAAAATACCAGATGAGAAATTTATTGGCTATAAAACACCTAGGCATAAGGACATTTATAATGTGAATCTTAATGGGATTAGGATGAATAATAACATGTCATGTTTTTATGCTAAAGCTTCAGTTGATGAGAGTAATCTATGGCACAGGAGACTAGGGCACATTAACTTTAAGAATATAAACAGACTTGTGAGACTTGGTTTGGTTGATGGTTTGCCTGAAAAGGCTTTCCACAATGACCACTCTTGTGTTGCATGCCTTAAAGGCAAGCAGCACAAGGTCTCATTTAAGTCTAAACAGGTGCATTCTAGTTCTAAACCTCCTCACTTGCTGCATATGGACCTTTTTGGTCCAACTAATATAGAAAGCTTGAATGGTAAATCATACTGCTTTGTCATCACATATGACTTTTCTAGGTTTACTTGGACTTTCTTTTTAGCTATGAAAAGTGACACTGCTGATACTTTAATTGACTTTATTAATCGGATTGAGAAGAAAACTGGTAATGAAGTTAAAATGCTTAAGAGTGATAATGGTGGTGAGTTTAGAAATAAACTGTTGGATGATTTTTGTGCCAAGAAAGGGATTACTAGGCAGTTTAGTATTGCCAGAACCCCACAACAAAATGGGGTTGCTGAGAGAAAGAATAGAACCCTAATTGAAGCAGCCAGGACTATGTTGGCGGATGCTCACTTTCCCATATCTTTTGGGCTGAGGCTGTGAATACAGCTTGTTATGTTCAGAATAGATCATTGGTTAACAAGATACATAACAAAACACCTTATGAGTTACTTTGGGGAAGGAAACCTAATATTGGTTTTCTTAAACCTTTTGGTTGTCATGTAGTTGTTCTAGATACTAGTGATGCCTTAGGTAAATTTAGTGCTAAAGGTGATGAAGGCTACTTCATGGGTTATTTAGTGCAGAGTAAGGGATTACCTTAAGAAGGAAAAACGTATACTTTAGAAAGTACATGTTAGGTTTTTAGAGAGTAAATCTAGTGATCCTGAAAGTGGTCCAAATTGGTTGTTTGATTTGGAACCTCTATCTAGGACTTTGAATTATATGCCTGTTACTAATCCAGACACTGTGAAGGTAACTTCAAATGTTGTGGAAGAACCAGTTGTTGATGTTTCAGGTACACAGGTTAATGAAGAGGTTGGATCACAAGCAGACAAGTCATCTCCCATACTTGAGTATGTCACTATTCCCATTTGGACAGATGCTTTTGTTGCTGCTGGAAAGGAAAATGGTGGTCCCTAAGTATCACCAGTTAACAACATGCATGGTCCTTCAGGCACTGACAAAGGAAAATCTGGCGCTGACAGGACAAACTCAGGCGTTGATGGCTCAAACGTTGACAACACCATTTCAGGCGTTGATGGTTTAAACGTTGATAATCTTGGTTCAGGCGTTGACAACTCTTTTGAGCATATTTTCTCTTCAAATTTTAAACAAGGTAAACCTTCAAACAGACATGTAGACGTTCATACAATTATTGATGGAAGAGAGTCTGAAGAAGATATTGGTAACTTGGATGATGAGATTGAAGACAATAGACTTTTTGAGGGAGGAGTTCTCACTTCTACAATGAAGAATCACCCCACTTCTCAAATTATTGGGGATGTCATGTCTCCTGTTCAGACTAGAAGATCTCATCAGAGTCTTGGTGGATTTATTGCCAATATACACAAGAAGGTTGATACCCCTCTTGTTCAAGCATATTTGTTTGCCTGTTTTCTGTCACAACAGTAACCCAAGAAGATTTTTGATGCTCTCAAAGAACCAAGTTGGGTGGAAGCAATGCAGGATGAGCTTCACCAATTTGCTATTCAGGATGTTTGGGAGCTGGTTGATTGTCCCAGATATGTCAGACCTATTGGGACAAGATGGGTTCTAAGAAAGGGATAGACTATGAGGAGGTCTTTGCACCAGTTGTAAGGATTGAGGCTATAAGAATATTTCTAGCCTATGCTTCCTACATGGGCTTCACTGTCTATCAAATGGATGTGAAGAGTGCTTTTCTGTATGGCACAATTGTTGAGGAGGTGTATGTGATGCAGCCTCCTGGTTTTAAAGATCCATAAAATCCAGACAAGGTGTATAGAGTCAAGAAAGCTATGTATGGACTTCATCAAGCCCCAAGAGCATGGTATGGCACATTATCCACTTATCTGGTGGAAAATGGATTCAAAAGGGGCACCATAGACCAGAAATTATTTACAAAGAAGGCTGGTAAGGATGTCTTACTTGTTCAAGTTTATGTTGATGATATCATCTTTGGTTCTACTAATCCAAAGATGAGTGAAGACTTTTCCAAGCTTATGACAGACAAATTCAAGATGAGTGCAATGGGGGAGATGAACTTCTTTCTAGGGTTACAAGTTCAGCAGAAAGAAGATGGTATCTTCATCTCTCAGGATAAATATGTGGCAGAAATCTTGAAGAAGTTTGGCTTTTCTCCACATGAAAAGAGGGCTACTACTCCTATGGATAGAGAACACCCTTGGGGAAAAGTTGGAGATGGAAAAGATGTGGATGTCAGGCACTATAGATCAATGATTGGTTCATTTATGTATCTCACAGCCTCTAGACCTGACATTATGTTTGCTGTGTGTGCATGTGCACGCCACCAAGTGACTCCCAAAGAATGTCACCTTTATGCTGTCAAGAGAATCTTTAGGTACCTCAGATGTTATCCAGATCTTGGATTATGGTATCCAAAAGATTCACCATTGGAGCTTATTGCATATTCAGACAATGACTATGGTGGTGATAAGTTTGATAGAAAATCCACAACTGGTGGATGTCAGTTTCTTGGGAGTAGGTTGATATCTTGGCAATGCAAGAAACAAATAGTGGTGGCCAATTCTACAACTAAAGCAGAATATGTAGCTGCAGCTGCTTGTTGTGGACAAGTCTTATGGATTCAGAACCAGCTGTTGGATTATGGGTATAATTTCATGCATACCAAGATTTTTGTAGACAATAACAGTACTTTATGCATTATTAAAATCCTGTACATCATTCTAAAACCAAACACATAGAAATTAGACATCATTTTATAAGGGATTGTTTTGAAAAGGGTTTAATACAACCAGATAGGGTTGACACGGAAGAAAATGTGTCTGATTTATTAACTAAACCTTTTGATGCTGGAAGGTTTCAATACTTGGTAACAAGTATTGGAATGATCAATCTCACATAATATGTGTTTTGGGGTCTTAATGTAAAAGTATGTACAGGATAATGCATTGTTATTGGTCTTTTTGAGAAGTTAGATTTTCCACTATATTTGTCTAACGCTGACAAAGGTTACCTTAATGCTGACAAGTGTTATCGTGGCGTTGTCAACAATAATGTTAGTTTTGTGGTTTTTGATATAAGTGTGCAGGCGTTGATAGCATTGTACCATTGGATACAGAGTTGCTTATGGATCTTTGGAGAATCATTTGAGCATGTTTTAGTTTATGGATGATGGTTGGAATATTTATATTCCTATCTTGACATAAATTTTTAAATTCATGCATATTATTGAGCAACATATGTATCACAATTTAAGGGGAGGTTTTAGGAACCTTTAAGACTTTTGGGTATTCTTATAATACTCTTATCACAATTCTAGATTGTGTCCACATGTGAGTATGAGTTAGTTTTACTAAATCATGAGGCACTGTAGCATGCAAAGTTGATATACTATGCATGATGCCAAGACATTTTTGGCCTAGAATTGGTTGTGGTCTGTTGGGAGACTTGGGAATGATTTCTTATGGGTTTTACCTGGGAGTTACAAGGAATTTTATGAGGTAACTTAATTGTTAAGAATTTTGGTTAGCAAGGGACACTAGAGGACTATTATGTCTATCTTGCATAAGCAAGTGTGCATAACTGGACAGTGCTTGCCGCCCTATAATAATTATCAATTTATAGGTTATCTTCACTAGGATAAATTACTTTGTTAAGGTCCTTTTTCATTTGTATTACTTTTATTTTTGGACGCTGACAAGTATTTTTCCAAGCGTTGTTATGACCAATTTAGACGCTGACATGGCTTTGGCAAACGTTGACAAGAATATATCCGTTGGGCGTTGATGGGTTATTTTTTACCGTTGACACTCATTGGGACCTACCCAGTTGATATTTTTTGACGAATTTTGAGAGCAGATAACTTTTAATTAATGCACAAGGATAACTTATTTTCTTTTCAATATCTTCATCATTATATTTTGAAAATAGTTGCCTAATTTTTGACTAATCACATGTGCCTATCTCTCCTATATATTTGGCTCATATTTTTAAACAGGGTACCTCATATTCTTGTCTAACAATTTTCTCCTATAATTCATCTTTCTCAATAATTCACAAACAACTTTCTTCAACAATGGCACCAAAATTTAAACCAAGTGACTTGGTATTGGGATTCAGGAGTCAACACAACATGATTGCTTACTTGGACGCTGATGATACTCTGTTTCCACAATACACCCAGATGGTGGCGTATTTGAATGCATCTCCTATTAGGTATGCTCTTTCTCATGCTCCTCTCATCTCTGTCACACATATTAAGCAGTTTTGGAACACTGTCAGTTCCTCAACAATTAATAATGTGACTACATTATCAGCTATTGTTCATGGGCGTACATGGGTGGTTACTGAAGCCTTGGTTCACCAGGCTTTGCATCTTGATGATGCAGATGGTATAACCACCCTCCCCATTCATGAAATAGAACAAGGGCTTCGGGCTTTGGGTTATCCTTTCCCTCATGAGGGAACTTTAAACAAATATCATAAACAAGAGTTTCCCCCAGCCTGGAAGTACCTCATTCATACATGTTATCTTACAATATTTGAGTCCCAAATGTACTGCACACAATGAAATTAATAGATCAATTGCTAGTGCAATTGTGTGCATTGCAAATGGGCAAAATTTTAATTATTCTAAAATGATTTTTGATGACATGTGTAAAAACAAAGGGAATAAGATGACTTTGGCTTATCCCAGATTTTTGCAAATGGTTTTTGATGTGAAAAATTACTACACAAGGGATCATGATGACTTTTATGAGATCCCTATGCAAAAGAAAGCTATTTTTACCAAGATGAATTCACCCCCTCACCGTGAATTACCCCTCACTCCAGCTATGCTTGTTGTTATTGTAGCAGCACAACCCCAACCAGACCCGCAACCACAACTTGACCCAATACCTGAACCTTTGCCTTCACCTCAACACATGGAAATTGGCCAAGAACCCTTCAACGCTGACACCTTAAATGTTGGTGTTGACACAAGTAATCCAGACGTTCACACCTTTCCTTCACTGACCCAAACACCCCTTAACCTTCCCACATCCACCCAATCCACATCATCTTCTACCCCACCTCAATATAGGTTGCAAAACGCCAAAGGACTACTGGAGTGTTCTCCTCTAGTGGTCCTAGCCATATAGCAGAGAGAACCACCACCACAAGTGTGGTTGGTGCTATGAATGAGGCTGGGACTATTGGTTCTGGCTTAGATGCAGGCCAAGACAGTACTAACATCTTTAAGACCTCATCCATGCCCCATGACTCTAACTTGGGAGGTCAAATGCCCATTTTAGAGGAGGGCAGATTGGAACCATACACATTGATGGAATTGACGGTTGTCTGCATTAGCTTGCAAAAGCAAAATGCAGACTTGGTACATATTGTCAGTACACAAGGCCTTGAACTCAACCAATTGAGGGAGAGGATTGTCATTTTGGAGAATGCTAGCACTAGGTGTGGGATGGAGGAATCTTCCAAAGGGGAGGATGAGCAGATTAATGTGAGTGATAAAGGCTCACATGATGGAGAATCTTTGGGTATTGCTGAAGCCCTCACTAAATTGAAGAAGCAACCAGGTTTTGATAGATCTCTGGTTACTCCTACAAATTTAAACTTCTTTTACAGCTATGTTGGAGCAATTTACAAGAGACGCTGAGACAAGTAAGTTGGGCGTTGACAAGCAAAATTTGAACGCTGACACACCAAGCACTGACAAGAGTAATTTGGGCGTTGACACAAGGAATTTGAGCGTTGACAGACCTGCAGATATGGTTGATGTATTCCAGTCATCAGCTATCATCAAAGAAGTGTCGTCACAGGTATTACCATCATCCTTACCCATCATTGATCCATTAGATAAGGGTAAAGGAATCATGGTAGAAGTAGAAGTTCTAAAGGATGCAGCACAGGTAGAGTTTGATTCAAGGTTGGCTGCACAACTTGTGGAACAAGAGATGAAGAAGGTTGGTGAATTACCATTTGTTGTCACTTCAGAGGAACAAGAAGGAAGTGGTGAAGAAAGTTCAGATTCAAGTGTGATGATAATTGATCAACCAGAAAGACTTGAATATGGTGATGACTTGGCAAGGGAGAAGCTTAGAGAGTTGAAATTGCAAGTAGACTTTGATATGCCAGAAGTAGTTCAGATGTATCATGCTTGGGAGAATAGGATTATGGAGAATCTAGATTTGACAATTTCAGACCAGATTTGGGGTTTGGAGATTCTTCTAAGAGTTCAAAATGACTGCAAGGTAATTCTGAAACACAAGGCTAGCAATGTTTTCTCACTGCTGAAGAGGGATAGAAGAGAGCTCTACTACATGTTACTCAGATGTCATGGAACTGGATGGACCTTCAAGAAATTGTAGGGATTATCTTTTCAAGAACTGGAGAACAAGGCTTATCCTATTTGGGCAAAAGTGCAGGAAATGAACACTCTAAGACTTCTTTCATATGAAAGGAAAGAAGAACTTGAAGAAGAGATGGAGATTCTAAAGGCAATGATTGTTCCAAGGCCTGTGAAGAAGGGATTTCAACTTGAGTTACCTAAAGATGGATAAATTGAATCCCAGTGAAGCTGTTATAAGAAGGAGCATCAAGCTCTCACCTATGGAAGCTTCAGATATGGTACAAGTGTTACCTCTTGATGCTAGAAACCCTATCATAAGCTATGAAGAAGATGAAAGTGGGTTTTGGAAGATTGGCAGGTATGGGAAAGAGGTACACACATTTACTACTCTTGTGTATCTCTTTGCAAGTTTGGATAGAGAAGACTTGGTAGACCTTTGGAGGTTGTTGGAGGCCAAGTATGAGACTGAAGCTCCTACTTCAGTCAATGGAATAAAACTTTGGTCAACATTCAAGAGAATGTGTGGACCAAGAGAAGAAGATCATACTGTTTGGAAGGATCTTGAGGATGATATCAGTGGTCTTCAATGGCGTTCGTATTCAGCTGCTGGTGTGTACTACTTGAGCTCTACAAAGTTTGCTGAGTATCTTCTTGTAGATGGTCAGTATCCATGTCCAAAGAAGTTTTGGAAAAGATGAAGACAACACAGCTGGAGATTGACTATTCAAGTGACGTGGCCAAAGATTTGATTAGGCATGTTTATTACCAATATGATAAGATTTATAAGATTCCTCCTAGTTCTTAATTTTTATTCAGAAACTTGATTACTAGAGTAGATATCAAGTTTAGGGGAGGATTGTTGGGAATAAAATGTAGCCAGTCCACTTGAGCGCTGACAAGAAGAAAACAAGCGTTGACAGGAAGAAAACAAACGCTGACAGATCAAGCGTTGACAAGAAGAAGTCAAGCGTTGATAGGTTAAAGACAAGCACTGATAGAAAGATATGGTCTACGCGTATTTTGTTTCTAGTTTGTTTCTAGTAAAGATAGGATCAACATTGTATTTTCTATAATTTTCTTTACCTAGAATAGTTGATATGTAGACTCTTGTACAAGGCTTCTTATGTCTATAAAAGAAGACCTTTAGGTTATGTTTAATAATAAGTTTTCATACGTTAAACACTTCCATTGTAAGCAAGTTCGTTATTATCAATCAAGTGAAAGTTTGTTTTACATCTTTGTGTGTTCTTGTTTAAGTGCTAATTCCGCATAACACTTGAATTACTTTATACATAAACAAAGTTTCTCTACGTGTATAACTTGATCTAATCTCGTTTACACAAGCTAAATCGATCTAAGTTTGGGATAAACACTTGGTAGGCTTCAACACGCCTCCATATTCACTCACAACTGCGATCCAGCCATCAGGCACGTTAATTCGACCTTCAACATTCATATTCACCTCCTTACCATCCAAAACTTTATGATCGTGTAGAAAAACATAATCAAATCCTTAACAGATTGGGTAATCACACAACCAACCTCCCCTTTGTGATTTTATTGATAAACAAAGTACATATTACAAAACAAAAGGGGTAGTCCTCAAATGAGTGCTAACCTAACGATTACAAAGGAAATAGGGTGAGATCGTCCCAACTAGGTTGATCCGATCTCCTCACAACACTTAGTCACTCAAACACTCATATGATTACATATATGACTAGATCACTCATATGAGAGAATATCAGAATACGATTAGAGAGAGAAAGAGTAACACCAATAATATCTGTTTATTACATTTCTTTTGTTGCTTCCCTTGACTCAACCAATGGTGGGATATATATGTAGATGGGCCAGTCCATTTTCCTCCAACGGTAACAAAAAAAACTTCATAAAACATAAGCCCAAGTCCAATAGCTTCATGATATGGCAAGACTTGCCCCTTCAACAATGCACTTGGTACAAAAATGGTCCCTACACAAATAGCAAACACACAAAAGGAAATAACAATGCACTTGTTAGTTTGAATAATCTCAACACCCTCCCTCAAACTAAACAAGGGTATTGAACATGTCCTAGGCACACATTTCAAGAGTCAAACACACTGCAAAACTTATAAAGTTGTGTAGATCAGAGAACCAGATTTCAAAAGTAAGGCAAACTAATGCATTAGTAAAAGAAAACCAAGACCTTCTCTCAAATTAACCATATTTCAAGGAAAAAGGCAAGTTCAAATTAAGACATACCACTGACTACACAACTTAAAAGATTGTGCACCAACAGGTATTTATATAGGATAATAAACCAAAAAACCTTTTATGCCCATTCTGAATTATAAGTCATAACAATATGAGAAACCAGTAATATAGCAAGAAAGAGAGAGAGAACATCCCTGAGTTACATAACTTGAGCTTCGTTACTTCAGGTGGGTGACAGAAACCAAACATAGCTAAAAATTGAGATGTATAACAACATGCAAAAGATTACATTTGTTGATATAATGGCAACAAGATGTATAGCAAGAAACCATAGTCCTTAAAAGAGACATAAATAATTCTCAAACAAGCCTCATGAGCCAAAACAAATGTCAACTGAGTTTAATTTAGTGATCATGACCCAAAGAAGGATCTCAAAAAGGACAACACTATATACTTTGAGAATCATTTGATTTTATAATAAAGTAATTCAGGAACATCATTCTGAATAGCCAATAGAATCATAAGATTCACCAAAGAGAGGTACAACCACTCCATCAAGATTAACCATAACAGGATAATAAAGGGCATAAGCCACTGAAACAGGGAACAAGTCCCACACTAACCGAGAATCACATTATTCTCATAATAGGCACAACACCAATCAACAAGGAATATCAAGCCCCAAAATAAAATTTGTGGCCTGTATTTTTGAACCACAAAGGGTTCAAGGAACAGGACCAACAATAGTACCCCAAAGCCTGATCATTATCAGAACAAACCAACCTCAAAGGAACCCAACTGAAAATTAATTCAGTTGAACAAGAACCACAAGGCTGATACAAAACAATCGAACCATGAATCAATCATACCTAAACATCAACAGGTAAGCATGAACTAACCATATCACAAACTGCTATCAATCAAGCCAACACAAATCAATTATAACCACCGTAATCTCAATTAGGTGACCAAAAAATCAACCGAACACAACAAAATCATAACGGACGAATCAAGAAGATGCCAAGTGGATACCAATACCACTGAACTTTAATTCAGTGGTTGGCACCCAAAAGGACACCCAATACTAAGTCTCAAAATACTTCCAGAACCATTCCGACAAGGATTCCCAATTAATTTATCTACGACAAATCTCAAAATTTTCCAGAGCCTATCCAACTAAGTGGGTTAAGGCCAGCTGGTTTTGAGTGTTATGTAGTGAACATGATAAGTATATAGGTGTCAGAGAAATTATCACATCTTGAAAAGTATCAGGAGAAACAAGGACGCCCCCAAATGGATACCAAAACCACTGAATCTTTAATTAAGTGATCATCGGCCAAAGGAGATCTCACAACAAAGTTGTGTTTAATTCCACGTAAAGATCAAGGATCCAAACATCCCCTTTGATCTGTACCTGGAGGAACAGTCATCCCCATTTGATCAGCCCAATAGGCAAATCACATAGATCAAGCAGCCAAGCACACAGGAGACCTACAAAAAACATCAACATTAATGCACTAAGCACAACAAATACAAAAAAATGCATATCAAGAACCAAGCAAACACACAAAAAACAATCAAAGAATACATACCAAAAAACAGAGAGTCACAATATTCACAAAAAGAAGAATAATACGAAGCACAAACAGATTAAACATTTACGCATCAAAAAAGAGAAAACACAAAGCAGGTGCTCAAGAACAGGACATATTAGGGAATAACATGAACATGATAAAGAAATTTAAACGTATTGTATAAGATCTTAAAGGAGAACAGAAGAGACAAAAAACAACAAGAACAAGGTCAAGACAAGAACACAAAAAACATAGACAACAAGAGTAAACCACAAAGAGAACAAGGAAGAATAATAAGCACACCAGTTTGGAAACACAAACAAACATAAGACAAACAAACCACACAAGAAAGGTTATAGAGAGTAGGGCAGTTTATAAACTATAAAATGCTTGTAAATCCTCATTGTTCTGGTGGTGTTTAAAATAAATGGAATTTCACACCTAGTATCATTTTGATCAAAGAACATCAACTCACATTGAGTGTGATGTTGTGAGTTGCCCTCAGAGATGCTTTTGTTCCCCATACAAGTTGCATTGCCACTCTCATCTCTGTAAGGAGATTTTGGGGCATTGCCATCATCATCGAGTGTAGCTTTCTCTTCATCATTGGAACTTTTAGATGTTTTAACAATAAGCAGATTAGTAGAATTTAACAATCTTATCAGAGGTTTATTTGACAAAGCAGACACACTTAAAGCTTTTGAGTTTGTCAAAGTAAGAAGATTCTCACAATTACTATCATCAAAAATGGTTTTGACACTAGAAACATTAAGATAAAGACTCTGCTAGAACCATAATTTAAGCATGTGAAATGAGGGAGGCAACCATAACATCTAAGGTGAGAAAACTTAGGTGCAATTCCAGAACTTATTTTAGAAACATATTTTCCACCAAGAGCATAAGAGAGAGTAAACATGCATATCCTTGTGTTGCATAAGCTCCTTAAACAAGAATTGATCCCTCCCTGAAACATAAGGCACATAGCAAAACGCAAAAAATATCTATGTTTCATTTCAAAGAGGGTGGAAGAGGTACGCAACAATGTCTAACATTAGATCATAAACCATATGAAATGATAATAGCATCAAGCTACGTATAATAAATAAAGAAAATATGAAGCACACTACCTCTGAACATAATAAGCAAATGATCAAAAGAAGAAAACAACAGAAGAAAAGATCTAACAGCGTTCATGATAACATCAGTCATAACAATGGCATATACAAAACCAAAGAGAGAATACAAAGCCAACAAAAAAACAAAACAACTATGAGCAGCAAAAGACAGATAACCACTAATGACAAGAATAGAAACAATCATAGACAAGGATATCTCAACTAGCAGGTCACAAATACATAAAAACACACTCATAAACAAAGAAACAATTATAACATCACATAGTAGGAACAATCTGACAGTGAAGGATCAGGCAGAGCCAAACAATAAAAAACCAGATAATAATAGAAAAATAAGAAGGGCGAACATATACCCAAGTTCCACAAGGACTAGGAACAATTGACAGAGTGGCCAGAGCAAGTATTCGTACCATTCATAGGTGGCAGATCCAAATGTTAGCCACTCTTCAATTTCCCCAATCTTTTCCAATGAAAGGAGATAAAGAAAAAATAACTTACAGGGCTTTAATGTAGTGGAAACAACAGAACGGTCACATGTACCCTTGATTCACATAGTCAAGAGGTATAGGTGACAAATATAAGCCTATAAGCACTGAGAGAGCAAAGAACCTCCAATTAGGAAAAAAGGTTTAGGGTTCCAAGATCCACAAATGGAACCCCAATATGAGAAAACCCTCTTTTTTCATCATCACAAAATCAACGACACCAAGAGTAGAAGCTCCTAAATTACCAGGGAATACAAGATCGAGTACCAGGAGCACAAAAAATAAAATTAGGGTTTCAAAAACTCTAATTTCTACAGCTCCACTAATCGAGGAGTAACATCCATCAATCACACAAAAAACTTAAATCAAGAACCGTCAATCGGATAAAATGAACAAACCCTAATTTCTCAAAATTAGGTCAACCACCAAAAAACTTTTCTTTGATCTAACTATATCAATAGTCGATCTATTGAAAAATACACTCAATTTAAAGAACGCCGAAAAATTTTAACAAACCGTAATTTCTCAAAATTAGGTCAATTACTAAGAAGCTTTTCGATCTGACTATCTCAATAGTCGATTTACCCAAAATTAAACCTGATTTGAGAAACCCCTAAAAAATTTCAAACCCTAAAATTTTAATAAAAATCTTTTGATGATTTAAGAGAACCAGGCTTTGATACCATGTAGAAAAACATAATCAAATCCTTAATAGCTTGGGTAATCACACAACCAACCTCCCCTTTGTAATTTTATTAATAAACAAAGTACATATTACAAAACAAAAGTGTTAGTCCTCAAATGAGTGTTAACCTAACTATTAGAAAGGAAATAGGGTGAGATCATCCCAACTAGGTTGATCTGATCTCCTCACAACAATTAAGCACTCAAACACTCATACGATTACATATACGACTGGATCACTCATATGAGAGAAAATCAGAATAAGATTAGAGAAAGAGAGAGAGAGTAACACCAATAATATATGTTTATTACATTTATTTTGTTTCTTCCCTTGACTTAACCAACCGTGGGATATATATGTAGATGGGCCAGTCCATTCTCCTCCAACGGTAACAAAAATTACTTTATAAAATATAAGCCCAAGTCCAATAGCTTCATGATATGGCAAGATTAGCCCCTTCAACAATGCACTAGGTACAAAAATGGTCCCTACACAAATAGCAAGCACACAAAAGGAACTAACAATACACTTGTTAGTTTGAATAATCTCAACATATCGTATCTTTGATAATCACCCCATACTTGACCGCTAACGTCTGAAACATAGCAACAACCTTGGTAGGCTTCAACACACTTCCATATTCACTCACAATTGCGATCTAATCATCAGGCATGTTAACGCTACCTTCAACCTTCCTATTCACCTCCTTACTATCCATAACTTTGTGACCAATCCCTTGCTTCTCACAGTTAGAATTCAAGGTCAAGAATGAAGTAAGTCTAACTGTTCCACCTTGTTCCTACTCAAAGGAGTGTTTCGATTAGTTTGGCCTTTTGTAGGTAGAATACATTTTAGGTAATGCTTTGTTTTGTGTTATGCTACTTAAATTTCAATCTAACATCAGAGCAATTGTTGGATCGCGTCACATGTGGATTGTAACGACCCACTTTGACAAGAAGGCCATTATGTCATAATCATGGCATGTCATCAAAGCATAATGAAGGCATCAAGTCATAAACATAAAAAACCAACAGGAAAGCTGGAATTAAACATCGGCTCCCAACATAAGCTCAACATGAATAAACTTAAAGGAAATTTAAAGGACGAAACATGTGTCCAACAATGCATAAGTATCAATAATTTTATTAAGGAAAGGATTCTAATGGGTAGCTCTCATCCTAAGCACACTCTCTCATGCACAAATCCCGTCTTTAGGTACCTGCCATATGAGACATGAAAAGAAAATACGGTTGAGCAATACGCTTAGTGAACGGATATATAGATAAGATAAGGATAAATGTAACATGAATAATAACATGGTAACAACGGAAAGAACATCTATATCCTGAGGAAAACCTGGGAGATAAGTTATGAAGAATATAGGATAACTGAAATGTCATGAATTGCACAAATAATACAAGTAAATGCCCACGAGCTCATTTAGGTCATAACATGTCATGCATAATAATAACGTGAACGTGTTCATGATAAGTAGAGGGGCTGCCTCAACAAGCAATAGAGGGGTGACCTCCAATAATAGTAACATGTGTGGAGGGGTCAACTCCAATGTGATGGGGTGTAGAGCACACACCAAACCAATCACCCTATACGTGTAAACATGTAAACTAGGATGCACACCTCAACGTACTTTCTTCAGGACGAAACCACCAAAATACCAAAGTTCAATAAAAAAAAATTCACAATCGATTTTTAGTAGTACTATCTGATAATGAGATAACTATTTATAAGACATAGTTCTAAACAAAAAAGTAAAAGTACAAATAGATTTAGAAATGAATCATAATCGATGAATTCTATAACCAAGTGGTGTTGTTATTAGCACAACTTATTATTTATGCTCATTCTGATAGCTTAGCAGAACTTTGTATTTGAACTCGTTTTATCACTTTTCTACATCAAGAAGCGGACTAGCGGTTGGATGACATCTCTTCATTCTCTTCAGGAGTAATTATGTGGATGGATTATTCATAGTCACAAGTTTCATAGTCCCTTTGGTCAACTTTCTGTTTCGGCACTCACCATACTACACTTGCTGTCATTAGAAAATGAAGAAGGTTCATTACAATCCATGAAGTTATAAAACTTCACATCCTTTTAAAATCGATAAAAGATGAAAAAAAAGTTATGGATCCTATGATTTCTAATTTCTAAAAAATAACAATAATAACATAACCAAAATGGAAAGAAAGAAATCTGGACAGGCTATTAAATAGGATATTTCTACAGTTCCCCGATCAAAATAAAAGTTGAACAAATTATAGTTAAATGTAAAGTAATAGCTTGAAAATAGTTCAATTTCAAAGTTCTTAAAAGAAAAATGTACACCGAATATTAAAAATTTAAATGACTTTTACTAATAAAATAGTGTGCATCTAATTTCAACAAACTAAAAAAGAACAAGTTATATGAACAACATTCAGGGGTTTAGAACACAAATTAAAACAAACTTTTATAACCTGATCTTTTAATGTAACATAAAATTACTGAAAATAAAAATACACAGATCTAAAACAAGCAAGAGCACTTACATATGGAATCCCCAACATAAAAGTCTAATTCGGAAACCGAATCTGCAACCACAGAGACTTGATAGTTTTAAGCAAATTCCGAGACCACCTATTTCAACGATGACAACAAACTCGTTGTCTTTAGCTTTTCTTGGTCTCTGACCTGGAAATAAATTCATGTAATATTACTATTTTATATATAAATCCCTAGAGTTAAAAATCATGTAAAAACTATCAATTGTTAACATAAACTTACCCAATAATACTTTTCAGCAAGGCACATAAATCTTCTTACAACCATATTAAGTGATACTAAAATTTCGTCTTTCACAAAAAGTTCACCAGATTGATGCATGTGTGTGCGCTTGAATGGGATGAGAATATAAGTTAAAAGGAGGGGGTTATAAAAAGAAGAGTAGGTGGGTGTTTATTCCGATATTTATTAGGGTTTGGGGTTGTTTATTTGACTTTTTTTGACAAAAAAATGAATTAAATATATTAAATAAGCTTTTTCATCAAATTGTTGAAAAGACTTTGAGAAACGTACATGAAACTGATCATAAACCTTTCATCCACATTAATGTTACCAGCTAGAGCCTACATGTATTGATGTGTTTGCATTTATATGGGCTAGGGGAGAGAGGTAAAAAAAAGTACAATACCCGTGAATTAATTTTGGTTGTATTATATTTCAAAATCCAAAATCCAAAATCCAAACTCGCTTCCAATACTAAAAACTTAAGTATGTATGGTTAAGTATTTCTAATTTATATATAAATAGATAAAAAATTATTTTGAGAGATTAAAAACATTCATGTGTTTGTTTATAAATTAAAGAAAAACCTCAAATAGTAACAAAAACTTTGATTAAGGCTAAAGGAAATAGAGAGAAAATTCATTGGCCCGTTGTTTGCTATTTCATGGCACAAAAGTAATGCGTCTTGGAAACAAGGAACGGTTAACCACTTACGATTAGGTATGTAAATGAACAAAGCGTTCGGTGAAGATTTTGATGAATCCTTTAGTTAAAAGTTTGTTTATGTTCATTTATTTGTTAAATGAACGGACATTAACATTAATTTACGTTCGTTTAGTTAAATGAACAAAAATAACAAAAAAGTCACATCCATTTGTTTATGTCGTGAGGGTCCGATTATGTGTTCATTAACGTTTGTTTATTTTCATTTATATGTTTATGTTCGTATGTCATCATATTCTTTAACTATGTACTTTTAGAATTAATATGTTACACTTATAAAACAAGATATTATGCATAATTTAATAAATATTATATTTTTTCTTCGTTCATTTTATGATCGATCTCTTATGTTTATTTAAAATTTGTTTAGTTTTTAACGATCGAAAATAAACAAACATGAACACCTTATTTTCTTAATAAACGAACATGAACAAAAATTCGTTTGTTTAAGAGTTCGTGTTTGTTTATTTGTCCGGTTAAAATTAAATGGACGAATATGAACAAGGCTCGGTTCGTGTTCGTCCGGTACGTTTACAGCTGTACTTTCCATTGTGAGTTTACAGTGTGTTTGCATTTTATTAATTTTTATATGGTTTGTGAGTCTATGTTGGTATTTAATGAGTTATATTTGATGTAAAATGGATATTGTAAGAGCATTGGGTACCTTATGGTGCCATCCGTGATGTTATAAAAAAAATGTTGTCATATCACTTTTTTTTCCATAACACTAGAATACCTTATAATACCAAAAACACTTTGTCCATAACATCACAATTTTGGTGCCATCAAGTATATCAGTTTTTTTACTTTTTTTTCATAACACGAGTGGTGGTGTGGGTACCGTACCACCATTTGGTGTTTTCCTTGATCATTTTATGGTCGTAGTGGATCAACACTCGAAAATATGATGTAGATTATGATGCTTGTGTCATTGAGTCGCGTTTTCGAGAATGGCTCAAACCATAGCATTGAGTAACATATGCTCTAATGAATGACGAGTTTTTTTAATAAATACAACGAGGCGAGGCACCCGCGCATTATGGCAGTTTTTTGAATGATAGTTTTTAAGCCATATGTGTCACATTGTATTTGTGTTGTCTAAATTTCAAGGGAAAAGTGTTGCAACGGCGTACTACGCCTTAAGAAAACAAAATATGATGGGTTAGGAAACAAACGAAAAAAGGAAATAGTCTCAGAATAGATATTGAATATCATTATATTTACACAAAATTATCCATTACGTTGATCCTTGTTCAGCCTCGGAATGAGAAACTCCTTCTCTTTTAGCAACATTTCCCGATTATAGTTTTTTCTTCCATGAGAAGTATATTGTTTAATGCTTTCAGAAGATCTTTAGGAGGTAAAGGGAGACCATATACTCGAAACGATTTAGAGTAGCTGTTTACCATACCTTCCAACTCACATAAAATGCATGCCTCTAACTCGGTGTCGTTTCTTTCAATCAACGGAATTCCAAGTGTCTTTGAAAGTATACTCGGAACATCTTCTTACATTTATTTCCAGAAACTTTTCCATAGAGAAAGAGGATCAGTGATTCAGTGACATCACAAAAGATGAGTATTTGTACAAATAATTATCTTAGGTGGCCAACTGTTACATGAAGAAGAGCTGTTTCTTCTAGGACGATTTTTCATCCTTGATCGTCACCTAAGAGGCCCATGGCTTCACACGCTGCCCTATTTACTGGATATACCTTGCCATCTACTGTCCGGATGTCCTTAAAGGATTTGCATCCTTTTTGGTGACGCGAAAGTATTTTTTGGTAAAATAAGTCTCCTAAGCTGGGATGTATGCCAATTGAAGGTTTGTTCAAGTTCCTCCGAGGCTGCCATGTTTTATCGGTACTATACCAAACAAATTCAGATGGAAAATTTGTATTTAATTATTTGGCACACTGACAAAGTAATTTTCTTTTTTCATTGATGTTTGGGCATAGGAATTTTGTAGTGACGAAGAATATTGCAACTAATATATTTGGCGTACATAATATACATATAGCAATTTTAGTTAGATCCATTTAGAAAGTTGTAAACAATCATTAGTGTAGCAAACATCATATGGTATTACAGGTAAGGAAATCATGTATCGGGATAGTATACGGACCAATGAGTGCTAACTGGTTGGCCTAAGTAACAAAGTGGTAAATCTATCTATTCCTAGACTAAATTATTAGGTAGTGAAATCCAATTAGAGAAAAGAGGAGCAAACAATTATTAGTATAGAAAATATAAGATATTATACATAGGTAAGGAATGCATTTATCTAGCATCAGATGGTATAGCAAGCAATAAGTGGCAAGTGGTTCCACATAACTAACAAAAATGGTAATTCTATTTGATTTGATCCTACAGCAAATCATTGGGGATAATAAGGAAAATCAAAATAGTTTGGTTGCATAATGTTCTTACCACAATTACTTGCCTCGTAAGGTGTTCAAATGAAGGTGGCTAATGATAATTAGAAAGATTAGCTGGGTTGGTAGTCTTGAGTTGAAGAGCCGATGAAGAGGGAAGGGAGTGGCAGTTATGGGAGCTATGTGTGAATGTTCTAGGAAGTTCAGGTATGTACTTTATTTGTTTCTGTATTAAAAAAAAGGTTTTAATGTATTAAAACATGTAGCTAGTGGATTGGGTTTCCCGAAACAACAAAGGAGCGGTTTTTGCAAAGAATGAAACGACATTTTGCAAAGAGCAAAACGACATTAAACCAAAACATACGACGTCGTTTCCTGCAGCAAATAATATATATACGAGGTAGATAGCCCGTGTTTCGCGGCGGAAGATGCAAAACCAACGGTCACAGTGAATCGATAATACGAAGAATTGTTTGCGTCAGTAAATGGCCTTGTAAAAATGAATAACCTTAAAGACTATTTTGATAAAAGAAAAAACGTATATTAAGTTTCAATATTTTTTAGAAATCATACGTATGTCAGAAGCATTGTAACATTGGCTCGATAGGTTCGCAATTAGACGGTCTTTTCAACGGTACTTTTCCCCAAAAAGAATCGAGAGATATACGCTTCGTAATTGATAAATAAACTTTCTTATATAAAAAAGGTGTAGATAGGTAGAAATATAAAATCGTATTATAAGAAAAATCACGTGAATGACTAAGTTTGCAAGTAACAAATAACCTTAAAGATTATTGTTGTACGAATTTTTTAAAATACGTATTAAGTGTAAACATTTTTTATAAAATCATACATATCTCTGAAGCATCTGAATATTTGGCTCATTTAGTTCGTAATTAGACGACTTTTTCAATAATATTTTTTCTCGCGAGTGAATTGGTAGTTATATGTTCTATATTTGGTAAATACGGTTTAGTATATTGAAAAGTCGTAAATAGTTTATAGTAAAAAGTCATTATCGTAATATGTTGCATAGTTTAAGGGCGTATTTTAAAATTTTGTTTTTGAAAGATTTTGTAATGCTTCTGACATTAAGGGTTCGTTTGGTTTGAAGTTGGGTTAAACTTTAGGGGCAGGTTTATAAAGTTAAGGGTTTAGGATTGAGTAAGATTTGGATTTAATGTGGGATTTATTAAATGAGGTGAGAGAAAAAAATAAAATTTGTTTATTTTAATATAATTTTATAAAATTATTTTAAAATTTAAATAAAATAAAAATAATATAAATTAATAATTTACTAATCAAATATCATGGAACATGTGGTTTAAATTCCTTTGTTGTCATTACATAGTACTTGGTGTCAGTAAACCAACAAAAACCAGTCACCTTAGGTGGGATTTGCAAAAGATTAATATTTGGCTCCAAATCCTGTACGGAGACTACTAGATTTACACCAAACACTTGATTTTAACATACTTTGAGCCCAAACCCATGAAAAACCACATACCAAACTGGCCCTAAAACCACATGAAAACGCTTTGTCGCTTTCTAAAAAATATCGTAAGATTGCTGTTCTTTTCGAAACGACACAAACCCAAGTATAAAACGACATGCAAACATTTTAAACGACGTCGTTTGCTACAAGTTTTAATATATATATTAATTAATGGCAGAATTATGAATTTTAATAATTTATGTAAAAGAAAAGAAAAACTGATATGACACTAACATAAAACACGAGTTTTCAGCCTCTATTGCCTTAATCTTAACAAACTTATTTTTAATTACTCCAAGCTAGCTACTCCAGCTTAATCAAAGGATAATATTCTACTATATCTACTTTTTTTATTATACACTACTTAGTGTACAACATGATTTTTTTTTCAATTTATGTTTCATATTTTTTTGTAGGGGTGAGCATGGGGCGTTTTGGGGCGGTTTTATGCTAAAACCAAAAACCAAACCGCAAACTTCGGTTTTAACATATCACAAACCATTTGATTTCGGTTTTTTCGGTTTCGGTTTTTCGGTTTTTTTCATTGTAGCGGTTCAGTTTCGGTTTTTATTTCGGTTTTTTACTCTTTTGATTTTGCGTATTGGGCTTCCTATTTACAATAAACCTCATCATCAATAGTCAATCACTTTCGATACAAATTAAACTCATCATATTGCAAGTTACAACCAACAATAATAGTTTCAATTAGTTACAGACGTTACAATAATAGCAATATTAGTTACCATCAAATTATATAAAACCTAAAAATATAATAAAATAATAAAATTCTTATATAACAATCACAAATCTAACAAAATTTAGATGAAAAAAATATAATCAGTTATTTTAATATCTTATATAAATGTGTATATTTAAAAAAAAAAAGAACCAAACATATTAGAAATATCACATATATAACTATCTAAATATATAAAAATATATTAATTTTGTATACCTAAGTGGGGCGGGGTGGTTTTTCGGTTCGGTTTTATACATTCAACCAAAAACCACCCCAAACATTCGGTTTTCAAATATGTGCAAACCATCATTTCGGTTCTTCCATTGGGACGGGTTTTTTGGTGCGGTTTTTTTCGGTTTTTCGGTTTTTTGTTCAGTTTTTTGGTTTTATGCTCACCCCTACTTTTTTGACAATTTCATATTTTTTACTTATTAGATTTTATAATCTTGTTTTCTATTTTTTTTTAGAGTTTGATGACAAAAATAAAATTAAAATAATTAAAAAATACTTTAAAAATTATAAGAGATAATACTAGCATTTTAATGGAGTTCCTCATGTTGAGGTTAACTCTTATGCTAAATGGAGTTCCTGGCTTCTCTCGTTGCGTATCTTTTCCACTTTCAAGCGAGTTCTCGAAGGGGTGTTTTATGTCATGTGGTGGTACGTTTGGACATTCAGGAACAAGTTAATTTTTGAAGACAAAAAGCCTGTAAAAGCCTGAAAAAACTTTGATTTTCGATGACATTGTTTCTAGATTTTTTATTAGTGTAGATTTTGGTGTAAAATCTCGTTTAATTGGGATGATTGGTTCAAAAATTCTTTATTTGTATCTCTTTAATCTAGCTTCATGCTAGTTTGTTGATTGAAATAAATTGTTGTTAAAAAAAAATACTATCATTTTAATGAGGGTATTACTACCCCTTTTCAAATGTGTAAGTCCTACTTTATTCAGCTAGTGGCATTAAGAGCCACGTTATGTAGCATTCGGCATCAGTAGCAGCAATGACACAATGTAAAGATGACAAGTCAATATCGGGTAGTATTACTACTGCTAACATACTAATTATTAACCCTTTGTATTTTAAAGAATATCAATTAAAAGTTTAATTACATAACTGTAGAAGGCAAGCGAGCAACAAGCTGCGCCGCAAGCCCTTTTTGAATTGCAAAGCTAATTCTAGTAAAAACCACATTTGTGGATTTAGGTGTCATAACGTTGCTATTCATAACGCGCTGAACTCTATTTAGAAACTCCACCGCTTCAGGTGCAAGAAAACCGAAGGTATCAAATGCAAAAGGAATAAACACGTGTTGATTTTCAATGCATGCTTTTTCGTGTTTTGTCACTTTGCATGAGGCGGCTTTCAAAGCAGCCTGACCCGCTGTAAAACCCCGGCTACTCATCCCCACAAGAGGAGAAACCCCAGTCAGATCCACACATGCATGTTTTCCTCCAATCCATCCAAAAACCAGAATGTCCGCCGGTCTGAGTGTGGATCTTCCATCTACCGGGTCAGTCAAGAAGTTCACAGGTGCTTCTTTCTTGGCGGAGATACCAGCACGTCTACATATGTCAAAAAGAACGTCTCTAACCATATCGTGTCGATACTTGAAGCCCGGGAGCTCTTTACAATGAACCGCATGTTCCCCAAAAGAATCCAAACATGCCTTGCGACAAACAGGGCACATTGTATCAGCCGGAAATAATGGGATCATGAGCCGATACTTAAGAATAGAACGGTATTCCACTGGTGACATATGTTGACCAAGCCCGTCTATAGGGATAGCTAGTAGGAAATCCTGAGCATGTGACGCGCGTAAACTCTCAAAAACCGCTTTCTGCCTCAAAGTCATATCAAAGTGGACCTCCAAACTTGTTGAAAAGATGAAAAAGTTATTTCTATAATTATTTCTTATTTTTATTTTCGTGTTTTTTTTGTGTTTCATCATTGTTAACTAGTTGGACTTTGTATATTAAAAGGATTTTTTTTAACCAAGTGGTCTAGTTTAATTGGTCATTAAGATTTTATTAATGGTCTTTTGGAGTTTGTTTTTTTTTAAGGTTTTAGATTTAAGATATGCTAAGTATTTTTTGCTCTCAGGCAAAATGGAAACTGAATTTAACAATAATTAGGTGAGAGTTTACGGAAGACATACTGCACGCTTGAATGTTATTACACGATTGGACCTACTAACCATTAACATTTCGTTTTAAAAAATAAAAAAAGAATTTTCTAACTTGTACGAGTATAAAATTAAAGCATTCATAATGTATCAAGTTATTAAAAAATTGATGTATTTATTTTAAAGCAAAGCTCAATGAATACATAAGACTTTTACATATCACTTGGAGTTCCACCAATCATTTGCAAAAAGAAAAGTCTAACCAAAAGCTTTAAAAATATAAAGAACAAAAAACTAATCTTTACGTTCATTATAAATGCTCTTAGAAGTTAAAAAGTATATATATAAAAAATACACAAGGCCCCAAGCGAAAGTATAAAAAAGTACACAAGAAGTTGATCTCGGTATTTTTTTTTACTTTTATGTGGGTTACAACCTTCTTATCTACGTAAGACACAAGTTAGAAAAATCCTTTATATATTATTATGTCTTACTGTATATCAAAATATTGTTTATTATGACATTTTGGACCGCATTTGTTGTGTTTGCTATTTTTTACTTGGAATTTTTGGAGACAAGACGAGGAGTTGTTTTGGCGGGACGTTTCATACAAATATCCGAATATTCAAAAGTCGATCCGGATAAAAAATAAAATATTTTGGTACAAAATTCTTGATATATACAATGAAGAAGCCAAATAACCACCAGACTCATACAAAAAACATGTTCACGGGAAAGTTGACTCCTATGAATCGGGAGCTCTCAAGGTTTAATTCGTTTAGTGTTGGAAACAGAGGTTATGAGCGGGGAGAATGACGATGACTAGATCAAAATGGTTGAAATGTTGTATAAAAGACAATTAGACGAATTTTAAGCATAAGAGCGCTTGATTATTTTTTAAAGCCGGACGTAAGTGAAATAATCCCGGTCTAATATATGCAGGACGAACTGATAACGGGTTACCGACGAGGAACCCGAGCTCTTTGGAGTCGACGAGTTTTCATTTCCACCTAGCAAACAAAGAATTCTAAGACTCGACGTTCTACAAACTCGATCACTAGTTCTCGTTTATAATGTTTCAAGATATACTCTAATAACAATACAAGTTAGGCCGTACGATAAAAATGAAACGTAGCGACCGCGAGACAAACTTGAGAGTTGAGTTTCTCAATTCTTAAAGAGTGACCGAGGATTTGAAAGTCTTACAAATCGACACATGTAGGATAGATTAAGTTAACACAATTATCAATATACGCTAAAAAAGCACAAGTTTGGATTTTATATGCATTACATTTCTAGTTTAATTTATGTCTTTTTATGTTTACGTATTTTTTTACGCACTATATCATTTTATTTGTATGTAATGTCATTTTTTATTTAATGGAACGTGTTATAATTTTAATGAATCTATTTAAGTTAAATTATGTATTTATTCTTTTTTTATAAATGAAGAAAATATCTCACACAAAAAGACATTTGTGGTGCCAGCGAAGAGCCTGTTTTTTTATGTCATGTGATAGTGTCGAATGAGATTTGGTGACATGGCATCACTTTTTGGTCATACTTTGAAGCCATAACACGAGGATATCCAACACTCTAATAAATATGTCATTCTTATGTTGCAAAAAAGAAAAAAAAAACATTATATTCTCTAAATCCTAAATTATTTTATTTTAGTTTTAAGACTCTTGGATTATGCACGGTTAATTCTACATTAAAATAAACTTAAACTAATTTATAATGTATTTGAGACTTTTTATAAACGAAAGTCTTAAATTTTTTTACAACAATACACTTGTTAATAGTAGTAGAAAATGAACTTATATATGAAGATTTTTATTTTCTTTTGGTCTATCTGAGTTTCAGACTAAACATTGTGAGTCGTTAATCCCAAGACGACTGCCCTTTTAGATAGCACATAGTCGGCGCAGGTGAACTGCTGTCGTTTCTATGAGGCCGTTATAGATTGCTAATTTATATAACGGAAATCAACTATAAGAAGCATGTATGAACGATTTTGGGTGTTTGTTAGGGATTAGGATTAAGTATTATCATAACCAATGCACTCTTTATATAGTGGTGAAATCCTAAAGAGGTTACCTTATTCTCATAAATAGATTAGAGCTTCCAAAAGCTTATAACCCCGTCTTTTGTCAATATAGCCGATGGAACTGTAGCCCAAAACCCTTATGATTGACTTTCTGACTTTCTATACGATTTATTAGGAATTTACATTAATTAAAAGTTTAAAGCCTTCTCGTTAATTATACCGTTAAATAGTTTCACTTATAAATTAATATCGTTAAGTATTCTTTATAGACAAATTAAATATATACAATAAATATACATTTATACTTATTACATATTTTGATAAAGAACCATCTAAGTGTATAAGTGTGTAACCTCGTATGCTCAGGTAGTTCTAGCAGTAGATTTATGACTTTCGCACTTCCCAACACAAAGGCTATGACAATTATCTATTTTACGCCTGTGAAATTTTTTGAGAGTATTACATATAACGCTTATCGAACGATACATGTGAATTGGAAATATAAACATTAACCCTGTTAAATGCGTCAGTAAAAGTGTCATTGCCTGAAAATTTAGATAAATCTAAGCGAGTCCCTTCTGGGAAAAAAATGTAACTCTACTTACACGATAAATAACGTGTTTTCTCGCTTTAATTTCTTGAGATTATAAGTATTTCTCGTGAAATTTTGATCATAAAACATGTTCAAGTTCACTTGAAGATAGTTCGAGCAAAAGACATCAAGAATCTACGTTCCCAAATCGAAGAAATAAAGAATAAAGAATAAAATCTGAAAACAGCCTAAGTACGCCACACATTGAGTCCAACAGGTCTATAAATAGTGGCCATATTTCCAAGTATTTCATATCATTACTATATTATATTTTCCATCAACTTTCACATGTACACCCCTCTAGCCACGAAAACTAAGGAAAAATGTTGTAATTCTAAATCCCTTAGCCATATTAACTTATTAGTCTATCACGAGAACGCAACAAAATAATAAAAAGAGCACACATAATCATGTAATTAACATAAACATACAAGAGATATGTACCTTTTTAGCAAATCACCTTATAACGAACAATCAATAAACCTTTCAAGATCAAAGTACACAATACGTTCTTAGCAACAGAGTATGCCAGTACTAATTGGAACATATAATAATGTTGATATAGTGGCAGTGGTGGTTGTGTGTGCCCTTTTACTTTTCTATGTAAGTTACGTTCATAGTTGATAACTTGAAAATAAAGCAGAAATTTTATAAAAATAACTTATAAATATCATATTAATAATATACATTATTGAGAATAGCGGGTTGTTATACAAGTTAAAGTGTGAAACGTTTTTTTGACAAAAATAGCTTTTCGTAAATTAACAAATTTACATATCTTTAAGTTCATCATCGTAATCGTCATCATCATCATTGCTACATAGTTATAGCAATTGTCCAAACAGTCATATTTCCGTATTATTGATTTAGTCTTACAAGTTTTATATGATATTTCACCAAACTTTTTTTGAACAGCGATTTTATTATTAGACTAGCAAGAAGCTAGAAATTTACAAGTACATAAGAGATGGATTCTTAAGCCAAACCGTCTAACTAAAGTTACCTTTGTATCTAGCTCTATACCAATTAAAAGAGAAACTTAAAATGTCATCAAACAATAGAGCTTTTGGCTGAGGATACCCAAAAATGCTTTTGTTCCTGTAATTTCAAACCTTTCACCACATAGTGTAAAACACGCCTTCAAGAATTAACTTATGCTTAACCTGCAAATGAAGGCTGGAAAACCAATCCCACCAACTTTCGTATGACGCGAATTCCATTAAGTCAATATCCCACCATCTTGCAATTAGCTTGTAAAGATCTTTGGACAACGTGCAGCAAAAAAGAAGATGATTTATGGTTTCAGGGGCCAAACTGCAGCACGAGCAAGATATAGCATCAAGGTCCATTCCTCTACGAGATATATTGAAACGTGTAGGAAGAAGATCATGTTTAATTATCCAAGGAAGGATGTTAAACCTAATGGGCACCCCTTTACACCACCTTGTTTCTGTCCCTACCATGTTCAGAGAGTTATCATCAATTAAACATCTAATGGAAGAAACTGAAAAATCACCATCGCTGGATAAAGCCCAACGCCATCTATCAGACGAGTTAGAAAGCATTGTTCCTTCTAAAAGAGATTGTAAGGCATCCATTTGCTCTTGCTCCATGCCACTTTTGGGATTTCGCCTAAGCGACAAATAGAGATCATATTGCAACAATTTAGAGGAGACAGTGATGGATTTAGAAGTCTCAAGATAGTATATTCTAGGAAATAAATTCTTGAGGGCAGAAGTATCTTTCCAGGTGTCCTCCCAAAACTTCGTGTGCTCACCATTACCAATAGACTTTTTCATATAACCAAGAATACCAATTCCTTTTTGTAGCAATTCAGGAATGACTTTGATGATCTCTCCCCAATTAGATGAAAAGCTGGAATTGCCACCAAGATTTACATCAGTTCCGTGAAGAGCAGTAATAACTTTGAATAAGAGAGAATTACCTTGAGATTTGAATCTCCAAATCCATTTAGAAATAAGAGCACGATTCAGCCCAAAAAAGCTCGCCACTCCAAGACCACCTCTGTCTTTAGAAGCCAATACCTTGTCCCATTTTATAAAAGCCATTTTCCGCTCATTAACATTGACACCATTTAAGAAATGACAACGGATGGATTCTAACTTTTTTAAAACTTGAATGGGAGCTTTGTACATAGATAGATAATATAAAGGAGACGAACCCAAGATAGATTTGATCAAAGTTAATCTCCCACCTATAGAAAGGGACTTCATCTTCCATTTTGAGAGACGATTTTTCACTTTATTAATTACCTCTTCCCAAGCCTTTAGCCGAGACATATGGCCCCCAATAGAAATTCCTAGATAAGATAAGGGGAGCTTAATAACAAGACAACCAATATCATGAGAGGTTGCTTCAACAACCGTAGAGTCAACGTCAATACCAATAAGCTTGATTTTGTGCAGATTTATATGGAGACCTGACACACGAAAAAACAATCCAGAACATGAATGATGGTGGAAATATTGTCATTGCTCCATTGGAAAACGAAAATCACATCATCTACATAAAAAATGAGAGATTTGCAACGAGGAATTCAAGGAGATACCTTTAAAGAGACCAGTCGAAACAACATTGAGAAACGAAAGGTGAAGACTTTCCATCACAAGAATAAACAGAAGCGGAGATAAAGGATCTCCTTGTTTAAGACCTTTGTGAAATTGAAACTCGGTTGTAGGACTTCCGTTAACAAGAATGGAACCCCTAGAAGAATTTAGAAAAATTTGGATCCAACCTCTCCAACGTTTCCCAAAACCGAACTTATCCAGAATGTCGTCTAAAAAATCCCATCTGACCGAGTCTAAAGCCTTCTCAAAATCAACCTTAAAGATCATAGATTGCTTCTTTTTAGATTTGAACCAATGGATGACTTCGTTTAAGATAAAAGGCCCATCTAAAATTTGTCAGTTAGCAATGAAAGCAGATTGCACTTCGTTAACGAGCCCTCCAATTATGAACGTTAAGCGATTAGCCAAAAGCTTAGAGATAATTTTGTATAAGCTGCTAATGAGACAAATGGGCCTGAAATCTTTCACCATTTTAGCATCAGTAGATTTAGGAATTAAGGCGATAAAGGAAGAGTTTCCTCCTTTCTGGACATAACCATGATGAGAAAATTGATCAACCGCCTTCTTAATATCATCGTCCAGGATAGGCCAATATTTTCGATAAAATTCAAAGGAAAACTCATCTAGACCTGGAGTTTTGTTAAGACCACAATCCCACACCGCACCTTTTTGAAAAAACAATCCAGAACATGAATGATGGTGGAAATATTGTCATTGCTCCATTGGAGTTTCACCAAACTTATTTACTTACTAATGTTTGAAAAAAGTGATTAAAGTAAGAGAACAAAGTTCTTGTGAACTAAAAAACAATAATATATATGGGGGTTATACTTTTCTCGTGTGTTTGGATTAATAATTTGTGAATATAGAATAAAATAAATTTAATGTTTTCCTAACACATCAAGATTGTTGTTGTGAAGTTCATTAGTTTAAGCACTATCATCGTGATAGGGTCCTTTGAGTGCTAATGTGGACTCAAGGCTGGATTTTTGATTGTGCAAAGTTATCAACCGCACAACGCCCTAAAATTTTGAGGGCCTTTAATGTGATAATGCAGTTTTATGTTTGATGTGTGTTTGAGATGATTCTTATGAGAATGTATTCTAACTTAAGACCTACAAGTTACATAAGTGAAACATAGTTTAGGTAGCTTAGTTTCAAACAAATAATGAAGAAAACAGAGTACGCCAATGAATTTGATAAGGAAGATGATGACTTTTATGATTACTCACTTTTCACCCTTAAGGTTTTTAGTTCTTATACTTTTAAGTATTTTGTTTTATTCATAAAAAAGCACGCATAGATTTGATAAAGTTATATTCTTAACCAATATAAAGGAAAGTTGTTAGAATTAGTCTAATTTATTTTCCGACTGATTTTTTAAAAACATTTTTCAAAAGAATGGTTTTAAATGTTATCTCATGGCAGTAATATGATCAATGATTAAATAGGCGGAACTCAGTCAATGATGTACCTGAGACGATGAAGAAAGTGATTGGTTTAGTGAATTGTGGCAATAGACTCACTAAATCCCATACGATCTCCCTGAAGGAATGATGACGTCCTGTAGACTAAAGAATGGGCAAAACAAGTTTAAAGTAGATAAGATGCAGTACAACACTGTTGGGTCCACTAGTTGTAGATATTACAGCCTGTTAAGGATGGTGAACAACTTCTATAATCACAAGTCTATTCACAAAGAGACTATAATGAACACAAAGTATTTGTGCGGAATACAAACACTAAGAACAAGAAGAAACACAATAACTAGATAAATAACTTGATCCTTTTTAAGGATTTCTACTATATTGATATGAAATAAAACTGGTGAAGGTATGTCTCACCCTTCTGCCAGTGGGTTCCTTTTATACTACATGAAAACCCTAAAATACATTAAACACAAAACGTGTAACTACTGATATGCATATCCTTTCCTAAGATATCTCATGTATATCCTAACAAAATACTACAAATACCACTATTTGACTTTACTACTAGACTAGGAGCACGTGTTGCTCCTACTACTACTAGGACCAGGAGGAACTACATACCTCCTAGTTCACCTATTACAAACCACCTATTACATAGGTCCTAACAATCCTACCCTAAACTTGAATTTGACTGGTTGAGTTCAAGTTTCATGGTAGATCTTGCAGAAACAGCGTGAGGATTGAAACAGCATATCTATAGCAACAATATAACCATCAGCATTGAAAACACAAAGCATGCTGCAACTAAGAACTCTGAGAAGCTTCTTGAAAGCTTGAAAAACATCTGCACCTGTTGAATCTTCACAGCAACATGAGTAGATTTGATAAGCCTTTACCAAGTAGCTGCTCGCTCTTGGGCTAGCTAGTCTTTGTGGTAGAATCAAGTATCACCCTGGGAGACCAGAACCTAGCCCAACTCTTATAACGTAAATCAATGGTGAGTGGGAGTACCCTGAGGATTTTAGGAAAACCATCACAGCCGTCAACAGATTTGATTAAAGTCTTTACCAGAAGCTGTACCCCCTGGACTAGCCAACTCTTAGCAATAAAGCATCGGTGAGCTGAAAACCCTATAGCTTTGAGCAAGCCATTACAGCTATCAACAGATTCTATGTATGTCTTTACCAAGAGCCGTACCCCCTTGGACTAGCCACTCTTTAGTTTAGGACCAAGGCGAGTGAAGACCATCCAATTTTGGTTAAACTGGCAACCATCAACGGATCTGAGAATCACACCAGAGCCTTACCCTCATGGTGAATCAACTCTTTCTTGTCTGTGAGACATGGTGAGTTGAACACCATTTGTTGTGTGGAAGAATTCCAATACCAGAAGTACAAATCAAAACAGCCCAAGTGTGAAAAGATTTCAAAATGGAAAAGTATAAGAATATATTATATAAAAGTATTTTTCTTTGTTTTTTTTAAATAATGAGATTGTTAGTCACCAATCACTATACATAGTGGTGAAAAGAATGTAAAATAGAGCAAAAGTGTAAGACAAACATACCAAATACTAACCAGAAGCAGCAACCTTGTGTGCAAGTAGCCGAGTCTGAATAGATTCAACCAATGTGATGGCCATAGCAGACTCATTCCCGGAAGGAGCATTGGACACCACCAAGTGACACTCCAACATAGCTTCCATAGTAGCAATGGTAAGTGGATACTCCTGATCCACAAGAATAAACACTCTCGCACTAGATTCCAACTCTAACACATGCACACCACACCCAGCATACAACTTCCACCTAGAGATGACCCATCGGGGTTGTTCCTTCCATACCCCAACACTAGGAGTATTAGGAGGACAGTCTAACATAACCTTCAAGTCCCCCCAAAGGACCAAACCATGCCAGTTAGGAACAACACTAGGAGTTGCATAGATAGCAACATCAACCAACCCATAAAGAACCATAAGATCTTGACGTTCCATCCAATATAATATACTTTGCCGTCTGGAGAAATATTTATGATGGCAATCACTTGTCTTGATCATATGAGTAAAAGTACCAGCAACAATGGGGGACGGTTGAATTTCCTAGTGCACAATCCTGCCACGACCAAGTGGGATATCATCATCGCTATCAGAAGCGACATCAATTAAGTGTGCAGGGTCCCTCTTCTCCCAAGGAACAACCTTGCCACGGCGAGCCTTGTTCTTGCGAATAGACCGACAAGGCTTAGGTGAAGAAAGAGATGGTTCCTCCTTGACCTTGGCCATAGTAGCAGTAGCAGCACCAGAAGGAGAGGTCTGAACATCATCCTGAGTGGTGAAGTCAACAAGGATGGGAGAAGTAGCAGCTTCATTAATAACAGGTGTAGGGGTTGGCTCAGAAACCGGTGGAGGAGTAGGATTAACAACAGGGGTGGTAGCAGCTTCAACATTAGATGAAGGGGTTGCAGCAACATTTGGAGAGGGACAAGATGGAACACCGGAAGTACCCTCATCAACATTTGGTGTAGCAGAAGTACCCTCATCATGTGCACTGGAGGATGGAGTTGGGGCAGCCCTAGGATTAGGGGTTGGAGCAACAAGAGCAGGAGGATGAAATACAACATTTGCAGGCCTGGGCACTTCCCCGTGATTCAGCTGGATCATCTTGATCTTAAGCTCTTTGATGAGACTGCTTTTATACATGGTCTCATCGTCCAAAACAGGCTTAAAACGATGAAAATATCATAAAAAGTACCATATATATGCTTGTGTTTGTTCAATGTGTATTTTAGGTACGGATATTGAGAAAATGACAAAAAGATCACAAGAATCAAGCAAAAACGAACACGGAAAACGAAGCCGCACAATGAACCGGACCCGAATTGTGATTTTCCAAAAATACCCTTGAAGAATTGAAGATATGTTATATTTGGTCCCTTAAGAATCATTTTATATAAGACTAGTCCTCAAACAATGAAGATGTGCACAAGACGAAGCCGGGATCGCAATTATAGAGCAAAAACGGGCATTTTTGGTTCGACTCGACAACATTTGAGGTTTTTACAAGTCAACGTCAACCGAAGACCCGACAAAAAACGAGTATGAAAAACCGGTCCCGAATCCCAAGATAACATTTTACGAGCCAACCCGCACCCGTTCAACGGGTCGAGTCAACCCGTTTAAATATTAACTAAACAACCTTTAGCCCATCTTTTATCATTATTCAGACTGGGCTCAACAAAACTATTTTCATTTATTCCCTAGCCTAACATCAAACTTAAATACGTCAAGCCCATTTGTCCTTGTATCCCAACAAGTAAGATATACCCGATCCTTTGTTACAACGACATAAAAGAAAAAAAAGGAGTCTGGTCATTCGATATTTACAACCAACATGTCTTAGGGATTCAGCTTAACAACAGCCTCCTTATCTCATCGCCATTATCTTCTTAATCCCCTAATCCCCCTCAGTTTCAAAACCCCACATGTTTTTCCACCACCAGCTCAGCAAATGGACCCCCCACCATCACGAGATAGCTATGGAGATTGACTGAAAGACCCATCCTAAGGTGTGAATTCAATGACTTGGCGCCCACGACAATTTTAACAACTTAGAATTCATCTCTCCTGACTACGTCACATGCGTTTGGTAGAAATTTACAAGACTTCAACGAATTAACTTGGCATATGCGAATCTTTAAAGGATCTCAAGGGCTTGATAGGAACTTCACCATTGAGGGTTTTATGATTCTAGAAAACTCCTTGTATCTGTATAAATAGGTTTAGCCTGTTAGCTTTTGTTTTTGTTCCAATTTTTATTCAAGATATTGTATTATACGAATTTTGATTAATTATTGAGTTCCACCTTTTATTACATTACAATTTAGATTCAGCATCTTTAAATACCTTGTCAATTTTACTTACCTTGCAAACACTTTACTTTCCTGTCTTGTTATTTCATTTATCACAAAAAAAATCACGAGCTACTGTAGCATAAGCAATAAGCGGGCTTATTGACAAAAAGCCCAACTTATTGGCTTTTTAGGTTGTTCTTGTTGTTCAAGTTTGAAGGTTCATGGTTACTTCGTTTGAAGAAGTTCGACCAGTTTGGTTTTAAGACTCTGTGGTAACAAAGATTTGGGTGATAAGCTCTTTGGTAAAATAAGCTGGTAGTAAAAGTAATGGTAGTTGCGGGTTGATTAAGTTGTAAGAAAGCTGAGTCGAGGTACTTATAAGCTTAGTTGGTTAGAGTTTCAAGCTTGGACTGCCTTGTAAGCAACTTCCTTCATTTTACTTCTTAAAGTACTTCATTCTGCATTTGCTTTTATCTCTATGCTTATGTGCCTTTTTGTTTTACTAATTTCTTGTTTTTCTGCTTTTTACTTCTTGTTATTTCTTATTATGGTTAGCACTTTCATTGTATTGCTTTATTTCAGCTTGTCTTAGTATTGAATTTAGTATTTATGTCTAGAGTTAGTGTTTGGCACAAGTCTATTTTATGTCTTAGCATATGAATTAGGGTATAAGTTTGATTGAGTCAGATTGTGGAAGTGTAATATAGCTCAAGTTCGCCATTATAAAGTCATAAAATACAAAAAATCAAAAAAAAATTGAGTAGTGTTATTAAGTTTCTGCCACTACATAGATAATTTGAACAATGGTTTTGATTTTAGTTGTTTAGTTGTAAGTTGTGGTTCGTTTAAGTGTTTTGTATTTATTTAAACGTATTTAGAAGATTCTGAATGTTTGCTTAAGGTTCTGGTCATATATTTTGTAATCCATTCAGCATTATCTCACATAAAGTATCATCTGTTGGGTCTAAAAGTTGATGTGGCAGAAACTCAAAATGAAGAAACATCAAGACATTTGTTCAAGACACGCTGACATGTGAAAGCTAGACGCTGACACATGTATTTTAGACGCTGACAATGATCAAGCGTTGATAGGACGTCTACGGGGCTGATAGAACCTTCTAATTAGGGAATATATAGAGTATATTATTTATGATATATTCAGTATATAGTTATCTAAATAGAAGATATACATTTTTATTCATTCTTATCTCTTGTAAACCATAATCCTTACTCTATAAAAGGAACAATGGTCTTAGGTTTTATTCATAACTTTCATCCACAATGTAAACCTAAAGCGTGTGTCGACTAGGTGTGGGATTAAATGTATACACACCTAGTGATTGTTTATTATTAATATAATGAGCAATCCAATTGAGTAATTCTTTTGTTTTCTTTGTGCCTAAACATCTTGTTTCATGATTACTGTTCTTTTCCGCTTTGATTGTTTAATCATATGAGCAATGATTATGCCTAGTAGCTTAAAGATTAGAGGAAACCAAGGTTTCCACAATTGTTATCAGAGCCTCGTGGCTCGTGATGCTAGGACCAACAAGGTGTTCGTATTGTGAGAAGGAATAAAAATCCGTATAGGGTTTTTCTGGGCGGTTTTGTGTGCGCAGCAGTATTCAGAAGGCCATAACTTTTTATTGAACAGTTGGATCGCCACGAACTTTTTTGTGTGTGTTCTACACACATATATCTAGATATCCACCATAGGGATTGTCGAGATCTATCTCCAAGAAAAAGTTATTAAGCGTCGAAGTCAACAGTGGTCATATGCTGTTTTCTGTGAACAGTAATAGTAAAAACGCGATTTCTCCTTCGTTAACCGTTGGATCATCGTGAAATTTGAACTATAGGTTCTTGGCACGTGTGTATACGATCTCACTGAAGGGATCTTCAATCTGAGCTCTCATGAAGAAGATATTCGAAGTTGAAGTTCACTGCAGTTAATGGTGTTCACATAAAATCATGATTTAGGGTTTGTAAAACCCTAGATCGATTAGCTGTTGACGTTTGTATTTTAGACGCTGACAAGTGTAGGTTAGCTACTGACAAAAGTAGACGCTGACAAGTATTAAGTTAAGCGCTGACAGAAAGCGCTGACATATGTTGTCCGAGATGTTTTGTCTAAAGCAGTGACAAGTATTGTCCAATATTGGACAATACATATGGTAAAGATATTGGACAGTGAAGGTTATTGAACGACAAAGGAAATGCTGTTGTTTTGAAAATTGGTTAAGGTTTTGGCACACAAAACAAGGTATTTACACACGAAGGTACATGGAATCTCTATTTTCTTCAGAATATCATTTTGATATTAATGGCTCAGATATTTTTAAAGGGGTCGATGATTTTTACATAAGCTAGCAACAATCCGTGAAATAATTTATTGGAGTAATATTTCTTATATAATCGGGTTAGCCTTATGAAAGAGTTATCCATATTGACTTTTACATACGAAGATATTGGTTCGTTAAGACTCATCATGAAGAGGTGTTGGCTTAAGGGGAAGAATTCTTATGGTAAGTTTGATGTATAATTTTTGTGAGTTTGTGTTTTATCATATCTTAAAGTCGTGAACTTCTAACCACTGACTTTTAAGATAACTTGTTTGTGCTTACATTATTACTGATGAAGTGATACAAGATCCAGGAATATGTGATTTTTCTTATGGTACTCTATGCACATATTTTCTATCACTTGAAGGAGTTACATTATCGTGCTCAGTGTCTCACAAAGGATGAGGATTTTTGTATAATGATGACACTTCGTCACATGGATAGTACAAGATATAGAACACACGTTTGGGTTATTCTACTAATACATCAAGATTATTATAGTTATTTTTCTTCAAGATCATTACATAGATCCTACATTTGGAGAATCTTCGATTGCATACAATGTTTCCTTCCCTATTTGATGTGACAAAAAGGGGAAGATATGCATGCTACACTTGAGGGAAATCAATTTGAAGATGATGTACCACTTACAAGATACACAAAGAGTTTTGTCGACAACAACTAGGGGAAGATTGTTGGGTCTAAAAGTTGATGTGACAGAAACTCAAAATGAAGAAACATCAAGACGTTTGTTCAAGACACGCTGACATGTGAAAGCTAGACGCTGACACATGTATTCTAGACGCTGACAATGTTCAAGCGCTGATAGGACATCTACGGGCTGATAGAATCTTCTAATTAGGGAATATATTGAGTATATTATTTATGATATATTCAGTATATAGTTATCTAAATAGAAGATATACATGTTTATTCATTCTTATCTCTTGTAAACCTTAATCCTTACTTTATAAAAGGAACAAGGGTCTTAGGTTTTATTCATAACTTTCATCTACAATGTAAACCTAAAGCGTATGTCGATTAGGTGTGGGATTAAATGTATACACACCTAGTGATTGTTTATTATTAATATAATGAGCAATCCAATTGAGTAATTCTTTTGTGTTCTTTGTGCCTAAACATCTTGTTTCATGATTATTGTTCTTTTTCGCTTTGATTGTCTAATCATATGAGCAATGATTATGCCTAGTAGCTTAAAGATTAGAAGAAACCAAGGTTTCCACACTTCCCAAGGACAATCCAATAGATTATTAGAAGTACTTAGGAAAGATGGAGCTGAATGTGAACTTAGCTGAATGCCGACTAAGTACAGATGCTAGCACTGGAACAATCACAACAAGGTGTTAGTAATGATGTATTGGTAAGCATTGAAGGGGTTGAAGAATGAAAAAGAAATGTAAGGATAAAGGGTGTAAAGAAAGAAGCCCTCTATACAACTTAGGCAGAAACCGGGTCAACATATCATGGACCTAGTGATGTAATGCACAACCCCTCCCCAGCTGACTCAGGCTTCTCTCAATAGAAGTTTGTTTTATTGTCACGGAGATCAACACGACTTCTATTGACTTTCTCACTCCGAGATGGTTGATATTGAATAGGTGGCATTTGCTCTAGCCTCCGACCACTAAAAGTGCACAAATCGAGTCTAGAGCCAAGAGATCAATCAAATCTCGTTAGGACACACAGAATGATGATGAAGAGAGTCCTACGCTATATCCTTGTGATGTCGCTAGAACACTCGGAGTGATACTACTTAGTATTCACAATGATGAGCGGAAATACTTCCAGTGTTAACATCTAACAGCACTGCGTTGGTCATGTGTAAGATTCTTTATGAACTGAACATGTATAAACTGAAAAGCAACAATGGTTTGATTCTGAATTGATTCAAACTCGTTTCAGGTTTCTAAGCAATATCTTTATGGTCTTGCCAGAACATTCAGAGTGATATTCATTAATATTCACATTAACGAATGGAAATCCTTCTAGCGTCAACATCAAACAGCACTACGGTAGGTAACTTGCGTGATTCTTTATGAATCAAGCTTGTGTCAACTGGAAAGCAACAATGGTAAGATTCTTTAATAATCAAACTTGTTATAGGAATTTAAATTGACGACTTTAATCAAGCAGATATTGTTAACATAAGATTCAAAGATAAAAAGGAGGGGATCCGGAGGTCGGGGAGGATAAAACAAATGGTTAGACATTTTAGAGAGAGAAAGATAACAAGGAAGAAGGAGTGTGTGTATTTTAGAGAGAGAATGAAAATACACAAAAATGGGAATCCTCACCCCTCCATGGAAGTATGGAGGGGTATATATAGGCTAAATAAGGAGTGACTTTGACAACTTATCAATAGTATTCCCTCCACGTTTTTCCTATCTGAATCTAATGTAATTCCATAAATGACGCTCACATTTTAGGGCTAACAATCTTCCCACAATGTGGAGACATACAGAATTACTTACAATGTTTCTAACAAATAAAAATACAACAAATTAAAGTCTTCCAAGGCGCTTCCAATGTTGAGGATGTCTTTTAATTCTTCTGGTCTTCATAACTTGTACCTCAGCTTGAATTCTCTTTGTCTTTGCTTGTTGTGGAACAATTGTAATATGCATGATTTGGATTAACTTCCCCCCAATTCATGCAGCATGTATTAAAAAAACTTTCTTCATAGACTTCTTTTTGACGAAGTTTCTGAATCAGCTTCCCCCCAAACCAATATCTGTATCTTAAGCAGATTCTGAAACTTTGATGTAGTTTGAACAAACTTCTAGCTTATCGGTTTAAGTGCACAACAGAAATTTGTAGAATAACCACACCAAATAACACTGCTTCTATACTATTTCATGTCGTTTAGTTTTTGGTGATAATCCGTTTGGGGTAACATGCAGAAAATCAGCAACAATTCTTCTCACGTCTACAAAATACTTCATAAAAAGCATACAAAGTGAAGTAGATACCATTCCATGTACACTACTTCCCCTGGAAGTTTATCCGATTACTTCAAAGTACACGATCTTCCCCCGTGATGATTTCGATCTCTCGGAAGCATCATTATCGTAGACGTCCATATACTCGAGAAGTTCTTAGTCTAAAGCAAATGTCTTGAAAAGTTTTGAAAGTCATTGAGAAACTTTGAATTTTTTTTTCTTAGACTATGAAGTACCATTGTCGTTATGAAGCTCATAAATATCCCGTGAGAATTATTGCTTATTCTATCTCTATGTCTAACTTACCAACCTCGAATTCATTCGGCTATTTGTCGTGACCACATGTGAAGTAAACCCGATATTCCAAACTTGAAACTGAAGTACTATCCCCCAAATTTGTTACTTAAGCTTGCACTTTTGATGATTGACGAACAGTGTAGAAACAAGTCTCTAAATACCTCTTGAAGTTATCAACACGAGCAACCGCGTGTGACACTGAGAATTGCAACAAAGCTCCCAAAAATGATAGTAATCCATGTCGTCGACCATCCACCCCTTGACATTGGAAACTAGATAATTAAAGTCTCAATCATAAATTTTATCGCCCAAGCAAGTCATCAATCGATAGACTGGGTTTGAAGAAAAAGGGGTAAAAATATAGAAGGAAGGCTCGATGATGAAATAAGTAGACGCCTTCGTGAAATCCCACTTCAACTTCAAATAAAGAATACCAAATCCACTTCGTGATCACTTGTCTTTGTAGAATCAAAACTAGCCGTTGTCATTTAACTGAATCTTATATCGGATCGTTTTAGCGTTAAGTGTTTTGTTTGTGTTAGCCTCAAAGTATTGTGTCAAACAATAAGGTTCGGTCATAGGTTTATATTGTAATATTTATTAGAACGTTGTAATAGTTAGTTAAAATAGTCGTGACATTACGGGCTTGATGGTTAGCTTAAAAGGCCTCTTTCAAGGTACTAAGCATTTATTCAAGCCCGGCCCAAAACAATATAGTCCATTAGAGAGCTCGCATGTGGGTGGACTATATAAGCACCCTCCTAGCATGTTAGGAGGGTGGATGATCTCATTATTTTCTTAATTTAATTTCATAAGTTAATCATCTCTCTCTCTACTTTCTCTCACTACTTTCTCTCTCTAAAATTCATATCTTTTCCATCTCATTTCTTTCATTATGAAGACCTACAAGAAAATCTTCAAACCCACCAACAACAATCTTCGAACATCATCAAATACAAGGAACCAATATGTTGAGAGTCCTCGAAGGTATGACACACGTCAACGTGATGAAAGTCCTCCAATGTATGATCGACGTAATCCAACACATGTTGAGGGTTCTGCACGGTATGACCGACAAACTGCTAAGTATGATGCTCAGAGGATTGCTACTACTGTTGGGAATAGGGAGACTGTTGGTACTCAAGTGGTTCAGCAAAGTGGGATTCAGTGCTTTAATTGTCAAGGATATGGGCATATGGCAAAGGAATGTAGGAAGCCGAAACGGGTTAGAGACTCTGGCTATCATAAGGAAAAGATGCTGCTTTGCAAGAAGATGGAAGCTGGGGTTAAATTATCGGCTGAGGAAGGAGCAATGCTTGATGATACTGATGATGAAGCCTCTGATCAAGAACTTGAAGCACATTACCCGTACATGGCAAATGTTGAAGAAGTTCTTAACGTCACTGAAGATGACAATAGTCCTATCTTTGACACTAAGCCAATCAATAAGGTACACACTGAAGAGGAATATAATGTGTTTGGTAATACTCATGAGCATTGTGAGCTATCCAAAGCCATTAATGACACATGTATGATGGAAACGGTTGATAGCAATACCATACCCGATTCATCATACATGTGCAATAATGAGTCTGAGGATGATCAACATGCAAATGAGTATGATGATGACGAGGAGCGTATTGCGCTTTCTAACTTAATTGCTTCTTTACAAAAAAGATGTCAAAGAAACTAGAAAGAGTCAAAAGCAATTAAAGAAGGCAAACGCTATGCTCACTCAAAATTTTGAAGAATGCAAAGCTGCTCTAATTGAATCTAGTGAGACCATTGATAGCTATAGAGCTCAGCTTCTTCAAAAGACCAATGAGGTTGAGGGATACAAAGGGTGTTTAATTAATGTTAAAAAGGACGATTTTCAAGAAAAATATAACGAAACTCTTAAGCTTCTTGAACAAGAGAAACGTAATTATAACACCTCTTTGAGTACTGAACGTCACAAAACATATCTTGCTACCACTAAAGTCAATGAGCTAACTCAAGTAAATGGTTTTCTTCAAGAGGATAAAACTAAACTTATGAATGAAAAGAAAGCAGTGGTTGAAAAAATGGAAAAGGATTTCAAAACTAAACAAGCGAAGGACATCGACAAAAAGGTGGAAATTGAAACTCAACTTGATTTTTACAAGAAAATTGTTTATAAAACTAATCAATCAATTCAAACCATGAGAATGTTGGCACCTCATTCGTTCTTCAAGGATAGACCTAGTTTTGTCAATCCTAAGTACCTTGAGCATGCTCAATCTGAGAATCCGCACTTATATCTTGATGAGTCCCAATGGACCGATCTTGATTGTCTTGTTGTTAGGCCCGATAGTGAAGAGACAAATGATTTGGAAGAAGAGAGTAGACCAAAAGTTAATAAAGAATTCGTTAAACCATATAATTATGCTTATGACAACAGTCGTTATGGTCTTTTCACACCGCAAACACAGAAAATTCGTGAGCAAATATTTTTTGAATGTGAACAAATAAGAATTAAATGGAGACAAGCTTTTACCACTAAGAAAACTAATGTTTCAAAATTTATTGACTATTTGCCATTTAAAGCTACTGTAAGCAAGAGTAAGCAAGCACTTAGTATTCTCAAGAGTAACATTGAAAATTTCAAAAAGGTTGTTGATGATGACTGGAAAAAAACGTGAACTTTCGAAAGGAGACAAAGAAATTCCTCACGATATAACTGTGCTTGTGAAAAGTATTTTGATTCTGCTTGCGGAAAGAACGCAAAAACATATTTTGGAACTTGAAACATTAATTAAGCAAGAAATGTTCGATGATTTGAAATATGTGGAATCTCTTGAACATGAAGTGAACGACCATCAACCTAAAAGAGACGAGTTTTCTACAGCTTATGATCTACTCTTAAATGAATGTCTCTCAAAAGATATTATGTGTGCTTATTCTACATCTTGTTCTGATATCGATGAATATTCTGATATTGCATGCAAATATCTTGATCAAGTTAAAGAATGTGAACGTCTTGAAACTGAGCTTTCGAAAGTTGACCACAAAGAGTTTTCGTTACTTCAACATAGATATGATTATCTTCAAAAACATTGTCACTCACTTGAACTTGCTTTGCAAAAGAAAGTTGGCAGCTTTTCAAATGATACATCTTTAAAAGTAAAATTATCTGAGTAATGTCGATTAATAAACGAAAAAGTCTTGATATTTCGGATTTGAAAGCTCAGTTACAAGATAAAGACATAGCAATAGCAGAGTTGAAGAAAGTCGTTGCTAAGATGGGTGGGAAAGTTATGGAACCTAGTGTTAGGCAACCTGTTGTTAGACAACCCAATTCCTCTAGAGTGAATAGATTCTCTATCTTGGGAAAACCATCTGCTTTCTCAAATTCTTCGTTTGCAAAACCTGTGTTTGCCCCCAAGATGGATGGAAAGGAAAGGTTACCACATACTCAATCCATAAGGAATGCTATAACACCAAGCGTTAAGCACAATTATGTGATTAAACCAGGGATGTATAGAATGACCACTAAATCCAAAAACAAAGTTAGTCAATCTCTCAGACTTCTAGAAACACTAATACTCGTGTGTCTTCTACTACAGGAGTAGTTTCCACTGCTAGTGTTAGCTGGCCTCAGCTTAAGAGCACTCAAGTGAATGATAAGGTCTGGAAACACAAGAGTCAAAGGAAGATGAAGGAAGTATAAGAACACCCTAGGAATTTGAATGTTTTTAACAATAAAAAGTCTGTAATCGCATGTAATGACGATTTGATTGATGTGAATGATTTGAATGCTATGAATGTGAAGTGTGTTTGTGTCAAATGTGGAAAGTGTGCTAATGCTAATCATTCTATGTGTGTTATCAATCATGTCAAAGGCGTAGATACTAGAACTAAGAAGCAACCTATGATGCCTATTAGTGCTAGTCAACCCAAACGCGCAGTTAACCATTCTGGTGCAACCCCCACTAAGAAGAGTAATGCATCAGACTCCACCACTAATAACCCTAGAAGCAGAATTAAGGAATATATGAGTCTGCTAGCAAGTCTTATAAATGATGGTTTGCTAATCAATGTCCTCCAGGATATAAATGGATGCCTAAAGTTAGGACAGAAAATGTGACAACGAGTGTTAGTATGTCTTTAAATGTTGCTCAGGACACTAATGATTCACAACTACTGTGGTATCCAATTTAGCAAATGCTCCATCGTGTTCTAACTCTTCTGCAGGTGATACAAATAATTCTCTTCATACTGGACTCCGGATGCACGAAGCACATGACGGGGAATCTCAAGCTTCTAATTAACTTCGTGGAGAAGTTCCTGGGTACGGTCCGATTCGGAAATGATCAATTTGCACCGATCCTAGGATATGGAGATTTGGTTCAGGAGAATATAAAGATCAAAAGGGTATACTACGTCGAAGGGCTCAATCACAATCTTTTCTCGGTTGGTCAATTTTGTGATGCGGATTTGGAGGTTGCTTTTAGAAAGAAGACATGTTTTGTTCGTGATTATGATGGGTATGACTTAGTTACCAGTACACGGAGTACTGATCTTTACACAATTTCACTTCAAGACACAACTTCATCAACTCCAATTTTCTTCATGGCTAAAGCTTCAACGACTCAGGCATGGTTATGGCATCAACATCTTTCTCATCTCAACTTTGATACCATCAACTTGCTTTCCAAGAAAGATACTGTGAGAGGCCTTCTAAGTTTTGAAATTCATCAAAGATCATCTTTGTTCTTCTTGTGAGCTTTGTAAAGCTAAACGAAGTAGCTTCAAAACAAAGACTACACCAAGCTCTAAAGGACGGTTAGATCTTCTCCATATGGATCTGCGTGGTCCCATGCGTGTTCATAGTATCAATGGAAAGAAATATATTCTGGTAATTGTCGATGATTACTCAAGGTACACATGGAATCACTTCTTGAGGTCCAAGGATGAAACACCCAAAGTTCTCATCAGCTTTATTAAACTGTGAGAACTCGTATTTTTCCTGGTAATTAAAATATTTTTTTATTCATACTTTTTGATTTTACAATGTTTAACCTGTTTCTTTTACTTTTTTCATGCGTAATTCCTAAGAATTCAAGAATATTAATTAAATTGTATTTTAATTATTTTTCCAACAATTTAAAATAATTTATTTGGATTTATTAAAATTTTATTTTATTTTTCCATATTTATTTAAATCAAAAGTTTGATTTAAAAGCACTCGCACGTGATTTATAAGAAGTTTATCTGATTCGATGAAACGAGAACCGATGGCTATTTCGACTCTAAGAAGTCAAAATTATTACGTTTCCATAAACATACTCATTATAAAATATAAGTATTTTCTATTGTCGTCGTTTTAATTTTTCATTTAACGAGCATTCTTCGTAAATTTTCGATAATCTTTTAAGCGTCATTCGTTTATTTGACGCGTTGACATTTATTAAATCATAAGCCCTCTTTTATTTATCTAAATATCAACGTTCACCGAATGTCAACGTTTTTATTTATATTGAGCGTTTATTTTTCGTGTTTTACGCATATATTTCAAACCGCGTAACTTTTGTAATATCGAGTTTCGATAATACCCGTTTTTGCAAATTGTGAAACAAGATTTGTAAAATCCTATCCCACTCACTCTTTTCTAACGCCACACTATGCCTAATATTTTGAGGAGTACATTTAGTAGACACGTGGAAGATTGAGTTGCATATTTGCACTCTCATATACTTGTTAGATCATAATAACCTCATTTCTAGTTAAACCAAAAACACATTTCTCTCATTTTGTTCTTGTTATTGCCGTGAGTACCATCAACATTATCAATATTATCATCTTTCAGACATTTAAGGGCTGATTATTGTTGGTTTTGGATGACCAATAATCTTTGGTTTTTAATCTAATTGGATGTATGGATTGCAATCTTTTGATCAATTGTTGTTGCTCTTGAATCAATAATCTTCCATCATCTCTAGTAAGCACCTTTCAATTTACTTTTATTTCATTCATTTTCTTTATATAATCATTTATGGGTTTTGATTAATTTTCTGTATTTATACCCATATATGCATGTTTATACTTTGATTTGATTGATTATGGCAATTATGAGATTTGGGTGAATTTGAAATGGGTTAAAACTAGGATTGAATATGCTTTGAGTTTTAATTTATGCACTACTGTGTTGGAAATAAGTTTTGAGAATATTTCGTGGGTTTGAACTGTAGGAGAAAAATAGGATGAGATAGTTCCAGGTCTTAGGTTCGTTTTGCCGGCTCGTTCAATCCAATACGAGGTCCGATGATTTAGTTATGATTTAAATGGTGAAGGTGCGCAGATTTTGTACACCTGCTGTATATGGCCTATAACTCAAAATATTTGTACATAAACACCCAAATATGTAAAACTATGACATGTAGAGGACTCTTATATATTTCATTTCCAATTAGTTCATCTTAATTGGGTCTATAGATTAGAGGATATATCAACATTAGTGGACTGATTATATTTTGGTGTAAATTTTGAAGGTCTGTGATGTTTGGTTGATTTTTGAAAATGTTAAATGGGTTTATACAGTTAGTTAAAAATATATGGACACAGATACAGGTCTTAGCTTGATGTATCAAGAAAGCTCATTGTGAGATGTGTTACGGATATTTAATTATGATTTTTGTGGTTAAAAGAGTCTGATTTTGCACACTGCTGATAAACGGCTAGTAAGTCAAGATTTTAGTACAAACTTTTAAAAAGAGCTTTTGATCCCTGTAGAGAACTCATAGGGCTATAACCTCTCATTGAGTTTGCTTTCATAGCACTTGTAGATTTTAAATTACACCCATATTCCTAAGCCAAAAAAATCAGTCACACATTTTCTTTAGAATTGTTGTGTAATAATAAATCTATAAACTCATCTTAACTGAGTATTGAGGTTTCATAGTAATTGTTACAGAAAGTTAGACTCTTTTAGGATTCTAGGGATGAAAAGAATTAGTCTTAACGATTTACGGTTTGAGAATTATGATTTTTGCAAGTCGAATAAAGTTTCGGCAAAATTAGTAAAACTATTGAAGCAGAGTCTTTAAAAGTGTCGGGAACTTACTATTTTTGGGAAGTTTGACTTTTTGACTTTTGAAAATCCTATGTACATTGCATAGTCTGTATGAATCAAGTATAATCATGAGCATTCATTCCATTTTACACGTATGCCTAAGACGCATAATTCATTTCTAGGTCGTTCCTAAGAAACTTTTGGTTCTCCCGTCGATTTCTATCGCATCTTTTGATCTTGCGGCTTAAGGTGAGTTCATAGCCCCTTTTCTTATATACTTTGTTACAAATTGCGGGGGTGAGAATAACATGTGTGGAATACAATCATTTAAAACTTTTAGTATGCAATCCGAGAATTGTATGCTTCCCAAGATTACACATTTACTTATTGCATTAGTACTTTAGTAAAAAAGCCCCTACATCATGAACCATTAATTCACATTTTGCAAGCGTGAATGTTGTGGATGGATCCATCGGGATTGACAATCCCCGTCCCGATTACCTTGACGCACTTACATTTGACTACCTAAGTATTTTGACTAGATACTTGCTAGGGGTAAAACTGGTATGTTAAAGCTTCGGTGTCGTGAGCTATTGCAATAATTAATTATTAATGATTTTGTACGACGGTACTAAATCATATCATGTTGCTATTATTATAAAATTTATGTTTGTATTCCACATCACTACTTATTAAACCTATGAATTTCACTCAGCTTTATGTTGACCTTTTTACATGTTATTTCTCAGGTAATACTAATGCTTAATTTTGCCAAGGATGGGAGCCCGCAGGATATTTTCTCAGCTTGGAGATTTCTGTGTTATTTTTAAAGTTTAACTTTAGTAAAAGCTCACAGAAGTTTATTTTGGATTTTTGGTAACTATATATTACAAAACCATGTATAAATAATAGATTTATCCGCTTATAAAACTCTGGGACCTTTGTATAAAAAAAACTCTGATGTTTTTGATGTAATGTATATGTCTTTATTACGTCAACTTGTGTCAACAATATTTTATTGTTTCTTGTACCATGACGTGGTACCCCCATGTTGCCTACGTGTTCTTTGTCAGATTTTGGGGGTCTCACAGATTGGTATCAGAGCGTTAGTTATAGGGAACTGAGTCGTTTTCAAAACTTAGTCTATAACCGAAAGTTCAAATATTTCATGTTTCTAAGTGTCAAACATAGAATCTACCATTGTTGTTCGATATCTGCGCGGGTAATTCTCTAATCCTTATTATTACTTTTAAATTATCGTTGTAGTATTTCATTTCTTGATTACATTTTGAAATATTACATTACCTTAATGACGATAATCACTATTTCTTTCCAAATTCTTTGTGTTTTATGAATTAGCATTGGATATTACTATGATTACATACGCCCTTACTGCATTACCTGAATTCTTATTTTTGTGAATTGATTTTGTTGCAATAATTCTATATTGTTATGATATTACATACTCGTATTCGGGGTGCATATGCTGTCGACTTTTCATACTCACTTTTCTGAGTACTATTTCTATTTTGTTTATGCGTGATACGATTGACCTCATATACTCGTTCATTTTGAACCGCCAGTTTTCTCGACTCACTGTTACATGTTGTGTGTATTTTCGTGATACCATTGTTTGTGATTAAATAAGTGTTGCTTTCAATGAAATATTTGATTTTCATCTTACTATCGTGCGTGTTACCTTCATTTTTTAACTCTTTTAAGATATCTAATTAAATATCCAAACTGCTTTCCAACCATTTGTGATTGGATGTCTTGAAAAATAGTCTATACACCATTGTGTAGCTCAATGTGCCTAAAAATGACTAAAAGACATCGTGTGAGTCACACATCTCGAAGCATTCCTTGAATCTGTGTTGAATAATATCGCGAGTTTTTGTAACCTTGATTGACCTTTATGTCACCGTCTTACACGACACTCATATATCGATTAAATATTATTTCATTGACCATTCTACGTTTCGACATCGAACTTCAACGTTCGTTTGTACCTTGGAAACACCATCATCATCTTGTAACTCATACCCTCTAATACGTGGCGATTGTTTGGAATACAATTCTACTTCTATAAACTTGTATCATTCCCTTTCATTAAACCTCCTCGCTCCAGAGTGCGACTAGTTAATAATCCATTCCTTTCTTGATAATATTCTTTGTAAATTTCCACCTCGATTGTAAGATTTCTTATCTTGATCCAATTTCATTTTAATCTTTATTTTTATTGATGGGTTTTCTATTTTTGATGTTCTTGGATGATTTGTGATTAATGGTATGACATTAGGATGGTATTAGGATACATAGAAAGCTAATTAATGTTGTTGAAATTGATGTTTAGATGTGTTTTGATGTGACCATTTTAGGACATCAGGTTTGGGGTTTATTTCGGCAAATTTAAACTTTTCGAAACTGAGTTTTAAGGTCTTGGTTGAAAGGTAAAGTCACAAGGTTCGTTTCGGTATAAAATTTTCTTTCTAACTCTTTAAAATGAGAAAGTTATGACCAATTTATTATTTGATTTTCATGTGGTATATTTCTGCATATGAACACACTTGCTGTCCAGATTTTGGGTCTAAGTTTTAGACAATTTAAAATGTCATAACCTGAGATTTTAAAGTTTTTAATCATGAGGTTTGTCCTTGTGATCATTTTGATATAAAATTCGGGTTATAACTCATCCGAATGAAGAAGTTATGGCCGAAATACGGTTGAAAACTCATTCTGGACCAGCAGGTATGCTTGGTGTTTTGCTATAGGTTATGACCCATTTAACCTCTATGTTTTGCCTTGGGTAGTTAGTAGATATTATAAGCTAAGCTTGGCCGCTGAGCTTGCGTAAATAGCCATCACCAACTGAATTTTATGACTAAAACGGTGATCGCTAATTTTATAACCGATTTTCTAAAATTTTAACCTTTTTCTAAGATGGATTTTCCCATTTCGAAAACTGAGATAAATTCATATAGCTAGGTATGTCGGGTATGAAAATACCTTTCCGACGGTATAAGGTTCATCGTCTATCTCTTCATAACAAAGAAATAGCACGCATTTTAGAAACTAGTCTAATAGGGAACAACCGACCTAAACTAGTGTTTGGTTTAGCGTGCTTGGTATGGTTAACGGGTGTTTAGCCAAAATTTCTCACTTGAAACATTTGAGAAACATATTATGCTGACTTTTGATGCAAAGGTTTAGTGTCCGTTAGCTACCTTTAAGTTTTTTTTTACACATAAGTGGGTATCGTTGACTTATTTGAAAATTTATAAAATTATGCTTTTATCGCTGTTGTCATAGGGATAAGTGTGTCGTAAAATTGTTTTCAGCCTTCGGATAAAACTACAAAGTTGTCCGGAATGATGTTTTTAGTCACCTTCGCGAAAACAGAAGCTTTAAAGTAGGCATTTGACCCTCAAATATGCAAATACAGAGTAAAGTTTGACTTTTTCGCGCAGAATGCGTTTTGGTTTTTATTTTTAAAAAGGCATCTACACTTCAAAACTTTTCTTAAAATTCACAAGATATTAACTTCATTATGTATATGACTTATCTGAATTTTTGTAAAATTTTTCCAAGAGTCTATATAGGATTTTTAAGCCTCGCGAAAAGGAGTTTTCTACACTTTTTCATTAAGCTAGTAAATCACTAGTTCATTACCCAAACACCCCTTAAGCAAGCCTAAACCTTATGGAATGGATTTGGGATGATCGATACTGATACTTAGATGTATAACATCATAATTGAAGTGAAATTGAGGTCTAGCGATTAGTAATTCGCCTCAAGTCGGAAAAGCCAAAAGTTGACTATTTTCTATACGTTTAGTCAAAACTTATAAAAATGAGTTCTAAGCTATATAGCTTGATGAAACAAGTTTGTATGAACATTTTTTGTTGTATTCCATTAACTTACTTGTATTTTTACAAATTTTCATTATTGAGTCATACTCGGGTCATACTTTGACTTTTGTTGACTTTTTACGTATTAGGTCGCGGTTAACGTATAATTGGCGTTTTCAGGTTCCAAATTGTTTGAGAGTCTTAGTCTAAGACCCTTAGCTTTCACTTTAAGTATTTCCTATATATTTTAAGCTTTATAGGTCATGTTTACACTTAGACTCGGTTACTTGTGCAAGTTACTTATGTATCTCAATTTTTACAAAATATTTTGATACAGCCGTTTTATACTTTTATAAAACAAATATCTAAGGTCGTGATCACACTTGTAGGTCGCCAAAAATATTAAAGTATTACTATTGCTTTTCTCTATCTGTACGCATATGGATTCCTTTATTTTTTCTTTTATACATGACTCATTTGTCATTTCATTTTATCTTTCTTTTCTTCTATCGCACCACTGATTTGGGTCAAGATTTGAAGTTCTCATTTTCACATCTTGCATCATCATATTTGACATGTGTCTCACGACGATTCTGGCTAAATCTTTTAAAACCTTATCACATTGTAACCATTTTATCGATTTTCTTATGAACTACTCTTTACTACTCTCGTGTAACTCACTCGCTATTTTATAAGATATCTCCATGTCACTATATAATCTTAAACTGGTATTGTTTGCGTATCATTTTACAAATTGTTCTACATTGGTCTTATAAAGAATTCTTGTAACATTAAAATTGTTGATTTAAATATCTAGCCAATTACTTACTTGCGAAAAGTTTCTTGAATTATTCCGATTTCTATTTCTGGTATTATATATATATATATATATATATATATATATATATATATATATATATATATATATATATATATATATATATATATATATATATATATATATATATATATATATATATATATATATATATATATATATATATAATTTAAATATATAACATGTAATACTAGTTCGACGAAACTATGCATCGCACTGCTAGTCCTAAATTATGCATGGATTGATCACCTATGCGTAATTTAGAAGGAGCCATGCGAGGCCGAATAGTAGTCACCATAAATATTTGGCCAAGAACCAACTTTTTACTTGTGTTTCTGAAAAGTTAGGTAAATTAAAATTTTGAAAACTTTTACATATTATGCGAGTAGCACCTGTTCATGATATACGCATTTGTTTCCTTTTCTTTTCTTGAACGAATTACGTGTCTGCGAGCACATATATCTTTACTTAACAATCTTTGTTTTACTTGTTACCTCATCTTCCTTCGTGATATAATTCTCGTTACCACTTGTCTAATTTTCTTACTATTGATACCAGACTTGAAAGTTTCAACGTTGGTATGTTTCTACATCAACCAACCTTCTCTGTCTATTTTGGTAGACCTTCGACACGTCTCCAAACGTGGATAATGATTTATGAATAGATGCGAACGATGATTTCGTATATTTTGTCATGATGTGTCTTTTGACTCTATCGTCTCATAATGCATTCATTTGAACCATGTGTAGACTTCGCTCTCTCATTACTAATGTTGTTCATTTTACTGAAATTACACTCAAGAATTAATGACTTGCTAAATCCTTGGTTTCTATTTGTCTCATCATAGACACTTATATTCTGTCGCATCATTTAACGAATTCGTATGAATTTTGTTTTATTCCCTCTTGTCATTGCTTGCATACTAATTGCTGACAATTATTTGTTTCATATTCGTTTGCTATCTTGTCATCTTTGAAAACTGAATGTGTCCCGTGTTTACTATTTGATGCATTAACACCTTTATGGATTTCTATAAATTATTCTAAATTTTTTAAGAACGTTTTACACATTTTACCAAGCGTTGAAATTACCAAAATACCCGTTTCAAGTTAAACGTCGGATCTATACATCCTCTTTGCTAGATTTATAACTAGTGCTTAAAAGGACGTCATACCTTATCTTTTAAAGTATTTGAATTTTTTTTATCATACTTCCAAGTTAATGAAATTGCTGATGTAATTTATATTTCTGTTAATGATTCTAAATAATATGGAAATTTGATTTTCTGTAATCGTAACCATAAACCCGAGTTTTAACAATAATTTAATGCAATCATCCAAAAATTTCTTAAGACGGTCAAAATAATATTTGAAATGTTTGACTTTTACTTTGAACACCATATTTATCAAAGAAAAGACATAGCGATTGCTTACTCATTCAATATATAATTTCGGTTTAATTCCAATGTAGCATAGTTAAAATTTTCCTTTACTAATAGTTTTGATTTCAAAACACCAAACATCTTGATAAGCAAAGTATCCCTACTTGTTACCGTCTCACTTTCCATCTCCAGTTGAAATCTGAGGGACCAGAGTTCCTTTAGGGAGGTCGACTGTGAGAACTCGTATTTTTCCCGGTAATTAAAATATTCTTTTATTCATACTTTTCGATTTTACAATGTTTAACCTGTTTCTTCTACTTTTTTTCATGCGTAATTCCTGAGAATTCAAGAATATTAATTAAATTGTATTTTAGTTATTTTTCCAACAATTTAAAATAATTTATTTGGATTTATTAAAATTTTATTTTATTTTTCCATATTTATTTAGATCAAAAGTTTGTTTTAAAAGCAATTGCGCGTGATTTATAAGAAGTTTATCTGATTCGATGGAACGAGAAGCGATGGCTATTTCGACTCTAAGAAGTCAAAATTATTATGTTTCCATAAACATACTCATTATGAAATATAAGTATTTTCTATTGTCGTCGTTTTAATTTTTCATTTAACGAGCATTCTTCGTAAATTTTCGATAATCTTTTAAGCGTCATTCGTTTATTTGACGCGTTGACATTTATTAAATCATAAGCCCTCATTTATTTATCGAAATATCAACGTTCACCGAATGTCAACGTTTTTATTTATATTGAGCGTTTATTTTTCGTGTTTTACGCATATATTTCAAACCGCGTAACTTTTGAAATATCGAGTTTCGATAATACCCGTTTTTGCAAATTGTGAAACAAGATTTGTAAAATCCTATCCCACTCACTATTTTCTAACGCCACACTATGCCTAATATTTTGAGGAGTACATTTTAGTAGACACGTGGAAGATTGAGTTGCATATTTGCACTCTCATATACTTGTTAGATCATAATAACCTCATTTCTAGTTAAACCAAAAACACATTTCTCTCATTTTTTTCTTGTTATTGCCGTGAGTACCATCAACATTATCAATATCACCATCTTTTGGAGATTTAAGGGCTGATTATTGTTGGTTTTGGATGACCAATAATCTTTGGTTTTTAATCTAATTGGATGCATGGATTGCAATCTTTTGATCAATTGTTGTTGCTCTTGAATCAATAATCTTCCATCATCTCTAGTAAGCACCTTTCAATTTACTTTTATTTCATTCATTTTCTTTATATAATCATTCATGGGTTTTGATTAATTTTCTGTATTTATACCCATATATGCATGTTTGTACTTTGATTTGATTGATTATGGCAATTATGAGATTTGGGTGAATTTGAAATGGGTTAAAACTAGGATTGAATATGCTTTGAGTTTTAATTTATGCACTACTGTGTTGGAAATAAGTTTTGAGAATATTTCGTGGGTTTTAACTGTAGGAGAAAAATAGGATGAGATAGCTCCAGGTCTTAGGTTCGTTTTGCCGGCTCGTTCAATCCAAGACGAGGTGCGATGATTTAGTTATGATTTAAATGGTGAAGGTGCGCAGATTTTGTACACCTGCTGTATATGGCCTATAACTCAAAATATTTGTACATAAACACCCAAATATGTAAAACTATGACCTGTAGAGGACTCTTATATCTTTCATTTCCAATTAGTCTCATCTTAATTGGGTATATAGATTAGAGGATACATCAACATTAGTGGACTGATTATATTTTGGTGTAAATTTTGAAGGTTTGTGATGTTTGATTGATTTTGAAAATGTTAAATAGGTTTATACAGTTAGTTAAAAATATATGGACATAGATACAGGTCTTAGCTTGATGTATCAAGAAATCTCATTGTGAGATGTGTTACGGATATTTAATTATGATTTTTGTGGTTAAAAGAGTCTGATTTTGCACACTGCTGATAAACGGCTAGTAAGTCAAGATTTTAGTACAAACTTTTAAAAAGAGCTTTTGATCCTTGTAGAGAACTCATAGGGTTGTCACCTCTCATTGAGTTTGCTTTCATATCACTTGTAGATTTTAAATTACACCCATATTCCTAAGCCACAAAAATTAGTCACACATTTCTTTAGAATTGTTGTGTAATAATAAATTTATAAACTCATCTTAAATGAGTATTGAGGTTTCATAGTAATTGTTACAGAAAGGTAGACTCTTTTAGGATTCTAGGGATGTAAAGAAGTAGTCTTAACGATTTACGGTTTGAGATTTATGATTTTTGCAAGTCGAATAAAGTTTCGGCCAAATTAGTAAAGCTATTGAAGCAGAGTCTTTAAAAGTGTCGGGAACTTACTATTTTTGGGAAGTTTGACTTTTTAACTTTTGAAATCCTATGTACAATGCCTAATCTGTATGAAGTATAATCATGTGCATTCATTCCATTTTACACATATGCCTAAGACGCATAATTCGTTTCTAGGTCGTTCCTAAGAAACTTTCGGTTCTCCCGTCGATTTCTATCGCATCTTTTGATCTTGCGGCTTAAGGTGAGTTCATAGCCCCTTTTCTTATATACTTTGTTACAAATTGCGGGGGTGAGAATAACATGCGTGGAATACAATCATTTAAAACTTTTAGTATGCTATCCGAGAACTGTATGCTTCCCCAGATTACACATTTACTTATTGCATTAGTACTTTAGTCAAAAAGCCCCTACATCATGAACTGTTAATTCACATTTTGCAAGCGCGAATGTTGTGGATGGATCCATCGGGATTGACAATCCCCGTCCCGATTACCTTGACGCACTTACATTTGACTACCTAAGTATTTTGACTAGATACTTACTAGGGGTAAAACTGTTATGTTAAAGCTTTGGTGTCGTGAGCTATTGCAATAATTAATTATTAATGATTTTGTACAACGGTACTAAATCATATCATGTTGCTATTCTTGTAAAATTTATGTTTGTATTCCACATCTGTAACACCCCACTTGGATAAGTGGACCGTTACGTGTATTTATGGCGTGTCATCAAAGCATAAGGTAAATGTCCTAGAACATTAAAGGACCATAACGGAAATACCGGAATCAAACATCGGTAATCCAACCTAAGCTCAAAACATGAAAAGTAAATACTGAAGAAAAGGACTAAACAATGTCCAAATAAGCAGAATAATGTAAGAAATGCATAAAGTAAGAAGTCTGGATAGCTTCCATCCAAATGCACATGCTCTCAGAATCCTAAGAGTGTCCTGGTGTACCTGCCGTTAGAACATGAAAGGAACTACGGCTGAGCATAACGCTCAGTGAACGGATATAGCATGATAAGAATGTACTGAAAGTAAAGGAAATAGAAGACAACAATGAAGCTATAAGACTGATATGTATCATGTGGTAGAACTCTGCATAAAATCTGAGAAACCTGGTTAATAAATACTGAAACTGAAATATAACTATTAATTCTGAAAACATGTATTTACTGTAATTTAATTGCCAGAGCTTATATAGGTCACGTGCTGTAACAACCGTGCATGAATAACTGGAGGGGTGACCTCGTCATGCTGTAGAGGGGTGACCTCTAAATAACTGTGCTGGGTGGAGGGATCAGCTCCAATGTGAAGGATGTAGAGCACACACCACATTCACCCTGATAACTTGTAACACTTATAAGCCTAGGATGCATCCATACGCCCCACTAATAATACTGATAAAATGGCCAAGCTGAGTTGAGTGGGACGATGCAGGATATCACTCTCCTGCATGTGAGTCACGACACCGGTGCCTCTAGTGCCGTGGTTACGGTACCTCCGTAACTAGTACATAAACTGGTCGTGCTTGTATATAATCCTCAGGCAATTTATTTAGTTATTAATATGATTACTGATAAACTTAAACATATACTGGGGAAAAACATTTGGCTGAAGACGGGGAATCCTAATCATGCATAGAAAGGAAGTCCTTACTGAAAGGACGGAAATCCGTACCTCTTGTCCAGTAACTGACTGAAAGAAGACTGAACGAACTCTACCCGGGCTTCGCAGAAGCTACAATAATAATATACGCGAATAAGTTATCTGATCTTTATTAAATTTATTGATCTTATCGGCTTCTCATTTATTTATTTTATTTCTGGAAATTTGTACGTATTTTAACTGATGAATCTGAACTTATAATAATTCTTTATAATATATTAACGATCTACTAACGATTATGATACAAACGTGTTCTGACATTATTTCATACTATAAAAATTAACTCGTTAACACATAAGGTTTTTAATTAAAAGGTTTCTAAAACAATTTAATTCATATTATAAAATTATACCCTTTTAAAATATTAAAACTATTTATATTAATTTATTTAAAATGCAACTTAAAACATTTATAAAACAACCAATAAAAAGGTATAATACAAAAATCTTCCTTTTATTTATTATAATTATGTCCCGAGCCTACCGAGATACCCCTTCTCGGCCGCACTAAACAAATCAACAAAGTATATAAAATCTGTCTATTTGAATCTGCGACAGTAAAACTGTCGCTAAACCTGTCAATAAAACTGAAAATCAAAACTTGTCAATAAACAGTCCTGCGACAGAAAATTCTGTCGCAAAACTGTCACTAATCTCGTTTTAAAACTTACTATATTTATGTCTAAACTTCCCACTGCTTTCTATATGCTTTTCCCACTGCTTACTATATCTTTCCCACTGTTAAAGTAACCAAACGCACCCTTATTTCTTAAACAGCCCGTTTGGGTTTGTTTGGCAGTGTTGGGTCGATCACAGCCCGAGTCGCCCCTGTGTGGGTCACGGCTGGGCAAGGCTGAAACCACCAAGAGCTGGTCTCGGTCACATTAAACCCAAACAGCCCGACACCCTTGTGTATTATTTCTCCCGTTTGGGGTTGCTGTTCACGGCAGGGCCAGAGAACAACACCACGCCGCCCCTTATGGTTCACGGCTGGCCTGAAGCCAACACACCAAGACTCTTTCTTCCTAAACATGTTTTCTTAATCAATGAGTACGTTTTTCCTTTGATTAAACACCTAAGCTCGATTATGTGAAAGAGAAAGAAAGGAAAATTACCTTTTGTGATTATGGACTGATTATGAATACGAAAACCGAATCAGTTGTTGAATCAAAATTGATTCCTTGCTTGTTGTTGTTCTAGTCGGCGGCATACCCACAACAACCCTAATCTGCTTTCTTTTTTTTTATTTTTTTTTCTTCTGTTCTACGCGTCTGACTTCACAAAGGGGTAAACCCCCGTTTTAATTTTTCTTATGGCAAGGGACGGGCTTAGAAGCCCATATACTTTCTTGTTTAACATATAAAACCGGTCCTCTATATGTATATAAGTTTTCGTTTTGTTTTTCGACATTAAAATAATTCACGTAACTCGTATTTGTTTCTTGCATTTAATTTCTAAGCTGTAACAAATTCTTTTCTGTATAATAATAATACATACGTAATATTATCTGAAACCTAATAATTATTTCCTGAATAATTATTATTTGTAATAATTAGATAAAACTAAGATTACGTGTATATAACAATAACGTTTAATTAAAACTGAGACTGCGTATTATTTAATATTCGTGGGTTTTAATTACGGGTTTTACAACATCACTACTTATTAAACCTATGAATTTCACTCAGCTTTATATTGACCTTTTTACATGTTATTTCTCAGGTAATACTAATGCTTAATTTTGCCAAGGATGGGAGCTCGCAGGATATTTTCGCAGCTTGGAGATTTCTGTGTTATTTTTAAAGTTTAACTTTAGTAAAAGCTCACAGAAGTTTATTTTGGATTTTTGGTAACTATATATTACAAAGCCATGTATAAATAATAGATTTATCCGCTTATAAAACTCTGAGACCTTTGTATAAAAAAACTCTAATGTTTTTTATGTAATGTATATGTCTTTATTACATCAACTTGTGTCAACAATATTTTATTGTTTCTTGTACCATGACGTGGTACCCCCATGTTGCCTACGTGTTCCTTGTCAGATTTTGGGGGTCTCACATAAACTGATACAACGTGGTCTTCAAGCTCAAGTTAAAGTGGTTCGTACTGACAGAGGTACATAATTTTTGAATTCAAATCTGAGAAACTATTTTGAAGCCGAAGGAATTAAACATGAAACATCTATTGCTCGAACACCCGAACAAAATGGCGTTGTTGAAAGACGAAGTCGTACTTTAGTTGAGGCTGCTCGAACACTATTATCCACTTCAAAACTTCCATTATACTTTTGGGCCGAAGCCGTGTCAACCGCATGCTACACACAAAACCGCTCCTTAATTATCCCAAGACACGAAAAGACACCATATCACATAATTCATGATCGAAAACCTTCACTCAAACACCTTCACGTTTTTTGATGTACTTGTTACATAATACGAGATGGTGAAAATTTGGATAAGATGAAAAAGAAAGGTGATGCATGTATTCTTGTGGGATATGCATCTCAGTCTAAGGGGTATAGAGTATACAACAAGAGAACAAAATTGATAGTCGAGACTATTCGCATCCGATTTGATGAATTACAAGAGATGGCACTTGAACAAAACAGTTTAAGTCCCGAACCACAACGACAAACGACTTCCGTTCACAACCGCACGGAACTCGGAACTCAAGACCACAGCAATGAACCGTTCAGTTCAAAGCTGGTTCAAGGAAATGTTCCAAGAGCGGATATGACAGTCAATACGACAATTGAAGAGTTGGAAATGTTATATGGACCAATGTATGATGAATATTTCATGGGGGAGAAACATGTTGTATCGAAGCAATACTTTTGGTGGAGTGGTATGAAACAGGATGTGGCCACTTACTGTTGATCCCAAACTTAGATCGATTAGCTTTGTGTATACGAGGTTAGATCAAGTATAACACGTAGAGAAACCTTTGTATATGCTTTGTAGATCTAAGTGTTATGCGGAATTTAACACTTAAACAAGAACACAAGATGTAAACAAAACTTTCACTTTGATTATGAATGTCGAACTTGCTTACAATGAAAGATGTTTACGAACAAAAACTTATATAAAACTTGATATTGAACATTAACCTAAAGGCCTTCTTTTATAGACTAAGAAGCCTTGTACAATAAGCTACGTATCAACTATTCTAGGTAAAGATAAATATAGAAAATACATTGTCGTTTCTATCCTTACTAGAAGTATTCTAGAATATAATAAACGTGTAGCTTATATCTTCCATCAGTGCTTGTCTTCAATCTGTCAACGCTTGACTTTAACTTGTCAACGCTTGAGCTGTCAGCGCTTGCTTTGTTCCTGTCAACGCTTGTTTTGTTCTTGTCAGCGCTCAAGTGATCTGGCCTTAATTTATTCCCAACAATCCTCCCCTAAATTTGATATCCACTCCTATGATCAAGTTTCTGAATAAGCATTAAGAACTAGGAGGAGTCTGACAAATCTTATCATATTGGTAATGAATAAATCTGATCAAATCCTTTGCCACGTCACTTGAATAATCTATCTCCAGCTGAGTGTCCTTCATCTTTTCCAAAATAGCCTTGGATATGAAATATTGAGCATCCACAAGTAGATACTCAGCAAACTTTGTAGAACTTAAATGATATACACCAGCAGCTGAATATAACCTCCATTGAAGACCACTGAGGTCATCTTCAAGATCCTTCCATATTTCAGGATCTTCCTCATTTGTCCCACACATTCTTTTAAATGTGGTCCAAAGTTTTATTTTATTAGCTGAAGTTGGTGCTTCAGCCTCATACTTGGTCTCCAACAACCTCCAAAGGTCTACCAAGTCTTCTCTATCACAACTTGCAAATAAAGATATGAGAGTGGTAAAAGTGTGTACCTCCTTGCCAAATCTGCCAATCTTCCAGAATCCACATTCATCCTCATCATAACTCACAATTGGATTCCTGGAATCTAATGGTAACACCTGCACCATATCTGAAGCTTCTAATGGGGAGAGCTTGAGGCTCTTTCTTATAACTGCTTCACTTGGATATAGTGGATCCATATCTTTTGGAAACTCAAGTTTAAATCCCTTCTTCACTGGCCTGGGAATCATCATAGCTTTCTTGATTTCCATTTCTTCTACAAGTTGCTCCTTTCTTTCATCTGAAAGAAGTCTGAGAGTGTTTGCTTCCTGCACTCTCACCCAAATGGGATAAGCCCTATGTTCCAACTCATCAAATGTCAAAGCCTTCAACTTCTGATGTGTCCATCCAACTCCATGACATCTGAGCAACATAAAGTAGAGCTCTCTTCTATCCCTTTTCAACTCTGAGAGAATATTGCTTGCCTTGTGCTTCAAAATCACCTTACAATCCTTCTGAACTCTAAGAAGAAGCTCCAAACCCCATATTTGATCTGAAATGGTCAAGTCTGGATTATCCATGCAGCTTTCTTCCCAAGAATTATACATTTGAACCACCTCTGGCATGTCAAAGTCAACCTGCAATTTTAAGTCTCTCAACTTTTTCCTAGCAAGCTCATCACCATACTCAAGCCTTTCTGGTTCTATAATCATCACACTTGAGTCTGAGCTAGCTCCATCACTTTCTTCTTCAGAAGTCACAACAAATGGTGACTTTTCCTTTTCACCTTGTTCCATCATTTGTTCAACCAATCTTCTATCAAATTCAACTTGGGCTGCATCCTTTGGAACAATTTCTTCTACCAATTTACCCTTACCCTTATCTGATGGTGCAATGGTTGGTAAGGTAGATGGTAATACCTGAGTAGGAACCTCCTTAATGATAGATGATGACTGGAATACATCACCTTCATGTGCAGGTCTGTCAACGCCCATATTTATCCTATCAGCGCCCAAAATACTTCTATCAGCGTCCAAATTTGTCTTGTCAACGCTCAAATATTTTCCCTCAGCGCCTTGTGTAACCTCTCTCAACATAGCTGTAAATGATAAATTTAGATTGTTTGGAGAGATTAAGGACGTATCAAAACCTGTTTGTTCCTTCAAAGTTGTAAGGGCTTCAGCAACATCCATAGATTGACCATCTTGGCTGCCCTTATCACTCAGATTTCTTTGATCTTCCTCCCCTTTGGAAGACTCCTCCATACCTCTCCTAGCATGATCACTCTCCAAAACAACAATCCTCTCCCTCAATTGCTTGAGTTCAAGGCCTTGTGAGCTGACAATTTGTACTAAGTCTGCATTTTGATTTTGCAAGCTAATGCAGACTGCCGTCAATTCCAAAAGAGTCATTGGTTCCAGTCTGCCCTCTTCTAAAATGGGGATTTGACCTCCCAAGCCAGAATCATTGGGCATGGATGAGGACTTAATTATGGTGGGACTGCCTTGGCCAGCATCTAAGCCAGAACCAATAGACCCAGCCTCAGCCAGGTCACCAGCCACACTTGTGGTGGTGGTTCTCTCTCCTACATGGCTAGGACCACCAAAGGAGAACACTCCAGTAGTCCTTTGGCGTTTTATCAACCTATATTCAGGTGGTGTGGAAGATGGTGTGGAAGAATGAGTAGATGTGGGTTGGTTAAGGGGTGTTTGGGATTGTGAAGGTTGTGTGTCAGTGTTGGAAATAGGCACATCAACGCCAACATTTGATGTGTCAGCGTCAAAGGGTTCTTGGTCAAGTTACATTTGTTTAGGTGAGGGTAAAGGTTCAGGAATGGGTTCAAGTTGTGGTTGGGGGTCAATTTAAGGTTGGGGGTCTGGTTGGGGTTGTGCTGCTGCAATAACAGCAAGCATGGCTGGGGTTAAAGGTAAGTCTCTATGAGGTGGTGAATTCATCTTCGTAAAAATAGCTTTCTTTTGCTCAGGGATCTTATAAAAATCATTGTGATCCCTTGAACAATATCCTTGATCATCAAAAACCATTTGCAGAAAACGGGGATAAGCTAAAGTCATTTTTGTCCCCTTGTTTTTACACATTCCTTCAAAAATCATTTTAGAATAGTTATATTTTTGCCCTGTTGCAATGCACACAATAGCACTGGCAATGGATCTATTGATCTCATTGTGTGCAGTACATTTGGGACTCAAACATTGAAGGAGAATGTGGATGAGGTACTTCCAGGCTGGGGGAAATTCCTGCTTATGGTACTTATTAAGAGTACCTTCATCAGGAAAAGGATATCCCAAAGCCCTAAGCCCTTGTTCTATTTCATTTATGGGAAGAATGGCTACACCATCAGCATCATCAAGATGCAAGGCTTGGCGCACCAAGGCTTCAGTAACCACCCAAGACCTCCCATGAACAATAGAAGTTAATGTGGTCACTCCATTAACTGTTGACGAACTAACAGTGTTCCAAAACTGCTTAATGTGTGTGACTGGAATGAGTGGAGCATGAGAAAGAGCATACCTTAGTGGGGATGCGTTCAAATACGCCACCATTTGTGTGTATTGAGGAAATAAATCATTATCAGCAACAAGATAAGCAATCATGTTGTGTTGAGACTTGAACCCCAATTCCAATTCTGCTGAGTTAAACTTTGGTGCCATTGATGAAAGCTGTTAATTTGAATGTAGAAGATGAAGTTGATAAGAGAAAAGTGTTAGACAAGAATTATAGATACCCTGTTTAAAAATAGGAGCCAAATTTATAGGAGTGAAAGAATGCATGTGATTGGCCCAAAAATAGGCAAAGATTTCAAAAATCAATCATGAAAATATTGAAAAAGTTATAAGTTTATCTCATGCATTAAATGAAAGTAACAACTCCTAAAATTACGGCTTGAAAATATGTCAAAAGTAACAACTGGGTAGGTCCCATTGAGTGTCAACGGTCAAAAACAACCTATCAACGCCCAACGGCTATAATCTTGTCAACGTTCGCCTAAAGCCATGTCAGCGTCCAATTTGGTCACAACAACGCTTGGAAAATTCTTGTCAGCGTCCAAAAATAAAATTGTTTTAAAAAGTGAAAAATGACCTTAACAAGTAATTTATCCTAGAGAAGATAACCAAAAGCTGATAATTATCATAGGGCGGCAAGCACTGTCCAGTTATGCACACTTGCATAAGCAAGATAGACATAACAGTCCTCTAGTGTCCCTTGCTAACCAAAATTCTTAACAACAAAGTTACCTTATAAAATCCTTGTTACTCCCAGGTAAATCCCATATCAAAATAATTCCCAAGTCTCCCAACAGACCACAACCAATTCTAGGCCAAAAATGTCTTGGCAGCATGCAAAGTTGATATACTATGCATGCTACAGTGCCTCATGGTTTAGTAAAACTAACCCATACTCACCTGTGGACACAATCTAGAATTGTGATAAGAGTATCATATGGATACCCAAACATCCTAAAGGTTCCTAAAACCTCCCCTTAAACCATGATACAAAAAGTTTGCTAAAAACATGCATGAACATAAAAATTTATGTCAAGATAGGAATGAAACATTCCAACCATCATCCATAAATAAAAACTTGTCCAAATGCTTCTCCTGTGATCCATAAGCAACTCTGTATCCAATGGTATACTGCTAACACCATCTGCACATTTAGATTGAAAACCACAAAACTAACATTGTTGCTGACAACGCCCCGATAACACATAACAGCGTTGAGGAAAGATTTGTCAGCGTTAGACAATTATATTGCTGACAACGTTGCAAAAACACTTATCAGCGTTCAAGCAACCTTTGTCAGTGTTAGAAAAAGATAGTGGAAAATCTAAATCATCAATAAAACAAATAATAATAATGCATCATCCTGTACATACTTTTACAAAAAGAATCCAAAACACATATTAAGTGAGATTAACCATTCCAATACTTGTTACCAAGTATTGAAATCTTCCAGTATCAAAAGGTTTAGTTAATAAATCTGACACATTTTCCTCAGTTTCAACCCTATCTGGTTGTATTAAACCTTTCTCAAAGCAATCTCTTATAAAATGGTGTCTAATTTCTATGTGTTTAGTTTTAGAATGATGTACAGGATTCTTAATGATACATAAAGTACTATTATTGTCAACAAATATCTTAGTATGCATGAAATTATACCCATAGTCCAACAGCTGGTTCTAAATCCACAACACTTGACCACAACATGCTGCTGCAGCCACATACTCTGCTTCAGTTGTAGAATTAGCCACCACTGTTTGTTTCTTGCATTGCCAAGATATTAACCTGCTCCCAAGAAACTGACATCCACCAGTTGTGGATTTCCTATCAAACTTATCACCTCCATAATCACTATCTGAATATGCAATCAGCTCCAATGGTGAATCCTTTGGGTACCACAAACCAAGATTAGGATAGCATCTTAGGTACCTAAAGATCCTCTTCACAGCATAAAGGTGACATTCTTTGGGAGTCACTTGATGGCGTGCACAAGCACACACAGCAAACATGATATCAGGTCTGGAAGCAGTAAGATACATCAAGGATCCAATCATAGATCTATAATGCCTGACATCAACATCTTTCCCATCTCTAATCTTTCCCCAAGGGTGTTCTCTATCCATAGGAGTAGTAGCCCTCTTTTCATGTGGAGAAAAGCCAAACTTCTTCAAGATTTCAGCAACATATTTGTCCTGGGAGATGAAGATACCATCTTCTTTCTGCTGAACTTGTAAACCAAGAAAGAAGTTCATCTCCCCCATAGCACTCATCTTGAATTTGTCTGTCATAAGCTTGGAGAAATCCTCACTCATCTTTGGATCAGTAGACCCAAAAATGATATCATCAACATATACCTGCACAAGCAACACATCCTTGCCTTTCTTCTTTGTAAATAGTGTCTGATCTATGGTGCCCCTCTTGAATCCATTGTCCACTAAATAGGTAGACAAAGTACCATACCATGCTCTAGGAGCTTGATGAAGGCCATACATAGCCTTTTTGACTCTATACACTTTATCTGGATGTTCTGGATCCTCAAAACCAGGAGGTTGCATGACATATACTTCCTCAACAATGGTGCCATACAAGAAAGCACTCTTGACATCCATTTGATAGACTGTGAAGCCCATGCAGGAAGCATAGGCTAGAAAAATCCTAATAGCTTCAATCCTTGCAACTGGTGCAAAGACCTCCTCATAGTCTATCCCCTCTTCTTGTGTATAACCTTGAGCCACTAACCTTGCCTTGTTTCTGACCACAATACCTCTTTCATCTCTTTTGTTCCTTAGAACCCATCTTGTCCCTATAGGTCTGACATATCTAGGACAATCAACCAGCTCCCAAACATCCTGAATTGCAAATTGGTGAAGCTCATCCTGCATTACTTCCACCCAACTTGGTTCTTTGAGAGCATCAAATATTTTCTTGGGTTCTTCTTGTGACAGAAAACATGCAAACAAACATGCTTGCACAAGAGGGGTTTCAACCTTCTTGTGTATATTGGCAATAAACCCACCAAGACCTTGATGAGATCTTCTAGTCTGAACTGGAGTCATAATATCACCAATGATCTGAGATGGGGGGTGATTCTTCATTGTGGAAGTGAGAACCCCTCCTTCAAAAAGTCTGGTGTCCTCAACCTCATGCTCCATGTTGCCAATGTCTTCTTCATCAGACTCTCTTATGTCAACATAAGGATGACCTTCTTCATGGGAATTGGAAGGTTCTCCTTGTTCAAAAGTGGAAGAGAAAAGATGTGCAAAGGTGTTGTCAACGTCTGAACCTTGTTTGTCAGCGCTTGGGCTAACAACGCTTGAACTGTTGTTGTCAACGTCTGAGCCATCAACGTCTGAATTGGTCTTGTCAGCGCTAGATTTGCCTTTGTCAGCGCCTGAAGAACCATGCATGTTTGTATCTGGTGGTATTTGGAAACCACCATTATCTTGTCCAGCAGCAGCAAAAGCATCTATCCAAATGGGAATTGTGACATATTCAAATGTAGGAGATGCCTTTTCTGCTTGTGATCCAACCTTCTCATGAACATGTGTACCTGAAACATTAACAACTTGTTCCTCCACAACATTTGAAGTTACCTTCACAATGTTTGGATTAGTGACAGGCATATAATTTAAAGTTCTAGATAAGGGTTCCAAATCAAACAACCAATTAGGACCACTCTCAGGATCACTAGGTTTATTCTCTAAGAACCTAACATGTACTCTCTCAACAATACGTTTGTCCTCTTTAAGATAAACCCTATAACCCTTGCTCTAGACTGAATACCCCATGAAGTAACCCTCATCACCTTTTGCACTAAATTTCCCTAAGGCATCACTAGTATCTAGTACTACTACATGACAACCAAAAGGTCTGAGAAAACCAATATTAGGTTTTCTTCCCCAAAGTAACTCATAAGGTGTTTTGTTCTGAATTTTGTTAACCAATGCTCTATTTTGCACATAGCATGCTGTATTAACAGCCTCAGCCCAAAAGGCTATTGGAAAGTGAGCATCAGCCAACATTGTTCTGGCTGCTTCAATTAGGGTTCTATTTTTCCTTTCAGCAACCCCATTTTGTTGTGGGGTTCTAGCAATGCTAAATTGCCTAGTAATTCCTTTCCTGGCACAAAAATCATCTAGCTTCTTGTTCCTAAATTCTCCACCATTATCACTCCTAAGCATCTTAACCTCATTTCCAGACCTTTTCTCAATCTGAGTGATAAAATCAATAAGAACATCAGCTGTGTCACTCTTCATAGCTAGAAAGAATGTCCAAGTAAACCTAGAAAAGTCATCTGTGAAAACAAAACAATATGACTTGCCATTCAAACTTTCTATATTTTTTGGACCAAAGAGGTCCATGTGAAGCATATGAAGAGGTCTGGAACTAGTATGCACCTGTTTGGACTTGAATAAGACCTTGTGCTGCTTGCCTTTAAGACATGAAACACAAGAGTGGTCATTGTGGAAGGCCTTCTCAGGCAAACCATCAACTAAAACAAGCCTCACAAGTCTGTTTATATTCTTAAAGTTTATGTGCCCTAGTCTCCTGTGCCACAAATTACTTTCATCTGCTGAGGCCTTAGCATAAAAACAAGACATATTTGCATTCATTTTAATCCCATTTAAATTCACGTTATATATGTCCTTATGCCTAGGTGTTCTATACTCAATATATTTCTCATCAGGGATCTTAAAATCCTTGCTTAACACCAAACACTCAGTATCAGTGAAAAGAACCTTATTTTTGTTATCACAAACTTGTGATACACTAAACAGATTATAATCAAGTTCTTTTACCAGGAAGACGTTTTCAAAACGCAGATTATTGGTGAGAAGGGTTCCTTTGCCTGTAATGGTGCCATAGCCCCCTCCAAAGTATACCTTATCACCATCTTTAATAGGAGTGAAGTTCGTCAGATAGTCTTCCTTTCCTATCATGTGCCTTGAGCATCCACTATCCCAATATCCATAATCATTGATCTGTCTTTGAATGCCCTGCACATAAAGAAAACAAATTAGTTTTCTTTGGGAACCCAAGTCTCAGAAGACTTGGATTCATCTGGTTGTTCAATAAGAACAGACTTAGTTCTCACAACAACCCCATTCTCATCCTTTTTAGGATGAAATACCCAGTTAACCCAAATAGGTTTTGTAATGACCTTTGAAATGTAATTGAATATATTGCAAGTCATTGAAATTCCATTATCATTAGGGTTTTGATCTTTCTTGGGTCTCCATGTTAAGCTTGAAGAAGCTTTAGACCTCTTACCTTGTGGCTGCAAATATTTAGGTCTGGTCACGTTTCTGTCAGCGTTGGATTTTGTCCTGTCAACGCTGAAATTACCCTAGTCAGCGTTGAACCTAGGGTTTGCTACAGGAACCCATTGCCTATTTGACCAGGTGTTTGTCTTTTGAAAAGGTCTTTGTCCATGAGTGTTAGACCTTCTAGAAAAGAATGGGGCAGGTCTAATCACTTGTGGACTTTGCTGCACACAAGGTTTGGGTCTGACAACGTTTGACTTCCTAACAACGTTGACTTTCTTCCTATCAGCGCTGAAATTATTCCTGTCAGCGCTGGCTTTGGAAGCGTTGACACACTTGTATGCCAAATGTGAAAAGCTACCACAAGTGTAACAGGCTTTCTTAGACACACTCTTGGGTCTAGAAGAGAAGAAACATGTTCCATGATTGCTAACTTGGCTCATGGGTGACCTATTATTCCTATACATTTCTGCATATTTAATGGTAGGTCTTCTAACAATGTTTGAGCCTAGGTCAACAGGTTTACCAGTGATTAGATTAGTAACCTTAATGGGTGGTGATTCATTGGGACTTTCACATAGCAAACCTCCCTTAACAAATAAAGTAGGGTTAGCTTTCTTCCACTCATTTAGGTCAGTCAGTTTTTGTTTATACTCTTCAACTGGAGTGACAACTCTTGGTGGAGGAGAGAATTCCTCTTCTTGGCATTCTGGTATACCAGTCCAAGACAAGTCCTTTCTAAGGACACCATAGAAGTCACCAGCTGGTGGTGGAACCAGAGAGTAATCATTCATCCCAATCTCAGTCATGTCCTTAGGATCCCTTTGCTTAGATACACAGTCTCCTAGGGTTTGGGTGGCTCTATCAAATCTTTGAATCTTGAGGTCAACATTATCTTTATTCTTAATGGCCTCATCTAACTTAGCCTGTAGGTCTCTATTGACCTTTGTCATGATATTTCTAATATCCATACTACCCTCTAGCTCATGTTTTAAGATATTTGTCTTATCTTTTAAGTCAAATTCCATTTTCTTGTATTCAGAAACGGTTTTCTCAGTTTCAGTAAGAGCTAGTTGGTAATTGGATAATTTACACCTTTCAGTGCTCATATCATCTTTTAGTTTTAACACCTCTTTGTTAAGTCTATCAATGTTTAACCTACAACCTTTGCTACAAAAAGCATCATCATATACCTCATTATCAGATGAAGAGGAGGAGTGTGCCATGAGAGCATATTCAACATGCTCTTCTTCTTCAATATCAGCAACCAAAGCTTTGTCCTCTTCAGCATTCTTAGCCAGATAGCTCCAATCCCATCCTGTGCCATCAATTCCTTGAACTGCAACCATGGCTTTGGAATCCTAAGCTTTAACAACCTGACTTGAGGGTTTACCAGCATCAGATCTTCTAGGAGATCTGCATTCCCTCATGAAGTGCCCCATACGATGACAGTTGTAGCATTCAACTTTGGATTTATCAAATCCAGCTATGTCTTTAGCATTGAAGGTCATCTTCTTCTTGAACCTTCTATTCCACCTATTTGCTCTTATACTAGCAAGAGCCATGTTCCACTTGATGTCCATCTCTTCCAAGTGCTCATCACTTATCTGCTCAAGGTCCTCATAAGTAATCACTGAACCATTGGGCAAAGAAGCAATGTAAGCACAAACAGTATCCAAATCCAAACCAGCAGGTTTAACTCTTTTCATGAATGTGTCAGCGTCTGAAAAGGAGACGTTGACAGGACTTGTTCCAGCGCTGACAAATGATGATCCAGTAACTGGATGCATAAAAGAGTCCTTCTGATTAAATTGACCTTCACTATGAGAGAAGAAGGCCATGTTGCTGGTGCTAGGTTTTCTTCCATGATCTGAAAGAGTTTCATCCTCCAACAGTCTTAGTTTGTTGTAGATGTCATCAAACGAGGAGCTCTTGTAAGTATTATTGGCAAGAATAGATCTTGCCTCAATCTTCCATGCCTCATCAAGACTTTTCAGAAAGGTAGCATTGGTGTCAACATCACCAACTTGTGTCCCCATAAAGGACAACTTGCTTGTGATGTCAAGCAATCTGCTTCTCACACTACTCAGTTTCTCATTGGGCAGAGCTTTGAAGACAGCATAATCATGCAGAAGTTGCTTTTTCTTTTCTTCCTTAGTGTCTGCATTGCCACCATATGCAACTTCAAGTGCTTCCCAAAGATCCTTAGCAGATTCATAGCCTCTATATTTGTGCTGGTTTTCTTGTCCCAAAGAGACTTTCAGAATATTTAGGGCTTTCATGTCAACCCTTTTCTTTGCAATATCTTCAGCACCTACAGCTCTACCATCTCCAGGTTTTTCTTTCTTATCTTCATCAGGACATCCTTCAACAGCTGATCTTTGAGTAATGGCATCCTGAATCTTTTGAGCCTTATTGAATGAGTTTCCATATTCAATAATCTCCCAGAGTGTGTAGTCATAGATCCCCAGATATTGTTCAAAGTTGAACTTCCATAAGTCAAAGTTGGTTGCATCAAGCATGGGAATCCTGATGTTTGGTAAGGGTGAAGAGGAGGTGGTTATTGCTTCAGACATGATGTTTTTAGGGTTTTGGTGTTTTTAGGGTTTCTGAGAAAATTTAGGGTTTTGGTGTTTGTGTATGGTTCTGGTGTTCTTCAAAGATCAAAAGTTGCTCAACAAGCTCTGATACCACTTGTTGATCCCAAACTTAGATCGATTAGCTTTGTGTATACGAGATTAGATCAAGTATAACACGTAGAGAAACCTTTGTATATGCTTTGTAGATCTAAGTGTTATGCGGAATTTAACACTTAAACAAGAACACAAGATGTAAACAAAACTTTCGCTTTGATTATGAATGTCGAACTTGCTTACAATGAAAGATGTTTACGAACGAAAACTTATATAAAACTTGATATTGAACATTAACCTAAAGGCCTTCTTTTATAGACTAAGAAGCCTTGTACAATAAGCTACGTATCAACTATTCTAGGTAAAGATAAATATAGAAAATACATTGTCGTTTCTATCCTTACTAGAAGTATTCTAGAATATAATAAACGTGTAGCTAATATCTTCCATCAGTGCTTGTCTTCAATCTGTCAACGCTTGACTTTAACTTGTCAACGCTTGAGCTGTCAGCGCTTGCTTTGTTCCTGTCAACGCTTGTTTTGTTCTTGTCAGCGCTCAAGTGATCTGGCCTTAATTTATTCCCAACACTTACGTCTCCAAATGTCTTACCTGCCAGCAGGTTAAGATCGAGCATCAGCGATCTGGCGGTCTCCTTCAACCGTTAGATATTCCAGAGTGGAAGTGGGACAAAATCACCATGGATTTTGTTACTGGTCTTCCGCCTACCAAGAGGAAGCACGATGCAATTTGGGTTATCATAGATCGACTTACCAAATCAGCTCATTTCTTACCGATCCGCAAGGAAGATCCGGTAAGCAAACTCGCCGATACGTATAGAAGAGAGATCATGAGACTCCACGGTGCTCCATCCAGCATCGTCTCAGACAGAGATCCTCGTTTCACTTCGCGATTTTGGAAGAGTCTGCAGAAAGCTTGGGTACACAACTTAATCTTAGCACGAGAAGGACGGACAGTCGGAGCGAACGATTCAGACATTGGAAGACATGTTGAGGTCATGTGCGTTGGAATGGACGGGTGATTGGGACGATTACATCTGTTTGGTGGAGTTTGCATACAACAATAGTTGGCACGCAAGTATCAAGTGTGCTCCTTTCGAGATGTTGTATGGTAGAAAGTGTCGCGCCCCAATCTGATGGGATCAGGTTGGCGAACGAACACTTGAAGGACCATAAATCATAGAGATGACCAATGAAAGGATAGCAGTGGCTAAGCAGAAACTTTAGGAAGCACGGTCAAGTCAGAAGAGTTACACCGATAAGCATCGTAGGGACATATATTTTAACGTAGGAGATCACGTCTTCCTTAAGGTTTCGCCGGCACGTGGTGTTAGACGCTTCGGGATTAAAGGGAAGCTCAGTCCTCGTTTCATCGGACCGTTTGATATCATTGAACGAGTCGGTGAAGTATCTTACCGGTTAACGTTACCTCCGCAGCTTTCGCATGTACACAATGTGTTTCATGTGTCCTTACTCAAAGGGTACCAGTATCATCCCCTTCACATGGTTCAGTATCCACTAGAACAGATACGTGAAGATCTCACTTTCATAGAAGAACCCGAACGAGTTCTTGACAGACAAGAACGAGTCATGAGAAGGAAGACGATTCCATTCGTCAAAATCCTTTGGAGGGATCATACCGAGCGGGAAGCCACTTGGGAAACAGAGGAGTCTATCCGGGCTTCTTACCCTCATTTCATATTTTGAATTCGGGTATGTTCTTCTTCTTCTGTTTACTTTATCTATAATTCAGGGACAAATTATTCTTTTTAGGGGGAAGAGTTGTAAAACCCGCATGCTTTTACCATGAATAGTACCCTTAAGATCGTACGTACTAGATTAAAACTTTCCTTTTATAGTATGATTACATTCACGTATAAGAATTGTAAGTATTACGTACGTGTTAGAACACGATAAGTATTTATTACGTATGAACACACAATAATTATTTTAAACAATAATTAATCACGAACATGCGATCATGAAATCATGAACGTAATTTAATCACGAGCTAATGTTAATTACGTATATATATTTATTACGAACACGAATAAATATATTAGGTCATGGTTAATATTTAACGAGAACACATAAAACAAGAACACGATTAAGCACGAACGAACACTAAAATAAATAGTCTCGGAAAAGGTACGAGTACCCCATGTGGGGCCCCCTTACCCGCGGCTACACCAAAAAGGGATGGACCAAGCCCATCAAATTTTACTAACAAAGGGGTTAAGGTAAATCTTTTGGTCATTTTTCACTTTACAGTAAATTAACAAAAACCCTAAAAAGATTTTTCTCCTTCCTTCTTGCTCTCCTTTGGCCGCCGGATATAAACACAAGAAAAGGGATGTTTGTTTGATTTTTGATCTTGATTTTGGTGCAAGTATTCGTGTGTGTTCATCCTCGTTTGATCCACGCATTCGGTATACCTTTTTAATCCTTTTCTTTTATGTTTTGATTTAATAAATTAAATAAGATCATGATGTTTTAAAAAAGCTAATTAAAAACATAAATTAAACATGTAAATGGTTATGGGGTAAATCAAAACATGGGATTAGGGGTGTTTGATGTGGCTGACGCCTAAACCGAACCCCCAAGGGGTCTCGGTTTGGCTTATGGACCACCACCGAGACCTCATGGTCTCAGTTTGGTGGTGTGGGTCCTACGGCAGCAGCAAACAGGGGAGAACCCCGAAGTGGTTCGGGGTATGGTGTTGATTACGGGTCCGGTTCATGGTTTCTAGTCACGATCCGGTTTATTGATTATGTTAAGATTATGATTTTAATAGTTATATGTTAAAAATTAAATTAATAAAATATGACATGATTAATTTAATTAACATGACTTAGGTTATAATTTAATTATTAGATCATGGATTTTTAACCTAAGTATTTATATTTTCTAGACTATAATTAATTAATTATTAAAAACCATGGCTATAATTAATTAATCAACATGACTTAGGTTATATTATTAATAATTAATAATACATGTTTTAACCTAAGTATTTAACTTTATTTAATTAAAAACATGATATATTTAATTAAATACTTTTAACCTATAGTTTATTTAAATTACATGTAATAATTAATAAACTATACCTTATATCAATATGACTTAGAAAAATAATCAGAAAACACTTAAGCTTATATAATTAGTTTATTTAACCAGCTTATATCTAATTATAAAAACTTTCTATTTTTAGAAACTTATTTAATAAAGGCAGCTAATCTATTTATGAAAACTTTCTATCTTTAGAAACTTATCTATTTTAAGCAGTAAATCTATTTTTGGAAACTTTCTATTTTTGGAAACTTATTTTTGGAAACTTTCTATTTTTGGAAACTTTCTATTTTTGGAAACTTTCTATTTTTGGAAACTTTCTATTTTTGGTAACTTTCTATTTTTGGAAACTTTCTATTTTTGGAAACCTGCTATTTTTAGAAAGTTACTTATTATTACACAGTAAGTATAATAATACATGAAATACAAGTAATACTTAATCAGAATAGACAGAATATAAGATGAACACAGTTTAAAGCTTAAAACAGTAAAACATGACATGAACGTATAAAATAAGTTAAGACATGACATAAAACCAGTTACGTATTTAGTAATCAGATACTTATACACGTATGTATTTATGTAGCATTAGTGATACCGAAGTAGGACTCCCCTCGGTTCGTCTTCTTCGTTCACTGGACATAAGGTACGGATTCCCGTCCTTTCAGTATGGACATTCTTTCCTTATTAGGATTCCCCGTATGTTGCCAACTGTTTTCCCGTAGTATAAGTTTATATGTTTGATTTGCTTATGTTTAATTTAGAATACCTATAGCCATATACATGCATGACCAGTTTCACCTAGTTATGGAGGTACCATAACCATAACACTAGAGGCACTGGTGTTATGACTTCCCCACGGCGGAGTGATTGCTCGTGGCGTCCCTTCAACTTTTGGCCATATTATTATATTTATCATGTGGGGCGTATGGGTGCATCCTAGTTACATGTTTTTAGCAGATTACTCAGTGTGAATGTGGTGTGTGCCTTGCATCCTTCACAAGGAGCTGATCCCTCCTACCCAAACCAGTATATTAAATTAGAGGCAGCCCCTCTAATTTGCATGATGAGGTCACCCCTCTAAGTATTCATGCACGGTGGATTTTCATGACCTATATTGGCTAATGGTAGAATATGTTAAACAGTTTTTATAAGATAAACATAAGGCTTTTCAAACTATAAAACCAGTTTTACCAAGACTTAACCGGGTTATTCGGGACTTAGTTTCTTCCGTTGTTATATGCTTATATGCTTATACTATTCATGCTTTATTGTACATCCGTGCACTGAGCGTATTGCTCAGCCGTTTTCCTTTTCTATGTTCCCAAAACGGCAGGTACTCAGGGACGCTCGTAGACTTTAAGCGTACGTGCATATGGACTGGAAGCTTTCTAGCCTTTCTTTACTTTATGCATTATCTTTACTTTGATACTCCTGCCATGGACATTGTTTAGTCCTTTCATTTACAGTACTTATGTTTGTGTGTGATGAGCTTTACTTTTGGACTACGATGTTTGATTCCGGTATTTTCCTTTTATGGTGATGTAATGTTTAGACATTTATCCTTGTATGCTTTGATGACACGCCATAATTACGCGTGACATTCCATTATCAAAATAGGGTGTTACAATTATGGTATCAGAGCCAAGGCTTCGACCTGTAGGCTCTCAAAATATGACCTGTGATTAGTGGGTAGTCACTATGGTCTTCCTAGAACTGACAGTCGTTTTCATGCATTCATCATTTTTATGCATACATATATATGTCATTGTCGCAGGTTTATGACTAAGTAATGGTTGGTACAGGACTGGCTCTATTTAGTCGCATGTGTTTTATCGAAACTTTTAAATTTGGGACCGACCCATAGGCGTCCCCTCGCCATGTCTTTTATTTTGGGTGAACTGACCATAGGCGTTTACTCTCGAGCATACAAAAGTTTTCATAAAACTGCATCATGCATTCATACACAAATTTTCTTGCATAAAATTTTTCTCTGGATTTATTGGTATAAATTTTTTTCATGTATATATATTCTAGGTTTTGATCTGTTTAATCATATGTTTTATGTTATACTGTCAGATGGCAAACACAAACAATCTCTGAGAGATGTTTGCAGTTGCTGATGCAGAAATGCAAGACATCCTTCATCAGAACGCCAACTATCCTCCCTCACCTAACATCTTCCCCATGGAAGGAAGGAATCGGCTCATGAGGGAATACTATACCATTAGACAGCGACCTGAAGAAGACAACAATGAATTCATGCAGCGTTTTCTTTGTTATGTCGATGTCCTGAGAGCTGCTGCGGGCACTACTGAAGAGCAGGCACTACATTTTCGTTGGGCTCTTAATCCAATGATTGCCAATAACTTAGGAGGTGCTCCGTTGGATACGGTAGCACAAGTGGCCGATGCAGCACGCAGGCTGGAGATGCTGTAGGAGAGAGATGAGTTCGGGGAAGCTGAGAGACCCGAGAAGAGGCAAACATTCGTATTCAAGCTGTGACCAATCCGTATTCTTTCCATATATGTGGATTATTCATCTCTTTAAATTGTATCTTCCAGGCAGAAAACTGAGGACCGGTCTCAGCCGGCTACTCAGCAGCAGCCTCATCAGCCCAAAGGAAACGGTCAGACTAACGACCGTTCTGCTATGGATAGGCGTGGCGGTAATGATAATTACCGTAACAACGTTGGACACTCCAACGGCAGCAGGTCCTAATACTTACGCATTTTTTTATGATTTCATGTTATAACTCATATTCTGACACTCTAGCAAATCTTCTACCAGGAACCATGGAAACGGTAGGGACCAGAACCAGAGAGGTTCGCAGCCTAGCCGTCCAGCTATCACTGGTATTCAATCTTACGATTATTCGCATTGTCCTTTGTACCCTATTATCATGTCTCATGTAAAATGTTTTATCAGCTCCTCAGCCAGCCAGAGCACCTGCTGGAGGATATACTCATCCTCTTTGCTCTACTTGCCACCGTAGGCACCCAGGGCCATGTCGTCGTAACACTGACGCATGCTTCAAGTGTGGTCTTCCTGTCCATATCATGAAGGATTGCCGTAAGGGCGAGATGGAGGGCACATCAGGACATGCTGATACCAAGCCGCCTCCTACCACTGGACGTGTCTACACAACATCTCGAGACCAGGCCAACAAGTCTGCAGGTACCATCACTGGAATCTTGTATATGTATGGTCAAGCTGCGTATGTTCTTTTCGATACGGGTGCTACTCACTCGGTCATTTCTACTGCTTATGCTAAGTACATTAGGATGCTCCCCATGCCACTAGAGAATAGACTTACTATTTCCACGCCTTTGAGGGACTCTGTATTAATCACCCATGTATACAAGAGTCTTCCCCTAGAATTTGACGATAAGGTTCGTCCTGTTGACGCACTTCCGCTGGACATGAATGACTTCGACATGATTTTGGGCATGGATTGGCTATCCAAGCATCATGCTACCATAGACTGCCATTCATATCGAGTTATCTTCAGTGATGTTAATGCACCAGAGTACATTCATAACGGGTTCGTACCCGGACGGTCTGTACAAATCATATCTACCCTGCAAGCGCGTGCACTACTGTCACATGGCTGCGAGGGTTATCTAGCTACGATTCACGACATGGATGCTGAATCTCCATCAATTCAGGATCAACCAATAGTGTCGGAATTCCAAGATGTATTTCTAGCAGAACTTCCGGGCATACCACCTGCACGAGAAGTGGAATCCAATATCGAGCTTATTCCAGGAGCTGAACCAATCTCCAAGGCTCCTTATCGCATGGCTCCCATAGAGCTGAAGGAGCTGAAGGATCAACTGCAAGAACTTCTAGAACGAGGTTTCATTCGATCGAGCGCATATCCATAGGGCGCACCGGTCTTATTTGTTAAGAAGGAGGACGGCAGTATGCGTCTTTTCATAGACTATCGCGAGCTCAACAAGATTACTATCCGGAATAGGTATCCACTACCGCGTATAGACGATCTGTTTGACCAACTCCAAGGGGCCAAACACTTCTCCAAGATTGATCTTAGTTCAGGCTACCATCAGCTACGGGTTAAGGAGCAGGACATCGCCAAGACTGCTTTCGTACCCGCTATGGCCACTACGAGTTTGTAGTTATGCCATTCGGCCTGACAAATGCTCCAGCAGTGTTCATGGACTTGATGAACAGAATCTTCCATGAATTTCTGGACAAGTTCGTCATTGTCTTCATCGATGACATCCTGATTTTCTCAAAGTCCAAGGAGGAACACGAAGACCATCTTCGTACAGTTCTACAGATTCTTCGCCAGAAGCAGATGTATGCTAAATTCTCCAAGTGTGAGTTCTGGTTAGACAAGGTGGCATTCTTAGGTCACCTTGTATCAGCAGAAGGAATCACTATGAAACCATCGATGGTTGAGGCCATTACTAAGTGGCCGAGGCCGACATCAGCAACGGAAGTCCGCAGTTTCTTAGGCTTAGCTGGCTATTACCGTAGGTTCGTGGAGAACTTTTCTCGCTTAGTACGACCATTGACCAAACTGATGTGGAAAGGGGAGAAATTCATCTGGACTGAAGAACGAGAGAAGAGCTTTGAAGACCTGAAGCAGAAGCTAGTATCTGCACCTATTCTTACTCTCCCATCTGGTACGGGTGGATTTCAAATCTACAGTGATGCATCGGGGAAGGGACTTGGCTGTGTTCTCATGCAACATGGGAAAGTGATCGCGTACGCTTCACGACAGCTTAAGCCTTATGAAGAAAATTACCCTACGCATGACTTGGAACTCGCTGCAGTCGTGTTTGCATTGAAGATATGGAGGCACTACTTATATGGAGAATCATGTGACATTTTCACGGACAACGAGAGCTTGAAGTATATCTTCACTCAACGTGAATTGAACATGAGGCAGAGAAGATGGTTAGAGCTGTTGAAGGATTATGACATTAATCTACAATATCATCCCAGAAAGGCAAATGTAGTAGCAGATGCTCTTAGCAGGAAGTCCGGAATGATCATCGGCATTAAAATTGAGGAGGAAATCATAAGATACTTGGAGCGACTAGATATCGAGATCATGGTACGTGGACAACACGGTTACTGGGCTAATCTTAGAGTAGAACCCGAGTTACTCTCTAAGATCAAGGAAGCTCAGAAAGATGATGGAGAAATCTGGGCGATAGTACAGAATTTGGAGAAACAAACGGAATTCAGAGTAGATGCAGATGGTATCGTATGGCAGGGCACGAGACTTTGTGTTCCTGATGACCAAGCACTCCGGGAGGCCTTGTTAGCTGAAGCTCATAGCTCACCATTCTCTATACATCCTGGTTCGACTAAGATGTACCATGACATCAAGCAATACTTTTGGTGGAGTGGTATGAAACAGGATGTGGCCACTTACGTCTCCAAATGTCTTACCTGCCAGCAGGTCAAGATCGAGCATTAGCGATCTGGCGGTCTCCTTCAACCGTTAGATATTCCAGAGTGGAAGTGGGACAAAATCACCATGGATTTTGTTACTGGTCTTTCGCCTACCAAGAGGAAGCACGATGCAATTTGGGTTACCGTAGATCGACTTACCAAATCAGCTCATTTCTTACCGATCCGCAAGGAAGATCCGGTAAGTAAACTCGCCGATACGTATAGAAAAGAGATCATGAGACTCCACGGTGCTCCATCCGGCATCGTCTCAGACAGAGATCCTCGTTTCACTTCGCGATTTTGGAAGAGTCTGCAGAAAGCTTGGGGTACACAACTTAAGCTTAGCACGACTTTTCATCCTCAAACGGACGGACAATTGGAGCGAACGATTCAGACATTGGAAGACATGTTGAGGTCATGTGCGTTGGAATGGACGGGTGATTGGGATGATTACATCTGTTTGGTGGAGTTTGCATACAACAACAGTTGGCACGCAAGTATCAAGTGTGCTCCTTTCGAGATGTTGTATGGCAGAAAGTGTCGCGCCCCAATCTACTGGGATCAGGTTGGCGAGCGAACACTTGAAGGACCAGAAATCATAGAGATGACCAATGAAAGGATAGCAGTAGCTAAGCAGAAACTTTAGGAAGCACGGTCACGTCAGAAGAGTTACGCCGATAAGCATCGTAGGGACATACATTTTAACGTAGGAGATCACGTCTTCCTTAAGGTTTCGCCGGCACGTGGTGTTAGACGCTTCGGGATTAAAGGGAAGCTCAGTCCTCGTTTCATCGGACCGTTTGATATCATTGAACGAGTCGGTAAAGTATCTTACTGGTTAGCGTTACCTCCATAGCTTTCGCATGTACACAATGTGTTTCATGTGTCCTTACTCAGAGGGTACCAGTATCATCCCCTTCACATGGTTCAGTATCCACTGGAACAGGTACGTGAAGATCTCACTTTCATAGAAGAACCCGAACGAGTTCTTGACAGACAAGAACGAGTCATGAGAAGGAAGACGATTCCATTCGTCAAAATCCTTTGGAGGGATCATACCGAGCGGGAAGCCACTTGGGAAACAGAGGAGTCTATCCGGGCTTCTTACCCTCATTTCATATTTTGAATTCGGGTATGTTCTTCTTCTTCTGTTTACTTTATCTATAATTCGGGGACAAATTATTCTTTTTAGGGGGGAAGAGTTGTAAAACCCGCATGCTTTTACCATGAATAGTACCCTTAAGATCGTACGTACTAGATTAAAACTTTCCTTTTATAGTATGATTACGTTCACGTATAAGAATTGTAAGTATTACGTACGTGTTAGAACACGATAAGTATTTATTACGTATGAACACACAATAATTATTTTAAACAATAATTAATCACGAACATGCGATCATGAAATCATGAACGTAATTTAATCACGAGCTAATATTAATTACGTATATATATTTATTACGAACACGAATAAATATATTAGGTCACGGTTAATATTTAACGAGAACACATAAAACACGAACACGACTAAACACTAACGAACACTAAAATAAATAGACTCGGAAAAGGTACGGGTACCCCATGTGGGGCCCCCTTACCCGCGGCTACACCAAAAAGGGATGGGCCAAGCCCATCAAATCATACTAACAAGGGGGTTAAGGTAAATCTTTTGGTCATTTTTCACTTTATAGTAAATTAACAAAAACCCTAAAAAGATTTTTCTCCTTCCATTCTTGCTCTCCTTTGGCCGCCGGATATAAACACAAGAAAGGGGGTGTTTGTTTGATTTTTGATCTTGATTTTGGTGCAAGTATTCGTGTGTGTTCATCCTCGTTTGATCCACGCATTCGGTATACCTTTTTAATCCTTTTCTTTTATGTTTTTGTTTAATAAATTAAATAAGATCATGATGTTTTTAAAAAGCTAATTAAAAACATAAATTAAACATGTAAATGGTTATGGGGTAAATCAAAACATGGGATTTAGGGGTGTTTGATGTGGCCGACGCCTAAACCGAACCCCCAAGGGGTCTCGGTTTGGCTTATGGACCACCACCAAGACCTCATGGTCTCGGTTTGGTGGTGTGGGTCCCACGGCAGCAGCAAACAGGGGAGAACCCCGAAGTGGTTCAGGGTATGGTGTTGATTACGGGTCCGGTTCATGGTTTCTAGTCACGATCCGGTTCATTGATTATGTTAAGATTATGATTTTAATAGTTATATGTTAAAAATTAAATTAATAAAATATGACATGATTAATGTAATTAACATCTTAGGTTATAATTTAATTATTAGATCATGGATTTTTAACCTAAGTATTTATATTTTCTAGACTATAATTAATTAATTATTAAAAACCATGGCTATAATTAATTAATTAACATGACTTAGGTTATATTATTAATAATTAATAATACATGTTTTAACCTAAGTATTTAACTTTATTTAATTAAAAACATGATATATTTAATTAAATACTTTTAACCTATAGTTTATTTAAATTACATGTAATAATTAATAAACTATACCTTATATCAATATGACTTAGAAAAACAATCAGAAAACACTTAAGCTTATTTAATTAGCTTATTTAACCAGCTTATATCTAATTATGGAAACTTTCTATTTTTAGAAACTTATTTAATAAAGGCAGCTAATCTATTTATGGAAACTTTCTATTTTTAGAAAATTATCTATTTTAAGCAGTAATTCTATTTTTGGAAATTTTTGGAAACTTTCTATTTTGGAAACTTTCTATTTTTGGAAACTTTCTATTTTTGGAAACTTTCTATTTTTAGAAAGTTACTTATTATTATACAGTAAGTATAATAATACATGAAATACAAGTAATACTTAATCAGAATATAAGATGAACACAGTTTAAAGCTTAAAACAGTAAAACATGACATGAACGTATAAAATAAGCTAAGACATGACATAAAACCAGTTACGTATTTAGTAATCAGATACTTATACACGTATGTATTTATGTAGCATTAGTGATACCGAAGTAAGACTCCCCTCAGTTCATCTTCTTCGTTTACTGGACATAAGGTACGGATTCCTGTCCTTTTAGTATGGACATTCTTTCCTTATTAGGATTCCCCGAATGCAGCCAACTGTTTTCCCGTAGTATAAGTTTATATGTTTGATTTGCTTATGTTTAATTTAGAATACCTATAGCCATATACATGCATGACCAGTTTCACCTAGTTATGGAGGTACCATAACCATAACACTAGAGGCACTGGTGTTATGACTTCCCCACGGCGGAGTGATTGCTCGTGGCGTCCCTTCAGCTTTTAACCATATTATTATATTTATCATGTGGGGCGTATCTTTCTTTGTGTTGCACGTACCCAATTATATTTAGTTAATTAAAAATGTAGCTTTTGCAATATCTTTCTTTGTGTTGCACGTACCCAATTATATTTGTCGTTGTTTCGTTCTTGGTATCTTCTCGAATTGATCACGGTTCAAAGCGGAATTGTTGTTTTTGGTAACTAAAAGGGGGAGCTTTTGATCTATATCTTCTTAAAAGATAAGTGCGAAAAGTAATAAAATTAAACTAAAAGCAATTACTGAAAATAAAACTTGAATTAAAATTAAACAGTCTAAGACCTTCTTAGAAAAACAGTTGATTCGGAATGATTCTTTTGATCCGAAATAAGTGCTTGATCCGGAATATATTAGCTCATGCGGAATAATCTAGAAATTGCTTCATTCGGAATGTTCAACCAAACTTCCTTCATTCGGAATATTACCTTTATTCGGAATATCTTGCTTCATTCGGAATGTTACTCTTGATCCGGAATAATTAACTCAGAATGCCCATTCGGAATGTTTGCTTCATGCGGAATATACCTTCATCCGGAATAACTGTTGATCCGGAATATTTGCTTGACTCGGAATATGTGCTTGATCCGGAATATATTTCCTTCACTCGGAAAAACCTTTTATTCGGAATGTCTAAAACAGAATGGTTCATTCGGAATATTATGTTGATTCGGAATAATCACATCAAATCGTTCATTCGGAATAATTAAAAGAAAACTGATTCGGAATAATTTAAGAAAAATACTGGTTCGGAATATATTCTCATCCGAAATAAAACTGTTTATTCGGAATAATGGCTTGACTCGGAATACAACCCTTTATCCGAAATAACTTTTGATTCGGGATATTTTAAACAAAAATTCTCATTCGGAATACTTACTTTATCCGGAATAAAATAAACAGAAACCCTTCATCCGGAATGATTAGCTCATCCGGAATAACTTTAGTAATCCCTTGATTCGGAATCTGGGTTGATGAACAGTCCGAAGAACAGGGGAGTAACTTGATCACGAATTTAACCAAAATCCACCAAGTTTTTAACCAAAACTTAAACCAATTTAACCACTAATCATCTACTAATGATAAACATCAAACCAAAACAACAAAAACTCAAAACCCACTTACTTTTGAAGATCAAACTCAATAAAATAAAAACTTAGAACTTTGAATCAACAAGAAAAGAAAGAAAGATTAAATGGAAAATTGTATTAAGGATTAAGATTCAAACAAACAAAAGGAAAGATTAAACTTACAATATTAAGGAGGAATCAAAGAAAATAAAAATCACCAATCTCCTTAAGGGAGTTGGTTTCCTACGAAAATGGAGAAAAAGAAACAGAAAGAAAAACTAGTCTTGAAGTGTGAAGGAAGGTCTCTATTTATAGGCCTTGGCTTGGTTTGGTGAGTGGGCTTTCTCCCTTTCTTTTTGTCTTCTCGTCTTTACAGAAAAGTTGACGTTTTCGATTTCTATTCGGGATTTGTCGACGAATAAATTCAACTCGTCTTTTAATTTCTTCATTTAATAGACTTGAGTTCTTCGACATATGTAAATCTTCCATCTTTTGTCCTTTTCTTCGATAAATCTTCAAATAGGCCCATTGACTTCAAATCTTTTGCATCTCTTGGACTATAGACTTCGTCTTTTCGTCTTTTTCTTCGATAAAACCTGTGCAATCCTATGTTTTCTTCAATACTTATCCGGTTGGATCTAAAAACACAACAAACACACAAACCACGCATAATTCCAAACAAATGATATTAAATATGCGTTTTGGTCTCGTTTTAGCAAGAAATAAGTGGTAAAAGGATGGGTGTTTTCACACCTATCAAATCCCCTACACTTAACCATTGCCATGTCCTCATGCAATGCATTAATTTTAAAGCACGGTTTACATTTCTCATCATAAATAACCTACCTTGGCCTTTATTAAATTCTAAACACTAAGGAAACCAAAAGAACAAAACAAGTAAAGTATTTAAAGACTTACATGGGGTTTTAGGTTGTCATGAATGTTCATCATTCTCAAGTTTCACGTTCCCCATACCAAGCTTAAAAACGAGATCATTGTTATTATAAGTTAGCAAACTAACCCGAACTCATGTGGCCCAATTATTCACTTAGACTCCCTTATTCCTAGGTGCATCTCTTATATTTTATTGTTGTCTTGAATGATCACGAGGATGCATTGTTTGACTTATTTCGATAGTTATTTAGGCTGAAAACAAAGTGGGACGATTTAATCAATAGTTAGCTAAAGGAAAAAATCTTTTAAAACTGCTTCTCGGGACCTCATAAAGTTCATATTTTGGCATAACACGCTTCACGATTTGAGACCTTTCTCGGACCGATATTTGGCAGCGACTTCATATTCAAATCTTTGAGAGACGTTCTTGAAATTATGGTCTTCTCTTCATAATAGGAATTCCTTCACTTGAAGTTTTGAGAGATTCTTCATATTTGGACCACGACTTCTTCATTTTTCTCCAATCTTTATTTTGGACTTTGATATACAAAGATCTGCCTCCTTTTAGGACTTGGATCTATTTATCCTCATACCTTGCTAGGGTCTTTTCGGATAGAATTCTCCATGATCTTTTGGGGAGTTCTTGCTTTTCGTCGTGTGTCTCGATCCTTCATATTGATTTTCGATAAATGATTCTTCACATCACTTTTGGATCTTTAGCAACAAAATGTAGCCCTCATGCCTTGTTAGGGCCTTTTCGGACTCGCCAATCTTCGCATCCCGCTTCAATAAGTTATGCCTTGGCTATGAACTCTAATTAATACCGAGCAACTTTTAAACGATCTTGTGCTAGAAGCTAAGTAACTTTTCAAATCATACAACCTTATTTATTGCAGATAAATTTATTAGCAAGCGATGGGAGAATAGGCTTATAATCAACTCACATAAATTCACGAAAGAATGACAAACTTATAATTGACTCTATCATCTCTCGTTCTCCACAATTTAAAATCTCAAGGAATGAGACTCGTGGATGCTTAGCCAATTAAATCACAGCTTTGGGTTTTCGAGTCATCTATAGGATCTTGCATCTTCTTAGACTCTTTCAAGTTTAGAATTTGCGTTTTAAATTTCCCTTGATAAACGACTCTCTAGGATCAATTATAGGAACCTGCGAAAAGTTCTTGTTCTTAACCCGTGAGAGTTAAGACTTTCGCGTTTTAAAGTTCCTTATATAAAAGCCTAGCAAAACTTGACTTAAACACGTTAAGGATACTAGCTAGAGTAAACTTAGATAAGTAAACTCGGGTTGAGTCAAAATATTCATGACTTTGAAAAATTTAAAACCACTTTATTGAAAATTTATTCTAGCAAGGAAAGAAAATAACCATAACGAAAGAAAATACAACTATACAACTAGGCCGAAATAGATTAAAAATTTTGAAAAATGTCGAAAAATCGAATTTTCCGGTTAAATGAAGGCATTTTAATGGAAAAGTCCACTTAAAACTTCGATAGAAGTCTCCCCTACACTTAATATAAACAGTGTCCTCAATGTTTAAGCATGTGGGAAAAGTCTCCCCTACACTTATGACATTGTGCACGTTGGTTAAATCAAGTTAAGGAGGAGACAACTAAAGTGATCAATTTCAAATGTGAGTATGAAGAAAATTGAATCACGATAGTTGAGAGATAGAACCGGAATTGCGGATAACATGAGAGCACGGTTCTTCAAAGATTCCAAGAGTGCATTTATCCCTGTAATCACATCACCATACAAACACAAGCAACCTATATAGCTCCCCCTACACTTAGGATAAAAAACGGAAAGGGGGTGAGGGATGGAATCATCTCATGAGAGATGTCCTCACCAAAGTAAAACTTCAAACGCTGGCCATTCACCTTAAAATTGGGCCCATTTGGCTGAGAAAGCTCAATGGTGCCACAGGGAAAGACTTTGGTGATGGTGAATAGAACAGACCAGCGGCTCTTCAACTTGCCCGAGAAGATCTTCAACCGAGAGTTAAAAAGTAAGACTTGATCACCAACGTGGAACTCTCGGTTCTTAATTTTAGCATCGTGGATGATCTTGGTCTTATCCTTGTATATCAATGAGTTCTCATAAGCTTCATTCCTCATTTCATTTAGCTCGTTGAGTTGAATCTTGCGAAGATCACCGGCTTTGTTGATGTCGAAGTTAGCCCACTTCAAGGCCCAGTATGCCTTATGTTCCAGCTCGATAAGGAGGTGGCATGCTTTCACGTACACAAGACGATAAGGTGTACAACCAATCGGTGTCTTATAGGCGGTACGGAAAGCCCACAGAGCATCATCAAGTTTATCGGCCCATGAGGCACGATGCTCTCCCATAGTACGTTCCAAAATTCGCTTCAATCCACGGTTGGATATCTCGGCTTGACCGTTGGTTTGAGGATGATAAGCGGTGGAAAGACGGTGATTGACACCATACTTAGCCATGACTCTTGCAAATTGATCATTGCAAAAATGAGTCACGCGGTCACTGATTATAGCACGAGCAACACCGAATCGAGCAAACAGTTGTTTCAGAAATTACAAACCACCCTTGCGTCGTTAGTGGGTAAAGCTTTGGCTTCAACCCATTTAGAAACGTAGTCAACGGCGACAAGGATGTATTTGTTTCCTTTAGAAGAAGGGAATGGCCCCATAAAGTCGATGCCCCATACATCAAAGATTTCACATTCTTGTATGAAATTATGAGGCATCTCATCTTTATGTGTGATCTTGCCTTGTCTTTGGCAATCATCACAGTTTTTAACCATTGCGTGAGCGTCACGATAAATGGTGGGCCAATAGAATCCCGAGTCAAACACTTTCTTCGCGGTGAAGTTTGGACCAAAGTGACCACCGGTGGGTCCTTTGTGGCAAGCCTCGAGAATGTCTAAAGTTGTCGGTCCGTCAACACATCGGTGAATAATCAAATCAGCGCATTGTTTGAAGAGAAAAGGTTCATCCCAAAAGTAAGTCTTAACATCATTCAAGAACTTTTTCTTTTGTTGGGATGTTAACCCTTTGATGAGAGCACCACCCGCTAAGTAGTTTGCAATGTCCGCAAACCACGGGGTGTCATCAAGATTGGCACAAATAGACAGTAAGGTCTCAAGGGGAAAAGAGTCATTGATCTTGTTGTTCGGATGATCCCCTTGATATGGATCCTCAAGTCTACTTAGATGATCGGCGGCTAGGTTTTCAGCTCCCTTCTTGTCACGAATTTCAATGTTAAATTCTTGAAGGAGTAAAACCCAGTGAAGAAGTCTTGGCTTAGAGGCGTGCTTAGTCATCAAGTACTTCAACGCGGAATGGTCCGTGTATACGATTGTGGTAGATAAAACAAGATAGGGGCGAAATTTTTCAAAAGCATAGACAACAGCTAAAAGCTCTTTTTCGGTTGTCGTATAATGCAATTGAGCCCCCGTCATTGTCTTGCTAGCATAATGGATTGGTTGGAAGTGTTTATTCACTCTTTGGCCCAAAACCGCTCCAATAGCAAAGTCGCTAGCATCGCACATCAATTCAAAAGGTAGCTCCCAATTAGGGGTAACCAAGACCGGTGCCTTAGTTAGCTTATCCTTAAGAAGATTGAAGGCTTCGATACACTCTTTAGAAAAGATAAAAGGAGTATCTTTTTCCAAGAGGTGGGTCATCGGGCGAGCGATTTTAGAGAAATCCTGAATGAATCGATGATAGAAGCCCGCATGACCCAGAAAACTTCTCACACCCTTCACGGTTGAAGGTGGAGTTAATTTGGCTATGACATCCACTTTAGCACGGTCGACTTCAAGACCGGCATTTGAGATTTTGTGTCCTAGCACAGTGCCTTCTTTTACCATAAAATGGCATTTTTCCCAATTTAGAACAAGGCGAGTGTCTTCGCACCGCTTAAGCATACGTTCTAAATTGGCAAGGCAAGAAGAGAATGAATCCCCAAAGACCGAGAAATCATCCATGAAGACTTCCATGGTTTGCTCAACCATGTCATGGAAAATAGCCAACATGCACCTTTGGAAAGTCCCAGGGGCATTGCATAAGCCAAAAGGCATTCTTTTGTAGGCAAATGTGCCATAGGGACAAGTGAATGTTGTCTTCTCTTGATCTTGGGGATCGATGGGTATTTGGAAATAACCCGAGAAACCATCTAGAAAGCAGTAATATTCATTACCCGCTAAACGTTCAAGCATTTGGTCCATAAAAGGAAGAGGGAAATGATCCTTTCTCGTGCATCATTGAGTTTGCGATAGTCTATACAAACTCTCCACCCAGTAACGAGACGTGTAGGAATCAACTCGTTGTTTTGATTGGGCACAACGGTGATTCCGCCTTTCTTAGGCACACAATGGACTGGACTAACCCATGGTGAATCCGAGATAGGGTAAATCATGCCCGCATCAAGAAGTTTGATAACCTCTTTTTTGATAACGTCATGGATTTTAGGATTCACCCTTCGTTGGCTTTGAATGGTGGGCTTAAAGTCGTCCTCCATGAGAATTTTATGTGTGCAAAAGTGAGGATCAATTCACGAATATCGGAGATTTTCCAAGCGATAGCTCTTTTATGTTTCTTGAGAACTTCAATGAGACGAGTTTTCTCATCGGCTTTTAAGTCTTTAGCAATGACAACGGGAAGTTGATCAATGTCCTCTAAGAAAACATACTCGAGATGAGGAGGTAAGTCCTTAAGCTCAAGAGTGGGAGGATCCTCAATAGATGGTGTAACTAACGATGGATCATCATTAGTCACCTCTTTAGAAGAAGGAGGAGAAAAGGGTCTTCATTGAGAAGTTTCTCAATTGTACGGATGTCTTCTTCCCAATCGGTGGGAGAATCATCATACTTAAGATCGAGTGGACCCAAGCTAGCTTCAAAATCATCCAAAAGAAAATCACTTTCTCCAAAAGGAGTCAATGACGGAGCGATTGAGGCAACGGTCTCAACATTGGGTAGAGAAGAGAGATTACTTTTGCAAGCATCATGAAAGTGTTCTTCACAAGCCTCATCGAGAACATCAATAGCATTAACACTCTCATATGAATAAGGTTGCTTAGAAATCTTACCCATGTTGAAGACAATTTGATCGTCACCAACTCTCATGATTATTTCGCCCGCGGCTACATCAATGAGAGTGCGACCGGTCCTCAAGAAGGGACGTCCAATGATTAATGGAACACGAGGATTCATCTCGTAGTCAACGACAAAAAAATCCGCCGGGAAGGTGAATTTGTCAACGCCAACGAAGACGTCTTCGGCTATCCCCACTGGATAAGCAACCGTACGGTTAGCTAATTCCAAAGTCATTTTGGTGGGGACTAGCTCGGGGAGAGATAATTGCTTCCAAACACTTAAAGGCATTAAGTTTATACTAGCACCTAGATCGGCTAGGGCCATGCAATTCTCTACTCCCGGGAAGTTGCAAGGAATCAAGAAGCGACCCGGATCACCAAGTTTGGTGGGCAATTTCCTTAAGAGAACCGCGGAGCAATTCTCATTAAGTTGGGTCTGAGCAATGTCAAGAAGCTTTTCCTTGTCACTAAGAAGATCTTTAAACATCTTCGCATATTTAGGCATGTGAGCCAGAGCCTCGGCAAAGGAGATGTTAAAATTCAATTGTTTAAACATTTTAAGAAAGTTTGAAACCTGAATATCGTCCTTGCTCTTTTGCTTCTCTTTCCTCAACCTTGAAGGATAAGGTATATCGGATGAAGAGGAAGTCTTTAGGGGAGTAGGATCACTCACAACCGCGGGTGGTGGGGTATGGGGGTAGAAGGCAGAGGAGGTGAGGAAAGTTGCTCTTTTTCCTTGTTCATAATCACGGGTGGAGGTGTAGGAATCTCGGGTTCCGTATAACCTTTTCCACTACGAGTGGTGATTGCTTTCATCTCCCCTCTTGGATTAGCAACGGTGTTACTCGGAAGAGTACCCGAAGAAGAGGGTTGATTACCTTGGAAAAGCGAACCAATCATATCACGTATATTATCCGCTTGAGTGCTGAAAGAGTCTCTCGTGTCTGTGCGAATATCATTGCTTTGTTTCGCCATGTCATTCCTTAGCTCGGCTCGAATATCACTCCCTTGTTTCGCCATGTCTCCCTTCAAGTTGATGAATTGACTCTGAAGATTCGTCACCATCTCTCTATTAGTCCTCATGAACGTCTCGATGTCTTGATTCAATGCCGTTGGTTGATTGAGAGGTGGAGCTTGGTAAGCTTGAGAATTTCCTTGAGGTGGGTATGGGTTTCTTTGGGATTGATATTGATTGTTAGCACGAGGTTGGGATTGGTTATTTCGGTTATAGCTTTGTTGTTGGTTTTGGTTTTGAGGAGTAAAACCGGGTGGTGCAAGATAGTTGTTTGAACGATAACTTACCAAGTTACGGTCTCCTTGAGGACGAGCTTGATAGCCTCCCGTGGGATAAGTACCGTATGTCGCGTTAACGTTTTCACAAAAATTGCCTTGAGTAGAAGGACAATCATTGTAAGAATGAGGACCACCACATGTATCACAAGAAATAGCAACGGCTTTAGCTTGTTGAGTATGGTTACTAGCCAAAATTAGCATATTTTTGCTCATTTCGATAATGGCTCGTTCCATGGCGGACATGTCGGTGGTGGAAGAAGTAGATGAAACATTGACTCTCGGATTAGATCTTGAGGATGCGGATGAATCCCAATTCTTGTGGTGAGTAGTCATGTTTTCAATCAACTCTCTACACTCCTCCGGTCTCCTTTTCATAAAAGTACCACCGACGGCGGCGTTGATCGTGTCACGATCACGAAAAGTGAGACCATTGTAGAAAGTATCAATGAGAGTGACGGGGAGCATGTTGTGATTTGGACAACGGTCGATCAAATCATTGTATTGTTCCCAAGCATCAAAGAGCGATTCATCATTGTCTTGCATGAATCCACTAATTTGGTTACGAAGGCTCGTGACCATGGATGGTGGAAAGTAGCGTGACAAAAAGAGTTGAGTCATGTCGTCCCAAGTATGAATAGAATTCTTTGGGAGACGGTCAAACCATTTTTCGGCATGGTGAGAAAGCGTGTGGGGAAAGAGTTGAAGGCGAAGTACATCCATAGAAACACTGGGCATCTTCATGCTTTGGGTAATGGTAATGAATTTGTCGAGGTGCTTGTTGGCATCATCATCCGGCAATCCGCGAAATGGATTTGTTTGCACTTGTTGAATCATGTGAAGCTTCAACGAAAACTCCTGAGCCGTGATTTGCATCGGCGCAATCGGGCCTCCGCGTCCATTCATCGTAGGTTGGCATAACTCCTCCATGGTTCGTAGGTCGGGTAGGGGTGGATTACTCATGTTGGGGTGAGGTGGATTATTATTGTTGTTGTGTACACCGGCCATGTCTAAATTACGAAGAGTCTCGGGCTCGGGATAAGACGTTGATCGAGTACGCATACACTAAAAAGAAAATACAAGAGAAAATATTTTTGGTTTTTATAGGTTTTTTAAATTTTTTGTGTTTTTTGAAAATTTTATATTTTTATGGGTTTTTGAAAATTTTTGTACTTGAAAATAACGTTCCCGAAAGAACGGATCCCAAAATTCAATTTTTCTCACAAGAAACCGTTGATCCTTACGAAAAGAGCCGGCAGCGGCGCCATTTTAATAATTGGTTTTTAGTTAATTAAAAATGTAGCTTTTGCAAGATCTTTCTTTGTGTTGCACGTACCCAATTATATTTGTCGTTGTTTCGTTCTCGGTATCTTCTAGAATTGATCACGGTTCAAAGCGGAATTGTTGTTCTTGGTAACTAAAAGGGGGAGCTTTTGATCTATATCTTCTTAAAAGATAAGTGCGAGAAGTAATAAAATTAAACTAAAAGCAATTACTGAAAATAAAACTTGAATTAAAATTAAACAGTAAAATACCTTCTTAGAAAAACAGCTGATTCAGAATGATTCTTTTGATCCGGAATAAGTGCTCGATCCGGAATATATTAGCTCATGCGGAATAATCTAGAAATTTCTTCATTCGGAATGTTCAACCAAACTTCCTTCATTCGGAATATTACCTTTATTCCGAATATCTTGCTTCATTCGGAATGTTACTCTTGATCCAGAATAATTAACTCAGAATGCTCATTCGGAATGTTTGCTTCATGTGGAATATACCTTCATCCGGAATAACTGTTGATCCGGAATATTTGCTTGACTCGGAATATGTGCTTGATCCGGAATATATTTCCTTCACTCGGAAAAACCTTTATTCGGAATGTCTAAAACAGAATGGTTCATTCGGAATATTATGTTGATTCGGAATAATCACATCAAATCGTTCATTCGGAATAATTAAAAGAAAACTGATTCGGAATACTTTAAGAAAAATACTGCTTCGGAATATATGCTCATCCGGAATAAAACTGTTTATTCGGAATAATGGCTTGACTCGGAATACAACCCTTTATCCGGAATAACTTTTGATTCGGAATATTTTAAACAAAAATGCTCATTCGGAATACTTACTTTATCTGGAATAAAATAAACAGAAACCCTTCATCCATAATGATTAGCTCATCCGGAATAACTTTAGTAATCCCTTGATTCGGAATCTGGGTTGATGAACAGTCCGAAGAACAGGGGAGTAACTTGATCACAAATTTAACCAAAATCCACCAAGTTTTTAACCAAAACTTAAACCAATTTAACCACTAATCATCTACTCATGATAAACATCAAACCAAAACAACAAAAACTCAAAACCCACTTACTTTTGAAGATCAAACTCAATAAATAAAAACTTAGAACTTTGAATCAACAAGAAAAGAAAGAAAGATTAAATGGAAACTTGTATTAAGGATTAAGATTCAAACAAACAAAAGGAAAGATTAAACTTACATTATTATGGAGGAATCAAAGAAAATAAAAATCACCAATCTCCTTAAGGGAGTTGGTTTCCTACGAAAATGGAGAAAAAGAAACAGAAAGAAAAACTAGTCTTGAAATGTGAAGGAAGGTCTCTATTTATACGCCTTGGCTTGGTTTGGTGAGTGGGCTTTCTCCATTTCTTTTTGTCTTCTCGTCTTTACAGAAAAGTTGACGTTTTCGATTTCAATTCGGGATTTGTCGACGAATAAATTCAACTCGTCTTTTAATTTCTTCATTTAATAGACTTGAGTTCTTCGACATATGTAAATCTTCCATCTTTGGTCATTTTCTTCGATAAATCTTCAAATAGGCCCATTGACTTCAAATCTTTTGCATCTCTTGGACTATAGACTTCGTCTTTTCGTCTTTTTCTTTGATAAAACCCATGCAATCCCATGTTTTCTTCAATATTTATCCGGTTGGCTCTGAAAACACAACAAACACACAAACCACGCATAATTCCAAACAAATTATATTAAATACGCGTTTTGGTCTCGTTTTAGCAAGAAATAAGTGGTAAAAGGATGGGTGTTTTCACACCTATCAGGGTGCATCCTAGTTACATGTTTTCAGTAGATTACTCAGTGTGAATGTGGTGTGTGCCTTGCATCCTTCACAAGGAGCTGATCCCTCCTACCCAAACCAGTATATTAAATTAGAGGCAGCCCCTCTAATTTGCATGATGAGGTCACCCCTCCAAGTATTCATGCACGGTGGATTTTCATGACCTATATTGGCTAATGGTAGAATATGTTAAACAGTTTTTATAAGATAAACATAAGGCTTTTCAAACTATAAAACCAGTTTTACCAAGACTTAACCGGGTTATTCGGGACTTAGTTTCTTCCGCTGTTATATGCTTATATGCTTATACTATTCATGCTTTATTGTACATCCGTGCACTGAGCGTATTGCTCAGCCGTTTTCCTTTTCTATGTTCCCAAAACGGCAAGTACTCAAGGACGCTCGTAGACTTTAAGCGTACGTGCATATGGACTGGAAGCTTTCTAGCCTTTCTTTACTTTATGCATTATCTTTACTTTGATACTCCTGCCATGGACATTGTTTAGTCCTTTCATTTACAGTACTTATGTTTGTGTGTGATGAGCTTTACTTTTGGACTACCGATGTTTGATTCCGGTATTTTCCTTTTATGGTCATGTAATGTTTAGACATTTATCCTTGTATGCTTTGATGACACGCCATAATTACGCGTGACATTCCATTATCAAAATGGGGTGTTACAGAAGCGGTCAAGATTTTTCTTGCTTATGATGCACATACGGAATTCATCGTTTATCAAATGGACGTAAAGACGGCGTTTCTTAACGGTCCTTTGAAGGAAGAAGTCTATGTCACGCAGCCGGAAGGATTCGTCAATCCTCATTATCCTGACAAGGTGTATCTTCTCCACAAATCACTTTATGGACTCAAGCAAGCTCCAAGGACGTGGTACGACGAGCTCTCGAAATTTCTGGTCTCCAAAGGTTTCTCAAAAGGTTCCATTGATCTAACTTTGTTCACTTATAAATATGGGGATGACATTTTGCTTGTGCAGATTTATGTTGATGACATTATTTTCGGGTCTACAAACCCAAAACTTTCAAAATGGTTTGAAAAAGTAATGCACAACAAATTTGAAATGTCTATGATGGGCGAACTAAAGTTCTTTCTAGGAATTCAAGTTCACCAATCCCCAAGTGGTATCTTTATCAACCAAGCTAAGTATTGTCAAGAGATAATCAAAAATCATGGTATGACATCATGTGACCCCGTTGGGACATCATTATCAACCACATCCCTAGATGTTGATTTGGAGGGTGATGCCATAGATCAAACGATATATCGTTCCATGATCGGCTCCCTCATGTACTTAACAACCAGCCGACCAGATATATCGCATGCTACGTGTTATTGTGCACGCTATCAAGCACGACCCACTGAAAAGCACCTTAAGGAGGTTAAACGGATCTTTCGGTACCTTAAGAATACCATTCACGTGGGACTCTGGTATCCGAGGGAAACCGGTTTCTTTCTAACGGCCTATTCAGATTCTGATCATGCAGGGTGTCTTGATACACATAAAAGTACTTCTGGTGGTGCACAATTTCTAGGTCAAGATAAGCTGGTGGGATGGTCTTCCAAGAAGCAGGATTGCACATCATTGTCATCAGCCGAAGCGGAGTATGTGTCTCTATCTGCGTGTTGTGCTCAAGTTCTTTGGATGAGAACATAACTCACGTATTATGGCTTCCACTTTGATAAAGTACCTATGTACTGTGACTCAAAGTCTGCCATAGCCATCTCCTACAATCCGGTACAGCATTCTCGCACGAAGCACATTAATGTCAGATATCACTTCATTAAGGAACAAGTTGAAAAGGGTATTGTTGAATTATACTTTGTTGGAACTGATTACCAATTAGTTGACTTGTTTACAAAAGCTCTTTCGAAAGAGAGGTTTGCGTATCTTGTTAGGCAAATTGGTATGAGATGTTTGACTCCAGCAGAACTGGAGATTCTGGCAAAAAAGCCTGCTTGATTCATCTATCAAACATCTACATGTAAATATTAATGAAAAAGCAAAATACAAAATAAAAAAAAATCTTTGAAAATCCAAAATATATTCTTCTCGACATGTCTTTCAGTATCGATAATATGGACGTACCTATAAATGTCGCTCAATCACGACACGGGTGTGTACATAAAGCTCGAATGAAAGTTGTAAATATTTTTCAAAACATGTCATTTCTATCTTTTATAAAGGAAATTATCTCTTTTGGACAATATTTCCAACAACGGGTAGAGCAATCTATCTTGGGTTGAGCTTGTCACAAAACATTCAACGTTTTGAGCTCAACACAGCGGCTGGTAATCAGTTTCAGATTGCAACCCGGATCTAAATTCACGGGGGAATGTACGCTTTCGTGCCCTTACCCTTAGCAAAAGAAGTTAAATCTTCTTACAGTTGAGTGGATTCGTCAAGACATTCAAATTCTATGAACTCAAGTTTATGCTTTAGAAAAACCTTTTCGCTAAAAAGAATTGATTTTTCATAAAGCGTTGAACATAATTTTTTTAAGAATTTCTCAATGATATTCAAAATATTTCAAAAATTGTGTGTTCAACAACTCCTATCCTCAAAAGTTTAATGTGGATCATATCCGCGTAGTGACAATTTCATTGGATCAATTTTTTAGGGGAGCGTTCCAAATTCATGCTAAGTTTGACACATTTTTCTCCCGAAAGGTTTTCAAAACTATTTTTTACAATATATTTTAATCAAATTTGGTATCTCTAATATCAAACGATTTTATATATTAGAGATAGGGGAGAAAATTTGATTAAAATGTGATCTAAAGACTCAAGCACTCATGGTTACGATCAAATACCCACAACATCTTTAATTCACGACGTTATTGGTGTCAAAAGGGTGGTTAGGTTTAAGTCCTATGATCCAACCAGAACTAGAGGGATCTTCCCAGGGAAAATCCAATAGATTATTGTAAGTCCTTAGGAAAGATGGAGTAGAATGTGAACGAAGTTGAATGCCGACTAAGTAATGATGATAGCACTGGAACAATCACAACAAGGTGCTATTAATGATGTCTTGGTAAGCATTGAAGGGGTTGAAGAATGAAAAAGAAATGTAAGGATAAAGGGTGTAAAGAAAGAAGCCCTCCATACAACTTAGGCAGAAACTGGGTCAACACATCATGAAGACAACACATCATGGACCCAGTGATGTAATGCACAACCCCTCCCCAGCTGACTCAGGCTTCTCGCAAAAGAAGTTTGTTTTATTGTCACGGAGATCAACATGACTTCTATTGACTTTCTCACTCCGAGATAGTTGATATTGAATAGGTGGCATCTGCTCCAGCCTCCGATTACTAAAAGTGCACAAATCGAGTCTAGAGCCAAGAGATCAATCAAATCTCGTTAGGACACACAAATGAAGATCAAGAGAGTCCTACGTTATATCCTTGCGATATTGCTAGAACACTCAGAGTGATACTATTCAGTATTCACAATGATGAGTGGAAATCCTTCCAGTGTTAGCATCTAACAGCACTGCAGTAGGTCATGTGTAATATTCCTTATGAATTGAACATATGTAAAACTGAAAAGCAACAGTGGTTTGATTCTGAATTGATTCAAACTCGTTTCAGGTTTCTACGCAATATCTTTATGGTCTTGCTAGAACGTTCAGAGTGAAATTTATTAATATTCACTGTGATGAATGGAAATCCTTCTAGCGTCAACATCAAACAGCGCTACGGTAGGTAACTTGCGAGATTCTTATGAATCAAGCTTGTGTCAACTGGAAAGCAACAATGGTAAGATTCTTAATGAATCAAACTTGTTCCAGGATTTTGAATTGACGACTTTAATCAAGCGGGTATTTATCCAATTGATTCACTCTTTACGTTCGCAATCTTACTTTGAGACGGTCGAGTAAAGAGAACGGCTAGTTCAGCCGCGAAACCCTGTCAAGGAGATTTTTACTTAAATCTACCTAATCACATGTACGATATTTAATATCGTGTAACAGTCTTCACCGACCGGAGGTAAAACGTTACCGATTTAGGACGAATTTCAAAGCCATTCAGTCCGTGTCTATGTTTTGTCTCGAGAAGGTGGCGTTTCGGTGTACTCAGCAAAGTCAAAGATTTAAAACCACATACTCATGCCTAAAGACATTCAACAATCAAGAAAGCTAAATACTTCCGCAACTCTGATGATTAATGACATCTTTTGAAAGGAGATTTTTAGCAAGCTTTCAAGATTGTGCAGAGTATGAGTATGAGGATAAAGACACAAGATCGCAAGATGGCAAAGACAAGTCAAGGATAATTTGAATATCTCTAGATAAAAGACAAAGTCGAAAGACAACGAAAAATGCTCAAAGATCACAGCATAAAGGAACAACACTACTATTATACATTCAAGACTCATTTATGACGAAATTCATAAATCTCCATTGGACTCCAAATATAAAAAAGGAATGACCTTAAATTGGGGGAGATTGTTAGCCTCAAAATATTGAGTCAAACAAGAATGTTCGGTCATAGGTTTATATTGTAATATTTATTAGAACGTTGTAATAGTTATATAAATAGTAGTGACATTACGGGCTTGATGGTTAGCTTAAAAGGCCTCTTTCAAGGTACAAAGCATTTATTCAAGCCCGGCCCAAAACAATATAGTCCATTAGAGAGCCCGCATGTGGGTGGACTATATAAGCACCCTCCTAGCATGTTAGGAGGGTGGATGATCTCATTATTTTCTTAATCTAATTTCAAAAGTTAATCATCTCTCTCTACTTTCTCTCACTACTTTCTCTCTCTAAAATTCATACCTTTTCCATCTCATTTCTTTAATCTATCATCATATTATTAGGGACAACAGTTTGCTTTGGTGTTGTGTTTGTGAATGTCGTTATCTAGAACAAATTATGAAAAGAATTGTAATTAAGGACACAATTTGTCTAGATAACTTGTCATCTAAGCTCAGCGTCAGTCACATGCCCAACTGATGTGCGGATCGACGCGATGAGGTCGTCGAAATTTTTTCCGAAAATATTAGGTATCAAACCTAAAAAAAATAAAATTCGTTTAAGCACTTCCGATCGAAACATACCGAATACCCGTCATCAAGAATAATTCATCATAGCCCAAATAATTTAGCCGGGTTCAATCCAAAATATATTCGGCTCACTTGGCATACTCGGCTCAAAACTGTGTTATGCATACGTGTTGCCCTCTACATGTGCTTGCAAAAGTTTGATCATAGGGCGATTGTCCGGTAGAGGTTCATTGTTGTTATTATTCATGTTGTTTTGAGGTGGATTATTATTGTTGTTGTGTACACCGGCCATGTCTTTGATATACTCAGCCATCCAATACTAAATTCGCATAGTGTCAAATCCCATCAGACTTGATTATGAATATTAGTCCAACCCATTATCTTTTGTAGTAATAGAAGAATACTCCTAGCCTGCTACAATTTCATGACATGGCCCATCAATGCATTTGATAGTCAAAATGAACGATAAATATACCACCAACACATTTTGGTCAACTCAATTTCTAAACAAAAGAGTCACGACCCATATAAGTTGTCTTAACCAAATCGATGATTTCAAAAAAACAGCCCATGTCACACTTAGGATATATAATGCAAGTAACCCTAAGATTTCTCACTGTATCTAAACCTAATCACATATAGAACTCCTCCCCCATCTCCTAATTAAACTCCTTACATCTCAAAACTTGAAACTGCTCATATCTTATGATATCATCATCTAATCTCAGTCACTCTTCAAACTTAGATAATCTTATATACTTTTGAACCAAGAATTAATCATCAGTGCTCAAACTATCATATACGAATCAATATCATGATGCAAACAAACAAGTCCCCGTTGATAATACTCGTTTGGCTTCAAGATCAGTGTAAAATTGATCTCGGGTAGGTTTCTTTATTTGTTGCATGTGTCTCAATCGAATCAAATAAACTGATTATAACACGATTGTTATCAATCAAGATTTGATTTCGAATATTAAAAAAAATGGTTTGCATCTTTACACAAGATCAGTGATGAATTGAGTCGGGTGAATAGATCTTTGTAAGGTCTCGATACCATATGTTTGTATACACTCGAGGCTAAACTGAGATCAGGTTTATATGTATTTTTCATTTCGAGTCTTGATTGTTGATTATGAAGATGGAGTGTTTTTTATGAGACGATGGGATTAGGATAGGATAGAGTTGGGTTTGGATTGTTTGTTAATGGTTGATAATAGATGGGGTATGTCTCGGTAATTTTTGATAAGGTCAAGGTGTCGTAATGTTTTTCACAAGTCTGTCGGATTTTTTTTTTTCAACCGAGTCATTGTCGCAATGTTTTTCAGAGAAAAAATTGCACTATCGCAATGTCTTTCAAAAACCCATCTTATCACAATGTCAAAAATCACCAACTGTCGCAATGTTATCAGATCTCCATGTCGCAATAACCATTACAAAAACCATCGCAATAACCATATCTTCAACCATCGCAACGACCATCGCAATATCAAAACCCTAGACATTGCGATGGATTTTTGTGACGCAATAGTACAAAAAGTTTTGTCTTATTCCCAAAAAAGGTGGATCTGGTGTTATCAGATCTAATGCTTTTAGAAAATAGAATAATAGAGAGAAAACAGAGATGACTCGAAAACAATGATAAAACCAATGATAATATATATATATATATATATATATATATATATATATATATATATATATATATATATATATATATATATATATATATATATATATATATATATATATATATGATAAAACCACCAGACACCATTAAAAAAATATGAGACTTTTGGACGTTTTTGGACGGATTGGAGACTTTTAGACACTTTTTGGATAGATTGGAGACTTTTGGACAGATCAGTAACACAAAAACACCACCGTGACATAAAAAGTTATAAAATAAGATATAAAACTGTAATAATCCATAGTAGCCTCATAAATAAGCAAACATAAATACAAAACACCCCCGGTTAGCTCTGATACCAATTGTTAACATAAGATTCAAAGCTAAAAAGGAAGGGATCCGGAGGTCAGGGAGGATAAAACAAATGGTTAGACATTTTAGAGATAGAAAGATAACAAGGAAGAAGGAGTGTATGTATTTTAGAGAGAGAATGAAAATACACAAAAATGGGAATCCTCACCCCTCCATGGAAGTATGAAGGGGTATATATAGGCTAAACAAGGAGTGACTTTGACAACTTATCAATAATAGTACCTCCACGTTTTGCCTATCTGAATCTAATGTAATTCCGTAAATGGCACTCACATTTTAGGGCTAACGGATATTTATCCAATTGATTCACTCTTTATGTTCGCAGTCTTGCTTTGAGACAGTCGAGTAAAGATAACGGCTAGTACTCCCGCGAAACCCTGTCAAGGAGGTTCTTAATTGAATCTAACTATCACAGGTACGATATTTAATATCGTATAACGGTCTTCGCCGACCGGAGGTAAAACGCTACCGATTTAGGACGAATTTCAAAGCCATTCAGTCCGTGTCTATGTTTTGTCTCAAGAAGGTGGCATTACGGTGTACTCAGCAAAGTCAAAGATTTAAAACCACATACTCATGCCCAAAGACATATTAAACAATCAAGAAAACTAAATACTTCCGCAACTCTGATGAACAAAATCTTCTTTATCAATTAATGTAGAGGAATGACCTCTCTTCATAGGAGATTGTTAGCAAGCTTTCAAGATGGTGCAAAGTATGAGCATGTTGATAAAGATACAAGATCGCAAGATGGCAAAGACAAGTCAAGAATGATTTGAAGTTCTCAAGATTAAAAGACAAAGTCGAAAGACAATTACAAAGGCTCAAAGATCACAACATGAAGGAACAAGACTACTATTACACGTTCAAGACTCGGTTATGGCGAGATTAGTAATCTCTACAAATCTTAAAATGAAAAAGGGGAATGACCTCTCATTAGGGGAGATTGTTAGCCTCAAAAGTTAGCCTCAAAATATTGAGTCAAACAAGAATGATAGGTCATAGGTTTATTATGTATCGTTTATTAGAATGTTGTGATAGGTAGTATAATAGTCGTGACAATACGGGCTTGATGGCTAGCTTAAAAGGCCTCTTTCAAGGTACTAAGCATTTATTCAAGCCCGACCCAAAAAACATATAGCCCATTATGCCACATGTAGGCAAGGTTATAAATACCTCTCCTAGCATGTTAGGAGAGGTGTGTTGGTTGTTCATTTTCTTAATCTAATATTCCCTAAGTTTCACATATCTCTCTACTTTCTCTCTCTATAATTCATCTACTTCATCTCTTTTCTTCCTTTAATTCGTGTTATATCATCACTAAAATATGGGATAACAGTCTGACTTCTGAGTTTCTGAAGACTTGATCATCAATTTGCTTGCAGCAATCTTTTTCATCTCGTCTCGCAGAGCAGGGAGTGCCGTGTCAAGAGATTCTTGAACCTTTTCATCGATTGAGTTAAAAAGTGTTTGGTTTCTTTTGGCAATCTTGTTTTTCTCCTCTCTGTACTTCGTTTTCAGTTCTCGAAAACGAGTGATCTTTTCTTTCATATTGGCTGCTTCAGATTCTTGATTTGCTTTTGAGGACTGTTCACTTTGTTCTCGACGAGATAATTCTTCTTTCAGGCTTACGGTTTCAGCCTCTTGTGCTTTCATGCGTTCTTCCATCTTTAGCATGAAGTCTTCAACAACTGATGGTTGGGAGGTGGTTAGTATAGGTTATACGGTTGATAAGACAGCAGTCGATGGAGTTATCATTATTGTGCTGATTATCGATGTTGTGACCATAGTGACGGGAACATTTACCATGTTTGGATTTGTTGAGGGATCGGTGTTGGTGACTTCAGATTCTAGACCAGTAAGGCTTAAGTATGTACCTACCGGATCTGACACTGAAGTAGATTTGGTTACACTCGTCTCCTTGTTGATGTCATTGATCTCTGTCTCCATATGGACCATATCTGTTTAGACCGGTTGAACATCATCGATAATTGTTTCATGTTGTTGATTATCGTCTTCATCATGAACTGGCTCGTCCACGTAAGAATCGGGTTGTGCAAAGTCAGCAATGTCAGATTCTTCGATTTCCTTTGACATCTGTCATGATCCACTACCTCTTGTCTCTTGTCTACTTTGCTGGAAGACCTACTTTAATTGCTTCATTTGTTGTCTTTCAGTCAAAAGAGGTTGTTGTTCTTCTGTATCTTCATCCATGAGAAGTGACTTCTTTCCCTTAGCCCTTTTCTCCCATAAAGCCACGATTTTTATTCTTTTACCTTTTGTCTTGTGTTGGTGTATCAGCTTCTGAGGATTCGTGTTCCTTTCTTTTGCCTCTGGGTTTTGGTGCAATGAACTCTCCAGCGGCTACTTTTCTTGCTTGTTCTTCATTTTCTTTCAAAAGTTTCTTGTATGTAGAGCTGTTTTTGATTTTCTCATTCAGCAAATTATCCGGAACTAGAGCTGGAATTCCTTGATATAGACTCTTAGCTCCTTCTTGTTTCATGTTTACCAAAAGAAAATCATCATCTTCTGAATTGTCAAAGAATCCTCCACGTCTATCGATAGCTTTATCGGCTTTCATAAAGTGATTGGTGATGAGCTTTGTGAAGCATGGAAACTGAAGATGTTCAGATTTCTTCTTGGTGTTTCTGAAAGCTTGATAATGAAATTCTTCCCACAGTAGAGAAGCATAGTCTAAGTTGAGGCCCTTGTAGATTCCTCAAAATATTCGAGCCTGAGAAAGTCTCAAAGAATCTACGCCTCTAGATTTTCCAGTCAAACACCGAATGAGTATGCTAAAAATTGCCTTCCATGGTGGTTCGAGCCTGGAAGTGTTAAACTTGGAAAAATTTGTCAATTCTTCATCATAGCTGAGAGACTGAATCAACTCTACAATTTCCTTTTTGTCTGGATCATGAACATATTTTCCCCTTTGGCCAAAGATTTTCCAAAACTAATCAAGCGAAAATACCTTTTGATGTTGGTTAATGTTAAATGAAAACTTCGTGTTTGTTATGGCCTTTATGGATGTCCAGAAATCATACATGTAGATTTCTGGAACAGAAGCCGTGGCCCTCAGTGCATTTTTTTATTGGTGAGAGATCGAGTATGTCGATGGCTACCCTGAATGCTGTCTTTGATGGAACGTAACCTTCTTTCAGTCTGAGATTTTTTGTAGTGAGTTTAAGACGTTTGTCTTTTGGGACGAGTGCAAGGCCGATTTCACTTTGTTAAGCTTGAGTGCGAGACATGATTGCTGCTTAAGATAAAACATACAAGTTGATACACACAACAATTTATCATTACTAAGATGATAACATAGCATAAACCAACTAATACTTAATATCCCACAAAGCCTAACACATAATATTGCAAAACAATCATATCCTAAAATATCACAAGTAACCAAATTCGGAATGTGTTACCAAATAAGATTTCGGAATGTACATGTTATGGATTCCGGAATCCATTTCAAAAGAATTCGGAATACATGAACAATAAATTCAGAATATGTTATTTTTAAGAATTCGGAATCGATTATATTATAAAGATTTCGGAATCCACACACATTTACAGAAATTTGGAATACATGAACAATAAATTCGAAATCTGTTATATTACAAAGATTTCGGAATCCACACACATTTACAGAATTCAGAATACATGTTCTAGCGAAGAATTCAGAATCCTCATTCATGTATAGATTTCGGAATACCTAAACTTTTAAGATTTCGGAATCTATTTTGCAAATAATTCGGAATAAGTGTTCATGTTTAGATTTCGGAATACACAAACTTTCAAGATTTCGGAATCCTACACAAGTAAGATTTCGGAATATCATAAACCTTTAAGATGTCGGAATACATGTTCAATTAAGATTTCGGAATCCGTAATCTATTGTTCATCAGTCACGCAACAAACTAAGGCCTATTCATCGTGTTCTATGACGTTTTAAGGCAAAACAAAGCACACCCCATCTATATCTAATCCCTATCAACATTTCCCCTTATCAATTGAGTTTTACGACACAAAAAATATTTTTACAAACCCTAATTAATTAGACAACATAGACGAACTTTAGGGAAAATTTGATTAAAGACATATGATAACATCTTGTACCTTGATTTTGATTCGAAAACAAAAGATGAAGTCACAAGTTTGAAGCTTCGTTGAATAGTTATCAATGGCGGCAAGAGTTTATGTTTGTGTGTTTTTTGTATAAACAAAAAAGAAAGAAGAAGGGCGGGGGGGGGGGGGGGTGTGTACTCTGACTTAGTTAAAAAATGTTCCAAATTTACAACTTAGGACCCCTAAATTTTTTCTAATTCCATTTAGAGTTAAGTAATGTTAATTTAACGTTCGTTAAGAAAAAACTTAACATCCGTTATCACTTAAACGTTATCTTAACTATTTTCCAATACACCCAACTAACGCACTTAATCGAATCTGCCTAAATGCCAGATATCTTTAAGTCCAAATCAACTGCACGTAACGGTCTACAGCATTGTCCAATATCCACTTAGCACGAAAAATACACGACATATAACATTTAACCGTTTAATTTTTCTGAAAAGACTTTTGAAGACGAATATTGATGACAAAAACGATTTGAAATTTTCTCCCCCTTAAACAATGGCCTGTTTTCTATTTAAAGAGTTGTAGTCGTTGTTTAAAGAGTCAAATACTTTTGAAGACATTTTCCGTTTAATGATTTAAAGAAACGATTATGGTGGAAATAATATTTCTCTTATTTAAACAAATAAATGCACTGAAGCGTACACAAATTTGTGTTAGAACAAGTTATAAAGTAAACTTGATCCCTTGTATGATTTTAAAGTAACCATACCCGAGAAAATTAATTCCCGTTGTGAGCCAACGTTTTCCAAAGAAATACGTGACTTAAATGCGAAAAGCGGGTTGCATTCTGAAATAACTACAAGCCATATGGGCATGTTATAAAATATGTACAACTTCTATACGAACTCTATTTATGGCATTGTGTCAATTTTAATTGACATTTCTAAGACCGTAAATATTATCGTACTAAAAGACATGCCCGTTTTGAAAAGAGAAAATATTTTTGGAATTTCTTGGTTTTATATTTTTTATGGTTTTTATAGGTTTTATATTTTGTATTTTTCTTTTTGGAGGTTTAAATATATACATGATCACGATAAAAGGATACTCGAGAATAGGTTACCACCACTATTCAGCAGATTCTTCTGCCAAATCCTGAAGAGTTGCTAGTGAGAATGATTTCATGCCCAGCTTGTCGATCAAAAACTTGACACGTCCTCGATCTAAAGCCTTTGTAAACATATCAGCCAGCTGATACTCAGTGTTGAGAAAATACAGCTCGATTACTCCATTTTCCACTTTCTCTTTGATGAAATGGTAGCGTGTGTCAATATGCTTCGCCCTGGAGTGTTGAACATAGTTGCAGCAAAGGGCAATGGCGCTTTTGTTGTCGCAGTACATCGGAATTTTGTTGAATCCAAGACCGTAGTCAGTCAATTGTGATCTCATCCACAAAACTTGAGCACAACAACCAGACATGGCAATGTATTCAGCCTTTGTACTTGATATCGCAACGCTTTTCTACCTTTTAGATGCCCAACTTCTCAATCTATCTCCAAGTAGTTGCACACTTCCAGATGTGCTGTGTCTAGTATCTTGACACCCAGCGTGATCCGCATCAGTATCATGTCGTTGCCTTCCTTGAGAATGAACAATGTCGGGTCCACTTTGCATTTGGAGAAGCCTTCCGAGATGAGATAAGACGAAAGGAGATCGTACCACACGCGTGGAGCTTGTTTCAACCCATAAAGAGCCTTCTTAAGCTTGTACACATGATTAGGATACTCCGAGTTGACAAATCCATTCGGCTAGCTTACATAGACTTCTTCCCTTAATTCCCTATTTAGAAATGTCGTCTTAACATCCATTTGGTAGACGATCATATTCATGTGAGCAGCATAAGCAATGAATAGTCTAATTGCCTCCAATCTTGCAATAGGAGCAAAGGATTCTTTAAAGTCAATAGCTAATGCTTGTTTGTAAGAGAAACCAATCTAGACTTGTTCTTTAAAATTCCACCTATCTCATCGAGTTTGACCTTATATACCCACAACAAGGTAAGAATGTTGACGTTGTCGGGTAAAGGAACTAATTCCCATACTTCAAGTCGTTGGAATTCATTAAGTTCCTCTTGCATGGCTTCAATCTAAGACGATTGTGTCATTGCTTGTTGCCATGTTTTAGGTTCCTTATTAGAGAGAAACGCATCAAAGTAATAATATAATGCGTGTTCTTGTAGTTGATGGCGTGTTGAGACTGGTCGATCGATGTCACCAATAATATTTCTGATTGGGTGATCCTTTGTCCACTTTATGTTGTGATTTTCAATCCGCGATGGTCTGGAGTAAACGGTTGTAGGAGCTACCTCTAAAGTTGACGCATCTGAAGGGTTTTCAGGTATCAGTAAACCAAAGTAGGGAAGCTCTTGGATGTGATCAAATTCCAAATCGTGATTTCTCTTCAACATCATCAGGAACGAGTGGGGGTGTGGATTCAGGTGTAGTTTGAGAATTCTTGGGGGATGGTGCATCCGGTTCATTAGTAAGTGTAGATGCATCAGATTGATTTCCATTATCTTGAGCAGCAACTTCGAGAATCGGAGCTACTACTGTAGGGGCTGGAACATCATCACTAGGAGGATCAAAGAATTCATCAAACATCGATTGAAATAACTTATCCCACACGGGCCTTGTAGGTGGTATGAATGATAGAGAAGTAGGATGGCTGGGAATTAATCCGGAACTAATAGTACCGGTTCCCATCTCATGAAGAGCGGGTTCAGAGCTGCGTTGCTCAGAAGCCGTTGTTGTCAGCTCATCAAAATCGACATCTAAAGTTTCTATTATATTTCCAAGACGATGGTTATAAATCCGGTAAGCTTTTTTTGCGGGTTAGTAACCAATGAAAATTACTATATCAGCCTTCGGTTGAAGTTTGCCAAAATTCTCACTATTAGTATTTGGATAACAAAGTGCACCAAACACATGAAGAAATGAAATATTGGGTTTATGTCCATGAAAAATCTCATATGGTGTTTTTCTATGGTGCTTACGAATAATAGAGCAGTTTTGGGTATAACATACGGTTGCCACTGCTTCAGCCCATAAGAATAAAGGAGAATTCGCGTAAATTAACATAGTTCTAGCAGCCTCCATAAGTGTATGATTACGTCTCTCCACGACACTGTTCTGTTGTGGCGTGCGAGCAACTGATGTTTCATGTGAAATGCCAACCTCTTCATAGTAATTACGGAGAGTCTGATTAACAAACTCAATACCGTTATTGGTTCGAATGCGGCGAACAATAGCATTAAGACGTACTTGGATCATCTTTAGAAATGTAATAATATATGCGGGTGCTTGATCCTTGGTCGCTAAGAACTTAACCCATGTAAACCTTGAAAAATCATCCACCATGACGAGGATGTATTTTCTACCACTCACACTAGCCGTACGCATTGGCCCGCAAAGATCCATATACAAAAGATGCAGTGGTTCCTGGTTGGTGTCTTCAGCTTTAGGTTTGTAGGATTTCTTGGTGCTTTTCCCCAATGAACACGCAGAGCATAAATGATCCTTGTGAAATTTAAGCTTTGGAAGACCACGAACAAGTTCGTTTTTAGCCAAATGGTTAATAACATCAAAACTAAGATGAGATAACCGTTGATGCCACAACCATGACTGGTCTTAGATGCTTTGGAGAGAAGACAAACAGGAGAAGCGACCATCATGTTTTGAATAGACAACGTGTAGAGATTATCCCCTCGAGAACCTTTTAACAAATCGTTTCCTGCTAGATCACGAATGAAGCAAGTATGTTGTAGAAAATTAACCTCAAGGTTGGAATCACAAAATTGTCCCACTGAAAATAAATTATGACCGAGTCCTTCCACATAATACACCCTTGAAATCGTAACATTCCTAATATGATATTCACCATAACCCATGATCTTTAAAATATGGTCATTACCAAATTTAACCGTGCCTAGAAACTTGCTAACGAAATTTTTGAGTATCGAGCAGTCTCCGGTCATGTGCTTGGAGCACCCAGAGTCCAAGTACCAGAGGATGATTTGGACCACCTGAAAATATCACCAGACAAAGACGATGTATCGGAATCTAATTGTTCCCCTATGTTAGCAGGTATAGATACAATTATCTTAGATTTGCTAGCATAAGGTTTCTTAGATTTCCAAATTTTCTTCTTAGTTGTCGGCTTAGATTCTAGTTGTCTAAGATCCCGAGGTACTTCTTCACTGATAGGCACAATAGTTTAGTCGAAACAATTACTCCTGTAGAAGGCACAAAAACATTAGTGACAGATTTTGATTTATCCTTGTTGAGTGTACCTAAAGAAGGTTTAGCTCATGGTGTTTTGTTGAATGGAGTAATGGCAATGGTAATGGGTTGTTGTTTGAGTAGTGCAGAACCCGGCTGACCGATGAATTAAGATGTGCTAAGCAACATTGAACCCGCTCAATACATAAATGGGCAGCGTTATAATCGTTGTTTGTGAGATCAGATTCATATAAGTTATCTAAGATGTCCCTTCTAAGAAGAACATGCCTAATCGCATTTTTCATATAATTATGATAGAGGATTGTTATTATGGTACGGGTTCTTGTAAATCACCACTTCTTTTGGTTTTGGAGCACTAGAGGTCGGGGCAGAGATTGTAGCTGAATTATCAACAACTTCTTGTCCTTTTAGTAGAAGTTTTTCCTTTAACTCAGCTATAACCATGTTTTTGTCTATGAGTTGAATATTTAAGTCAGATATTTCCTCAAACTTGTGGTTCAGTTGGTCAACAAGTGACTTTTGCTCTGCCGCATTAAAAGCGAAGCGTTCTTCTAGTAAACCATAAAGTTGTGAAAATACCTGATTTGCTCGTTCAAACTCCCCTAGAATATAGATGATTCTTTTTTATAGGGCATGATTTTTATTCTCTGCGACCTCTAGTTCCATTTTCTCTACTGATGACTCTCTCGTAAGTCTCATAATTTCTTCCTCTAATGCATGAACCACCAGAATCATCTTGCCACTTGTCTCAACATTGTTTTCACATTCATTATGTTTTAAAAGAGTTTCATTTTTAGATTATTGTTCAATTTCAAGAGATATACAATGTTGTTAAAGCTCGTCAAAACGTTTTGAAAGTGATTTATAAGAATCTGGAAGCTTTAAAAATTCAGCGTTAGATTCGTGACAAGAATGATTATCTACATCGTTTACAGTCTCAACAATATTCACACAGATATCATGCACATCATCACATTTATTCACAACAGAGGTAATCTCATTAGCACAATTAATAGTCACAACATTCATCACATCGAGAGACACCACTTCTTCCAAGAATTGGTCATATTCGGACAAAAAAATTTCTTTCTCAATTAAATGTTGCTCATAAGCATCATCCATTTCATGAAAAACTTTTTGAACTTCTTTCTGTAGAAAAGTTAAAATGGATCCGGTGGTCTAATGTGGTGGTAAATGGTGGTGGAAGCCATTGATGGCTTAGAGAGAGAGAAAGAGAGGTTGAGAGTAAAAGTGTGTGTGTTCCCAAATGAACAAAATACAATCAACACCCCTCCTTGGAAGCTAAGGAGGGGTATATATAGTCACGCACACAACCTAAACTTTACAACGAGCCTAGTCTAGTCTAAATGTGCGTGACTATGATAACTAACGGGAATTCTTAAATGTCGTTACATAAAGTGAGTTTCCAACAATCTTCCCCCATGGGACGACGTGTAGAATTCCTTACAGTATTCTTCCTAACAAGTACAAAATAATTAAGAACAAGAGCTTTCATGAAGCATCCAATGCTGATGAAGTCTTCTGAGGCCTTCGTCTTCAAAACGACTCATCTTTAAAGTAACTTGTAGAAGAAATACTGTAACAGCACGAGCTAAGTAACCCATACACTTCTGGTTAAGGAGAAGCTTCTGAATTAGCTTCCCCCTAATTCATGCCACGTAAACTTGATGTAGAAGCATTTTAAATAGCTTCCCCCAAGTAGATAAACAACTTTTCATCTCACGCTTGAATAATTCTTCTGAATTTTTCTTCCCCCTGAGAATTCAAGTTATGCATACCAGAAAGAATCAAGACACTTCTTCCCCCACATAGTTGAAGAAGGTAAATCAATCCCAATTATGAAGCTCAAATACTGAAGTGGACACTTTATCCCATTCATGATGTTGACATCGTAACACCAGAGTCAATCAAGTCCCGGAAATGCACATATCTTCTTCCAGAGATGCACCAGAGTCAATTAAGTCCCGGGAATGCATATAGGATAATGATGATGTTTAATTGCAACAATCAAACAATTAAACCTCGAATCAGTAGTGTACCGTTTGGAGATTGATAACGACACGAGTTAAAACACTGATTTTCTCTGCGGCTATGACAAATGTCATCCCGGAATATCTTCAAATCAAAAGAAGGTATGAAGTTCATCACGTGTACTCGTTGTGCGTTCAATGTGTCTTCTTCTTCCCCCTTGATGGTTTCGAAACTCGGAACCATCAATAAATTGTACGCACATGAACCTGAAATCTCGTGAGAATAATAAATAAGCTGAATTATATATTTTGTGAGAATCAGCTGTTGATCGAAAATCTCTTCTCATAAACTCTCCATGGCCACCTTTACCAACCCACGTGATAGCAATTTGAAGTGACCAGTGAAAGAATGAACCGGATACATCAAACGTGAAGCTGAATAAAAATCCTTCGATCTTGTGACTTAAGCTTGCACTATTGTTGAATGAAGAACGGTGGAGAAATCTCTAAGTACTCAATGCATCACTGAAGAAGTCTATAAGCACAACACCTCTTGAAATTATCCACGTCGACTACGCGCGTGACACTGAGTACAACAATGTAACCCCTTTAAGTGATAGTTATCCGAGTCATCAACCATCCACCCCAAACCCGGAAACCAGATAACCAAGTCTTCATTCTAGGATTAAGCACGAGCAAGTTATCTAGTAAAAGATAAAATAAATACACGCCTTCGAAAAATCCGTCTTCAACGTCACTTAATTAATACCCGATCAAACAAAATCTGAAGTCACTAAAAAATCGCCCATTTTTTCTTGGTCTCATCAAAATAAATTCGTGTCACATTTGTCACTTCATTTTGTCTCGTCACATTTCTCGTCACCCAATCAGTGTCAAGATTAAAGTAAAGAACCACAAATGCAACAAAAAAACTACAAATTCAAAAAAAGAACTTGTTTGTTTGAGCATCCATTCTCCTTAACAATGTCTCGACACTTTTTGTCGTCTCGTCCCGATAATGACCATAGCTTAATACACACCAAATTTAGTTAAAATTTGTATTATTAAAAAATTTTGTGTGTGTAAAATACTTAACCACACGGCTTAAGCATTGTTTTGAAAAACCATGTGAGTCCATCACATCTTTTCAGCCGGTCCAATCCACCCAATTCACATGTCTTAGCCCAATGTGTTTGACATGGCGCTAATGTTCATGACCCGGTCCATCAATTACTGAGATATAACGCATCCAATCCTAAAACTTCTCATAGAAACTTCCGCCTCACCAAACTCATCTCCTCTCTCCCAACCTTGTAACCATCGCCCCACCTTTTCTCTCTCCGTCCCCCAGACACCATCTCCTCACAACATCACCAAAACTCAATCAATCATACATAACAGCCGCTTCATTCCTTTCTCCCAGACACCAAAATCAAACAACTTTAATCAATCAACTGATCAAACCTTGAGACCCTAAACAAACACACTGATCATCACACAATCAAATGAATCGCGTGATCTTGATGCATGTGAATCTTTCGAACCATATAAAGGCAAGATGAACGCGTCATCAAGACCAATGTAAGGTCACGGGTAGGGTTTTTAACTTGATAGCATGTCGGTTTGAATTCGTTTTGTGTTTGTCAAATCGAGATCAAGGAATGGATTATAACATATTTGTTATTAATCCATCTTTAATTCGAAAAGTAATGACAGATCTATGATGGAGGAATTAATTTCGTGTGGAAGATCTTAATAGATCTATGGTTGCATGTGCAAAACACGAAAAAAATGAAGCTGAGATCGAGATTAATTTTTCTGTTCTTATGTTGAGTCTAGATGGGATAGGTGTCGATGGGTATTAGGGATAGATTGAAGGTGTTGAGATGATATAAGGATGGAATGAGTTGGTCGACTCAGTGAGTTAAACTCAGTTGGGTTGACTGAGTCAACTCGGTAATTACCGAGTTGACTCGGATAGTTTAGACGATGGGTAGGTTTTGGTCTAAGTCACATTATTGGTTCACAAGTCTTTTAAGAACAGTCCAATCGGAAAGTCAAAAAATGTTCCATCGGAATAGTCAAAAAGAATCCCATCGGAATATCTTTTAAATTGGTCTCATCGGAAAGTTTTTGGGAGTCTGTCATCGGAATCAAACAATCTCCCCAATCGGAATAACCAATCCGAAAGTACAATCTGAATATCTAATCTGAATATCCAATCTGAAAACCCAATCTGAATGTGCAATATGAATATCCAATCTGAAAACCCAATCTGAAAAGGGTTTTGAAGGACCCGAAAAATGTGGATCTGCCCAATTATTTTGTGTTTTGTCCTTTTCCCAAGAAATTTGATCTGATAGATGTAAAAAGAACAAAAAAACTGTAAAAAATAATGGACAAGTGATTGATTAAACCAAGAATAGTCACTGATGTGGACCCAGATATAACTCTGATTTGATAAAATCAGTAAGATAACGAAAACCATGAACAAATATTGAGACGGTTTGGAAAAGATTGGACTAAAAAAATATGACGTGACCAAAAAGTTGTGATAAAATGGACAGAAATACTATAACGAGACACAAAGAATGAATTAGACCACCAAATCGCATATATAAACACGATCCAAGGATAGAACCGAGGCTCTGATACCAAATGTAGAAAAGTTAAAATGGATCCGGTGGTCTAATGTGGTGGTAAATGGTGGTGGAAGCCATTGATGGCTTAGAGAGAGAGAAAGAGAGGTTGAGAGTAAAAGTGTGTGTGTTCCCAAATGAACAAAATACAATCAACACCCCTCCTTGGAAGCTAAGGAGGGGTATATATAGTCACGCACACAACCTAAACTTTACAACGAGCCTAGTCTAGTCTAAATGTGCGTGACTATGATAACTAACGGGAATTCTTAAATGTCGTCACATAAAGTGAGTTTCCAACACTTTCATTTCAAAATTTAGATTGTCACCGAGAGATACAAAACTGTTTTTAAGATTGACTACAAACGGAACGATCTCATCCTTAAACGCCGCTTTCATGTGTTCGAAAACCCATTCTCCGTCGGTTTGAACCGTTGGAGTCGTACATTCCTTAATGACCTTGTCAAACCTGGTAAATTATTGTTGAGTCTCTTTCAAGCTTAACGACACAGATGTGTTGGGCAGAAACGGTGATACTGCTGACCGTACTTTAATCGCTTTCTAGGAGAATATTGTACTGACAGGTGGAAGAACCTTTGGAATTTCCTTAGGTTCATCCGTGTTGACAAGTGTAGGAAATGTACTAAGGTTCTCTTTAGTAGACACGGAAGTTGGTGATTTGGTAAATTCCCTTTGTATATTAAAACGAGTTCTAAAATCCGTCCTTGCATACTCTTGGTTAAGTTTATCACAATCAAACTTAGGATGTTTTAAAAGCAATTGTGACCGATCCTTTTCAACTAGTGACATATACTCGGGGTCATCCGGAATAACAATCGTATCTAATACCAATCCTAATTTAGTTGCATCATAAAGTCTTGGGTTGCTGATAAAAGCTTGCTTTGCATAACCCGGGTTAGGTGGAAGGTCTTATAGACGCGATAAGTTAAATTCCTTAAAAGATGAATCAAATAAATGTACTAAGTGTGAAGCGGAGTATTATTTCAAAAGCAAATTATCAATCTTTTTAATTTTATTAGACGCATTAATTTCTGTTTCAACCTTTTTAGACTCGAGTATTTCGAAATTCGTTTTAAGTTTTTGGAAATTAGTCACGACTAGCTCTTTCTCTTTAGTTTCTTTTGAAAGATTTGCTCTTAAAATGATCCATTTGAACTTTTCTAAACCCATCAAATTCTGGATTAGTTAAGGTATTGGTCGAAGAAGTTAATTCCAAGGTTTGAACCTTTTCCTTGTACAAAGCAAGCTCGGCATATAAGGTCTGATTAACACTTAGGGTTTCAAGGACTGCAGTATTCATTTTGCCAAGCATAGTTGCCGAAACCATAACCAAATCTTATTGAGCAGGAGAATTTGTATTCGTAATAGCTCCCGGTTGTATTTCACTCAAAGTCTGGGTACTTGCATTGATATTGCTATCATTGTTTGTCTCATCGTTTGAATTATTAACCACCAGAGGATATTCCGGATACTGAGACTCTTGCCCAACTTGATATGGTACAATATTAGTATCAATGGTAGTACTTGGTACCTTAGAGATTTGGTCTGACCTATAAAGCGAGAGATTTGCCGTAAGAGCTACCTTGGCGGTGTTGAAGTCATCACAGTCTGAGTCATATGCATCGAGATCATCTGCTTGATATGCTGCATTTTGAGTGAAAGTCGATGTGAGTCCCTCATTGTCCGCAACTCCGCGATCCGCAAGAAACGATAACTCATCTTCATATAACTCATGGCCATTTACTTGAGCTTTGACCAACATGACATTCTCCTCAAACCATGAAGCATCCCTTCTACTTTTGGGTTGCTTACACTCCCTAGCCATATGTCCTTCCCCCTTGCAATTGTAGCATATTATCATTTTCACCTTGCCAGTAGTATTTCCCCTTAGAGTAGTATATATGTGCGTGCATCGGTATTTGATGAACTTGGTCTCCCCTGAAGTGGTTGAACCATGACCCTACCGTCTTTAATTGTAGCTTGTTGACGAGAGTTAGAAGAGGTTCTCAACTGATTATTTGTTGGGGATGGTCCTCTGTAACCTCGTTTGTTCAACGTTTGAGTGATATAGGCAGACATAGCAGCTAGCACGGCAGTAGGATTATCACCTTGTTTGAATTCGGGAATTGGAACCTCATCATCACAATACAGAACTGGTGCTGGTGGAGCTTCATAAACATTTGAGGGAGTACTGACAAGTTGTGAATAGTTGGGTTGAAGAACTTCCGGTTGCTGGTATGTGATAGCAGGAGTTGTAGGTGGTTGATAAGAAGAGTATAGTTGTTGAGCATACGGTGATAGATGTGTCTCTTTGTGATGATGGTGTTGGTAGCTGATATTGTTGATGTGATGTAGGTGGTTGTGGTAACATCGAGTACTGTGGATAACTTGGGGTTTGATACAAGGGCTGATAAGAAGATTGTTGTCCCATAGCATGAGAGATGTTATGATATGACAACATTAGATGATTTGCCATTAATGCCAATGGTTCAGGATAAGATCCTTGAGACATACGTGTCTTAAGCACATGCTTCTCGTGTTGTTGCAAGAAAGCATAAAGTTGATCTAGATTTGAATTGTGCAAATCCTTTACCAGTTTAACATCAGTGACGTAGTGGCTCCACTCTGGAGGCAACGTATTCAAAAACTTGGTATTGATCTGAAATTGAGCAATCGTTAGATTATAAGTGTTCAAATCATTCATCAATGTAGTGAATCTCCAATAGTAGTCATGAAGAGTTTCCCCTGGAGTGTATGTGAACCTATCAAACAAATCATAAAGTTGACACTTTCGTTCCTGCTTAGATAATGAAGTCCCTTGTAGCAAAACTGTCAAACGACCCCATAGTTCCTTTGCTATCTTGTGTTGACTTACCATACGATAAATATCGGGTGGAAGAGCTTGAAGAATAGTCTGAACAGCCTTTTCATCCGCATCGGCAATTAGTTTGTTAGCTTACGTTAACTCATGAAATTCCCTTGGCCGAGTCACATTATCTGTAGTAATTTTGCCCCAATCAAGTGGTCCTTGCTCAATGGATTTGATCATAAGCCTCCCATTGGGTCTTCCAATAATACATGACTTCATGCGACCCTGCCATGCTTCAAATAACTCTTAGATAAGCAACGGTGGACGGGTATCGGTACCCGATACGATAGATAGATTAGTAAGCGATGTTATTGTAGGCATGAACGCTTCATGCTCCATTCCCCATCTTGTAAATTTTAGTCCAAAAACAAGAAAATATGTGCCCAAAATATTTCCCTTTTTATATTTGAAAAACATTATTAACAACATTAAGAATTTGACTACCAGAATTAATAAAAACTCAAACAACATTAAAATATTTTACAACAGCTTTTGATTTTACAGGTCTCCAGGATTTATTCGTCATGAAGAACTCAAGACATATTAGGGTCAGTTTTAGATGGACCTAAAAACCTATATGTCTTGTAAGACTTTTCCCCATCTGAATCATTAGATTCATAAGTGACAGTACCTTTTGTCCAATCCCAAGTCCTAACTTCCATTATTTCTTCACAGATCTTCTTATACGTAGCCTCAATCTTTTGAAACATTCTGGTGACATACTCATTTTCTCCTTATCATTACTGTCAGATTCTGTTTTGGACTGATCACTTACTTCAGAGTGAGTAATACATACTTATGGCTAGATTTTTTGGGCACCCAAACCATATTCTTGGGAGTTGCACCACTGTGAAACTTATTAGCAGCTAGTCTCACTCTTTCTAAATACTCAGCCTTACCATTGTAGATACCAGACTTTGCAGCTTTTCCCTTTTGGGTGGTACTTTGGTAGAGGGTTATGACACAAAAGGCTTTGGTTTATAAGATCTTGTGTTAACAGAGTTAATAGACCTTGGATTGTTGTTTCCAAAATTGAAAGCTTTGTTCTTTTGGTAGGATTTTAAGAACCAAACTGTGTTTTACTTTTTGGGGGAACTATAGACTGTGATTGTGTCACATATGGTTTATGATTACCAAAGTATGGTATTGAGTTGACATAATCCATAGACCTTGGACTATTACTACCAGTATAAGATATTGGGCTACCAGAATTAAAAGACCTACTAGAATTAAATGTTCTACCAGAACTGGCTGGTGCAGGTCTACCAGTATTAAAATGACTAGCATTGTTAATTGGATTAAGACCATCCTTGAGATGTACCGACCTAGGGATCATCCTGGTATTGGGCTGATAACTCTAATTAAAACCATTGTTCTTATTCTTCTGGTTGTTCCTTCCGCACTGTGCCTACAAATGGTCAAAACTACCACATATATAGCAAGCTCTATTCTCATTAATATGAATCTGCTGGTTATTCCTATTTCTTTGATTTCCCCTAGGTGTGTTTTTCATATACATCTCATCATATTGAACATGTTTCTTAATTGGTTGATACTTAGGGTATTTGGATTCGAGTAACTAAAATTAACCACAACAGCTTTCTCTTATAGCTTACCCTTAGTCTGAGAATTTGTGGTCTCTAAACTAGATGGTTCAAGGATAACTTCCTTAGTCTGGGTACCGGTACTAGTACTAGTAGTAGTATTCACATGTGGAATGTCAACACAGGCTTCACTAGAAGAGCTAGTCCCTTCATTTGAAACTTAACAGGAACACATTCTTTCTTTTGAAACTCAAGCAAACCAATATAAGACCTATCAGGTGAAGGAAAATATACAAAGGGAGGGGGGGTCAACAGCATGATAATCATTGTTGTATCCTAGTCCCCACTTTATCAGTGACCTAACTATCCATCATATTTTCCATGCTTTTAGTAGCATCACTAAGACTCTTAAACTTAAGTTCATTTTCAAGTTCAGCAATTTCACACTCCTCAAGTTTAGTGTTGAGTTCAGTCATATCCCTATCATGTTTAGCTATTTCCGTTATTAAAAGAATAATAGAGTCTTTAAAAGCATTTTCTTGTTCCTTATAACACTCTATATGTTCTTTTAAATCTTTAAACCCCTTTTGATAAGCAGTCAAATGTGATAACCCGGACCCGTGGTCATTATTAATTATATTTTTACGTATATTTTTGAAAAATTTTGACGAGATTGAATGTTATAATGATTGATGATTTGAATTGAACGAATGTTGAAAGTTATATTTTTACGATTTGACGAGTTACGAGGATTATTAGTGATCGCGATATCAAAGGATGCCCAAAATTTTACGTTTTATTTTTAGTCATGTCGATGTTTGATATTTTGACGTTTTTATTTTTAATTTCGTATTAAGTCGTGCCGGGACTATATAATATTATATTTTGTGTGCGTTTTAAGTTTTGAGAAGTATTTTTATGAAACCCGAGACCCGTAAATATTTTCAAAATTGACTAATAGTCATTTCCCGCTTTTTAAACAAGTATTTGCATTATGGTCCACAAGAATCACAATTGGCAAAAACTACCCTAAACTTACCACATATAAAAGGAAAACTATTAACCAAAAACACATACAACACCACTAGCTATCAAAGTTTTCTCTCTCTTCCTTGCTTCTTCACCATTGCCGTCCGCCCCTACCACCACAAAACCATCATCAACTTAAATTTGGACTTGAATCTTTAAAAAGTAATCAAAGTCCCATCTTAGTTTCATCTTTCTCTACAATTTGGTATAAAATTTAGCCACATGCATGAACTTTTTATAAAAACCTATTTTTGAGGAAAAATCTTATGTTTTAATCTTGTTAAATTGTTGTATGTAGGTGTTTATGATGTTATGTATGATTTTTATTTGTTGCATGTTAAATTTTTGTATTGGGTTTTATTTGATTTGATCATCTAAGTTAAATATAGGTGTAAGGATTGAAAGTAATAGTGTGAGGATGATTATAGATATAAAAATGATGTTAAAATGGGTTAAAAATATGACTTTGAGTGATTTTTAAGAAGCTAAATTAGACCAGCAGCTATAATGTAAATTTTGGAAAACTTAAGTTTGAGTATGAGACGAGTTGATTAGATATTGTTGTAGAGGATTTCATAAGCTCCGATTTGATATAAAGTAGAGCTTCTAGCTCCAAACGAGCGAGAAGTTATAATAGTTTGATTATTCGTGTACCGGGAGACGAGTATCGGCACAATATATAGTTGTTGTCGATATTTGGATCGAATCTCGGGGACTATAGAAAGGATTTTGAAATGGGTTAAGGACTGATGTAGAAGTGTAAACCCTAGGATGTTGAGTCTATTTTCAAACATAAGTGTCGGTTTTGCAAATGGAGTCGGTTATAGAGGTCAAAATGATTATATGAGTCGATGACGTAAAACTGTCCGTTTTTTTTGTAGTTCGAAGATGTGTCGGGCAGGGAACCTTAAAAGTAAAATCTTTTAACCAACTTTTGAGAGGATTTTATATATATATTAAGTGAATTCTCTGAGTAGTATCATAAACTTTTGACGTGTTTAAGTAGGGAAAACAGTTTGAACAATTAGTATATGTCGGCAGATTTTTAATAAAAGAAATAAATAATAAAGTAAAAGTGTAAAAGGTGTACATATGTAAGAATTATTTAAATAAGGATGGTGTGAGTTTAATTTTGATTTTGAATTATTTATTTAATTTTATTAAGTATAAAATATTACTTGAATATATTATTAAAGGCGCGTGTTTTATTTGATAGATTGTGAATTTCGTGTTCGCCGGGCATCGTCAATCGTTGAAAGTCATCTTACTATTGCTATCACTCAAGGTGAGTCTACAGCCTCGCTTTGTACTTGTTTTCAAGATTTTAAAACCCGCGAGGGGGATACATGCTATTTGAAATAAAATGAACACATGTCATGAATAATTGTTGGACCCGAATGTTGCTTATGTTGCCTTGAATTGTATAAGTACCTAAGTTGCAAAAGTCCCTAAATTCATGAACCGTTAACTATGTTCTAGCTCTTTGTTGTGAGTTGGGAATAGCCGCTTATTCAAATGATAGTACTATTGGGCTGACGACCCTATCTGAGACTAGGGCTTTATGCTGAGTAACCTCTGGGAAGGATAATTTACGAGAATAAGAATTAGTGGTATAACTTGCAACTAATACCCTAGTAGGGGCAGTGGAATTCATATAGTTATGCTGGCATTTGGCATGGGTGACTAAGTTAAGGGGTCGGTGTCATGAGCTTAATACAATTTAATAGCTATCACTATAAGATGGAATGCTTGATTAATAGATTTATGGCCACAATGCTATTAAACGATTATGATTGATTTTATCATGTGTTCAAATGTGTTTTGTTAAACCTATAGATTCACTCAGCATTATTGTTGATTTGTTTAGGCATGTATTTAAGGTAATCTGATGTGTTGACCAAGGAGCTTGCTTGGGAAGGTTGCGGCGTCGCTTTTATAGTTGTTCAGTCTGAAACCGTTTTCTTTCCCTGTCATTATAAAATGTTACCTTTTGACTCCATGAGATTATAAAAAGTCATTTGGAGTATTTTATAGTTGATAAGAGTTTATATTTTTGGGATGGTATCTTTGGGGGACCGAAACGCTACTTTGATATTTTATGAAATCAATTTATTGGGATTGAAAACTTTAGACTAAAAGATAGTATTATTTTATCTTATAATTTAAATGTTTTATTTTGAGATGGTATCAAGTGTTTGTAGTAATGAGGTTTGAGTTTAGCACCCAAATGTGTATTTTCCGCTACGCAATGTAATTTGGGGGTGTTAAAGTCAAATCACGGGTAGACCTATCAGAGTTTAATTCAATACAATCACTATAGGTTTCAAGTTCCTTATATGTTTTCAGACATTCAATAATACAATTTTTTTACGAATTACCTCATTGTCTGAAAGTGCCATAAGTGCCATATTAGTGATAGGTCCCTCATCTTCCATAAAGCTCCAGTCTACTCCAACTTCATCAACAGCTATCAATACCTTGGTGGAAGGCTCTTCAACAGTACCTGATTATTTGAACTTTTGCACTCCCTAGCAAAATGTCCCTTCTTGTGACAATTATAGCATTCCACATTTGACTTATCAAAGCTAGTTTTGTCACCAGCATTAAGAATGATCTTCTTTTCAGTTCTCCCTAAAAACCTTCTTGCTCTCATGCTGAGAAAAGAAAGTTGGTTCTTTATCTCTAATTGTTCTAGATCATCATCACTCAACTGTTGCAAATCATCAACAACAATCTCGGCTACATTTTCATAGGTGGACAGGAAAGCATAAATAGTTCCATAACTTAATCCAGCAGCACTATCAGTTTATTCATCAGAATCATAAAATGTAGTACCATTATTAAGAGATACACTACCAGCATTAAGAGAACATTTTAGTTTTCTTTATTGGCATGACTAGAACTTGATATGAATGCTAAGTTAGTATCATTGGAGACTGACCTAGTCTTTTTCTTGAGTTTCTGCTCAACCACTTTAAAGTGATTGTACAAATCATCAATATTGACCTAATCAATATCCTCATTGTTTTCCCAAATTGACACCTCTGTTGCCATTTCAGCAAGCATACTCGTTAGGAACTTATCATTTATGTCCTCCTGTTCAGCCTTTCCTCCTTGAGTGAGTTTGCTCACAATTCCTTGAAGTCTATTATAAATAGAGTCAAGAGATTTTGATCCCTCGACATTGTAGTTTTCGAACATTGGTTTTAACAATGCTTTCTTGGCCTTCTTTGTAGAGCAATTCCCACCAAATCTCATAACAAAGGCATCAAACATAAACTTAGCATCTTCATATTGCTGCAAGGCAGGAATATGCTCATTTGGTATTGCCAGCATAACAATACTCCTAGCCTTCATATCATTAGACCTCTTCTTCTTTTATGCAGACAATATTTCAAGAGTTTCCCATCAACCAAAATAGGCTTGGTACGAGTATCTCCATAGACTATTACTTCCCAAAGATCCCAATTGTGCATGTGCACAAATTGAGTAAATATGAATTTCCATTCCTCAAACTCTCCTTGTTTGAAGACTGGAACCTTATTCATATTGTTGGGCAGTGTAGTTTCTGACTCTATCTCTTTAGTGAAAGAGTTGTTGAATAACCTTCAAGATCAAAACTTCTCAACAAGCTCTAATACTATTTGTTGATCCCTTAGATCTTGTTAGTCTTAGCTTGAAGACTTAGTTTACACAGGAAAATCCAATATAGACTTAGTATAAGCTTTGGATGATATCAAAGAGTATGCAGAATCTACTATTTCATATTACGAAGATTATATGTGTAAAGTAATTGACAAAAGATGTAAACTGAATACTTCAATATTAATAATACTAATACTCTTAATACAGAGTACTAGGGTTACAATCCTGAAGTAAGAATACAATACAGAGAGTTAATAAAATCGTATATGATAACCTAAACCTAGGACCTCCATTTATAGTACAAGGAGTCCTTTACAAGATAAAGATATGAGGTTACCTGCAACAACGACCTAGTGCGACCTTGATTTTTCGGCTTTCTATTTCCTGCCACCTAGTGCGACCTAATTCAATTTTTTTAAATTTTATATTCAATAAAAATAACATTTTATTCAAAAAACATTTTATTCAATAAAAAAACATTTTATTTAATAAAAAACATTTTATTCCATAAAAAAACATTTTATTCCATAAAAAACATTACACTAAATAAAAAATATTACATAAAATAAAAAACATTACATAAATTAAAAAACATTATGAAACATAATAATAAGAATAATAAAGTAAAAATTAAAAACTTAAACTCCAGGATTATCGAAGTGTGGCATTTCAATTGTGCTCTAATGGGGGCTTTGTTTCAATATTTTCTAACATTCATTGTATTCAAAATCCATATGACGAAGAGTGTGATTTCAAGTGCGGCTTCTTGAGAAAGAGTATCTTCATAAGTCCCAACCGGGTGCCTACGTACGACGTTATTGTAAATCGCAGTAAATTGACCAACTTTAGGACGAATCGGATTTTTCCATTTGCTTATAATTGAGTCATAACCTCTTTTTTGCTCACCCGTTTCTTGATAAAAAGAAGTTACGTACCTCCGACCAAAACCCTTTCGACTTATGATGTTAACATGAATGGGAATTTTATGTAACGTGTACCCAAGCTTTACACAAAGCTACCGCCTCTTCGGTAGTCCACGAAAATTGAGAACTCATTATTTTAGATGGTGTAAAGATTGAAGTTTGGAGAATTGTAAGTTTAATGTGTGTGAAAAATGGTTGAATAAATGGGGGTTTTATAGGGATAAAATGTTATATTAAAAAAAGGAAGGAAAATAGCGGATACTTTTGGAATTTTACACACATTTGGTACACGAATTTTACATGCAACTCGATCGTCTGGGCGACCTAGTTGGTACAGAAATTTCACACAACCCGGTCGCCGCAACGGGGCGACCGAGTGCGAAATCGGTCACGGCCTACAACTTGTACTACCGTTGTGGGTAGCCTGAACAAATAAGTTTAAACAATTAGATGATATAAGTAGATATCTTCTATTTTTAAGGAACACGTCTTCTGTCTTTATCTCTAACTCAACACTAATAGTCCTACCAACACCAAGGATTAACCACGTTTTGATCAACACTAAAGTAACCAGTACCAAGAATACCACTACCAACATTAATAAAATTAATATTATTAGTGTAATGTAAACCAGCACTAATTTTATTCCCAACATAAATTTAATAAAAACATTATATTAAAATAAAAATGTCACAAAACATAATTGCAAATGGTATTCGTTCTTGGGGTATTCCTGGTGGTAGTTTGCAGCTCTTGAGGGAGGCTTTGGCTGAACCTTCCCCTTCATGGTCAAATATCGACGAGGAAAATCTTGACTTGGGAGAACGTAATGTCAAGCAGTGTAAGAGGAAAATTTGTGATGGCCACTATACTGCAGCTGTCCGAGTTCTTTCTTCCTCTGGTATTGCTCCATATAATGATGCTACTCTTGAAGAATTAAAGGCTAAGCATCCTTTTAAACCCGCCCCTTCCATTCCAAATATCCCTATTGATCACCATCAACTCATTGCATCTCCTGCTATAGTTTTGGACATGATCAAGAGTTTCCCTCGTGGCACATCTTATGGACGGGATGGTTTGCGTGCCCAACACCTCATGGATTGTCTAAGTGGCGCTGCTGTGGCTATTTCTGATGAGTTAGTATCTTCTATCACCCAAGTTGTTAATCTATTCCTTGATGGGAAATGTCCCGTGTTATTGGGTGAATATATAGCTAGTGCTCCTCTCACGCCACTAGTCAAACCTGGGGGTGGTATTCGTCCTATTGCTGTGGGTACCGTTTGGAGGCGTTTGGTTTCCAAAGTAAGTGCTACTATGATTGGTCATTCTTTGGATGATTATTTAAATGATCTGCAGTTTAGGGTTGGAGTATCAGGAGGAGGAGAGGCTATACTTCATGCAGTAAATAGGTTGATTGAGGATAAGGGGGATGATGTGGGCTTTTCGATGTTGTTGGTGGATTTCCAAAATGCTTTTAACTTGGTGGATCGCGAGGTTATGCTACAAGAAGTTCGTATTCGATGCCCTGCTATTTCATGTTGGGTGAAATTTTGTTACTCAAACCCAGCTAGATTGTATTATGGAGAACACACCTTAAGGTCGTATCAGGGTGTGCAACAAGGTGATCCTCTTGGACCTCTACTTTTTTCCCTAGTGTTGCATCCTTTAGTATGTAAGATTAGAGACTCCTTTAATGTTTCCCTCCATGTTTGGTATCTAGATGACGGCACTATTATTGGAGATACTTTGGTTGTGGGGGATGTTTTAAAGGTTATTATGGAGGATGGACCTCGTCGTGGCTTGCATTTAAATGTTGATAAAACTGAGGTTTTTTGGCCAAAGGAGGACCCAAGAAGCAGGTTTGTTGGCGTTTTCCCGCCTAATATTGCCCGGCCCTTGCAAGGTGTTAAACTACTAGGTGGACCTACTAGTGCGGATTTTGATTTTAGTAGCGAGCTTGTGATGAAGAGGGTTTCCAAATCCATTGTGCTTATGAATGCTGTTGCTAGGATTAATGACCCTCAGTGTGAATTGCTGCTCCTACGTGCTTGTGTAGGTATATCCAAGTTATATTTCGCCATGCGTACATGTTCTCCTCGGGTGTTCGAGCGAGCTCATAGCACTTTTGATGTTGCGCTTCGTTCGGCTCTAGAACACATTGTCACGGCTTCTGGCCCGGGATTTGGTGATTGGCAATGGAGGCTCTCTACCCTACCCTTTTCATTTGGGGGGCTTGGTGTCTACTGTGCAGGTGATGTCTTAAATAATGCATTTGTTGCGTCGAGACTTCAGTCTGCTAGTTTGCAAACTAAGCTGCTACAACATTCTAGTATTGTAACATATGGACCTGCTTTTGACAATGCCTTGAGTTCTTTTAATGCGAAAATGGAGATTGATCTTTTGAGTAATCCAAGTGAGGTCGCTGCCCCCAAACTCATGAAGAAAATTGCAGACATATATTTCACACGTGTTACTCAAACGGCTGAATCTAATTTTTCCCTATCTACTCGACAAATGGCTTTGTGGAAATCTCAAATGGAGGACCATACTTCCGACTGGCTTAGGGTGGTTCCGATCTCTGGGTTGGGACAAACTATGAACAGTAGGACTTACAGGTGTGTATTATGCTATCGGTTGGTGTTAGCCTCAAAATATTGAGCCAAACAAGAATGCTCGGTCATATGTTTATTATGTATCGTATTTTAGAACGTTGTAATAGGTAGTATATTAGTCGTGTTATACGGGCTTAACTTTAGGCTAAAGTTCATTGATAAGTAACTAAAGCCCAAAAGGAAAGCCCGGCCCAAACCATATAGTCCATAAAGAAGCCCGCATGTGGGTGGACTATATATACCCTTCCTAGCATGTTAGGAAGGGTGTTGGTTCATTTGTATTCTCACTTCTCAATCTAACATTCACCTAGTTCCAACCATTTCTCTCTCTTTTCTCTCTCTACTTTCTCTCACTAAAATTCATCTCATATATTCTTTTCTTTCATAAATTCGTGTATTAGAATCATCATATATTAGGGACAACAATTGGTATCAATCGCCATGGGGTAGATTTGTGATTGGTTTTTGAGTTTTCATTTGATTTAATCCTTCTTTCTTCCTCGAATTCAAGATTTTTCTTGTGTTTGATTGTGTTTCTTAATCGTATAACTTCTTTAATCTTGTTGTAGAGATTTGGTTGTTTTGGTTTGGTTAAACACACGATCTTGTTGCCTAAAAGTTGCTAAATTTGTTGCCTAAAATTTGCTAAAATCGTTGCCTAAAAAGTTGAACAAAAAGGTCCCTTATTGCGACAGCTACAATTTCGGAAAAGGTAAGTACGGTTTCGATCGCAATAACCCTAGGGTTTTACTTTGCGATCAGTATTGCGATAGCCCCCTTATTCCGACGCTTATTGCGATCGTTATTGCGATCGTGGATTGCGACGGATTTAAGGCAATCTTGAAACGTTACTCTGCCCACATTGCGACAGCCACATTGCGATAGGTGTTATTGCGACAGATTATTGCAATCTAAATATCCCGATCTGGGATTTCGATAGGTACACATTGCGATCTGAACATTCCGATCTGAAGGATTTCGACAAGCACACATTCCGATCTAAGGATTCCGACAGGTGCACATTGCGATCTAAAGGACATTCCGATCTAAGCAACATTCCGATGGGCATTCCGATGGCACATTCTGATGACATGTTTAGCTAAATTTTGTTTGAGTATTTTTTAGACTTAGCCACCATCTAGACTAGTTTCGGAACGTAGTTTACACGAAGATTTAAAAAAAAAAAAAAGAGTTAAAATTTTTAGGTCAAGTAAAATCAAATTTTTTCCATACTAGTTTTAGGACATTTCTAGCTCAATTTCAAAATTTGGTGATTACAAATTTTTTAGGTCTACCGTTTTGTCGGACTGAGGAATTTATTGTCGGGCTGTGAAAAAATCGCAATTTTCGAAATTTCAACAACCAAACAATCACATCACAACTACTTAAGATCCACATTCGATTCATCATTTCAGAGAATATTGAGATGGATTCTACTGCCAAATATCGTGTGACGAACAACAACATAATGGTGGCAGGTAACAAGGAAAGACCACCAATGCTTGTGTCGGGTCGATATGATCAATGGCAATCCCGTTTTATACGTTACCTTGACACAAAACCTAACAGTGATGCTTTAAGGCAATGTATTTTAGAAGGACCCTATAAACTCTCAAGGATTCAAGTTCCTGCAGTACCAGCCACAGACACAAGTGACGCACAACCCGCATATGAACGTGATGAGAAGAGGACCGACCTCGCCCCAGAGAACCGTGCGTGGTTTGATGCAGAGAAGGAAGCAATCTACTTAATTCTCAGTGGCATTGAAGATGAAATTTACTCTACTGTTGACGCATGTCCTACTGCTCAAGAAATGTGGACGGCCATTGAAAGACTGCAACAAGGTGAATCACTTAACAAACAAGATGTGAAAACTAAGATGTTTTGGAACTTTGGCAAGTTTACATCAAAGGATGGGGAATCAATTGATTCTTATTACTCCCGATTCTACAAGATGATGAATGATATGACCCGAAACAACTTGCAAGTTTCCACCATGCAAGTCAATGTCCAATTTCTACAGCAACTTCAACCAGAGTGGACACGGTTTGTCACCTTGGTGAAACAACAACAAAAGTTAGACGAAGTTTCATATCACAAGCTCTTTGACATCTTGAAACAATTTCAAAATGAGGCAAATGAACTTCGAGCTGAACGAGTTGCAAAGATTTCCAATCCACTTGCTTTGGTATCTACCACTCAACATTACCCAGATTATCACTCCCGTACTTCAAAGACCTACTCTACTCAATCATCATCACCACGATCATCCATTGCCTCCAAGTCACATGTTCCAACACGATCCCGAGGCAAAGAAGTTGCAAGAGCACCATCACCCAAACCTGAGCAATCATCCGAAGAAGACAGTGATGAAGAAATAGCTCAAAAGGATAGGGAATTCAAGCAACAAATGGCTTTCATTATGAAGCAATATAAGAAAATCTACAAACCCACCAACAACAACCTTCGAACATCTTCAAACTCGAGGAACACCCATGCACAGAGTCCTCCAAGGTATGACACACGAAGACGTGTTGCGAGTCCTCCAAAGTTTGATCGACAACCTAAGTATGATAATCAGAGGGTGGCTACTGTTGTTGGAAATCGGGAAACTGTTGGGACTCAAGTTGTGCAACAAAGTGGGATTTAGTGTTTTAACTGCAGAGGTTTTGGGCATTTGGCTAAGGAATGCAGGCAGCCAAAGAGGGTTAAAGATTATGGTTATCATAAGGAAAAGATGTTGTTGTGCAAGAAAATGGAAGCTGGAATCAAGTTATCAGCTGAGGAAGGAGAAATGCTTGACGACACAGATGATGAACTCTCTGACCAAGAACTCGAGGCACATTATTCATACATGGCAAAGATTCATGAGGTCCTTAACGTCACTGAAGATGACAATGGTCCTATCTTTGATACCGAGCTAATTGATAAGGTACAAGATGATGCTGAATATAATGTGTTTGGTGATACACATGAGCATAGTGATCTACCAACAACAATTACTGACACGTGTATGATGGAAACGGTTGATAGCAATACCACACCCGATTCATCAGACATGTGCAATAATGAGTTTGAGGATGATCAACATGCAAATGAGTATGATGACGAGGAGCGTGTCGCGCTTGCTAATTTAATTGCTAGTTTACAAAAAGATGTCAATGAAAATAGAAAGAATCAAAAGCAATTAAAGAAGGCAAACGCAGCGCTCACTCAAAACTTTGAAGAATGCAAAGCCGCTCTTATAAAATCTAGTGAGACTATTGATAGTTATAGGGTTGAGCTTCTTCAAAAGACCAACGAGCTTGACGGGTACAAAAGTCGTGTCATCAACGTTAAAAAGGACGATTTTGAAAATAAATACATGAAGCTCTTGCTTTGTTAACTAAAGAAAAACGTCAATTTAATGTTTTATTAAGTGATGAACGTCAAAAAACGTACCTTGCCACTACAAAAGTTAATGAACTTGAACAGAGGCTTTCTATGAACACCACCGATTCTGCTAAAATTCTTGACGAGAAGAAACAAGAGGTTGAAACATTAAAACAAGATTTCAAAAATAGACAAAGCAAAGATACTGAAAAAGTAAAGGATCTCGAAGAACAAGTCGATTTTTTGAAAAAAGTTGTTTATAATACACATGACTCTATTCAAACCGTAAGAATGATAGCACCTCGGTCGTTTTTCAAGGGTCAACCTAGCTTTGCCACCCCCAAATACCTCGAACAAGCTCAAGCTGTGAACCCTCACTTATATCTTGATGAGTCCGAATGGACTGATAATGACTGCCCAGTAGCTAACATCGATAGTGAAGAGACGTCCCTTTGGGATGACGAGAGTAGATCACCGGTCAATAAAGATTTTGTGAAACCATATAACTATGCTTATGAAAACAGTCTTTATGGTCTTTTCACTCCACAAAAACAGAAGTCTCGTGAGGAATTATTTTTAGAATGCAAACAAAAAAGAATTCAATGGAAAAAAGCTTTTGCCACTAAGAGGAAAACTAATGTTTTTAAATATATTAACTATTTACCTCTAGATGCTTCTAAAAGCAAAAGTAGAAAAATACTTGGTTTTCTTAAACACCACGTTAATAATGTTCAATCAATTGTTGCAAGCGATTGGGAGAAACGTCAAAAGGATAAGTGGAAAACCGAGATTCCTCACGACATAACTGTGCTTGTGAAAGAACTTTTAATACCAAATACGAAGATAATAAAAGAACATGTTCTTGAGTTTGAAAATTTAATTCAGTCTGAAATGTTTGATGATTTAAAATATGTTGAGTCTCTTGAAAAAGAAATTGATGACCTTCAAAATGACAAATTAGAATTTTCAAACGAATATGATCTACTCTTAGAAGAATGTCTCTCCAAAGATATTTTGTGTGTTACTCTTCAATCTTGTGCTGATATCGATGAATATTCTGATGTTGCATGCAAATATCTTGATAAAATCAAAGAGTGTGAGCGTCTTGAACTTGAGCTTTCGAAACATAAAGAAAATTTTGATAAAAAGGCTTTTGAGTTACTTCAACACAAAACTGATTTCCTTCAAAAACATTGTCATTCTCTTGAACTTGCTTTGCAAAAAGACGTTGGTAGTTTTCCACATAATAATAAATTGCAAAAAAAAATTTCCCAAACGTTTCGAGAAATGAACGAACAGAATTTGGAAATTAAAGGGTTGAAAGCTCAGTTACAAGACAGGGACAGAGCGATAGCAGAGTTGCAGAAACTCGTTGCTAAGATGGGTGGAAAGATTGTGGAACCTAGTGTTAAGAAACCTGTTATAAGACAACCCAATGCTCAAAAAGTGACTAGACCCTCTGTCTTGGGAAAACCATCTATTTTCTCTAATTCTGCATTTGCAAAACCTGCGTTTGCCCCCAAGACGGATGGGAAGGATAGGTTACCACAAAACACTCTCAAAACACATATTCGATCACAAAGCATTAAGAACACAAATGTGGTTAAACCAGGGATGTATAGATTGGCCACTAAACACACACAAAACAAAGTAAGTCAATCACCTCAGACTTCTAGTAACACTAATAGACGTGTGTCTTTTACTACAGGAGTAGTCCCCACTGCTAGTGTTAGCCGACCCCAGCTTAAGAGCACTCGCATGAATGAAAAGGTCTGGCAAAACAAAAGTCAAGGGAAGATGAAGGAAGTAGAAGACCACCCTAGGATTTTCAATGTTTCTAAGAATAAAACGTCTGTAATCGCGTGTAATGACGATTTGAATGATTCGACTTTGAATGCTATGAAAGTTAAGTTTGTTTGTGTGAAATGTGGAAAGTGTGCTAATGCTAATCATGCTATGTGTGTTTCGAATAATGTCAAAGGCGTAGAAACTAGAACTAAGAAGCAAACTGTGATGCCTATTAGTGCTAGAAAACCCAAACGCAAAGTGAACCATTCTGGTGCAACCCCCCCTAAGAAAAGTATTGCATCAGACTCCACCACTAAGAACCCTAGAAGCAGAATTAGGGAATTATATGAGTCTGCTAGCAAGCCTTGGAAATGGTGTTTTGCTAATCAATGTCCTCCAGGATATAAATGGATGCCTACGGTTAGGACAGAAAATGTGACTACGAGCGTTAGTGTGCCTCTAAGTGATGAAACTAGGGAAACTAATGAATCAGAAATCACAACTAATATGGAATCCAATTTAGCAAATGCTCCATCGTGTTCTAATTCTTCTGCAGGTGATCGAAATAATTCTCTTCATAATGGACTCCGGATGCACGAAGCACATGACGGGGAATCTCAAGCTTCTAATTAACTTCGTGGAGAAGTTCCTGGGTACAGTCCGATTCGGAAATGATCAATTTGCACCGATCCTAGGATATAGAGACTTGGTTCAAGGGAATATCACTATCAAAAGGGTTTACTACGTCGAAGGGCTCAATCATAATCTTTTCTCGGTTGGTCAATTCTGTGATGCGGATTTGGAGGTTGCTTTTAGAAAGAAGACATGTTTTGTTCGTGATTATGATGGGAATGACTTACTTACCGGTACACGGGGTACTGATCTCTACACTATTTCACTACAAGACTCCACATCTTCAACTCCAATCTGTTTCATGGCTAAAGCTTCAACGACTCAAGCTTGGTTATGGCATCAACGTTTATCTCGTCTTAACTTTGACACCATCAACTTGCTTTCCAAGAAAGATATTGTGCGAGGCCTTTCTAACTTGAAATTCATCAAAGATCATCTTTGTTCTTCTTGTGAGCTTTGTAAAGCTAAACGGAGTAGTTTCAAGACAAAGACAACACCAAGCTCTAAAGGACGGTTAGATCTTCTTCATATAGATCTGTGTGGTCCCATGCGTGTTCAAAGTATCAATGGGAAGAAATACGTTATGGTAATTGTCGATGACTACTCAAGGTACACATGGACTCACTTCTTGAGATCCAAGGATGAAACACCCGATGTTCTCATCAGCTTCCTTAAAGTGATACAACGTGGTCTTCAAGCTCAAGTTAAAGTGGTTCGTACTGACAGAGGTACAGAATTTTTGAATTCAAAACTGAGAAATTATTTTGAAGCCGAAGGAATTGAACATGAAACATCTATTGCTCGAACACCCGAACAAAACGGCGTTGTTGAAAGACGAAACCGTACTTTAGTTGAGGCTGCTCGAACATTATTATCCGCTTCAAAACTTCCACTATACTTTTGGGCCGAAGCCGTGTCAACCGCATGCTACACACAAAACCGCTCCTTAGTTATCCCAAGACACGAAAAGACACCATATCACATAATTAATGATCGCAAACCTTCACTCAAACACCTTCATGTTTTTGGATGTACGTGTTACATTATTCGAGATGGTGAAAATCTGGACAAGATGAAAGAGAAAGGTGATGCATGCATTTTAGTGGGATATGCAACTCAGTCTAAGAGATACAGAGTATACAACAAGAGAACAAAATTGATAGTCGAGACTATTCATATCAGATTCGATGAATTACAAGAAATGGCACTTGAACAAAGCAGTTTAAGTCCCGATCCACAACGACAAACGACTTCCGTTCACAACCGCACGGAACTCGGAACTCAAGACCACATCAATGAACCGTCAAGTTCAAAGCTGGTTCCTGAACATGTTCCTAGAGCAGATATGACAGTGGACACGACACTTGAAGAGTTGGAAATGTTATATGGACCAATGTATGATGAATATTTCACGGGGGAGAAACTAGTTGCATCGAAGTCTTCTGCTGTCACTCATGATAAAAATGATGATACCGTTCATCGTCAACAAAAGGATACAACTTCATCTACTTCAACACGGGTTGTTGCAGATTTACCTCCTCAGAATATCACTTTAACAATCGATCCTACAACATCCACAACTACTGTCATTGCTCCAGAGAACGCAAATCAAGCAGACGGTGCATTATCTGACGATGACGATTTTCACAACCCATTCGGTACATCGGTACACGAAACTGGAGAGTCTTCTACTCGCCATGTTGATTCGTCAAATATGCATACGTTCTATCAACGACATCCTTCAACACATCATTGGACCCGGGATCATCCTTTGGTTCACGTAATTGGAAACCCTTCACAGCCTGTTCGTACAAGACGACAACTAGCAACCGATGGCGATGTTTGTATGTTCGCACTCGCCGTGAGTACAGATGAACCGAAAAACATCAAAGAAGCCATGGCTGATCATGCTTGGATTGAATCGATGACGGATGAACTTCAACAATTTGAAAGACTTAAAGTCTGGGAACTTGTTGACAGACCATACGATGTGACTCCTTTAAATCTTCGTTGGATCTGGAAAAACAAGATGGATGAAGAAAACACGATCATCAAGAACAAAGCTAGGCTAGTGGCTAAGGGGCATGGCCAGAAAGAGGGAATTGATTTTGATGAATCATTTGCACCAGTTGCTCGGATGGAAGCAGTCAGGATTTTTCTTGCTTATGCTGCACATAAAGGATTCATTGTCTATCAAATGGACGTAAAGACGGCATTTCTTAACGGTCCTTTGAAGGAAGAAGTCTATGTCACGCAGCCAGAAGGATTCGTCAATCCTCATTATCCTGACAAGGTGTATCGTCTCCACAAAGCACTTTATGGACTAAAGCAAGCTCCAAGGGCGTGGTACGACGAGCTCTCAAAATTTCTGGTATCCAAAGGTTTCTCAAAAGGTTCCATTGATCTAACTCTGTTCACTTATAAATATAGGGATGACATTTTGCTTGTGCAAATTTATGTTGATGACATTATTTTCGGGTCTACAAACCCAAAACTTTCAAAATGGTTTGAAAAAGTAATGCACAGCAAATTTGAAATGTCAATGATGGGCGAACTAAAATTCTTTCTAGGAATTCAAGTTCACCAATCCCCAAGTGGTATCTTTATAAACCAAGCTAAGTATTGTCAAGAGATAATCAAAAAGCATGGTATGACCTCATGTGACCCCGTTGGGACACCTTTATCAACCACATCCCTAGATGCTGACTTGGAGGGATTACCCATAGATCAAACGAGATATCGTTCCATGATCGGGTCCCTCATGTACTTGACAGCAAGCATACCAGATATTCATCATGCTACATGCTATTGTGCACGATATCAAGCACGACCCACTGAAAAGCACCTCAAGGAGGTTAAACGGATCTTTCGGTACCTCAAGAATACCATTCACATGGGACTCTGGTATCCAAGGGAAAACGGTTTCTTTCTAACGGCCTATTCAGATTCTGATCATGCAGGGTGTCTTGATACACGAAAAAGTACTTCTGGTGGTGCACAATTTCTAGGTCAAGATAAGCTTGTGGGATGGTCTTCCAAGAAGCAGGATTGCACGTCACTTTCATCAGCCGAAGCGGAGTATGTGTCTCTATCTGCGTGTTGTGCTCAAGTTCTTTGGATGAGAACACAACTCACGGATTATGGTTTCCACTTTGATAAAGTACCTATGTACTGTGACTCAAAGTCTGCCATAGCCATCTCCTGCAACCCGGTACAGCATTCCCGCACGAAGCACATCGATGTCAGATACCACTTCATAAAGGAACAAGTTGAAAGAGGTATCGTTGAATTATACTTTGTTGGAACGGATTACCAGTTAGCCGACTTGTTTACGAAAGCTCTGTCGAAAGATAGGTTTGAGTACCTCGTTAGGCAAATTGGTATGAGATGTTTGACTCCAGCAGACCTGGAGATTCTGGCAAAGGTGCCTGCTTGATTTATCTATCAAACATCAACTGGTAAATATCTTTGAAAAAGCAAAATACAAAAATATAAAACACATAAAAGCGAAACACAAAATTAAAAATCTTTAAAAATCCAAAAATATTCTTCTCGACATGTCTTTCAGTATCGATAATATGGACGTGCCTAGAAATGTCGCTCAATAACGACACGGGTGTGTACATAAAGCTCGAATGAAAGTTGTAAATATTTTTCAAAACATGTCATTTCTTCTTTTAATAAAGGAAATTGTCTATTTTGGACAAATATTTCCAAACAACGGGTAGAGCAATCTATCACAGGTTGAGCTTGTCACAAAACATTCAACGTTTTAAGCTCAACACAATGGCTTGTAAACACTTTCAGATTGCAACCCGGATCGCTATTCACGGGGGAGTGTACGATTTAGTACCCTTACCCTCAGCAAAAGAAGAGAAATCTTCTTACACTTGAGTGGATTCGTCAAGACATTCAAAGTCTATGAACTCAAGTTTATGCTTTAGAAAAACCTTTCGACAAAAAGAATTGATTTTTCAAAAAGCGTTGAACACAATTTTTTCAAGAATTTTTCAATGATATTCAAAATCTTTCAAAAATTGTGTGTTCAACAACTCCCATCCTCAAAAAAGCGAAATGTGGATCATATCCTCACAATGACAATTCAATTGGATCAATTTTTGAGGGGGAGCATTTTAACTTCATGCAAAAGATTAACACATCTTTCTCCTAGAGATTTCAAGACTATTTTTCAAAATATATTTTAATCAAATTTGGTATCTCTAATATCAAAAGATTTTATATATTAGAGATAGGGGGAGAAAATGTGATTAAAATGTGATCTAATATAAGACTCAAGCACTTTAACTCTTACCTACATGTGCGAAACACTTTCGATTATCGATGCACATGTGAAGGGGGGAGCATTTCTAAAACGACAAAACTAGCAAGGTGTTAAATGTTTTTCAAACACTTTATTAGAATTTAAAGTGGTTTTCATGGTTACGATTAAATACCCACAACATCTTTAATTCACGATGTTATTGGTGTCAAAAGGGTGGTTAGGTTTAAGTCCTATGATCCAACCAGAACCGGAGGGATCTTCCCAGGGACAATCCAATAGATTATTAGAAGTCCTTAGGAAAGATGGAGTAGAATGTGAACGTAGCTGAATGCCGACTAAGTACTGATGCTAGCACTGGAACAATCACAACAAGGTGCTATTAATGATGTCTTGGTAAGCATTGAAGGGGTTGAAGAATGAAAAAGAAATGTAAGGATAAAGGGTGTAAAGAAAGAAGCCCTCCATACAACTTAGGCAGAAACCGGGTCAACTCATCATGAAGACAAACTCATCATGGACCCAGTGATGTATGCAAAACCCTTTCCTAGCTACTCAGGCTTCTCTCAAAAGAAGTTTGTTTTATTGTCACGGAGAACAACATGACTACTATTGACTTTCTCACTTCGAGATAGTTGATATTAAATAGGTGGCATCTGCTCCTGCCTCCGACCACTAAAAGTGCACAAATCGAGTCTAGAGCCAAAAGATCAATCAAATCTCGTTAGGACACACGGATGAAGATCAAGAGAGTCCTACGCTATATCCTTGTGATATTGCTAGAACACTCAGAGTGATACTACTTAGTATTCATAATGATGAGTGGAAATCCTTCCAGTGTTAACATCAAACAGCACTGCGGTAGGTCATATGCAAGATTCTTTATGAATTGAACATGTGCAAAACTGAAAAGCAACAGTGGTTTGATTCTGAATTGATTCAAACTCGCTACAGGTTTCTTCGCAATATCTTTATGGTCTTGCCAGAACATTCAGAGTGATATTCATTAATATTCACAGTGACGAATGGAAATCCTTCTAGCGTCAACCTCAAACAGCGCTACGGTAGGTGACTTGTGAGATTCGTATGAATCAAACTTGTGTCAACTGGAAAGCAACAATGGTAAGATTCGTTAAGAATCAAACTTGTTACATGAATTTGAATTGACGAGTTTAATCAAACGGATATCTATCCAATTGATTCACTCTTTATGTTCACAGTCTTGCTTTGAGACGGTCGAGTAAAGAGAACGGCTAGTACAGCCGCGAAACCCTGTCAAGGAGATTCTTAATTGAATCTACCTGATCACATGTACGATATTTAATATCGTATAACGGTCTTCACCGACAGGAGGTAAAACGCTACCGATTTAGGACGAATGTCAAAGCCATTCAGTCCGTGTCTATGTTTTGTCTCGAGAAGGTGGCGTCACGGTGTACACAGCAAAGTCAATGATTCAGAAACCACATACTCATGCCTAAAGACATATTCAACAATTAATAGTGTGAGCATGTGGATGAAGACACAAGATCACAAGATGGCAAAGACAAGTCAAGGATGATTTGAAGATCTCAAGCTTAAAGACAAAGTCGAAAGACAACGACAAAGGCTCAAAGATCACAGCATGAAGGAACAAGGCTACGATTACACGTTCAAGACTCATTTATGGCGAGATTAGTAATCTCTACGAATTTCCTAAATGACTAAGGTTTATGACCTCTGATTGGGGGAGATTGTTAGCCTCAAAATATTGAGCCAAACAAGAATGCTCGGTCATATGTTTATTATGTATCGTATTTTAGAACGTTGTAATAGGTAGTATATTAGTCGTGTTATACGGGCTTAACTTTAGGCTAAAGTTCATTGATAAGTAACTAAAGCCCAAAAGGAAAGCCCGACCCAAACCATATAGTCCATAAAGAAGCCCGCATGTGGGTGGACTATATATACCCTTCCTAGCATGTTAGGAAGGGTGTTGGTTCATTTGTATTCTCACTTCTCAATCTAACATTCACCTAGTTCCAACCATTTCTCTCTCTTTTCTCTCTCTACTTTCTCTCACTAAAATTCATCTCATATCTTCCTTTCTTTCATAAATTCGTGTATTAGAATCATCATATATTAGGGACAACAGTTGGGTGTTCCCTTATTCTCTGTACAGAAGCCGTGCTCAGCTTGCTCGAAGGTTTTTGTGGGGGATATTTATGGCGACCATGCTGTATCTTGTGCTGGTATTGTTGGTGTCAAACATCGACATAACATTGTGCGTGATACCCTTGTTGACATATTTTTCCGATCCGGGATTTCAGTTGGTAAAGAAGTGGATATTGGGCTTGGTGGAGGGCACGACAAACACTTACGTCTGGCTGATATGTTGCTCTATTCTTGGAATGGGGGAATTGATGTATGTGTGGATCTGACAGGTTCATGTCCCTTGACGCAATCTGGGTTGATTGATTTTGCACCGGGACGTGTGGTGATTGAGGCTGCACAACGTAAACGTGTTAAATATGAGGCTAAGTGTGCAGATATTGGATATGGTTTTCTCCCCTTCTCATTCTCTTATTTCGGGGAACTTGAGAAGGATGCAGTGAACTTACTAAAGCGGATCCGAAGATACTCTATGACTCAAGATATTGGGTCACGTGGTGCGTGTTATATGTTTAATAGGATCGGGTTTGCTATTGCTAGAGGGGTGGGAGCCCAAATTGTTTCTAGGCTTCCCACTAACTTTTTATAAATCATAATATTCTAATAAAGTGATGTTTTATAAAAAAAATAAAAAAAGAATAATAATAATAATAATAATAATAATAATAAGAATCCACTTTCGCTTTATATGCTCGACAGATGGCTTTATGGGCAGCTCAGAGGGAGGATCATACTTCCGATTGGCTTAGGACGGTTCCTATCTCGGGGTTGGGTCAGACTATGAATGGGAGGTCTTATCGATGTGTTTTGTGTTATCGCTTAGGTATTCCCTTCTCTGTTTCGAAGCCCTGTTCAGCTTGTTCGAGAGTATTTGATGGGGATATATTTGGGATCATGCGGTATCGTGTTGGTATCGTTGGGATTAAGCATCGTCAAAATTTGGTACGTGATACTCTTGCTGATATATGCTATCGTTCAGGGATATCTGTCGGGAAGGAAGTTAATATTGGATTAGATGGAGGACTTGATAATACCTTACGTCCGGCAGATATTTTGTTTTATTCTTGGGATGGAGGTAAAGATGTGTGTGTTGATCTGACTGGTTCTTCTCCCTTGACTCGTACGGGGATGAATGACTTTGTACCTGGCCGAGCTGTAATTGATGTTGCACAACGTAAACGATGCAAGTATTTGGCTAAGTGTGCAGCTCTCGGATATGGGTTTCTTCCTGTAACACCCCCACCAATGCTATGCGCAGCGGAACTACAACATTTGGGTGCTACACAGTTATCATCGCACACAAGATATATCAAACGACTCAAAAGACGTAAAAGTCTTGACATTATTTAAACATAGTTAAAATGTACATGTCTACTGTTTTCCAAACCCCAAAAGAATATAATACAGAGTTTGCGTTTAGGTCCCCACTGAATCTCAACCCAAAAATACATTTTCATTCGCATGACATAGTATAAAATTTTTAAGTGCAAAAAGGGAGGAAAACAAAGTAGACCGCCAAGCCACCACAACTTCCATCCTCGCATGCTCCGCTGCTATCAATCTTGGTTACCTGAAACACATGCTTAAAATCGTCAACACAAAGGTTGAGCGAATCTATAGGTTTATCAAATCATAAGTTGAACATAAGTATTAAAAACCAATCATGATCATTCAATAGCATTGTCGTACTCACAATCTATTACTCAAGGATATGACAATTGTGTTTAAGCTCATGACACTAATCCGTTAACTCAATCACCCGCGTAATAATTACCGGCGTGATTCAGATGAAACCAGTGCCCCTTCTAAAGGCATCAGTTGCAATTATACCTTATCTCTCATACAAGATAATCTACCGCAGAACTTACTCAACGTACAGCTTCTCGGCTAGCATTGGGTCGTTAGCCCCGTAGTACTACAAATTGTATAAGCGGCTATTTCCCCCTTCTCGAGGGCAGGACAATAGTTAATAGTTCATGAATTTAGGGACTTTTGCAACTAGGTACTCAACACAATTTCGAGGCAACATTCGGGTCCAACAATCAATCAAGACTTATGTTCATTTTCATTTAAATTAGCATGTATCCCCCTCGCGGGTTAAAAACATTTGAATAAAGTAAAGAGCGAGGCTATAGACTCACCTTGCGTAGTAGTAGTGGTTCTAGCGAAGACGTAACGAGAAATGTCACCGACGACGTGGATGCCCGGGAAAATCAAACACTTGACCTAAAAATCAAGGTACGTAAACCAAATCAATACTCCGCGTACATTATTGTACTAAACACACGCAAATGCAAACACACTCAATGCTTATGAAAACTCGCGCCAAAATCAAACAAGTAGTTGTTACTAGACCTATACCATTTACCTACGTAATTAAAGTTACTATCCATTTCACGACTTCGCCGATACTTACCAAAAGTATGGGTTGTTTTACTAGACTTCACCCTTGTTATAAAAATTTAGAAAATTCTCAAAAATACCTTAAGACCTGTAGAAAACCCATTTTTAATCCCATTAAAAGTTTTCGCTTTTACGACCCGTTACTCAACACATTACTAAACCTACATTTTTCGGACTGAAATTGTACTTCGACCAACTTGGACTTCTTTGACCTATTTGAAATGCACCTTTGACCTCTTTGACTCCTAAGTCCACTTATAGACTCAATTACACAGGTTTGTGACCAAAATTTGACCTTTGACCTTTTACCAATTCATACTTGTGGTCCTCGGGATTTGACTAAAACTAAACATAAATTCGGATTATGAAAGTTCTCGTCTCCCGGTACACGATCTTTAAAACCTCATAACTTTTAGCTCGTTTTGAGTCACGAGCTCTACCTTATACCAAATTAAAGCTAAGAAGACCCTCTATGACTACATCTAACTATCTAGACCTGTAGGAAAAATCATTTTTACAAAAATGTCTTAAACTTTCTGCCTAAATTTAACCATACCAAAATCATACTTAGGCTCGATTCCAAACCTATTTATCACCTCTAGGCATCATCCTAAGCTTCCCTAATTACAACCAAATCATATTTTCAGTTCCTAACCCCTATTGATCATCAACCTCATAAATCAAAATCCTAAAAACAAGCATGCAATGTGTTTAAACAATTTAAAAACACTAAAAACACCATTTTAAACACAACCCCACAACACATTTCATCAAACACCTTGAACACACCCAAAACCCCAAAAATTTCGTGGCTTTTAGGGGCTGTGGAAGACACAAATCATAACCCCCATCTTGTTTTATAGGTGAATTAACATTATATACACATGAATTAAACATGTGTATGGTTTAATTTGATCAAAACCCGTTTTTAAAAAAATCACAAATTTTTGGAAAAATCAAAGATGTTGCATGTGTGTTTTTAATGGATTAGATTACTTACAATGATAAAAGAAAAGGTGGTCTTTGATTAGATTTGTCAAAAACCTAAAAAAAATGGTGGTGTGGTGGTGGCTTGGTGGTGGCCGGCGGCTAAAGGAGAGAAAGGAGAGAGTGTTTGATTTTTTTTTTGTAAAGTGTTTAGTGTGTGTTTGTGTTTGTCCCCTTTTGTGAAATGGGAGGGACCTAGGTGCAATTTCACCTTTCTTTTGGCCTTAAGCAAAAACGACACCAAAACTTTGCGGGATTGACTCACTAGTCGGTTTAAAACTTTACGGAAGTCGGGGGTCGCCCCGAACACTCAAAATTACTTTTAAATGGTTCAAACGCACACAAAACGAATATACACATGGTTCCGACTCGACTTAACACGTAATAAAAATAAAATCTCGAAAAATTCAAATATCGATCAATCGATAATAAAATGTAAGTTTTGGGCATCCGTCGGTATCGTAGTCGTTATCGGTTCTTCTTAAATCGTCAATCGTTAAATTACGACCGTAAACGTCGGTTTCAACTTAAACCGTCAAATAAATCCACGATAAAAATTCTTAAAAATTTCAAAAATATACGTAAAATAGGATTAAATAAATAATGTTGGGCTCGGGATATCACATCCACAAGTGAGCCACAACTTAAGAGAGATGCTCATACTGAAGAGCTCTTGAGACAATAACTTAGCATCATACGGCACTTTCACGGGTGTTACATCCTCCCCTCCTTAAGGGAGCGACGTCCCGGCGCTCTCTGGTTCTTATACTCGCATTTCGTACTACTGGGAAGATAAGGGTACTCCTTCCTAAAGAGGTCTTTACGTTCCGATATGGACTTCGGTTCACGTCTCGGGTTCCATCACACCTTCACGATGAGTATTATGCCTTGCTTCAATCTCTTACCATCTTGATCCATGATCTCCACTTCAATTTCCCTAAATTCTTCCCACGGGTATCAACACATCTCTTTCCACAGCTTCTCGCGGTTAGCATATAATTCTTAATCTACACCATCTCTTCCGTAGCCTCTCGAATCATTTCAAGTCCATCCAACTGACTTTTTCCTACTTCATTCTATCCAACTGGAGATCCATATTTTCATCGACATAATTCCTCAAAGGCTGCAGCTTCAATGCTACCATGGTAAATGTCGTTGTACAAAGGTACTACCAACGGCAATGGTCGATCTCAACAACTACCAAAATCAATCACACACGCTCGGTGCACGTCTTCCAACGTTCAAATCGTCCTTTCACTTGGTTCATCATCTCATAAAAACAACTATCACAAAGAAAATCACACGGGTCGCACATCACCTCATAGAAAAACGTTCAAAATATAAAAGTCGAACTAATCAATACTAGTCGTACCAAATCACCTTATTACGATATTACGTACATACAACCCTACTTCGTCAAAAACGAATTCATCGATACGAAATCATTCGGCGTATACATAACTCTCTCGAAGACATCACAATCCAAACAAACACAAAAGCCATTATGAAACACACACAACCATATTACGACATGTTTGCAACATAGCCAAACCATGCTAAACCAATCAGTTCAATCAGTTAACCCACGCTTGCTAATCAGCCAAGCCAAGATAAAACAAGAATATTTACATAATTTTCGGATGAGTCCAGTCAAAAGAAAATTGCAAGTTAAAGAAGGTTCAAGAGCTTGCTAGCTATGGATGCATATCCAAAAAGAAATAAAATACTTATATGTGTCATCGTGGGGTGCTCACACACGGATCCATACCCAAAAGATACTACAAGAACACCATCTTACTTCCGTCCCAAACGTGGTCAAAATCTTAATAAATATCATCGTTCACAGTAAAAAAAAATACATTACATGGCACGTGTTCTCCATGATCGGACTTCATTGGACAATGTCGTCTCAAGTTCTCACAACTTACGATCACTCGTCCAGATTACTTACCACACAAATACATAAAAGGCAAGGGTTTACCACAAAAACATCAACTAGGGATATCTATCGTTTAACCATCGATAATCAAGGATGGTTGAGTCAAACAAAGAGGATTCCTCACTTAAATAAACGAAAACGACAATGGAATTGTCTTCCAATTACTGATGCACAGTTGGTAAACTTCAACAGTTTACCGCGTGTCGTTGTCATATCAAAAGAACAAGAAAAGAATAATAAATAAAGTACGATACATTCGACGTAGGAGAAGTCTTCGTCCTTTCCCTTAGAGTTATTCAAACTCGGTTTTCCTCTACTTCGGAAGTCTTCTATTTTTGTTAAAAACTCTTCTCAGTGTCGATTCGCGCCCCTTTGGTATTTCATCAACACCCTCGTGATTCCGATAATCTTCACACATTACACACCACTCATAAAAACATTTTTCCAAAAATTACTCGGTCACAGTGACTTACTAAGTCAACGCCAAACAAAAAGAAAAGATTTCAAAGAACACAAGAAAATTCAAAAATTGTCTTTAAGAATCAAAGAAATTACGACTACTTGCAAAAATGATCCACCATTTTAGAAAGAAATGTTCTCATCCAAACGTTTATCAAAACACTACAAGTTTCAAGATGACCAATTTGTTTGACACGATAGTGCCCTTCCTAAACTATGCATAATTAGCTAGATCATGCATACCTGAGGATCAGGCAACAACAACCAACAAAACAGGACTCTTCCCGAATTATGCATAGTTAGCTAAGCTGTGCATGATTGAGGATCGAGTGACAACACAAACATTATTATTACATACCAAACACGACTATGGAAGTTTTCGACCTAGCCTTCAAAATAATTAAATCATTTGAAATGAAATTTGGAATCGGAAAATATTGCTACCATCGTTTTAAGAAACACATCAAACATTTTTCGTCCACTTTGGAAACATACTTTTACGTTGCCTTTTTGTGAGGAAAATAAATAAATAATTAAATAAAGAAATCGACACCATTTGCATTTAGTTCACCAAAACATTTGACTCACTCATACCTATTTTCACAATAGACTATTCACAAAATAACGGTAAGGTGGTTCATGATTAAAGATCATTGCAAGCATAACAAGTAATAAAATTAAGATCAATGAGATCGAACGAGGTAAACGAGCAATATATTTGCCAACGGAAATTAACTACATTAGAAATGAAAATACTTCAAATGTATGACAAAAGTCTCAGGATAATAACAGCGATCTACGAATACATGGAGTGAAAGTTGAATATCAACACAAGCGTCAAAAATAAAAATAAAAATAAAACAACGATCATAATTCCCATCGTCTCGAGTTGCACACACATTCCACGAAGTGTATACGGGAAGAGAAGAATAATCACTTGGTTAACTATAAACAATTTTCACCAGGAAGATCGAGTTCTTTCACCTCTACAATTTGGTAAAGCGGCTACGCCTCCTCGCTTTTGTTAAATATAAATAAACAACCACTCTAATGAAGATTTATAGCATCATACAAGTAAATACAGAATTTTTTTTTTTTTTTAGGTTCCATTAACCGAAAGAAGAAAGTTACGGCGTCCATGATCATGACAAAATACACCGGGTGACATACCCTCATCATCAAGTACTAGCGAAGTAGCGACACAAAAATAAATATAATAATATTGGTTTCATACCATAGATAATATTAAAATGAACAATCACATGACGACTCATGTTTAGATACAGACTCACAAAATCAAAGAAGGGATGTCGGACGATCGAACCATCGTGACTCAAAACGTTATATATACATCTTTATTAAATAATATACAAGTAGGCGTGTGTTGTGTAATCCAGTTGAGTATAATAATTAGTGTTACCTTGTACATTGTAAAACCGAACATTTACACATTTTTAATTTGTGTTACACCATTAAAGAATTTATACCTTTCATTTTTCCAATCTTTACAACGCTTTCATTTCTGGAAAAATTTCAATCTCTCGGAAATTATTAACATTAGTAGATGCGGTGACTCGGTTATCATAATTGACAAATCATTAGGTTTGAAAATCTCCATACTTGTGTCAAAACCTCATTAATGTTCATATCTTAAGTACCAAAAACATACGTAGTAAGAATTTTCTAAGTTTTACGTTTTTATTATTACGACTTATATTATCACAAATATACACGTATCCAACATGACTCAAACTAGTCCAATTAACTCTTAAAATCAACCTTTGACTTTTATTACACACATGTTTTCCCCAAAACTGTTTTGTTAAATCATATTCGCGTAATTCGACTCAAATGATAATGAGGTTTCACGTGGTATTATCTCGGATACTTACTGATTTTAGTCGAGACTTAAATCTCAATAATAATAATATAATAAACAATCAAAATGCTTATCTCAATAATTTTAAAATATATAAAATTCAACTTTTAATCCTTAGCCCATTATCAAATGATTTTAAAATTAACACATCTCGTCGCGGAATAAAACAAAAGATTTTTCAAACGATTTTAAACAAGCATCACCAAATTACACATATTGATTCTCTATAACGACAATTAAACAAACAAATGATTTCCAATGACGTTCCATCAATGTTTAAAATTTTATTTCAAGCATTATAATTTCATACTTAAAGTGTATATTCCGATTTTATCCCAGTTTATTTACTACAACGAGTGAGGAGTTCTAGTTTACACCAATGCATACGTAAACATAACCTTATGTTTAAAATAAACCAATTTTTTTTTACAAAGTTTCTACCTCCAAAATATATGACCAATTTTTCTACTCTATATTACAAATTATGCCAAGAGTTTGCTACATTGACCCGAAAATTTATTCATACTAAATCCGAAGCTACATATGCTCAATAGTCATCTCGCAAATTTTATTATAACTCCTTTCTCGAACTAATTTAAACAAATTCTTAACAAGTCCATCACAATCTTTTAGTATCAAATTTTAATATATGAAAACAAGGATTTTACGAGTAATAATAATTACTTATTACGATTTACCAACCAAGGTTGAAGGAAAATAATTTCACAATGTCCGTTTATTCTCTACACGAATTTTACTCGTTACAAAACACATCATACGTCATTTTTATCCGAAAGTTTCATTCACCAAATATTAAATATATAAAACACTTTATGTTTAAATCATTCAATCAACAAAGTTCGATGCTTACTTAACTTGCACAAATGCCGGACCTCGTCATGTAAAATATTAACTTCAAAATAATGAATCAACAAAACAAAATGAAATAAATGGAACGAGAATACGTATGTCAACTAAATGTTGTTATCGGCCTCGGATGAGTCTCGAAATCGTACTCCACAAAATTAACACAAAAACCAACCAAATTCCAAATTATCGCGCTTGATCACAACGCCAGTCTATTTTAAAACACATCTTTAAAATTCAAGTAGAATAGTAAACTACGATTTAATGGCAACACGCCTCAACCACGTTTCATAATATACACACATGATTCGCCGCCCCAATGTACGCATCGTCGATTATACTTCGTCTATGTTATAGTTACGTGAACTAACATATCAAACCCATTAGGAATAAAGGAAATAAAGTAATACGTAAGTAAATTACGTTTCAAAAGAAAATGTCCAAAATGACACATCACAGTGCGATAACGACAATCGAGATCACTCTAGTCGATATAAAATATGTTACGAAGCATCATTTACGTATATAGAGTATTAAACGAGGTTCACACTCGATTATTCGATCAATAAATTAATTATCAAGATTGATAATTAGCGGTAAGGCCGAATTCTCGGCAAAACCGCATTATAACATGTACGATAATTACCCAAGGGCCATTGCTTCGCGTGCAATGCCTTTAAATACCATAGTATTTACATACTTATACATACAACCATTCCTACATACACGTAGGATTACAACGCGGTGTTGCCATGTAATGCAATGTAGCCCGTTATGCCAATTACATGCAACATGTAAGATAATCTTACGAGAATTTGCAAATTACGATGATAAGTACTCAACGTACCAAACAATATATCTCAATATATATCGAAGTATTTACTTACTAAATACTAGGGAATTCATATCAATTTTGAGGGATACATCTAAAATATAAAGCAATGCTAAAGAATTCTTACCGGAGCCATGCAGGATAGTTGTGTGCTTGGACAATTTCTTACGACACCAAAAGTTATAGTTTAGGATTTTTCAAAATGACCTAGTTCTCTATAACTCATGGCTCTGATACCAATCTGTAACACTCCCACCAATGCTATGCGCAGCGGAACTACAACATTTGGGTGCTACACAGTTATCATCGCACACAAGATATATCAAACGACTCAAAAGACGTAAAAGTCTTGACATTATTTAAACATAGTTAAAATGTACATGTCTACTGTTTTCCAAACCCCAAAAGAATATAATACAGAGTTTGCGTTTAGGTCCCCACTGAATCTCAACCCAAAAATACATTTTCATTCGCATGACATAGTATAAAATTTTTAAGTGCAAAAAGGGAGGAAAACAAAGTAGACCGCCAAGCCACCACAACTTCCATCCTCGCATGCTCCGCTGCTATCAATCTTGGTTACCTGAAACACATGCTTAAAATCGTCAACACAAAGGTTGAGCGAATCTATAGGTTTATCAAATCATAAGTTGAACATAAGTATTAAAAACCAATCATGATCATTCAATAGCATTGTCGTACTCACAATCTATTACTCAAGGATATGACAATTGTGTTTAAGCTCATGACACTAATCCGTTAACTCAATCACCCGCGTAATAATTACCGGCGTGATTCAGATGAAACCAGTGCCCCTTCTAAAGGCATCAGTTGCAATTATACCTTATCTCTCATACAAGATAATCTACCGCAGAACTTACTCAACGTACAGCTTCTCGGCTAGCATTGGGTCGTTAGCCCCGTAGTACTACAAATTGTATAAGCGGCTATTTCCCCCTTCTCGAGGGCAGGACAATAGTTAATAGTTCATGAATTTAGGGACTTTTGCAACTAGGTACTCAACACAATTTCGAGGCAACATTCGGGTCCAACAATCAATCAAGACTTATGTTCATTTTCATTTAAATTAGCATGTATCCCCCTCGCGGGTTAAAAACATTTGAATAAAGTAAAGAGCGAGGCTATAGACTCACCTTGCGTAGTAGTAGTGGTTCTAGCGAAGACGTAACGAGAAATGTCACCGACGACGTGGATGCCCGGGAAAATCAAACACTTGACCTAAAAATCAAGGTACGTAAACCAAATCAATACTCCGCGTACATTATTGTACTAAACACACGCAAATGCAAACACACTCAATGCTTATGAAAACTCGCGCCAAAATCAAACAAGTAGTTGTTACTAGACCTATACCATTTACCTACGTAATTAAAGTTACTATCCATTTCACGACTTCGCCGATACTTACCAAAAGTATGGGTTGTTTTACTAGACTTCACCCTTGTTATAAAAATTTAGAAAATTCTCAAAAATACCTTAAGACCTGTAGAAAACCCATTTTTAATCCCATTAAAAGTTTTCGCTTTTACGACCCGTTACTCAACACATTACTAAACCTACATTTTTCGGACTGAAATTGTACTTCGACCAACTTGGACTTCTTTGACCTATTTGAAATGCACCTTTGACCTCTTTGACTCCTAAGTCCACTTATAGACTCAATTACACAGGTTTGTGACCAAAATTTGACCTTTGACCTTTTACCAATTCATACTTGTGGTCCTCGGGATTTGACTAAAACTAAACATAAATTCGGATTATGAAAGTTCTCGTCTCCCGGTACACGATCTTTAAAACCTCATAACTTTTAGCTCGTTTTGAGTCACGAGCTCTACCTTATACCAAATTAAAGCTAAGAAGACCCTCTATGACTACATCTAACTATCTAGACCTGTAGGAAAAATCATTTTTACAAAAATGTCTTAAACTTTCTGCCTAAATTTAACCATACCAAAATCATACTTAGGCTCGATTCCAAACCTATTTATCACCTCTAGGCATCATCCTAAGCTTCCCTAATTACAACCAAATCATATTTTCAGTTCCTAACCCCTATTGATCATCAACCTCATAAATCAAAATCCTAAAAACAAGCATGCAATGTGTTTAAACAATTTAAAAACACTAAAAACACCATTTTAAACACAACCCCACAACACATTTCATCAAACACCTTGAACACACCCAAAACCCCAAAAATTTCGTGGCTTTTAGGGGCTGTGGAAGACACAAATCATAACCCCCATCTTGTTTTATAGGTGAATTAACATTATATACACATGAATTAAACATGTGTATGGTTTAATTTGATCAAAACCCGTTTTTAAAAAAATCACAAATTTTTGGAAAAATCAAAGATGTTGCATGTGTGTTTTTAATGGATTAGATTACTTACAATGATAAAAGAAAAGGTGGTCTTTGATTAGATTTGTCAAAAACCTAAAAAAAATGGTGGTGTGGTGGTGGCTTGGTGGTGGCCGGCGGCTAAAGGAGAGAAAGGAGAGAGTGTTTGATTTTTTTTTTGTAAAGTGTTTAGTGTGTGTTTGTGTTTGTCCCCTTTTGTGAAATGGGAGGGACCTAGGTGCAATTTCACCTTTCTTTTGGCCTTAAGCAAAAACGACACCAAAACTTTGCGGGATTGACTCACTAGTCGGTTTAAAACTTTACGGAAGTCGGGGGTCGCCCCGAACACTCAAAATTACTTTTAAATGGTTCAAACGCACACAAAACGAATATACACATGGTTCCGACTCGACTTAACACGTAATAAAAATAAAATCTCGAAAAATTCAAATATCGATCAATCGATAATAAAATGTAAGTTTTGGGCATCCGTCGGTATCGTAGTCGTTATCGGTTCTTCTTAAATCGTCAATCGTTAAATTACGACCGTAAACGTCGGTTTCAACTTAAACCGTCAAATAAATCCACGATAAAAATTCTTAAAAATTTCAAAAATATACGTAAAATAGGATTAAATAAATAATGTTGGGCTCGGGATATCACATCCACAAGTGAGCCACAACTTAAGAGAGATGCTCATACTGAAGAGCTCTTGAGACAATAACTTAGCATCATACGGCACTTTCACGGGTGTTACACTTCCTTTCTCATTTTCTTCTTTAGTGGAGTTACAAGAAGATGCAGTTGCGTTGCTGAAGCGGATCCAGAGATTTTCTAAGGCTCAAGACATTGGAGCGCGCGGTGTTGTACATATTTTCCATAGAATAAGTTTTGCCATTGCTAAAGGGGTGGGAGCCCAGATATTAGATATGGGTTCCTCCCATTTTCCTTCTCTTCTTTAGGGGAACTGGAGGACGACACAGTTACATTGCTGAAACAGATCCGAAAGTTCTCCATTATTCAGGACATTGGAGCGTGTGCTGCTGTTCATATTTTTAATAAGATCAGTTTCGCTATTGCTAAAGGAGTGGGAGCCCAAATAGTATCTCGGCTTCCCACTAATTTCTTGTAAATCCTATTATTCTAATGAAGTGATGTTTATTATTAAAAAAATAAAAAATAATAATAAGAATAATAATAAGAATACTAGTAAAACTTAAACCCTCTAATTAAGAAATTGTGTCATTTCAACATCGTTTCATTTATGATGATGTTTTAAAACATCCAACATTCATAGTATGCAAAATCCGAATGATAAAGAGTGTGATATTCGATTGCCGCTTCTGGATTGACAATATCTTTAGAAGTCCCACTTGGATGCCTAAGTAAAACACTATTGTAAAGCGAATAAAATTGACCAACTTTAAGACGAATCGTACTTTTTCATTTGCGGTTAACGGAGTTATAACTTCTTTTTTTTGTCATCTATTTTGTTATGAAAGTGCTCAGTTAACTCTGACCAAAACGATGTCATCTGTTAACTTTTTTCTGGTACGTATGTTTCCGAAACTTGTATCCAAGCTTCACACAAAGCTACCTTTTCATAGGGAGTATACGGTTAGTTTGAACCTATTTTTTTTAAGAGAATAGTTATTTTAAATATCATACTTTTCCTTAGATATGAGAGGACTCATCCCCGCCATCCATTTTATTTCATCTAGTGGATGAGATTAAATATATATATTTTTACCTATTTTTTATAATTTAAATATCTTCTAAATCTTAAGTGTTAAACGAAAATAATTATACCATCACGACGAGCGTTTAATTATCTTTCTACCAATATGCACTATGATATACTTTTGAAGAATTTTTTATTTTTTTCTTCTTTTTAAAATTTACGTGAAATATCATATATGATAATACTGTTTCATCATATATATGATAATAGTGTTAAATCATATATGATATTAGTATCATATATGATAATTTTTGAAAACGTGAAAAAATGAAGTTTTTTTTTTGTTGAAAGTATATCATATAGCATATCTGTCGAAAGATAATTAAATGTTCTTCGTAATGGTATTTTTTTTTCTTCGCATAACGATTAATGGTTTAAGAGATATTAATGTTTGAAAAAAGGTAAAAATATATTTTATATTTAATCTTATTAATTGGATTAAAATGGATATTGAAAGTGAATATTAATCTTTAATATTCAAATAAAGTTTAGTATTTGAATAAACTTAATTTTTTTTAATGATATAAATTTAGTTTGATGTTAAATAAAGTTTGAAAGTGTGAGAGAAATAGTTTAAAGAATCGAGTATTTATATGATATAGTGTTTAAATTTTTTTTTTAAATAAATTTTTTTTTAATTATATAGAGTTTAAAGCGTGAAAATTAAAAGTTTCGTTTGTTTTAAAATGATCATGCGTACCATCGACTCGAATCGATCGTCGTAATACGAACTAACGATCGACTTTGAAATCGGTCGACTACAAACCGACCCATTCCCATACCGTTGCGAGTGGCCTAATATAATATACTCTGAATCGGCCCACCCGTTATTTTACCTTATCTAAAGATTAGAACTTTACACTATAAATTTACTCCCCAAACCCTTCATCACAAAACACAGATCAATTCTGAAACACACACTTCCAATCACAAACCGACGAAAAGAATGTCTCACGCAGGTGACGTGGAAACCCTAGACTTCGAAGCAGACGACGATGATCTAATGGAAGAAGACGCCGCACTTTCTCCAACAGCCGCCATCCCTAAACTGAAATCCGCCATCACTGGCGGCGCCGCCAAGAAAACCAAAGGCCGTGGCTTCCGTGATGAAACCGATGCTACTAATCGTATGTCTGGACGCTTCGATTCTCTTGATTCTGATGGTGGACCTGGTCCTGAACGATGTTAGTTTTTTCTTTTTCTTTTTTATTAATTTTTATATGTTAATTTATTTTTTTTATAGATCTATTTTTTTTTTATCTAAAAGAGTTTAGGATGTTTTTAGGATGTGTTTTGCGACCAAAGTTTTGCTTTTCCGAATAAGTTTTTAGAGTTTAGGTTTACGTCAATTTAACTATGAAAGGTATTTAGCTTGTGTTTGAGGACAAGCGATTAGTAGTGACATACTAATACTTCAAATACCCCACATAATAATTAGTAGTTCCATGCTTCATCCTCGTCTTGTCCGTATTCAACATGCTCATCTACTTCCTCCTCACGCTCTGAGTCGAATTCTTCCATAAGAAGCTCTCTACGTCTAACACTTGTTCCAGGTCTTAATACTTTTCCTTTAACTATGATGGGTGGTTTGAAGCTATTATGTTACTCTCGAATGCGTACTTTCTTGTGATAAAAAAGAATCGATTCTTATTGGAGAATTGGTTTTGATGGAGCAGAACATACTTTCCTCGATTCAAAAAAAACTTGGGTACCTTCTATCAGTGATGGTTTACCGGGTTTGAAGAGTGGGTCATGGAAGCGATCGATAAGATTGCTGATGAATATGATGATCATCGCATTCATCGACAATCTTATCAATCGCTTTTATGACCTACCATATGACTCTTCAAACCCGGTAAACCATCATTGATAGAAGGGTACCCAAGTTTTTTTGAATTGAGGAAAGTATATGTGGCTCCATCAACCTCAAATTCCGACAAGAATCCATTCTTTTTTATCGCGAGAAAGTACGCGTTTGAGAGTAACATAATACCTTCAAATTACGCATCGTTAGAGGAAACTAATTTGAGTTTTAATAATGGGATTGCTTTTAGTGGTATAAATTCTGCACAAATTTTATGCAAAAGAAGGATCACATCATCATAATCCCCAGTATGTTTTTTTCCCTGATTAAATTATGTGCAGTATTTCGAAACATTCGACTGCGGTGCCCATCTTTTGGGGGTATGTGTTTGTATCTCCTAGTTTGTGTTTTTGCGGGGTCTGTTATTGGGTTGAGCAAGGTTCAAGTGAGATTGTATGACAATCGATTTAAGGTGTGTGTTTCCAGAGGAATGAGGGTGTATGGGTATATATATAAGGTGGTGAGTCTTAAAAAAACAAATTGTGATATAAATAAACAGCGACTATTAGTGATTAAAACAGTTAGAACAAGTGTGGTGTGCTTGTTCATTTTTCATCAAAAGTTCATTAATTTGTTCAGCAACAAGGAGAACGGATATTACTTCATGATACTTTTTGAAAACAGTCTCGATATTGTTGCCGTAAAAGCATATTGGAAGCATGGAAAGTAGAGAGTTTTCTCTACCATGTCTTCGTCACTAATCTTTTCTCCGCACAATGTTAATTTAGATGTGATACTGAACATTGTGGAATTGTACGTGCTTACACTTTTGAAATCTTGCAACTTGATGTGCACTCAATCATAGCGAGCTTTTGGAAGAATTACTTGCTTTTGATGGTCAAATCTTTCTTTTAAACTTTGCCATAATTCTAATAGGTCTTATTATCCTTAACGCGTTAGAGTTATGACAAAGTTTAAAAGAAAGATTTGATCATAAAAAACAAGTCAATTCTTCCAAAAGCTCCCTATGATCGAATGAACATCAGGTTGCAAGATTTCAAAAGTAAGCGAGTACAATTCCGCAATGTTCAGTATCACCTCTAAATTAACATTGTGCGGAGAAAATATTGCTGACAAGGACATGCTAGAGAAAATTTCTAGTTTTCATGCTTCGAATATGCTTTTGCAGCAACAATACCGAGAACGTGTTTTACAAGAATATCATGAACTGATGTCTGTTCTCGTTGCTGTTGAATAAAATAATGAACTTTTGATGAAAAATCATTAAGCGCATACATCCTAACTTGTTAATCAAGATTAGGATGAATAGACATAATCCCGCTAACAATAAAAACAAGATTGTTCAATTCCGTTGCCGCTAGTTAGCTAGTCTTTTTCCCCCTTTATGCCTCAAGTCAGAATGTCATGTCATCTTACTCTTTACAGAAAAGAGAAATAGACCGGAGACAACTAATTTGGACAATCTTGTTTTTGTTCAATTTAAAATACAACTTGATTTGACAATAAGAAAGGCTAGATCCCATAAAGTACTTTTAGCGCATGATGCAAGTAGGGCTTGAGATTGGATTATTGAGGGTGACCTAGATGAAGTTAAGCCAGGACTTATCTTGTCTAACGATTTGTGAAGCCATTGTCGATGAAGTATTAAGACCTCGGACAAGTGTCAGATCTGGAGAACTTTTAAGAATTCGAGTGGGGGAAGAAGTAGATGAGCATATTGAATACGGGTCGGATGAAGTTCAAATCATTGAACGATACGGACAAGGATGAAGCTGTGGTCTGTTATTTATGTCATACATATAAAATTTGAAATTTGTATTTTTAATAATAGGGCTGAGTGACAGGGTCCAAACACTGGACCAAATTGTTTGGTCTTTCGTCCGTCTGGTCCAACAAAGCATAATGGCCGGTTGTGCAGTCGTTCTTAAATAGGATCGTACTTCTTTGAAAATGAGAGATCAAGTACTTGATATATTACCTTGTGTGTCTTTATTTTATTTAGCTATGTATTCATTTTATTTCCATATTGTAAACAAAACCAATGTCAGACATCCTTGCGATTTGATTTGCTTGGAAACAGAAGTATTTCTGATTTTAAAACGCTATGTATATCTCTTTACATGGGAATAAGATTGAAAGAAACTTTGTGCTATAGATTTTCCTCTAATTTGTCTTTAGAATAATGCAATTGTATTCTAGATGACATTTTATATAGTTTTGGAGCTATTTACGAAGTTCTAAACTCGAATAATATAATCTTATACTGAACCATTGACATCTTGAAACTATGTAGCAATTGAAGGATGGATCATTTTAGTTACTGGAGTGCATGAAGAGGCACAAGAAGATCATCTACAAGATGTATTTGGAGAGTTTGGAGAGATTAAGAATTTGCATCTGAATCTTGACCGTCGAACTGGATTCGTCAAGGTAAAATCTTTTTCTTCTTTATTAGGTATTTTTGTATGTCTGAAAAACAGGCTGTGATGTCATTGTACTTTTTGCCATGCAGTGGTATTAATCATCATCATAAAAATGTGTTTGTGCTAGAGTAATGACATAAATTCTTGTTGGTTTCTAGGGGTATGCACTCATTGAATATGAAAATTATGAGGAAGCGGAGAAAGCTATAACCTCGATGAATGGAGGCGGGCTTCTCACCCAAGTAGTCAACGTTGACTGGGCGTTCAGCAGAGGTCCTTTTAAAAGGAGGAATAACAGAAGGAGGTATCACTTTCACACTGAATCAACTAACATTTTTTTTCAAATAGTACTGTATTATATGTAATATTAATTCAGTAATGTTTTAAGAAGCTCTAAAAGTATTCACAGATGTAAATTGTTTATATGCTCATAACGAACTTTGTTTTCTCGTTACTTTTGTGTGCAGCAATCGTTCAAGAAGTCCTCGAAGGAGATTTTGATTTGCTTCTGAAGCAACATGGTGCAGATGATTTAGCTTTGATCAAAGCATGTATGTCTACCTGTAAACTTCGTATGCGAAAGGATACTTATCTATTCCCTTGCTTTTATCTTTGAAATTTACTTCTCATGGAAGGCCTTTCTCATAGAAGTTAGCAACTATGTAACTGAAGGCTTCTTGGATTCTAATCAAGTCTAGCCATCGTCTTGCACTAAAAATGATCTATGTTATTGCTTTTGGCTTCAGAGTTGCTCCGTACAATGTATTTGGTCTGTTTCTGTTTTTTAAACTTGCCAATGGGAAAACTATTTAAATGTATGCTGCGTTTGGCAGCCTTAATTATTGCTAAGTTTAGATTGAAATGGGTCATTGCTATTATGGACCGTGTCAGAGTGGGTTGACCTGGAAACAAATTTACTTTCTTTCTGTTGCAGAACACAATAAAGCATCCAGTTACCAGCATTAGTCATGATCTAGTAAACATGTACTTTAAAAATGTTATTCGACAATATAAAGATCGCACTAGCCATAATCCTGTGACCATGTACTGTAAATATGGTATCCAACAATATAATTTATCTGTATACCTTTATATTGTTCGATACCATTTTACAGTACATGTTCACAAGATGACAAGATTATGGCTAGTGCGATCTTTATATTTGTCAATTATCATTTTTAAAGTACATGTTTACAAGATCATGACTAATGCCCACAACTGGTATGCTTTGTTGTGTTCTGCTGTCATCTGGCCATCTACTGTGTATACTTTTGATCGGTCAACTGTCTTCATGATGCTACAGCTGCCCCGCCAGCAGATCACATTGCAACAACTTGTTGGTGTTGATATTGTCTGCTACAACACCCATAGAAGATCCTTGGTTCTTTGCAATTTTGCTAACTGAACTCAACAAAAAAACGATTCAATATCGAGTTTTAAGTAAATGGAATTGGTTGTGTTGGCCCCACTTTTGGATCATAGTTAGCGGGCTCTAATAGACGTTCCCGTTTGATTGTTTGAACCAATTAAGAAAAACTGGTTCACTCCAAGACAAGGGCGTCCAACCGTCCCTGGGATTCCAATGACACTCTAGTCTTTAGAGATCATGAAAAGCGACCCACCAACGATCGTGATGAACCCCTCATAACAGCCCCGGGCTGTCTTCATAGCCACGACCCACGAGTGATGTGCTTGATATTTGTGGCATAAATTTGTCATCTTATTATATAAAAGCATACAAAAAAACGTATACAAAAATATGTAAGACGTATAAAAGTTCTATGTAAAAACATATAAAAACGTGTATAATATAAATATGCATATATGATATATGTTTTTTCGTATATAAAAAAGTGAAAACTTTGGCATTTTTTTAATTATGAATAAAATCTTCAAGTTATGATATTTACATGCTAAAAAACTTTTGAAAAAGATTTTTAGCATTGTAACAATGTTTTTTTTGTTTAATTTCATACATATATACAATTAAAACATGTTAATGTCATCATATTTACCCACTTAAAACTTAAAATGCCATATATATCCAATTTAAACAATACATTTGTCATATTTACCCAAATCATCATAAAATCAAATAAAAATAAATTTACATCTTCAAATTCCTATTACACCCTTAGTTATATACACCATTCATCCTCATCTTTACATGTTGTGTCTTTTTTTGCGAATCACTTACATAGCGTTGGGTAGGGCTTAATCAAAGGGGAATGGAATTAACTATTACAATGTAATTAAAAAAAATTGTTTGTTATAAATTTGGTAATGGTATGAGTGATTACACCGGATATCTCATTCTCTAAAAGGCTCATTTTTTATTCAGCAGGACCCCCATGTTTTATCTCATTACATTCCTGAGTGATTTGTTTTTTCCAATTATGCCCCTAAATTGGTTGGAAAAATGGTAGAAAAAATCCCTACAATATCTCCAAGAAAAATAGATTGATCCTTTAAACCTAATAAATCACTCCTACAAGTCACGACCTCTTCACAATTTCTCTTTTCAGTTGCAGAAAAAGATTTCAGTTCTAAGGTATGAATCAATTTTCTTTTAATTTTCGTTAATGACCATCTATAATCCAAATAACAACATATTTGAATGGGGGTTTATAGCTACTGCATAATCTTCTTGTTGATAAATTAATATTGCATTGATAGAATTCATACTAGATCAACAAATATGTTAAATGAGTGATTGTTACACATGTTTGTTACTATGCAGTTATGGCTCGACTTACATTGACTAGAAAGAAAAAATTAAAGAAAATAGTTGCATGTTGCTTGTTGTGGATCGAAATACTCAACTTAGTTAGTTGGTATTTTCAACTTGTGAGGGCCGTTTTTAGTATACGCCTATCAATGTTTTGTAATAGACCTAGCTACAAAATGATTATCCCCGAGAGAAATGCATGTATAGAAAGATTAGCATATGAAAGTGATGAAACATGTCTTCAACAACTTAGAATGAATAGATCAACATTTGTTAAGCTTTGTGGTATGCTTGAGATGAATGAGAAGTTAAAGGCTTCAAAGTATCTCCAAGTAGATGAATATTGTTGCCATGTTCCTGTTTATTTTGGCCCATCATGTCAAAAATCGAGTGGTAAAGTTCCAGTTTCGTCGATTAGGAGAAACAATTAGTAAGCATTTTAATAATGTATTGAATGTTGTTGTAAGATTGGAGAACTAATTATTAATAAACAGGTTCATGCATTGGATTCCAGCATCATTGAAGCATCACATTACCATTGGGATGGAATATTTTTCACATTATTAATAAATATTGTTTTCAGACAAGATACTAAATGTGTACAATTTAATTCATATGATATGTTTTTAAATGACTATTATAATCATTGCTCTATATATTGTGTGTTATCGATCCACCAAAGTAACACCTATTCCGCTGCATTTAACCATTATGGGGGTGTTACATCAACAATCCTATGAATGCTCCTATCAAAGAAGAATCTAGTATATCGAGAAAGAGAAATTGGAGTAGCAGCTGGGATTCTCTCCTTGAATGTCTGACTAATTCATCAGACATAATTGGTTCAAAAATTAAAGAATCAACAAAAACATTCAACTCGATCCTTGGCATTGACATGGATAAAGCAGAGCTTCGTAAGCAACTTCATGCGGAGATGAGGAAAGTTGATGGGTTGACCACTCGTGAGATGAACAAGGCGGTGCGTATCCTTTCATGCGATGAGGACTTGATGGTTATCTTTTTCACGGTCGATGACCAAGAAAAATTAACATAGGTCATAGACGTACTTAACGACGAAGCTCGAAGATGGCTGGCTATCTATTTTGGTGGTTCAAGATTATATTCTTTTTATCTTCATTTATAATTATGAATTTTCATGGTTATGGTTATGTTTTTGGTGATTTACATCAAAACCATTGGATTTAAATAATTGGAATGTTATTTTCTATGACATTTTTTATGAATTATATATTTATGTGATTCTATAGTTTAGTTTTTTCTGTGCAAACAATGGCATATTGATGTAGTTACATGTGTTGTTCAAATTTATCTCTTTTAAGCGGCTGTTTGTGGTGACTAGTTCAATTTACTTTGCAAAAGCGTTTGCATTGTGTGATTCTGCACTTTAGTTGCAGTAAGGTAAGTGAACAAATAAGTTGACCAAATATTCTTTTTCCTTGGCATATTATTGCTAGTTTAGAACCCATATAATCTGCTGATCCTTTTAGATAATAAAGATACTCTCATCTCTTACAAGTTGCAACTTTATAAAGCAACAATAGATGGACATGTACGCACATCAGTTGGGTTTTGCTTTAGTCTGGTTTAGATGATACTTCTAAAATAAAAAAATGTAGCCATAGATGATATAATTTTAACCATGATTAGCATTTATATTATCAGGATACTTTTGTCCTTTTAATACGATTGCATTGCATTCAAATGTTTATTCGTTCATACCAAACAAAATGCATGAATCATTCATTTCATTCGAACATGGCTACCAAACATGACAATGCAATCGTAATTAATCATTATATTACATTGCTCATTCCATTACATTGCTCATTCCATTACATGAAGATTACATCCTCCAACCAAACGTACCCTTACTATTTATTCGTATGAAACATAACACGGTATGAATGAAAAAGTCATCAACTAAGTGCATTATAAATAGGCAAAACAATATGCAGCACGAGTCATGAATTAAATGAACGACATCTACCTCCATTAAATACAAAACTAACAAATAAAACTCATGTTAAGTTAAATTTAAACGTAAAACTAAACAATATTATACTACAAACAAAATTCGAATAACCACATGTGAAACATGGTCACAACTGACACACATGAACATCGCAATAACAAACTATACTATGTTCATCTAAGACATAATAATCACATTATATTTGTTCGGCAGACATTCGGATTGATATGTAAAGAATATGAAATATGAAAATGAATGAATTTATGATATTTTAAGGGTATAATAGGAATTTGATGTTGCAAATTCACTTGTAATTGACTTTTTAATGATTTTGTGTAATTATGGGAAATATGATGTTCAAATTGGGTATATATGACATTATTACTTTTAATTAAGTAAATATGACATTAACATGTTTTAATTGGATATATATGGAATTAACCTATAGTTTTTCAATAAACATTTGAAGGCTTGGTACATTACAAGTCAGTTGTAAAAACTAAAAGTATCGAATATGAAATGCATTAAATGTATAAACAACTCTAATGTACAACAACCTAATATTATAAACAATTCAATTCATTGCGAAAAATAACTCCTATAAAAATACTAACGTCTGATTTAAAAAAAATATATAGAATACCGAATATGATTTCCTCTATTTTTGTAAACTAATAAATATTTTTAATATTATAATTAAATTAATCTTTCACCATACGCTCCATCAATATCATTAACATAAAATGCTCCACTTCAAATTTAAAACACAATTCAAATTATCATTCGAATTTTCTATATAAACCAACCTTTACATGATCAAATCTGCTCAATATTCTCATCTCTTAATCTTTATTCTATGAAAAAACCCTGTTAGGCGCTTAGATCAAAACCTCTCTTTCTTAATATTTATTCTGTTAAAGTTCCTGTTGATGCAGGATGTATCAATGTTCTAAGCGCTTTACAGTGATATCGTCGAGTGAATGCATAAAAGTTCATGTTGATGCAGGATGTATCAATGTTCTAAGCGCTTTACAATAACATCGTCGAGTGAATGCAAAAAAAATCTTGTTGATGCAGGATATATAAAAAATCGATGATATCACTTTGATTCACCATTCAACTATTCAAAAAAATCATCCAGTGATATCGTCGATTAACTAAAACTCATAAACCATATCTACTCAAGGCCTTCAACAATTACGTAATTCCATAAGAAGATTGCAATTGCTATTTCATATGCGTTTTGATGATATTGATTTCATATGCGTTTTGATAATCGGTTGACGTTGCTTTCAGATTCTCAAATAATGTTCGCATCAGGTTTCACCGTTTCAACAACTTTTATTAGGTATATTTTTCATTTTAGTCACGAAACACCATATCTTTGACTTTTCTTATGCACATTATGTGTTTGATAAAATGTTGATTAAGCTTATAGGTGTTTGACTTCAAGGTGGTATTAGTTGTTTTAGAATGCTTATTTGTTTGTTGAATTACATTATTTGATGATGATGATCATGACAATTTAATTTATTTTTAAAGTCGTGCTTGCTTTGGTTCCTTATATATTTGTGGATTCTCATCGACTACGAAATAACTAAGGTAAGCAATATATCCTTCTATGCGTATTATGGAAAATGGTGTGCATCTGATTCCTCTCTACATTTTCATTATATTTTATCCTAAATGTCGTTTTATTTTATGTGGTATGTATTTTATGTTTAGCGAGATTATAGCAACAAACAACCCCCTAAATACAGTTGAAAGGAAAAATATATTTGTAAGTGAATAGGAACTAAATACAAATCATCTACAGTAGTATTGGTAGTACACGTGAGAAACTATGGATGTTTGATATTTGTAGATGGTACTTTGCAAATTAAGATTCTTTAAGCTTTCTCTAATTGAGCTACTCTAAAAAATACAGAACTTAGAGGCTTAGTCTTGGATGTTTGATATTTATAGATGTACTTTGGAAGAGAGTGAGTTTCTTCTTTAAAGAATACTAAAAGCGATTTTCGAAGTATGTTTTAAAGTTATAAAATGCATATGTACTAAAGTAGATATTGTTAGAAAAATAATCGATCATGCACTAATTTTTATTGTTTTGTAGGTAAATGATCCCGTTCTGATTGACGTCTCCGTGTTGCAACAAAGGTCAAGTGTGGCAGCTGGTAACTACTGATATTTACAAAAAAATTGATGAACTAATTAAGGTAAAATTGCTTGGATGAGTTCATTATGCAGATGCTTTGAATCTTGTATTCTTTTTTTCTTAGTTTGTCCGTGCATAAATCTGTAGAGACTTCTAAAATGATCAGGTATTTAAATATATTCGATTTTGTGAATTCCTTATGCTTCATGATTATAATATCTCGTCTATTTAAACTATCTATGTCACAGTTACAAAGGGTCAAATGAAATTGAATGTATAAACACTTGATTGTTTACGAAGATGATTTTATCTTTTAGTTTTTCCTTCTTGAAAATTGAATTATTAGCGTTGTACTCTTTTCACAAGAGAAACATTCGATCTTAAATGATTATCGAGGTTTAAAATCATGATCCCATGGTTCAAGGATTAGCTGTCGTTAACGGATAGTGTTAAATGATACCCATGTATTTCGTGATTTTATTAGTTGATGAACGAAAAGATATAAAAAGATTGATTGTTTAATGATTTTCTTTAATTTTCCAGAAAGTTTTGAATGTAAAGAGAAAATGTCATACACAGTTAAGCTGTTTGTTACTTGGATTTTTGATTTTTAACAAAATGTCATACAAAGTAGTTTTAAACATTAGTTGGGAAATTCCTTTATTAAGTTGTTTGTTACTTGGATTTTTGATTTTTAGTGTAAAAGCTTGAATAAATTGTATTTTCTAAAGATTATGATATGTCTCTTTTTATTCTTGGTAGTAATGACCACTAACATATGTAAACGTCACATTTGATCTATCACTTGTTGTAGTAACTATGAAGCTAAAGTTGGCATACTATTAGATTTGTTAATGCTAGAATTATACCTTTCTGACATAAAGGTAAAAAGGTTTAGTTTGGTTTTTAGATTTCTCAACTAATAAGCAAGCTCCATAAGTTTTTTTGTCATTTTGACATGATTTGTTTTTAGTGGTGTTGCACATTTTACTTGGTATGAGAAAGAAAGTCTTTTACTCTAATGGTAAAATGGCTTCCAAAGACATTTCCAAGAACTACACACAATCACACAGTATTGATTATTGCAAAGCTCGAATTGTATCCTCCAAGCTGTTTCAAAATGGATATGTTTACATGTACACTTAAATGTTGGTTTGAACTTGAGCATACATAACACGAGTTTTTATCTACATTTAGTCTTGACATACGTTGCAACTTTGATCTACTTTTGTAGATTCATGATGAGTTCTGCCCGTTACTGTTAAATAAGTTCAACTCGAGGGTAAACGTGAAATTTGATACATTTGATGCCGCATAGGATGAATTCTATAGTTAAATTGATTAAGCTTTGAATTTTCTTATGCACATTATGTGTTTGATAAAATGTTGATTAATCTTATATGTGTTTGCATTTTAGTTCAACTCGAGGGTAAACGTGAAATTTGATACATTTGATGCCGCATTGGATGATTCTATAGTAAAATTGATAGTCAACGATCTGAATTGCAACAACAAGCAAAAGAGAGTAATGCAATGCAGAAGCTTTCCAAAATTCACAATGACCAGGTCTTGGTCTATCAGTGATGAGGACATGGAGGTTGAGACGTAAAGCAAACGTGAGTCAGTTTTGTTGGAGTTATTGCCATATCGTAGTTTTTACTTAGTATGTTGATGTATTCCTCAGATTTCTGTATTCTCATACATTTAAATTGTTCATAGTAAATGGATTATCATTTTCTTTCGATGTGTTCGTTGATTGTAATTGATTTTAATCCTGACTGTGAAAGTATACTTCTGAGTTGTTGCAATTGGTGTGTTGTAGGTGAAAGTCCCTAAACAATGCTAGAAACACTAAACTTGACTAATCAACACACGTAATTACTTTTCAAAGGTAATACTTATTATTGTATAATAAAGAATTACAAGTGTTATGGATAACACCGTTTGATGACAATGTGTTGTGCACACTTTGAACAACTAAATAACCTAACTTATGAATACAGTCACAGCTGTTTGATTCAATAAGTTCTAAGCATTAATGTGTGAATATTCTCAAAGTGTTAAACATTAATGCTTGGCTACACATCATATTTATAGTGATACGAGGTTAACCTAAGTACTGTTGATGGTGACTACACAAGACATTCACTTTTCAGACATCTGCCACAAGATGCTCTTCTATTCTTGGTAGTGTGCCACAATGCTTTAGGGAAACAACGCTGACATAGTTTCCCTTTTCTTCATAGTCTCGTACACACAAATGGTATGTCCAAAGTGTGATGAGTGTTAACAGGGTATTGCCATCCCTGTTAACCCTCAACCCCTCAGAGTCCCTGATACATCTTGGCTGTTATCCATCACAGCCAATGAGTATGTCTTCAAGTAATCTTTGACTTCCTTGACAATGTCTCTGACATGGACTCCTCTGAGGTTGCTCACACAGACTTAGATCTCTGTGAGTCTTGCGATACTTGCCTGCCTCCTAGGCACAGGCAAGTGACTATCTAATAGCTTGATTTGTGTTTAAATCTATGATACATGGAATCTAACAAACTTAGATTCCCAACAATATCCCCCTATTTAAACATAAATACAGCTAGATTTATCTAAGTTAAGGTAAGTGAGATAACAACTTCTTCTTACTCATAACAGATCTAAACAAACATACCTCATGATTTTATTCATACTTAAAGAAAATTACAAGTACAATACAAAAGTGAAATAAAATATGAAGGTAAAATTTAGCTGTGAAGTCCTTCAATAGTCATTATTTTTGATATTTTCTTCAGCTTCAGCTATGTCTGTCCTAGTATCTAATTCTGCCTGCAAAGCTTGTGCAAAAACCTTGGAATTCTCTGAGTTAATCTTGAGTCCCTTTTTGAGACAAATCAGCTGAATTGTTGATGCTAAGCCTAGCTCATCTTCCCTTTGGAATGCATATTGGCAAGCTTTGTTCATGAAGGCCATACCTCTTTCAGGCTTTGTGTAGGTCTGACCATCAATAGGACCAATGATTCCATTTGGTAGTACCAAATCCCTGTGCATTCCATCCACTTGAACATCATCTGTGACGAAGGTTTCCTTAACAAGTTGAGTCATCCTTCTTCTTTTCTTTCCTGACTTTGGGGGTTCTTGTTCAAACAGTTGAGGTGGGGGATCTATTTTGAGCTTGGCTGCTGTTTCTTTAACCCAATTAAACTTAGCTTTGAGGGTCTTAAGAAGGGTAAAATTAGCCTGACCAGTTCTTTTAGCAGCCAAGGCTTCAAGTTCAAACCATTCAGATAAACCAAGTTTCTTTAGCCTGAAGTCCTCAAAGACATCCATATTGGCCTGTTGGTTATCCCTCCATAAAATCATTTGTGGTGTGTTGGTGGACTTGTGAATGGTGTATTTGAACTTGGTGATCTTTCCAGGTCCATACATGTTGTTGACGAAGGCATCATAATCAGCTTTTACCTTTTTTTAGTGCCTCTGTGCGTTTAGCTTCCGTTTCCCTCAACCTTTGTCTTTGCTTCTCCCTTTCAGGTGGAGTCATCTTTCTCAGAGTTTCCTCATTAAGCTCCTTGGCTTTCTTGATTTCATTCAGCCTCTTGAATTCAACAGCCTGTTTCTCAATCTCTTTAGGTGTTAGAGGATTCTCATTAGAAGGTGTGAAGGTTGAAAATTGGGATAGGTATGTGGTTGATCCTCCTGTCTCTAGCATCGCAACTATTTTCTTTAGTTTGGCGTCTGTGTCTACCATAACTATTTCCTTTCCTTTCTTCGAGACAGAGGATTCCACACTCATGTTTTTCAGCTCTTCAGCTCTTTTGATGAACGCTGACTGAGCTTGGGTTTGTATTGCCTTGGGTAGGGAGCTAACAGTGAACTTAATTTTTTTTGGCAGCTGGTTCACCATCATCCACAGACTCGCTGGTGTTAACCAGAGTCAGGGACTTTGATGAATCAACTCCATCATTAGTCTGTTGCTCCCCCTTACTTTCATCCTCATCATCGGGTATGATCACTGGTGTGATGACTTGGAGAGGGACAGGTGAATAATGTAAAGATTTTGCTAGTTGAAAGTTTGTTTCTCGGAATCTTCTCGAATTGATCTCCGGCTAATTGTGTGAGATTAGTTGTTCTTGGTGAAAACAATATTTTTGGTTTTGGTAAAATAAATGTGCAAGACTTAATAATAAAGGACGGGAAATTAAAACTAAAACTAGTTGAAACGTAAACGGTGCAATATTTAAAACGTTAAAAGTAAATGACGTGAACTTAAATGACGTAAAATTAAAACTTAACGAAAAGTAAATTGACAATTAAATAAAAATACAAGACGAAATTAAAAATATACTCGAAACAAAGCAAGAAAAATTGACACTTTAAATAAAACAAAATAATAGAACAAAACAAACATCCAATCGGAATATACTCCATCGGAAAGTTACTGATCGGAATGCACAAAATGGGCATAATCGGAATGTGTAAAATGGTGCATGATCGGAATGTGGGAAGATTAGCAGCAATCAGAATACTAAAAAATAAGCTACAATCGGAATGATAACAAACATACCAATCAGAATGTTTATAAATTGAACCCAATCGGAATGTCACTAAATACAAACAATCGGAATACTTGTAAAACCTCCAAATCGGAATAATGAGGCACTAATCGGAATGAGCAAAACCCTTTTCCGATTGGGTGATCGGAAAAAGGGTATGCTGGTCGGAATAACGGATCGGAAAAGGGTTTCCCCTTTCCAATTTAAGTGGGATCCGAAATAAAAGCAATACCAATAAGCTATTTCAATAAGCTTATTACCAAAGCAAGCTCGAATCTAAAATGGATCGGATCAAATAAGCTAGAATAACAACTTGACAAAACTTTAAATAAACAAACTTTAAAATAAAAACATAAAAAGATGAACTTTAAGTCACGAAAATTTAAAAGATAAAAACTTTGAATAAGAACTTGATGGAAAAGATGATGAAAACAAGATTAAGATTAACAAGAAGGATTAATAATATGAAGATTAAGACAAGATTAAACTTAAAAAGTAAAGGTTTGATTGAAAACAAGAAAGATTAAAAGATGAAAGATTAAAGTTCTAGTGAGAGAAACTATCACTTTCTCTCACTAAAACTAAACTACTCCTACTCCTAAAACTAAAACTAATCTAAATGACTAACTCCCCTTCATGTGGTGAAATGAAGGGTATTTATAGGAAAGGGGAGTGGTTGGTGTCTTCCTCTTTTCTTTCTTTCTTTCTTCACGTCTTTTCGTCTTTTAAGTTCTTCGACTTTTTCGACTTTGTCTCGGGATTAATTTAAACTCGTCTTATAATTTATTTATTTATTAGACTCGAGTTCTTCGGCTTTAAGTAAACTTCCGTCTTTAGACTTGTTCTTCGATAAATCTTCAGAATAGGCCTTGGACTTCCGTTCTTTTTGCACTCTTGATCTCTTGACTTCGTCTTTTGTCGTTTTCTTCTATAAAAGCCTGTGAATGCCCGTGTTTTCTCCACTTTTCACCTTTTCGTCCTAAATCACAATAAAAACACAAACCACGCATAATTCCGACATAAATGACATAAAATACACGTTTTGGCTCGGTTATTATTGTAATTAAGTGGTAAAAAGGATGGGTGTTTTCACACCTATCAAATCCCCTACACTTAACCATTGCAATGTCCTCATGCAATGCATTAGTTACAAAGCACTTTTACATTTTTCATCACAATCAATCCACGTTGGCCTTTATTAAAAAGATAAAAAATTATAAACATACAGAGTAAAGAAATCAAAAGCATACCTTGGGTTTTGAAAATGTCGTGAATGATCATCATCCTCAAGTTTTCACTTTCTCCAAACCAAGCTTAGAAACGAGATCATTGTTATTATAAGTTAGCAAACTAACACGAACTCATGTGGGCCAATTATTCACTTAGACTCCCTTATTCCTAGGTGTATCTCTTTTATTTTATTGTTGTCTTGAATGATCACGAGGATGCATTTTTGACTTATTTCGATAGTTATTTAGTCCGAAAATAAAGTGAACGATTTAATCAATAGTTAGCTAAAGGACAAAATCTTTTAAAACTGCTTCTCGGGACCTCGTAAAGTTCATATCTTGGCATAACTCGCTTCGCGATTTGAGACCTTTCTCGGACCGATATTTGGCAGCGACTTCATACTTCAAATCTTGAGAGAAGTTCATGAAATAATGGTCTTCTCTTCATAATAGGAATTTCTTCACTTGAAATTTTGAGAGATTCATACTTGGACCACGACTTCTTCATTTTTCTCCAATCTTTATTTTGGACTTTGATATACAACGATCCGCCTCCTTTTAGGACTTGGATCTATTTATCCTCATACTTTGTTAGGGCCTTTTTGGATAGACTTCTCCATGATCTTTAGGGGAGTATTTGCTTTTCGTCGTGTGTCTCGATCCTTCATATTGATTTTCGATAAATGATTCTTTACATCACTTTTGGATCTTTAGCAACAAAATGTAGCCCTCATGCCTTGTTAGGGCCTTTTCGGACTCGCCAATCTTTGCATCCCGCTTCAATAAGTTATGCCTTGGCTATGAACTCTAATCCGTACCGAGCAACTTTTAAACGATCTTGGGCTAGAAGCTAAGTAACTTTTCAAATCGTACAACCTTATTTATTGCAGATAAATTTATTAACAAGCGATGGGAGAATAGGCTTATAATTAACTCACATAAATTCACGAAAGAAAACCAAACTTATAATTGGCTCTATCATCTCTCGTTCTCCACAGTTTAAAATCTCAAGGAATGAGACTCGTGGATGCTTAGCCTATTAAATCAAAGTTTTGGGTTTTCGAGTCGCCTATAGGATCTTGCAAATTGTTAGCCTCAAAATATTGAGTCAAACAAGAATGTTCGGTCATAGGTTTCTATTGTATTATTTATTAGAACGTTGTAATAAGTAGTTATTTAGTCGTGATTCACGGGCTTGGATTTAAACTAATTAAAGTCCAAAATACAAGCCCGGCCCAATATATAGTCCATTAAAGCCCGCATGTGGGTGGACTATATATACTACCCTCCTAGCATGTTAGGAGGGTGGATGGTCATTTGTAACTTCTTTTTCTTAATCTAATCTCACCAAGTTAATCATCTCCCTCTCTACTTTCTCTCACTACTTTCTCTCTCTAGGAATTCATCTCTTCTTCATCTATTTTCTTTCTTTATTCATTGCTTAATCATCACAAATATATGGGACAACATTTGGTATCAATCGCCACGGGGTAGATTTGTGATTGGTTGGTGTTATTATATTTGATTCGAATGATTTAATCCATAAATCATCTCGGATTCAATTTTTTTTGTGTTTTCCGTGCTTTGCTTAATCATCTACATCTTATACATAGTTGTAGTAGTGATTTGGTATATTTACTTTGGCTAAAAACACAAAATTTTTGGGTTTTTTGATCATTTTTTGGCTTAAAATCACGTATTGGTTGAGTTTTGTCCGAGAAAAGGGGGATACATTCCGATTGGTGTAATCTGAAAAGGGTTTAGTGATTCAGATTGGTATTCCGATTGGTACATTCAGATTGGTATTCCGATTGGTACATTCAGATTGGTATTCCGATTGGTACATTCAGATTGGTATTCCGATTGGTACATTCAGATTGGTATTCCGATTGGTACATTCAGATTGGTATTCCGATTGGTACATTCAGATTGGTATTCCGATTGGTGATTCAGATTGACATTCCGATTGGTGATTCAGATTGACATTCCGATTGGTTATTCCGATGACATTCCGATTGGTTATTCCGATAACATTCCGATTGGTTATTCCGATGATGTGTTTTGCTAAATTTTGTTTGAGTATTTTTTAGACTTAGCCACCATCTAGACTAGTTTCGGAATATCGTTTCCACGAAGATCAAAAAAAAAAAAAAAAAAAAAGTTAAAAAATTTTTCGTCAAGTAAATTCAAATTTTTTCCATACTAGTTTTAGGACATTTATAGCTCGATTTCAAATTTTGGCGATTACAAAATTTTTGGACTACCGTTTTAGTCGGACTGGAGAATTTATTGTCGGCCTGGAGAAAAATTGCAATTTTCGGAATTTAAACCACAACAACAATCACAATAAATCTACTTAAGATCCATATTCACTTCATCATTTCAGAGAATATTAAGATGGATTCTACTGCCGAATATCGTGTGACGAACAACAACATAATGGTGGCGGGTAACAAAGAGAGACCACCAATGCTTGTATCTGGTAGGTATGCTCAATGGCAATCACGTTTCATACGATATCTTGATACAAGACCTAATGGTGATGCATTGAGGAAATGTATTACTCATGGACCATATATATTTAAGAAGATCTCAGTTCCTCCAAGAGCAGCCACAGATACTACTGATCCAATACCTGCAAGTGAACGTGATGAAACAAGAGCTGATCTCACACCTGAAAATTGTGCTTGGCATGATGCGGAGAAGGAAGCCATCTATATGGTTTTAAGTGGGATTGGAGATGATATTTACTCCACGGTTGATGCATGCCCGACAGCACATGAATTGTGGACTGCTATTGAACGCTTGCAACAAGGAGAATCACTCAACAAACAAGATGTCAAAACAAACTTGTTCTGGAATTTTGGCAAGTTTACTTCAAGGGATGGAGAATCAATTGACTCTTACTACTCCAGGTTTTATAAGATGATGAATGACATGACAAGAAATAACCTGCAAGTCTCCACCATGCAAGTCAATGTCCAATTTCTTCAACAACTTCAACCCGAGTGGACACGATTCGTCACTTTGGTGAAACAACAAGAAAAGTTAGACGAGGTCTCATATCATCGACTCTTTGACATCTTGAAGCAATTTCAGAATGAAGCAAATGAGATTCGTGCTGAACGTGTTGCCAAGACGGCTAATCCACTTGCTTTACTGACTACCACTCAACATGTTCAAGATCCTCACTCTCGTGCTCCTAAGCCATACCCCAATACATCATCCTCACCACGATATTCCACATCATCTAAGTCTTCATCTTCCACAAAATCTCGAGGTAAAGCGCCAAGAGCACCATCACCACCATCTGAGTCCTCATCTGAAGAAGATAGTGATGAAGACCAAGCTCAAAAGAACCGAGAGATGAAACAACAAATTGCTTACATAATGAAGACTTACAAGAAAATCTACAAACCCACCAACAACAATCTTCGCACATCATCTAACACAAAGAACCGATATGTTGAGAGTCCTCCAAGGTATGACACACGTCGACGTGGTGAAAGTCCTTCTAGGTATGATCGACATAATCCAATACATGTTGAGGGTTCTGCAAGATATGATCGACAAACTGCCAAGTATGATGCTCAGAGGATTGCTGCTGCTACTGGGAATAGGGAAACGGTTGGAAGTCAAGTGGTTCAGCAGAGCGGGATTCACTGTTTTAATTGCCAAGGTTATGGACATATGGCAAAGGAATGCAGGAAACCGAAAAGGGTTAGAGACTCCAGCTATCACAAGGAAAAGATGCTGCTATGCAAAAAGATGGAAGCAGGGGTTAAATTGTCAGCTGAGGAAGGAGCAATGCTTGATGATACTGATGATGAAGATTCTGATCAAGAGCTTGATGCACATTACTCGTACATGGCAAAGGTTGAAGAAGTTCTCAAAGTCACTGAAGATGACAATGGCCCTATCTTTGACACTGAGCCAATCGATAAGGTACACACTACTGATGAATATAATGTGTTTGGTGATATTCCTGAGCATAGTGATCTACCCAATGCCATTAATGACACGTGTATGTTGGAAACGGTTGATAGTAATACCACACCCGATTCATCAGACATGTGCAATAATGAGTCTGAGGATGATCAACATGCAAATGAATATGATGAAGAGGAACGTATTGCGCTTGCTAATTTAATTGCTACTTTACAAAAAGATGTCACTGAAAATAAAAAGAGTCAAAAGCAATTAAAGAAGGCAAACGCTACGCTCACTCAAAGTTTTGAAGAATGTAAAGCTGCTCTTATCAAATCTACTGAGATGACTGAAAGCTATAGAGATGAGCTCCTTCAGAAAACCAAAGAGCTTGAGGGGTACAAGGGAAGTGCGTTAAAAAGTCAAAAGGACGATTTTGAAAACAAATATAATACAACTCTTGAGTTATTAGCTAAAGAGAAACGTCAATATAATGTTTTCTTAATGGATGAACGTCAAAAAACGTACCTTGCCAATACCAAAGTTAATGAACTTGAACAAAAGCTCTCTATGACCACCACTGATTCTGCTAAAATTCTAGAGGATAAGAAACAAGAGGTAGATGCGTTAAAACAAGACTTCAAAAGTAGATATGATAAAGAAACCGAAAAAGTTACGAAACTAGAAGCACAAGTCGACTTTTTGAAGAACGTTGTTTATAAAACGCATGATTCTATTCAATCCGTAAGAATGCTAGCACCTCCATCGATGTTTAAGGGTCAAGCTAGCTTTGCAAGTCCTGAGTACCTTGCCAAAGCTCAAGCTGCGAACCCGTGTCTCTATCTTGATGAGACTGAAAGGACAGATCTTGATTGCGTGCCTGTTAGTGTCAATAGTGAAGAGACTGCCCTTTGGGATGCTGATAGTCAACCACTTGTTAATAAGGAGTTTGTTAAACCATATAATTATGCTTATGAGAATAGTCTTTATGGCCTGTTCAACAAACAAACTCAGAAAACTCGTGAGGAAGTGTTCTTAGAATGCAAACAAAAGAGAATTCAATGGAAGAAAGCTTTTGCCCCTAAGAAATCTAATGTTTACAAATACATAAACTACCTCCCTCTAGATAAATCTAAAAGCAAGAGTAGGAAAACATTAGGTATTCTTAAACACCACATAGATAATGTTAAATCTATTGTTGAACGTGACTGGGCAAAACGTGAAAATGCTGAGTGGACACGTCCGATTCCTCAAGATATTACCTTGCTTGTCAAAGAACTCTTAATTCCAAACACGGCGTTGATTAAAGAAACTGTTCTTCAACTTGAGGAGTTCATTCGAACTGAAATGTTTGATGATTTAAAATATGTTGAATCTATTGAGAAACACATTGATGATCTTCAAATGGAGAAGTCTGATTTCTCAGATGAATATGATTTACTCTTGCAAGAATGCGTTTCTAAAGATGTTATGTGTGCTTATTTTACATCTTGTGCTGATATTGATGAGTATTCTGAAGTTGCATGCCAATATCTTGATAAGATCAAAGAATGTGAACGTCTTGAAATTGAGCTTTCGAAACGTAAAGAAAATGTTGACAAAAAGGCTTTTGAGTTACTTCAACACAAAACTGATTTCCTTCAAAAACATTGTCATTCACTTGAACTTGCTTTGCAAAAAGACGTTGGTCGTTTTCCACATGATAATAAATTGCAAGAAAAACTTTCCCAAACATTTCGAGAAATGAATGAACAGAATTTGGAAATTAAAGGGTTGAAAGCTCAATTACAAGACAGGGACAGAGCGATAGCTGAGTTGCAGAAACTCATTGCTAAAATGGGTGGGAAAATTGTGGAACCTAGCATTAAGAAAAATGTTGTTAGACAACCCAATGCCTCTAAAGAGAATAGATCCTCTATCTTGGGAAAACCATCTGCTTTATCTAATTCCTCGTTTGCAAAACCTGTGTTTGCCCCCAAGATGGATGGAAAGGAAAGGTTACCACAAGCTCAACCCATAAGGAATCCTGTAGCACCAAGCGTTAAGCACAATAATGTGATTAAACCAGGGATGTATAGAATGCCCCCTAAGCCCACAAACAAAGATACTCACTCGCCTCAGACTTCTAGAAACACTAATATTCGTGTGTCTTCTACTACAGGAATAGTCTCCACTACTAGTGTTAGCCGGCCTCAGCTTAAGAGCACTCAAGAGAATGATAAGGTCTGGAAACACAAGAATCAAGGGAAGATGAAGCAAGTAGAAGAACACCCTAGGATTTTCAATGTTTCTAAGAATAAAACGTCTGTAATCGCGTGTCATGACGATTTGAATGATTCGACTTTGAATGCTATGAATGTGAAATTTGTTTGTGTCAAATGTGGCAAGTGTGCTAATGCTAATCATTCTATGTGTGCTATAAATAAAGCCAAAGGCGTAGATACTAGAACTAAGAAGCAAGTTGCAATGCCTATTAGAGCTAGTAAACCCAAACGCAAAGTGAACCATTCTGGTGCAACCCCCACTAAGAAAAGTAATGCATCAGACTCCACCACTAAGAATCCTAGAAGCAAAATTAAGGAATTATATGAGTCTGCCAGTAAGTCTTGGAAATGGTGGTTTGCTAATCAATGTCCTCCCGGATATAAATGGATGCCAAAAGTTAGGACAGAAAATGTGAAAACGAGTGTTAGTTTGCCTTTAAATGTTGATAAGGACACTAATGATTCTACTATCACAACTACTGTGGTATCCAATTTAGCAAATGCTCCATCGTGTTCTAACTCTTCTGCAGGTGATACAAATAATTCTCTTCATAATGGACTCCGGATGCACGAAGCACATGACGGGGAATCTCAAGCTTCTAATTAACTTCGTGGAGAAGTTCCTAGGTACGGTCCGATTCGGAAATGATCAATTTGCACCGATCCTAGGATATGGAGATTTGGTTCAGGGGAATATCACGATTAAAAGGGTATACTACGTCGAAGGGCTCAATCACAATCTTTTCTCGGTTGGTCAATTCTGTGATGCGGATTTGGAAGTTGCTTTCAGAAAGAAGACATGTTTTGTTCGTGATTATGATGGAAATGACTTACTTACCGGTACACGGGGTACTGATCTTTATACAATTTCACTTCAAGACACAACTTCATCAACTCCAATTTGCTTCATGGCTAAAGCTTCAACGACTCAGGCATGGTTATGGCATCAACGTCTTTCTCATCTCAACTTTGATACCATTAACTTGCTTTCCAAGAAAGATATTGTGAGAGGCCTTCCAAGCTTGAAATTCATCAAAGATCATCTTTGTTCTTCCTGTGAACTTTGTAAAGCTAAACGAAGTAGCTTCAAAACAAAGACCACACCAAGCTCTAAAGGACGGTTAGATCTTCTTCACATGGATCTGTGTGGTCCCATGCGTGTTCAGAGTATCAATGGCAAGAAATATATTCTAGTAATAGTCGATGATTACTCAAGGTACACATGGACTCATTTCTTGAGATCCAAAGATGAAACTCCCGACGTTCTCATCAGCTTCCTTAAATTGATACAACGTGGTCTTCAAGCTCAAGTTAAAGTGGTTCGTACTGACAGAGGTACAGAATTTTTGAATTCTAATCTGAGAAAGTATTTTGAAGCCGAAGGGATTGAACATGAAACATCTATTGCTCGAACACCCGAACAAAACGGCGTTGTTGAAAGACGAAACCGTACTTTGGTTGAAGCTGCTCGAACATTATTATCCGCTTCAAAACTTCCACTATACTTTTGGGCCGAAGCCGTGTCAACCGCATGCTACACACAAAACCGCTCCTTAATTATCCCAAGACACGAAAAGACACCATATCACATAATTCATGATCGAAAACCTTCACTCAAACACCTTCATGTTTTTGGATGTACTTGCTACATTATTCGAGATGGTGAAAATTTGGATAAGATGAAAGAGAAAGGTGATGCATGTATTCTTGTGGGATATGCAACTCAGTCTAAGGGATATAGAGTGTTCAACAAAAGAACAAAATTGATTGTTGAGACAATTCACATCCGATTTGATGAATCACAAGAAATGGCACTTGAACAAAACAGTTTAAGTCCCGATCCACAACGACATACGACTTCCGTTCACAACCGCACGGAACTCGAAACTCAAGACCACAGCAATGAACCGTCAAGTTCAACGCTGGTTCCAGAAAATGTTCCTAGAGCTGATATGACAGTCGACACGACAATTGAAGAGTTGGAAATGTTATATGGACCAATGTATGATGAATATTTCACGGGGGAGAAACAAGTTGTATCGAAGTCTTCCGCTGTCACTCATGATAAGAATGATGATACCGCTCATCGTCAACAAAAGGATACAACTTCATCTACTTCAACACGGGTTGTTGCAGATTTACCTCCTCAGAATATCACTTCAACAATCGATCCTACAACATCCACAACTACTGTCATTGCTCCAGAGAACACAAATCAAGCAGACGGTGCATTATCTGACGATGACGAATTTATCAACCCATTCGGTACACCGGTACACGAATCTGGAGAGTCTTCTACTTACCATGTTGATCCGTCAAATATGCATACGTTTTATCAACGACATCCTTCAACACATCATTGGACCCGAGATCATCCTTTGGTTCACGTAATTGGAAACCCTTCACAGCCTGTTCGTACAAGACGACAACTAGCCACTGATGGCGATGTTTGTATGTTCGCACTCGCCGTGAGTACTGTCGAACCGAAAAACATCAAAGAAGCCATGGCTGATCATGCTTGGATTGAATCGATGACGGATGAACTTCAACAATTTGAAAGACTTAAAGTCTGGGAACTTGTTGACAGACCATACGATGTGACTCCATTAAATCTTCGTTGGATTTGGAAAAACAAGATGGATGAAGAGAATACGATCATCAAGAATAAAGCTAGGCTAGTGGCTAAGGGGTATGGCCAGAAAGAGGGAATTGATTTTGAAGAATCATTTGCACCAGTAGCTCGAATGGAAGCAGTCAGGATTTTTCTTGCTTATGCTGCACATAAGGGATTCACTGTCTATCAAATGGACGTAAAGACAGCATTTCTTAACGGTCCTTTGAAGGAAGAAGTCTATGTCACGCAGCCGGAAGGATTCGTCAATCCTCATTATCCTGACAAGGTGTATCGTCTCCACAAGGCACTATATGGACTCAAGCAAGCTCCAAGGGCGTGGTACGACGAGCTCTCGAAATTTCTGGTCTCCAAAGGTTTCTCAAAAGGTTCCATTGACTTAACTTTGTTCACTTATAAATATGGGGATGACATTCTGCTTGTGCAAATTTATGTTGATGACATTATTTTCGGGTCTACAAACCCAAAACTTTCAAAATGGTTTGAAAAAGTAATGCACAACAGATTTGAAATGTCTATGATGGGCGAACTAAAATTCTTTCTAGGAATTCAAGTTCACCAATCCCCAAATGGTATCTTTATTAACCAAACTAAGTATTGTCAAGAGATAATCAAAAAGCATGGTATGACATCATGTGACCCCGTTGGGACACCATTATCAACCTCATCCCTAGATGCTGATTTGGAGGGATTACCCATTGATCAAACGAGATATCGTTCCATGATCGGGTCCCTCATGTACTTGACAGCAAGCAGACCTGATATACATCATGCTACATGTTATTGTGCACGATATCAAGCACGACCCACTGAAAAGCACCTCAAGGAGGTTAAACGGATCTTTCGGTACCTTAAGAATACCATTCACATGGGACTCTAGTATCCGAGGGAAACCGGTTTCTTTCTAACGGCCTATTCAGATTCTGATCATGCAGGGTGTCTTGATACACGTAAAAGTACTTCTGGTGGTGCACAATTTCTAGGTCAAGACAAGCTTGTGGGATGGTCTTCCAAGAAGCAGGATTGCACGTCACTGTCATCAGCCGAAGCGGAGTATGTGTCTCTATCTGCGTGTTGTGCTCAAGTTCTTTGGATGAGAACACAACTCACGGATTATGGCTTCCATTTTGATAAAGTACCTATGTACTGTGACTCAAAATCGGCCATAGCCATCTCCTGCAATCCGGTTCAGCATTCCCGCACGAAGCACATTGATGTCAGATATCACTTCATTAAGGAACAAGTTGAAAAGGGTATTGTTGAATTATACTTTGTTGGAACTGATTACCAATTAGCTGACTTGTTTACAAAAGCTCTTTCGAAAGAGAGGTTTGCGTATCTAGTTAGGCAAATTGGTATGAGATGTTTGACTCCAGCAGAACTGGAGGTTCTGGCAAAGAAGCCTGCTTGATTCATCTATCAAACATCTACCTATAAATATTAATGAAAAAGAAAATACAAAATTAAAAAATCTTTCAAAATCCAAAAATATTCTTCCCGACATGTCTTTAAGTATCGATAATATGGACGTACCTAGAAATGTCGCTCAATAACGACACGGGTGTGTACATAAAGCTCGAATGAAAGTTGTAAATATTTTTCAAAACATGTCATTTCTTCTTTTAATAAAGGAAATTGTCTATTTTGGACAAATATTTCCAAACAACGGGTAGAGCAATCTATCACGGGTTGAGCTTGTCACAAAACATTCAACGTTTTGAGCTCAACACAATGGCTTGTAATCACTTTCAGATTGCAACCCGGATCTAAATTCACGGGGGAGTGTACGCTTTTGTACTCTTACCCTTAGCAAAAGAAGTTAAATCTTCTTACACTTGAGTGGATTCGTCAAGACATTCAAAGTCTATGAACTCAAGTTTATGCTTTAGAAAAACCTTTTCGTCAAAAAGAATTGATTTTTCAAAAAGCGTTGAACACAATTTTTTTTCAAGAATTTCTCAATGATTATTCAAAATCTTTCAAAAATTGTGTGTTCAACAACTCCCATCCTCAAAAAGCGAAATGTGGATCATATCCTCACAATGACAATTCAATTGGAACAATTTTTGAGGGGGAGCATTTTCACTTCATGCAAAAGATTAACACATCTTTCTCCCATAGATTTCAAGACTATTTTTCAAAATATATTTTAATCAAATTTGGTATCTCTAATATCAAAAGATTTTATATATTAGAGATAGGGGGAGAAAATGTGATTAAAATGTGATCTAATATAAGACTCAAGCACTTTCACTCTTACCTACATGTGCAAAACACTTTCGATTATCGATGCACATGTGAAGGGGGAGCATTTCTGAAATGACAAAACTAGCAAGGTGTTAAATGTTTTTCAAACACTTTGTTAGAATTTAAAGTGGTTTTCATGGTTACGATCAAATACCCACAACATCTTTAATTCACGACGTTATTGGTGTCAAAAGGGTGGTTAGGTTTAAGTCCTATGATCCAACCAGAACCGGAGGGATCTTCCCAGGGACAATCCAATAGATTATTAGAAGTCCTTAGGAAAGATGGAGTAGAATGTGAACGTAGCTGAATGCCGACTAAGTACTGATGCTAGCACTGGAACAATCACAACAAGGTGCTAGTAATGATGTCTTGGTAAGCATTGAAGGGGTTGAAGAATGAAAAAGAAATGTAAGGATAAAGGGTGTAAAGAAAGAAGCCCTCCATACAACTTAGACAGAAACCGGGTCAACTCATCATGAAGACAAACTCATCATGGACCCAGTGATGTGAAGCACAACCCTTTCCTAGCTACTCAGGCTTCTCTCAAAAGAAGTTTGTTTTATTGTCACGGAGAACAACATGACTTCTATTGACTTTCTCACTTCGAGATAGTTGATATTGAATAGGTGGCATCTGCTCCAGCCTCCGACCACTAAAAGTGCACAAATCGAGTCTAGAGCCAAGAGATCAATCAAATCTCGTTAGGACACACGGATGAAGATCAAGAGAGTCCTACGCTATATCCTTGTGATATTGCTAGAACACTCAGAGTGATACTACTTAGTATTCACAATGATGAGTGGAAATCCTTCCAGTGTTAACATCAAACAGCACTGCGGTAGGTCATATGCAAGATTCTTTATGAATTGAACATATGTAAAACTGAAAAGCAACAGTGGTTTGATTCTGAATTGATTCAAACTCGTTTCAGGTTTCTACGCAATATCTTTATGGTCTTGCCAGAACATTCAGAGTGATATTCATTAATATTCACAGTGACGAATGGAAATCCTTCTAGCGTCAACCTCAAACAGCGCTACGGTAGGTGACTTGTGAGATTCTTATGAATCAAACTTGTGTCAACTGGAAAGCAACAATGGTAAGATTCTTTATGAATCAAACTTGTTCCAGGAACTTGAATTGACGACTTTAATCAAGCGGATATTTATCCAATTGATTCACTCTTTATGTTCGCAGTCTTGCTTTGAGACGGTCGAATAAAGAGAACGGCTAGTACAGCCGCGAAACCCTGTCAAGGAGATTCTTAATTGAATCTACCTGATCACAGGTACGATATTTAATATCGTATAACGGTCTTCACCGACCGGAGGTAAAACGCTACCGATTTAGGACGAATGTCAAAGCCATTCAGTCCGTGTCTATGTTTTGTCTCGAGAAGGTGGCGTCACGGTGTACTCAGCAAAGTCAAAGATTCACAACCACATATTCATGCCCAAAGACTTATCCAACAATTGATAGTGTGAGCATGTGGATAAAGACACAAGATCGCAAGATGGCAATGACAAGTCAAGGATGATTTGAAGATCTCAAGACTTAAAGACAAAGTCGAAAGACAACGACAAAGGCTCAAAGATCACAGCATGAAGGAACAAAACTACTGTTACACGTTCAAGACTCATTTATGACGAAATTCATAAATCTCCATTGGAATCCAAATATCAAAGAGGAATGACCTCACATTGGGGGAGATTGTTAGCCTCAAAATATTGAGTCAAACAAGAATGTTCGGTCATAGGTTTCTATTGTATTATTTATTAGAACGTTGTAATAAGTAGTTATTTAGTCGTGATTCACGGGCTTGGATTTAAACTAATTAAAGTCCAAAATACAAGCCCGGCCCAATATATAGTCCATTAAAGCCCGCATGTGGGTGGACTATATATACTACCCTCCTAGCATGTTAGGAGGGTGGATGGTCATTTGTAACTTCTTTTTCTTAATCTAATCTCACCAAGTTAATCATCTCCCTCTCTACTTTCTCTCACTACTTTCTCTCTCTAGGAATTCATCTCTTCTTCATCTATTTTCTTTCTTTATTCATTGCTTAATCATCACAAATATATGGGACAACACAAATTCTTAGACTTTTTCAAGTTTAGAAATCGCATTTTAAAGTTCCCTTGATAAACGACTCTCTAGGATCAGTTATAGGAACTTGCGAAAAGTTCTTGTTCTTAATCCGTGAGGGTTAAGACTTTCGCGTTTTATAGCTCCCTATATAAAAGCCTAGCAAAACTTGACTTAAACACGTTAAGAATACTAGCTAGAGTAAACTTAGATAAGTAAACTCGGGTCGAGTCAAAATATTCACGACTTTTGAAAGTTAAAACCACTTTATTAAAAATTTATTCTAATTAAGGAAAGAAAATAACTATACAGAGGTAAAAACAACTATACAACTAGGCCAAAATAGATCAAAATTTTTGAAAAATGTCAAAAAATTGATTTTCCGGTTAAAATGAGGGCAAATACAAGGAAAAGGCCACTTAACTTCGATAGAAGTCCCCCCTACACTTAATATAAACATTGTCCTCAATGTTTAAGCATGTGAGAGTAAACTCCCCTACACTTAGGACATTGTGCACTTTGTTTAAATCTCGCTAAGGAAGAGACAACTAAAGAGATTCCTATTTTAATATTGAGAAAATATAAAATAGTAAATCGAAAAGAGTTTAGGATAGAACCGGGAAGAAGGGAACACGGAATCACGGTTCGGCAAAAGTCATCAAGAGTGTATCTTTGAAGCTCTAATCCCTGCACATGATAAGAAAGAAAGCAAGAAACACCACGGGGCTCCCCCTACACTTATGGTAAAGATAGATAGATAATTGGGTTGCCTTCCAAAAAGCGCTTGTTTTTGTTAACCGAGTCACGAGCCTGACTCGTCCCCAAATTAAATGGTCCATGGGGAAGCCTCGAATGTGATACCGGGATCAAAGACCTTGTCCTCGTTCCCGGTTGAGATCAACAAAGGAGAGGCGGGGGGATAAGTCTTGAATGGGAGAAAGACCCTTTCGACATACGAAAAGTATGTGAAATCAAGATCCACGGGAGGTGGGTTGGGTATAGTAAGCACATTGTCCTCCCCCAAAGACAATAGATGTTGAGCAAGCGGCAAAGCCGTAATGGTATCAATCATGGCATAATCAATGTCACCTCCCGGGTCAAAGCACTCATCCTCCGTGATAGTGGCTAAAGGGGAGGATGAAAAGTGCTCGGGAGGGGAACTTGGGTCAATACTTTCCTGCAGTGAATTATCAAAAATAATGTCCCCCTCCGTGTCAGAATCATCAATACCTGGAGGGATGGAGTGGATATCTATTTCTTCCAGCAATGGGTCATTATCTTCAACGGAAGGAATAGATGGAGGTAAAGACTTGGAAAGAGGAGGAGAAGTGATAGGTGTGGAAACACCCATCTTTTCTACCACTTAATTACATTAAAACGGGACCTAAACGTATATTTTATGTCGTAAATGGCGGAATTATGCGTGGTTTGTGTTTTTATTGTGTTTCAGGGTCGAGAAGGTGAAAAGTGGAGAAAACACGGCTTTCACGGGCTTTTATTGAAGAAAAAGACAAAAGACGAAGTTGAAAGATCAAGAGTGGAAAAAGAACGGAAGTCCAAGACCAATTCTAAAGATTTATCGAAGAAAAAGTCAAAAGACGGAAGTTTACTAAAAAGCCGAAGAACTCAGGTTTAAATTATAAAGAAATTACAAGACGAGTTCAAAGAAATCCCGAGACGAAGTCTTAGAAGTCGAAGAAATTGAGAAGACTGAAAGACTGAGGACCAAGATAGAAAGAAAGAGGAAGCCACCAACCACTCCCCTCTCCTATAAATACCACCCTCACAACATGTGAGAGGGTTGGTTAGTCTTAGTTTAGTTTTAGGATTAGATTAGGAGTAGGTAGTTTCTCTCTCTAAACTTATGCTTTCTCTCTCTAGATTGATTTGTGTTTAAGCTTTTGTTATTGAATCTTTACTTTTTAATTAAGCTTTTAATTCATCATCTTCATCCTTTCTTGTTGATTTGTTCTAGATCTTTGAGTTCATGTTCTTGAGTTTTTATGATTTTAATCAAGTGGGTTTTGATTGATTTGGCTTTGTTTGTTAGTTTTAATGATTTGTTTTGATTGATTATTGATTGATGTTTATTGGTTGTTTAGATTTAAACTTTTGGTTTGTTTTGGTTAAAATTGATCAAATTCGTTGTCTTTTCGTTTTCCCCTGTTCTTCATCGTCAAGTTACTGTATCTTGCCAAAATTTCCGTATGAGCTGTTTCCTTGATCTTCTATTCGGAATATTTGAGTATGTCCCTATTCGGAAAGTTGATTATTCCGAGTAGGATTACCTATTCGGAAAGTTTTATTATTCCGCATAAGAAGTCCTTATTCGGAATATCTGATTATTCCGAATAGGATTCTCTATTCGGAATATCTGATTATTCCGAATAGGATTCTCTATTCGGAATATCTGATTATTCCAAATAGGATTCTCTATTCGGAATATCTGATTATTCCGAATAGGACTCTCTATTCGGAATATCTGATTATTCCGAATAGGATTCTCTATTCGGAATATTTGATTTTTCCGAATAGGTTTTTCAGTTTTTGGGTTTTCAACTTATATTTTATTTTTCCTTTTGTTTGAAGTTTTAATTTGCGTCATTTATTTTTATTGCCTTTGAATTTTCGTCATTCATTTCCAGTTAAGTTTTAATCTTTCATTATTGTTTTCTTACTTTATTTTTAATTGTTCCAAGTCTTTATTTTTTAATTAGTTTTAGATAACGACCATTCCCATTTTATTTGATTCACCAAGAACATCTAATCTCACACAATTAACCCGAGATCAATTCGAAGAGACTCCGAGAAAACGAACTTTAATTGATACAGAAATACTGTTATTAAAATGGCGCCGCTGCCGGCTCTTTTCGTGAAGATTAACGGTTTTTTGTGAGAGACGCGTTGGCTTTTGGGACCCGTTCACTTGTGAACGTTATTTTTCTTGTCAAAATTTTTTCAAAAATCCAAAAACATTTGAAAAATCATAAAAAGCATTTCTTTTTCAAAGTTTTGCACCAAAAATATTCTTCTTGCTTATCTATCTTTCTTTATGGATTTTTATGTCCATTGCGTCCGGTGTGGGAAACAATTATCTGGGAACAACTCTTGTCAATGGTGTACATGTGAGCGGTGCGGAAACGATATCGACTACACACAATCCGAATTTTGTCCTTTGTGCAACTCGACTAATTCGTACTTTTTGAACCTACCTCCTGTTCCCCCGTGCATCTATTGTGGAAGCGATTCTCATTGGCATGTTTCGTGCCCGGTTCGATACCCGTATGGTCACGGGCAAGAACCAGGGTACAATTATGACAATGACAATAGCTATCCACAAGACGCACCTGATTTTTCTCCATACCCGGTTTGCAACAACTGTGGGGGTCCTCACGACACTTATTATTGTTAACCAATGAATTCTCATGAGCAAAATCCATGTCCTCAATTTTCTTCACCAATGGATTATTATGAACCAAACCCGGTTTCTAATTCTTCCCAACCGATGAACTACTATGAGCCACAACCATGCTATAATTCAGGTTTTCAACATTTTGAGCCCCCACAGCACTCACTCGATCACCAGCCTCGTCACGGGATGAGTTACCAAGAACCAATTGTCGATCTTGCTACAGCCTTTCAAGAACAAAGAAACGATCTTGCTACAGCTTTTCAAGAGCAATCGAAAGAGTTTTTACACACGCTGCGAACTTGTATGAAGTCATTTTTACAGCAACGAGATCAGACGGGTACTCATATCCCTGAGCATATCATTGGCCCTATAGATAATGAGGAGAGTGATGACGATATTGAGGTTATTTTCGACGAGGAGGAATTTCTAAAGCAAAATACTTCACTCCTTAGTGATGATGGTTTTCATATTCCTGAGGTCGATGAGTATCTTGATATTGATACACCCGTGGAATACATATCCGGGTATTCTGATGTGGAAGGAGATATACTTTTTCTAGAGGATTTATTACACGATGACACTCTACCTTCTATTCCAGAGGTGGAAAGACGTGAATCTAATGAAAAAGGGACACAAGTGCAAGGTAATTATTCTCATACTTCTCATATTATATTGCCACCTCATCCTCCCATGTGCACACCCAAGCGGGTGATGTATCACTTTTACTCTACTCGTTTTATACCGGGAAATGAGGATGAGTGCTTTGACCCGGGAGGTGACAATGACAATTCTATAATTGATACCCTGACGGCTTTGCCACTTGGTCTGCATCCATTGTCTTTGGTGGATGACAATGTGATTCCTCTACCCACCCCACCTCCCGTCAATCTGGACTTCACTTGCTTTGCTTATATTGAGCGGACTTTCCTCCCATTCGCTACTTTTCCTCCCGCCTCTCCTTTGTTGATGTCCACCGGGAACGAGGACAAGGTCTTTGATCCCGGTATCACATTTGAGGTTTCCCCATGGACTATTTAATTCGGGGACGAGTCAGGCTCGTGACTCGGTTAATATAAACAAGCGCTTTTTGGGAGGCAACCCAATTATCTATCTATTTTCACCATAAGTGTAGGGGGAGCCCCGTTGGTGTTTCTTGCTTTCTTTCTTATCATTGCAGGGATTCGAGCTTCAAAGACACACTCTTGATGACTTTTGACGAACCGTGATTCCGTGTTCCTTTCTTCCTGGTTCTATCCTAAACTCTTTTCGATTCACTATTTTATATTTCTTAATATTAAAATAGGAATCTCTTTAGTTGTCTTTCCCTTAACGAGATTTAGACAAAGTGCACAATGTCCTAAGTGTAGGGGAGTTTACTCCCACCTGCTTAAACATTGAGGACAATGTTTACATTAAGTGTAGGGGGGACTTCTATCGAAGTTAAGTGGCCTTTTCCTTGTATTTGTCCTCATTTTAACCGGAAAATCGATTTTTCGACATTTTTCAAAATTTTTAATCTATTTTGGCCTAGTTGTAGTTCCCTTTATCTTTGATATTTTTCTCTTATTTTAATAAAATGGTTTTAACAAGTTTAGTTATCTTAGATATATTAGGCCCGTTGTGAATATTTTGACTCAACCCGAGTTTACTTATCCGAGTTCACTCTAGCTAGTATCCTTAACCATGTAGACCTTAATTGGTTTATTAGGCTAAGCATCCACGAGTCTCATTCTTTGAGATTTTAAATTGTGGAGAACGAGAAATTATAGAGTTGGTTACAAGTTTGGTATTCTCCCATTAACTTATGTGAGTTAATTATGATCTTTTTCTCCCATCACTTGCTAATAAATCATCTGCAATAAGTAAGGTCGTACGATTTGAAAAGTTACTTAGCTTCTAGCCCAAGATCGTTTAAAAGTTGCTCGGTAATGACGAGAGTTCATAGCCAAGGCATAACTTATGAAGCAGGGCGCGAAGATTGGCGAGTCCAAAAAGGCCCTAACAAGGCATGAGGATTCAATTTTATTGCTGAAGATCTAAAGTGATGTGAAAAGCATTATTCCCAAAATCAATATGAAGGATCAAGACTCACGACAAAAAGCAATCAACTCCCATAAAGATCATGGAGAAGTCTATCCGAAAAGACCCTAACAAGGTATGAGGATAAATAGATCCAAGTCCGAAAAGGAGGCGGATCGTTGTATCTCAAAATCCCAATTAGAGATTGAAGAAATAATCATGAAGTCGTGGTCTACAAAGTTGGAGTACCCCTCAAAAGTCTCCAAGTGAAGAAACTCTATTACGATGAGAAGACCATTATCTCAAGAACGTCTCTCAAGATATGAAGTATGAAGTACATGCCAAATATCGGCCCGAGAAAGGTCTCAAATCGTGAACCGAGTTATGCCAAGATATGAACTTTTTGATATCCCGAGAAGCAGTTTTAAGAGATTTTGTCCTTTAGCTAACTATTGATCAAATCGTCCTACTTTACTTTCAGCTTAAATAAATTATCGAAATAAGTCAACAATGCATCCTCGTGATCATTCAAGACATCAATAAAACATAAGAGATACCCATAAGAATAAGGGAGTTTAAGTGATTAATTGAACCACATGAGTAAATGTTTGTTATGCTAACTTGTACTAACAATGATCTTGTTTTTAAGCTTGGCATGGGGAACGTGAAACTTGAGGGTGATAAACATTCATGACACACAAGCCCTAATGTAAGTCTTAGATTTCTTTACATGTTTCTTCCTTGTTGCATCTTGTTATTTTCTATCTTTTTGATTTTCCTTAGTTGTTTAATATAGGCCAAGGTAGGTTGATTATGATGGAAAGGGTAAACCTTGCTTTATCACTAAGCATTGCATGAGGGCATTGCAATGGTTAAGTGTAGGGGATTTGATAGGTGTGGAAACACCCATCTTTTCTACCACTTAATTACATTAAAACGGGACCTAAACGTATATTTTATGTCGTAAATGGCGGAATTATGCGTGGTTTGTGTTTTTATTGTGTTTCAGGGTCGAGAAGGTGAAAAGTGGAGAAAACACGGCTTTCACGGGCTTTTATTGAAGAAAAAGACAAAAGACGAAGTTGAAAGATCAAGAGTGGAAAAAGAACGGAAGTCCAAGACCAATTCTAAAGATTTATCGAAGAAAAAGTCAAAAGACGGAAGTTTACTAAAAAGCCGAAGAACTCAGGTTTAAATTATAAAGAAATTACAAGACGAGTTCAAAGAAATCCCGAGACGAAGTCTTAGAAGTCGAAGAAATTGAGAAGACTGAAAGACTGAGGACCAAGATAGAAAGAAAGAGGAAGCCACCAACCACTCCCCTCTCCTATAAATACCACCCTCACAACATGTGAGAGGGTTGGTTAGTCTTAGTTTAGTTTTAGGATTAGATTAGGAGTAGGTAGTTTCTCTCTCTAAACTTATGCTTTCTCTCTCTAGATTGATTTGTGTTTAAGCTTTTGTTATTGAATCTTTACTTTTTAATTAAGCTTTTAATTCATCATCTTCATCCTTTCTTGTTGATTTGTTCTAGATCTTTGAGTTCATGTTCTTGAGTTTTTATGATTTTAATCAAGTGGGTTTTGATTGATTTGGCTTTGTTTGTTAGTTTTAATGATTTGTTTTGATTGATTATTGATTGATGTTTATTGGTTGTTTAGATTTAAACTTTTGGTTTGTTTTGGTTAAAATTGATCAAATTCGTTGTCTTTTCGTTTTCCCCTGTTCTTCATCGTCAAGTTACTGTATCTTGCCAAAATTTCCGTATGAGCTGTTTCCTTGATCTTCTATTCGGAATATTTGAGTATGTCCCTATTCGGAAAGTTGATTATTCCGAGTAGGATTACCTATTCGGAAAGTTTTATTATTCCGCATAAGAAGTCCTTATTCGGAATATCTGATTATTCCGAATAGGATTCTCTATTCGGAATATCTGATTATTCCGAATAGGATTCTCTATTCGGAATATCTGATTATTCCGAATAGGATTCTCTATTCGGAATATCTGATTATTCCGAATAGGACTCTCTATTCGGAATATCTGATTATTCCGAATAGGATTCTCTATTCGGAATATTTGATTTTTCCGAATAGGTTTTTCAGTTTTTGGGTTTTCAACTTTATTTTATTTTTCCCGCCTTTTTCTTTATTTGCTCTTTTACTTGCTTTCCTTTTATTTGAAGTTTTAATTTACGTCATTTATTTTTATTGCCTTTGAATTTTCGTCATTCATTTCCAGTTAAGTTTTAATCTTTCATTATTGTTTTCTTACTTTATTTTTAATTGTTCCAAGTCTTTATTTTTTAATTAGTTTTAGATAACGACCATTCCCATTTTATTTGATTCACCAAGAACATCTAATCTCACACAATTAACCCGAGATCAATTCGAAGAGACTCCGAGAAAACGAACTTTAATTGATACAGAAATACTGTTATTAAGAAGTCATCGCTTCGATTTGAGCAATAAGAAGGTGCACTTTCCGTAATCTATCACGAAGAAGCACGTCTTCCACCTTATCCACAAGATCATGTTCATCGGTGAACTTCTCGTAAACCGGAGAGAATAAATCGTCATCGTCTGCATCTCCCGGTGGAGATTGAGAAATTTCAAAAGTGAAAGTCTTATATCAGAGAGAAGAATCGTCATCACTAGGATCGACCTCTTCCGTAAGAGCAATGTCGTCCTCAGGCTCCATAGCAGGTAAGTCACAAACCTCATCAGCAAACACTTTATCAAGACCTACATCACTAAGCTCATTCAATGTATCACACTCCTTAGACACGTTTGGGATATTGAGAGGAGGGATAACAATCGCACTAGGACATTGAGCAGTAAGGTCATTCCAAGAAATAGTAGGCTCATCGTCATCATCATCATAATAGTATGGATACACTGGGGGAGCAGTATAAGTCTCGATATTTGATATTTGCCCCTGTCGTTGATCCTCTTGACATTTCTCGATGATCCTGTTGCAAGTTTCTTGAATTTGTTGACTTTGCTTAACAAGAGAGTCCCATTGTTCGTGGGGGCTCAAATGTTCGAAGGAGGGTTGATGATCGATGGGGTGTTGTGGGGGCTCAAAATGTTGAAAACCTGAATTATAGCATGGTTGTGGCTCATAGTAGTTCATCGGTTGAGAAGAATTATAAACCGGGTTTGGTTCATAATAATCAATTGGTGAAGAAAACTGAGGACACGGATTTGGCTCATAACAATTCATTGGTTGACAATAATAGGTATCGTGAGGACCCCCACAGTTGTTGCAAACCGGGTATGGAGAAAAATCAGGTGCGTCTTGTGGATAGCTATTATCATTGTCATAATTGTACTCCGGTTCTTGCCCGTGACCATACGGGTATCGAACCGGGCACGAAACATGCCAATGAGAATCGCTTCCACAATAGATGCACGGGGGAACAGGAGGTGGGTTCAAAAAGATCGAATTAGTCGAGTTGCACAAGGGACAAAATCCGTTTTGTGTGTTGTCGATATCGTTACCGCACCGCTCACATGTACACCATTGACATGAGTCGTTCCCGTACAATCGTCTCCCACATCCGACGCAATGGACATAAAAATCCATAAAGAAAGATAGATAAGCAAGAAGAATATCTTTGGTGCAAAAATTTGAAAAAGAAATGCTTTTTATGATTTTTCAAATGTTTTTGGATTTTTGAAAAATTTTGAATACGAAAATTAACGTTCTCAAGTGAACGGATCCCAAAAGCCAACGCGTCTCTCACAAAAAACCTTTGATCCTCACGAAAAGAGCCGGCAGCGGCGCCATTTTAATGTAAAGATTTTGCTAGTTGAAAGTTCGTTTCTCGGAATCTTCTCGAATTGATCTCCGGCTAATTGTGTGAGATTAGTTGTTCTTGGTGAAAACAATATTTTTGGTTTTGGTAAAATAAATGTGCAAGACTTAATAATAAAGGACGGGAAATTAAAACTAAAACTAGTTGAAACGTAAACGGTGCAATATTTAAAACGTTAAAAGTAAATGACGTGAACTTAAATGACGTAAAATTAAAACTTAACGAAAAGTAAATTGACAATTAAATAAAAATACAAGACGAAATTAAAAATATACTAGAAACAAAGCAAGAAAAATTGAAACTTTAAATAAAACAAAATAATAGAACAAAACAAACATCCAATCGGAATATACTCCATCGGAAAGTTACTGATCGGAATGCACAAAATGGGCATAATCGGAATGTATTCCGATCGATTGATCGGAATGTGTAAAATGGTGCATGATCGGAATGTGGGAAGATTAGCAGCAATCGGAATACTAAAAAATAAGCTACAATCGGAATGATAACAAACATACCAATCGGAATGTTTATAAATTGAACCCAATCGGAATGTCACTAAATACAAACAATCGGAATACTTGTAAAACCTCCAAATCGGAATAATGAGGCACTAATCGGAATGAGCAAAACCCTTTTCCGATTGGGTGATCGGAAAAAGGGTATGCTGGTCGGAATAACGGATCGGAAAAGGGTTTCCCCTTTCCGATTTAAGTGGGATCCGAAATAAAAGCAATACCAATAAGCTATTTCAATAAGCTTATTACCAAAGCAAGCTCGAATCTAAAATGGATCGGATCAAATAAGCTAGAATAACAACTTGACAAAACTTTAAATAAACAAACTTTAAAATAAAAACATAAAAAAATGAACTTTAAGTCACGAAAATTTAAAAGATCAAAACTTTGAATAAGAACTTGATGGAAAAGATGATGAAAACAAGATTAAGATTAACAAGAAGGATTAATAATATGAAGATTAAGACAAGATTAAACTTAAAAAGTAAAGGTTTGATTGAAAACAAGAAAGATTAAAAGATGAAAGATTAAAGTTCTAGTGAGAGAAACTATCACTTTCTCTCACTAAAACTAAACTACTCCTACTCCTAAAACTAAAACTAATCTAAATGACTAACTCCCCTTCATGTGGTGAAATGAAGGGTATTTATAGGAAAGTGGAGTGGTTGGTGTCTTCCTCTTTTCTTTCTTTCTTTCTTCACGTCTTTTCGTCTTTTAAGTTCTTCGACTTTTTCGACTTTGTCTCGGGATTAATTTAAACTCGTCTTATAATTTATTTATTTATTAGACTCGAGTTCTTCGGCTTTAAGTAAACTTCCGTCTTTAGACTTGTTCTTCGATAAATCTTCAGAATAGGCCTTGGACTTCTGTTCTTTTTGCACTCTTGATCTCTTGACTTCGTCTTTTGTCGTTTTCTTCTATAAAAGCCTGTGAATGCCCGTGTTTTCTCCACTTTTCACCTTTTCGTCCTAAATCACAATAAAAACACAAACCACGCATAATTCCGACATAAATGACATAAAATACACGTTTTTGCTCGGTTATTATTGTAATTAAGTGGTAAAAAGGATGGGTGTTTTCACACCTATCAGTGAAGAAATAGTGTTATCAACAGAGGTTGAGCCCTGTTTGGCAGATTCAAGGTTAAGTACCTTTTCTTTCTCCCCCTCACGTTCAGCCTGTCATTTCAGACGTTTGGATGAATGTGCCTAAAAGTGCCGTGCAATCTGTTCAACAGAGGCAGCCATATCACGTTGCCTGGTCCTTAAGCTCTGGTAATCTTCAGCAGGAGGTTGCAATTTCCATTTGTGTTACGATGAACACGATCAATGATAAAGTTTGTGTGACGAAGTTGCCTGCTACGAACAGCTTCAAACTCGCTATGCATTGTGAACTCATGAGCATTAAAAAGTGCAGGGACCTCTATGACAATGGCATCCTTGATTCTTGTGGACAAATGACTAAGTCCTTGGGACACTACTTTTCTTGCACCATCTTTGATTGGTTCGGTGACTGCATCCCTAACCGCCTGATTGATGATCCCTGGAAAGGTGACAGTGAAATTATGCATCTCAAATTTGATAACATCCAACTTTCTTGACAGGCGCTCCATATCTGATTGATGATGTACAGGCTTAAGATTATGGATGTTCAGGCTTTGTTGTGCATAATCATCCTCCCTTGGCAAAAGATCAAAGTTGTTTTAGGCAGGATGATCAAACATAAAGAACTCCGTTGTCGGATCATAAGCAGGTCTTTGGAAGACTGTAGTGGCTGAGGTAGCAGAGGTGGGAGTTGCTACAGCTTCCTTGGGAGGAGGAGTGGTGTCATCAGCTGGTTTGGACACAGCTATTTCCTTCGGAGGAGACAGAGATTGTTGGTCATCATCTTCTTCATCGTCCTCCTCTTCAAACATCCCCTCAGGGAGAATCTCATCCTCAGGCATAGATTCAGGTTCAGAGAAATCATCAACTAATGAGAGCACTTCTTCTTCAATATCAAGTAGGGGATCTTCTTCATTTAGCTGATCCTGAATTATTGTATCAGCTTCTTTTTTCTAGCTGCTCTAGGGATTCAATATTTGGTTGTACAATATCAGCCTACAAATTGTTTCAAATTAGTAACAGGGAAAGAAAGAAGTGTAATGGTCACCATTTCGCTGTCACAGAGAGGCTGAGGGTGATTACTCAGCCACTCCAAATGATAAATCCTTGGGATTCTTTTAAGGGTGAAAAGTATAAGGTTAATGATCGTCATTCGCTGCCCCTAGGAAAGCTGAGTGTGATTATTCAGCCCCCCAAAAGGTTAAAACCTTTGGGACTCTTTTGATTGTGAAACATATGTTGTTAAGGATCGCCATTCGCTGCCCCTAGGAAGGCTGAGGGTGATTATTCAGCCCCCCCAAAAGGTTAAAAAACCTTTGGGACTCTTTTAAGGATGAAACATATGTGGGTAAAGATTGCCTGTTACGCTGCCCCTAGGAAAGCTGAGGGTGATGATTCAGCTCCCCCTGAAAGGATAAATCCTTTGGGATTCTTTTAAGTATTAAAAAGATATAGGTTAAGATCGTCTTGTTACACTGTCCCTAGAAGAGCTGAGGATGATGATTCAGCTCCCTTAAAAGTAAAACTTTTGGGATTCTTTTTCTAAGGGAACCAAGAGGCTGTGTGAGGTACAACTAATCAAGGTCGAGACATATATGTATTCAGGTTGTTGTTTGCTTGAATACTGTCTAGAGGGTACAGGGTCATCGGGGTGCTTTAGAAACACAAATGAATCATTCTCTGGTGCATAGACAGGGTGTACAGAAGTCTTAAAGATTTCTAAGTGCATACAATGACTTCTATGGGTCGAGGATTACCCTAACTTCACCACTCTCACCTACAAACATTTGAGAGTGGCTGCTTGTGGACCTCTAAAAATTATAAGACTGATTACCTGTGCGATATCAGCAGAATTTGGCGGGTTCTCTGTTGTCTCGGCTGACATCAAGACACTAGACCCTTGTTGTTGGTCAGCTGAAGTCTCTGATTCCACAGGAGTCTCTGGAACCGAGGAGGTTGTGAGGTTCACATTCTTCTTTGCCCTGGCCTTTGCAACAGTTTTGGTGTGAAAAGAAGATGGGTTTTTCTTATTCTTTGGTTGTTGGCCAGTTGTTGCCTTGGACGTCGTGGTGTGCTGCCCAGAGGTCAAAGACGTAGACTTGCCAAACACACCAGATGTATTCACCTTCTCAGAGGAAGGGAGCAAGGACTTCTCAACAGAGAGTTTTTTGTTTGCTATGTTCAGCATGTGAGAGGTGACAAGGACATCTTCAGCTCCAATCTCCTTGTAAATGGCACCAATGATGCGATAGGGCTTCAGAGAAGTGAGTGCAGAGTTGTGATAGCTGTCATCCAACAGGCTTTCGAAGATAAGAGATAGAAAGCGAGCGTAGCATATGTTTTTCTCCCTGACCTGGTTTCGTCCCTTCAACTGTTCCACTAGGTTGGAGAATAGAATACTTCCTACATCAACGTCTGTGCCCCAGATCAGCCCATAAGCAATAGATTGGTGGTTGAAGGACATCTGATCTTGGGATCTCTGCATTCCTCCTAGGGATTTGACTATGTGAGTGAAGAGGACACGCCACATAGGGAAAAATATTTGATCTTCAAAGGAGATTTGGAGAGAACTTCAGCGGGTGTAAGAGCAGGGTTTACATCATGAGAGGGTTTAAGTGTGGCAAGGGCGTCCTTTACAGCCTTTTTGTCAACCACCTTCAGGCATTCATCGCCATGTCTTAACCCATCCACACTTGCAAAGTCTTTTAGTGAGAAGGCAAAGGGGTGTTCGTTGCATGGGAGGCTAAAGGTAATGGTGTCATCAACAACTTCAGTAGAGTACCAGAATTCCCTAAGGTATTCTTGGTAGAAAATGGTTGGGGACTTTGTGAGTGCTTTACTTGCATCACAATTTTTCATGAAGTTCACCAGATCTGAGTAGGATTCATTGGGAGCCTTGATCCATCCAATGGAGTTGTTCGATGCAAGGATGCTTTCATTAAGTTCAAAGTTGACGTTTGCTACCTTGGGAACTGGGAATGCCATGGATTCAAGGTTGAAGAAAAGCGAAAATGGAGGATGGGTTTAGAGAGATAAAGCTTAGAGAGAGAGATGAGATTGTGAAATGAGAATAGTGGTAGGTGAGGAGAGACGTGAGACAATATATATATATATATATATTCAAATGTGAAAAACAGTTATTCAACCGCATTTAATGCATAGTGGGAAAATGACTACACATTGTCCCTTGACCTTTAAAAAACTATTTGTCTCCTCGTTATTCGGAAAATAAATGATTAAATATTGAGAATGTTTTTTAGCATTTACTTGGAAAGTAATTACCTAGTTTCATGTGAAAAACATTTAATATTGAATCAGACATTTAATGAACACATTTATTATCAAGCCACAGGCTTTGAGATATTGAGCATCCCTAGCTCAGCAACTAGCCTGTTGAACGAAGGTTCAGCCAAAGGCTTTGTGAAAATATCAGCTAGTTGCAACTCTGTGGGAACAAAGTGCAGCTCAATATCTCCATTTATTATGTGATCCCTGATAAAATGATACCTGATATCAATGTGTTTGGTACGAGAGTGAAGAACAGGGTTGTTGGAGATGGCAATGGCGCTGGTGTTGTCACAAAAGATTGGCACTTTGTAATATAAGATCTCATAGTCAGCCAATTGACTTTTCATCCAGAGCACCTAAGCACAACAGCTGGCAGCAGCGACATATTCTGCTTCAGCTGATGACATGGCCACAGAGTTTTGCTTCTTAGCACTCCATCCAACCAATTTTCCTCCTAGGATTTGACAGCTACCAGAGGTGCTTTTCTTGTCAATACAACATCCAGCATATTCTGAATCTGAATAGGTCTTGAGATTAAAGCCTGATTCCTTGGGATACCATAGTCTTAGGGAGGATGTTCCTTTGAGATACCTGAAAATTTTCTTAACAGCCACTAGATGGGATTCTTTTAGGTTAGCTTGGTACCTTGCACAGAGACATGTGGAGAATTGGATATCAGGACGACTAGCTGTTAAATACATGAGTGACCCAATCATGTCTCTGTATAAAGTCTCATTAACAGAGACCCCTGACTCATCAGGACCCAAGTTGTTGGGTGGAAGCATGGGGCATTTCACTGATGCACAATCAGCTAAGTCATATTTTTTAAGTAAATCTTTAACATACTTTTCTTGACAAATTGAAATTCCCTTAGGACATTGTTTAATTTGAAAACCCAAAAAGTAAGTTAATTCACCCATCATACTCATCTCATATTTCTTGGTCATTAATTTAGCAAAACGTTTACTAAGATTAACATTAGTTGACCCAAAGATGATATCATCCACATAAATCTACACAATGATGAAATCACTCTTATCCTTGAAGGTAACGAGTGTTTTATCAATAGGATCCCTGAAAAATTTGTTTTCAGTTAAGAAATTAGAAAGAGTTTCATACCATGCTCTTGGAGCTTGTTTCAGCCCATACATGGCTTTGTGTAATCTGTACACATGATTGGGAAACTCGCTATTCTCGAATCCTTCAGGTTGTTCAACATATACTTCCTCAGCCAAATCTCCATTGAGAAAGGCACTCTTAACATCCATCTGATACACACTGAAGTTCATATAAACAACATAAGCAAGGAAGATTCTGATGGCTTCATGTCTTGCCACAGGAGCAAATGTTTCATCATAATCAATTCCTTCAGTCCGTGTATACCCCTGTGCCACCAGCCTGGCCTTGTTTCTGATGATGTTTCCAATTTCATCCATCTTATTTCTATAGATCCATCTAGTGCCTGTGATGTTCTTACTAGGTGGAGCTGGCACTAGTGTCGATACCTTGTTCCTTTTGAACTGATTAATTTCTTCCTACATAGCAGCTACCCACCCATCTTCTACAAGAGCCTCAGCTACTCTCTTAGGTTCAATTTGAGAGAGAAATTCAGCAAAGAGACATTCGTTGGCTGAGGCAGACTCTGAGTCATGAATTCGATGTCTAGTAGTAACCCCTGCATTAGGTTCCCCAATGATGTTGACAAGAAGAATGTGTTGATCTCTTGACCACTTAGTTTGAGGTGCTGGGGAATCATGGACAGGGACAATTGTGGGGGTAGCTGGCACTATTTGAGTTTCATCCCGCTGACTAGGAGGACTTTCTTCAAATATGACTTTAGTGTCTGAGTCAACTTCAGCCATATCAAGGGGTACAAATTCATTATCAGCAGGAGAGTCTTCAAGGGCTTGAAGAATTGGTGAGTCATCTACAGAAGTTGAGGAAGATGGACTACAAGAAGGTTGTGGTTCTTCTTCATCAGGTTCCTGAGAGGTAAGAACTTCAATGTTATGTGTAGACAGAGGGTCAAAAGCAGGAACATAAGGAGTGAGAGTGTTGGAGTGATGATGGTGATGACAGGAAGGTCTTGGTTCTGAGAATTCATCATTTGGAAATGACACATTTTCATTAAAATCAATTTCATCACCCTCTGTTCCTGTTCTCTGTATGACATCATCATATTCATTGAATCTGACATGAAAGGTTTCTTCTACTTCTTGTCTTCTGGTGTTGAATACTCTGAAGGCTTTGGCTGTTGGAGAGTATCCTAAGAAGAAACCATCATCAGCTTTTTCATCAAATTTTCCAAGTTTATCCCTATAGTTATAAATGAACACAGGGCATCCAAAAACATGGAAATAGCTGACATCTGGAGCTCTGTTTCTGAAAACTTCATAGGAAGTTTTACCATGTCTTTTGACAATGATTGATCTATTTTGGGTATAGCAGGCAGTGTGAACAGCTTCTCCCCAAAATTGCTTTGGTAAAGCTGCACCATTTAACATAGTTCTGGCTGCTTCAATCAAAGTCCTGTTTCTTCTTTCAGCCACACCATTTTGTTTAGGGGTGCTAGCTGAAGAGAAGTTTTGTGATATTCCCTTTTCATCACAAAAAGATTCAAGTTGATGATTCTTGAATTCAATACCACTTCTTAGAGCTTTGACTCTAACATCATTCATAATTTCAACCTGTCTGATGAAGGACATGATGGTATCAGCCGCATCACTTTTCCTTCTGAGTAAGAAAACCCATGTATACCTTGAAAACTCATCAACAATGACCAAGGTGTATTTGTTGTGATTAATGGTATGAGGTTTGACAGGTCCAAACAAATCCATGTGAAGGAGATGTAAGCACTTGTCAATAGAAAATGATTGCATGGTCTTAAAAGAAGACCTGTGATGCTTTCCCTTGACACAGGCTGAACAAGTCTTGTCTTTAGAAAACATCACTGAATGTAGACCAGCAACCAGGTTTTGTGTGGCTATCTTGTTGATTTTCTTGAAGTTGAGATGAGATAGTCTTTTGTGCCACAACCAATTGACACTTTCAGAGGCTTTAGCTAGAAAACAATTGGAGCTGTCTTCAGAGCAAACAACCATGTTGATGACATATACATCTCTCCTTCTTTGTGCAATAAGCACTACATCATTGTTCTTGTTGAATATGGTTCCTTGAGTCTTAGTAAACAAAACCTTGTAGTCAGCATAACACAATTGGTTGATGCTAATGAGATTGTGTTTAAGACCATTCACATATGCAACCCTTGTAAACGTTATCCCATTCCAGTTCACTGAGCCGTATCCCCCTGTGTCGCCTGAAGAATTATCCCCAAACACCACTTCAGGACCTGGCTCCTTTGAGTATCTGTGTAGGTATTGTCGAATCCCTGTCATGTGTCTAGAACAGCCACTGTCTAAATACCATACCGATTCCTTAAGATGTTTCTGCACACATACATAGAAACAAGTTAGTTCATATGGTGAACCCACTTTCCAGTGGGTTCCCTGAATTACTGATTAGCAACTCTTGAGTTCCTATAGAACTTTTGGCGATGGGAAGGACAATTAGTTGTCTAATGGGTGAAACTTCCACAGATATCACAACCTGGGAAGTCATCACACTCATTTGAGTGATGGTCTGTGAATCCACAGAATTTACAGGGATGATAAGGTCTGTAGTTCCCTAGTTGTCTCTTAGGACCCTATTGTCCCTCCCTAGAAGGTGTCTGAGCTCTCTTAACAGCCATTTGCCTATCATGGTCTATGGTCATGTGATGAGAGTTTTTACAGATATTTCCAATAAGCTTTGACTATCCTTTCACCCTTGGGTTCACCTAGAACAGACTTAAGTTCACGAGAAGTAGAGCATTCAGCGGAAGGCTTAATGTGTTGTTTTAAGAGTTCTACTTCTTTCATTAATGACAACATGCGTTCTTCAGTTGATGAATCAACTTTGTTCACATATTTTGTTAAGACAGGCTTAAAGGCAACTTGCTTAACAAATTGTTTTGCATGTATAGAAAATATTTTAGCTGGTGGTTTCTCAACATATGTTTTAGGTTCACCCTTAGCTCCTCTAGAGGAACTGCTGGGTTCAACTCCTGAGAGTTTGGGTAAGGGTGGTAATTCAGCCATATCTTCAGAGACAGGGTCATCAGCCACGATGGGATCTGGCATATGAATTGTCTTTGTAGATTTGAAAACAATCTCTTTGGGTTTGGTAAGAATTTTCAACTTATTTTTCTTAGCAGATACATCCCTTTTAATATCAGCAGGTAGTTCATCATTAAGCAATTGATCCATAGTGAACCTACTGCACAACCATTTTTCAATAACCTTGTTTAATTCAGACACTTGATCATTCAAGGCACTATTCTTCAAGGTTAACCTATTGACTTCATTTTGAAGGGATATTTTTTCTAAATTAACCCGTTTGAGAGTTTCACATTCAGACTTAGCATTTAACAGATCATTTTTAACAAAGTGAAACTTATCAAGCAAGTTCTTTCTTTGTTCCTCAACAAAGTGCAAATCAACAATGGTGTAATCAAGGACATGTTTGCGTTCATCACTATCAGACATAGATAAAAGCCTGTGTACCTTTTTCATTGTGATGTCAACCCATTGTCCTGATCTTGCATCACCTTTCCCAACAGCTGGTTCATCCTCAGCTATAGCCATGAAAGCCCTGACCCTAGTAGTATCTTCCTCATCTGAAGTCAGCGGCTCATCATTCCAATCATATGCTTCAGCTACCAACCCTTTCTCTGTCTTTTTATCACCCCCTTTCTTCTTAGACAGAGCTTCAAGCTTCAAATTCATCTGTTCTAACTCAGCTTTAAGTGCCTTATACTTGTTCTTGTAATCCTTCTTCTCATTGTCTGAGGATTTGAATTGGTGATATGAGTTGTTGTGTTGTGATTTGAACTTGTAATTGTTCGAAGATGATGGATAAGAAGGTGAGGATGTCTTTGTGGGAGGACAGTCTTTTTGGAAGTGTCCAAGTTTTCCATAGGCAAAGCAAGTTTCTTTTGATCTGTCGGTTTGTTTGCTAGCTGATCCTATTCTCCCTGATCTTTTGTAGAATCTTCTTTGTTTGGATAGCAAGGCTCTTTCATGAAATTCAGCATTAAGGTCTGTCAAGAACTCTTGACTGCTGCGTGTGTCTTCTTCAACATCAGATTCGTTGTCATGAGGGTGTGGGGTAGAGATCAAAGCTTTGGAAGTTGCTTTTTGAACTACAAATCTTTCTGTCTCTGATTTGTATATAGTATCAATCAGCCCTTCTTCATAATTGTACTTTCCATAAAGCTGAGCTAAGGTGTCATTCTTGATTGAGTTATTGGCTCTCTGAGTCTGATTCATACTCAGCCATTTTCTTGGAAGGCTGTTGACAAATGTGGCATTAATCTCAGCTTGACCAATGGTGACATCATTCATAGCAAGGTCATTTAGAAGAATCTTCAGCCTTGTATATGTTTGTTGAACTTTTTCACCTTCAAGTGCCTTGAAAGCATTGAACTGAAGTCTGAGTGCCTGAATCTTGGTTTCTCTGGTTTCAGAGGGTCCTTCATGACCAAGGATAAGGTCTTTCCACATTTGTTTGGCTGTGGGACACTGAATAACAGACTTCATGATGTGTTTGGGAAGACAGGGTATGATGATGCTTTTGAGACGTTTATCTTGGTTTGCCAATTTCCTATCAGTTGGAGTCCATTGTTTAAGAGGTTTGGGAAGAGGGTTCTCATCAGTAGAGGTAAGCGCCATGGGAACATAAGGACCATTGTCTAGAATTTCTATAAGAAATGGTTCAAGTCCATCGAGATACACGAGAAATTGACTCTTCCAACTAACAAAATCTTCTTCATCAAAGACTGGTACGCTGGTGACATGTGATCCGCCTCTCGAGTCAAAAAGTTGAGGTAGATCATCTTCATTAGGAGGTGGATGAGTGAGTCTTGGTGAAGTTGGTGGTGCATTGTTGTTGGTGTTCCCAGAAGACGATGGTGGTGGATTGGTTATTTCCGGCATGGTGGATCTTGATTATAAAACTGAGAACGATGTTTCTTGAAGGTTTTAATATCAAACACCGCTCTGATACCAATTGAAAGTCCTTAAACAATGCTAAAAACACTAAACTTGACTAATCAGCACACATAATTACTTTTCAAACGTAATACTTATTATTGTATAATAAAGAATTACAAGTGTTATGGATAACACCGTTTGATGACAATGTGTTGTGCACACTTTGAACAACTAAATAACCTTACTTATGAATATAGTCACAGCTGTTTGATTCAATAAGTTCTAAGCATTAATGTGTGAATATTCTCAAAGTGTTAAACATTAATGCTTGGATACACATCCTATTTATAGTGATACGAGGTTGACCTAAGTATTGTTGATGGTGACTACACAAGACATTCACTTTTCATACATCTGTCACAAGATGCTCTTCTATTCTTGGTAGTCTGCCATAATGCTTTAGGGAAACAACGCTAACACAGTTTCCCTTTTCTTCATAGTCTCGTACACACAAATGGCATGTCCAAAGTGTGCTGAGTGTTAACAGGGTATTGCCACCCCTGTTAACCCTAAACCCCTCAGAGTCCCTGATACATCTTGGCTGTTATCCATCACAGCCAATGAGTATGTCTTTAAGTAATCTTCGACTTCCTTGACAATGTCTCTGACATGGACTCCTCTAAGGTTGCTCACAGAGACTTAGATCTCTGTGAGTCTTGCGATACTTTCCTGTCTCCTAGGCACAGGCAAGTGACTATCTAACAACTTGATTTGTGTTTAAATTTATGATACAGGGAATCTAACAAACTTAGATTCCCAACAATATAAGGTATCAAAGTGAGTTGTAGAGATTTAATGGGTTTATCCGCTGCCTTTTTGTTATATATACTTATACTAAGTTTATGTTCTTCACCAAATAAATTGCAAAGTTTAACATAACGACTCATGCTAAAAAATATTTAACATAAATATTTTATTGGTCAAAATGTGGATTGGGTCAACAAGCCTAACATACAAAATTTACTCATTTTGCCAACGCTAACATAGAATCTATGATTTAATGTTGACAGCGGAAAGTCATAGCAATACATTTAAGAAAATGAGATAAGTTAGTGGGCGTATAAGAAAAATGAGATAAGTTAGTGGGCGTACAAGAAAAATGAGACAATGAGAAAAGAACTTAAATTTGATTTTCAAGTGCGATAGTTAAGACAAAAAGTGGGTCGTATAATTGTGTCAAGTGTGATATTAAGACAAAGTTTACTAGAGATTATTTTCTTTTTTTTCTATGATAATCAACAACAAGGTCAATCACTTACAAAAAAGTTATTTAAAATACACCAAAAGTTATACTGCTGTCTATATATACATCGTTTATATATATAGATTTTTGTTTAGTAATTTTCTTTTAATTACTTTTTCATTCAACTATTACATATAATTTATACATTTTTAAATGCTTTTTTTCTATATTGTGTAACTTATAAACACATATAAATTATTGTTCAATAATTTTCTTTTAATTACTTTCTCATTCAACTACTACGTGTTCACGAAATGAGCATTGACTTTTGACTTTATTCTCTCTCACATATGTTAAGGTTTAAGAGATGCATGAAACTCTATTATTGTGATTGTTACAAAATTAGATGTTTATAGAATAATTCAGGTCGTTTTATTTATTTTTTTTCATCTATTATCAAGACACGTTTATGTTCTTTTAATATTAACATTCGTTTGTTACTTTTTACAAAAAATATTGAATAAGCTATATCCGACGTTATAAGCTTAAATCAATGTATAAGTGTATAAACATAACACTTTAGATATAGGCGATTTTGTGTAACGGTTTGATATAGGCGATTTTGTGTAACGGGTCGATATAGGCAATTTTGTGTAAGGGGTCGATGTGGGTAATTTTATGTACCACGAGTCTTTAAGCTACTAAAAGATAACAAACACGAAAACTCGACTAACATGTGCAACTATTACATGTTTGTCAACGATTCATTTTTTAACACAACATGTTTAACTAAAGTCTAATTGCATTTTTATGTCAACAAATTTGTGTTCACCCATTTGAATTTGGCAACCAACTACACATCTATGACAAATATCATTTCATACTCAAGATCATCAACTTTGGAATTGAAAAACCCATGGAACTCTTTATTTAAATTTTTGCAAAATCATAACATAATCGTGTAATGATACATGTTTACTCTCGGGGTTTCTTTATTTTATATATTAGTGCTTCATGCTTACATTATTCATTGAGTATTTTCTTAATTTAATTTCTCATAACACTTCTTACAAATTAAATTTTAAGACATCCCATGATTTCACGGGTATTTAAGCTAGCTATAAATATTTTAAAAGCATTTGGACCAAATTTTTATGACTTGATGCATTAAATGCATTAAATATATAACCACAAAATGATTCAGATTTTCATAAATAACTGTTTATAAAGTCATTCACTAAAAACTTTTCAAAAAACTTTTACCACAATGCTAAAAACTCTCAAAAGTAACTTTTCAAAATAGTATAAAACTTTAAATAGCTTTTTCCATTGTATATACTCTATAAGACTAATAGGTAAACACCAACGAAATCCACTACATTATTCAAAGCTAGTGACAATTTTTTTACTAAAAAGCTTCCCACATAGACAATATTTGCACTTTCGAACTATGGCTGCCCACTACAAACCGGTTGACAAGCTGACCGAGCTTGTAGTGGTGAGACGATCGAGCAGTCGGTCAAAGGCCATTTTGGTCTATGAGGTTCATGTAAACAATCGACTGAGAGAATTTATTTTTCTTTCAAAATTACTCTTTTTCTTTTGGTCGTGTAAGAAAATGAAAGATGATGTTAAATGTCACGTGTGAAATATATTATTAGTTATGCTATATAATTTGTGAAAAAATAGTTTTAGAAAAATATTATCACTTGAACTCACATCTTTATCTTTTAGGTTAGCAAAAACTAATATGTTGGTGACCAACTGAGCAAGTTCAGTTGGTTAAGACTAGGTGCAACAATCCCGGTCGTCACTCAATCTTCATTCGAGCCTTGCTCGATTAAACACCAAGTAGATCGAGCAGACGATTTGTGTGTGTGTTTACTTAGTATGTTTGTGCGATTGGTTGTAATTATTTTTGTTTAAATTGATGAGCTGATAATATGTGTAATGTCTTTTCATTAATGTTTATTTTTTAAATTTATATAAAATGTTTAAATTTTATTAATGAAGTTTAGTTTTGTAATTAGAAGTTTTGAAAAAAAATGAAATTCGTTTTGCAGTAATAAAAGATCTTTTGTAAATTATCGAAGAGAAAAATCTAACGTAACGATCAGAAATTGTAATTCATGGTTTTCTTAAAATAAGTCAGTAACCAACCTAATTAAGACGAAATCTATATAAGTTTACGCAACTCTTTAGAAAAAGAAGAGAGAATTGCAAAAATGATATTTATGATTTGACTAAGTTGCAATTTTAGTTCCTTTAATTTCAAAATTGCAAAAATCGTTTATGTGACCAACTTTAACTTTGGGGTTCGTTTTGATCATTTTTGTTTAGAGAGAACTAAAAAAATGGTCTTTACGATTTGGCAAAGGACCAAAACGAACCTCAAGGTTTATCACACGAACGGTTTCTGCAATTTCAAAACTAGACAGACTAAAACTTCAATTTAACCAAACCAGAATGACCATTTTCGCAATTCTCCTCTTAAAAAAAAACAATGAGGCGGCCTCCATTCACATTTCAAAAAATTTCAAAAATTTGAAAACCCCCAAAACGTTTCTCTCCTCTTCATTTCTTTCAAAACCCCCAAAAAAAACATCTCTTTCTCTCTCACACACTAAATCAAAAACACCAAAACACACACACTCAGCTAACAACAATGCCTCACATCAACGAGGCCGCTTCAAGCGACTTCAAGTCTCGATGTTTCTCCGAATCGGTTCGCAACACACCGGATCTCTTCAAATCAGTTATGAAACAAACGCCTTCCGCTGTTTCGAGCTTTAGAGATCGTAGCGATTATTCGTCTCTTGCGGTTAATCTGAACGATAGCTTCGAGTTTCGCGAAGATCCTGCGTTTTGGAAAGATCATAATGTTCAGGTAGTATTACTTAGGGTTTTGGTTTAGTTATAGGGGGTGTTTGTTTCGGCTTATGAGCTTATTTGATCTCGGCTTGTATTTCATAAGCCCCAATTTTCTGGCTTATTTCGAGACTTGTGGTCTTATATAAGTTTATTACGATATGATAAACTTATATAAGCCCATAAGTATCAAAATAAGCCGGAAAATTGGGGCTTATGAATAATAAGCTGAAATATAAGCTCATAAGCCCATATATAAGGCGAAACAAACACCCCTAAGGGGTGTTTGTTTTGGCTTATGAGCTTATTTGATTTCGGCTTGTGTTTTATAAGCCCCAATTTTCTGGCCTATTTTGATGCTCATGGGCTTATATAAGTTTATCATATAGTAATAAACTTATATAAGCTCAACAGTCTCGAAATAAGCCGGAAAATTGGGGCTTATGAAATAGAAGTCGAGATCAAATAAGATCATAAGCGTGCATATAAGGCGAAACGAACACCCCCTAATTTATTTATTATTTGACCTAGCTAATTATTTATTTGGGGAAAATGTAATGTGGTTGGTAGGTTATAATAAGGGTGCGTCCGCTTAGCAATTCTGAGATAGCGGTTCAAGGACCAAGTAGATGTGTGAAGCAGGATAGCAGTCAGACTATTGCTTGGACTGGGCCTCCAGAAGCACGGTTTACGTTTGATCATGTAGCAGATGAACATGTTACTCAGGTAAAGTAAAGTAGATTTAACTTTTTTTTTTTAGTTTTGCCCGTTGTGTTTTACATTATTTACTTAACCTGTGAAGTGAAATTGCTTTCAGGAGATGCTATTTAAAGCTGCTGGAGTACCAATGGTCGAAAACTGTATGGGAGGCTATAACAGCTGCATGTTTGCTTATGGTCAAGTGCGTTTGCGTTAGCCCTGCCAAATTTTTTATTTTAATTTTAAAGCATAAACGAATGTAACATTGTTTAAGTGCAGACGGGTAGTGGAAAGACCCACACGATGCTTGGAGACATTGATGGGGGCTCTCGAAGAAATAGCGTTGATGCAGGGATGACACCCAGGGTGTTTGAATATCTGTTTACACGGATTCAAAAGGTTGTTATTACTCATAAATTTGCTTTTTATAACCATTGTTGTCCGTAACCTAAAGTGTCCCACGTGTTGGATGTGTTGTAGGAGAGGGAGGCTCGAAGGGAAGAAAAAATACAATATACTTGTAAATGCTCGTTTTTGGAGATATACAACGAGCACATACTTGATCTCTTAGATCCCTCGTCCAGCAATTTACAGGTACTGCTTTGGACGACACTTTCATTTTCATTTAGTTGCTACTATAATTAAAAAAATAATTCTTAAATGTTCTGCAGATAAGAGAAGACACCAAGAAAGGAGTGTATGTCGACAATCTCAAGGAGATTGAGGTTACCACTGCTAGAGACGTGATTCAACAACTTATCGAGGTTTGCTTTAATTTACCGTTTCATTGTGCATTCAATGCTACCCACAAGTTACAACATGCATCAGTAAATAGTTTTTTTGCTTGTATGTGCATTTCAGGGTGCGGCAAACAGAAAGGTTGCTTCCACAAACATGAATCGTGCAAGTAGTCGGTCACATAGCGTGTTTACATGCATAATAGAAAGTAAAGTAAGTAACGTTTCTTCTCTTCTATTATGATGGTAAACTTGGACGCTTATTTGTGTGCCTGTGATTTTAACCAACTTCTTTGTTTATAGTGGGTCTCTCAAGGGGTGACTCATCATCGGTTTGCCCGTCTTAATCTTGTGGATTTAGCTGGTTCTGAGAGGTAATTTCAAACATTTTCTATCCTGCAAATAAATTAATGAACATGATTATTAGCTGATTGATATTTGTTAATGTCATAATGCAGGCAGAAAAGTTCGGGTGCTGAAGGAGAACGTCTAAAAGAAGCCACCAATATCAACAAATCTCTTTCAACTCTAGGGTATTTTATTCATGTTTTTCTTATTTACATCTTCACTGATTCTCTTACTAGTGGCTACTAAACATACCTTTCCATATGCAGACTTGTAATCATGAATCTAGTCAATGTATCAAATGGGAAATCTCAACATGTACCATACCGGGATTCCAAGCTCACATTTCTACTCCAGGTTTTTTCAACTTCATCAACATATCAATGCTAATTGGTGAAAACTGTATTAATGATTTCCGTAATAGAACTCCGATCTTATTTTAAGTGTGTAATTGCTATGGTTATAAAGGTTGTCAATATCATTTTTTTACTGTGGCTTCAGATGAAAGACTAATATGACGGGTTGCCTAATTTCAGGATTCTCTGGGAGGAAATTCAAAAACCACAATAATTGCAAATATCAGTCCATCTAGTTGGTGAGTGCTTTCAGAACACTGTTAGTGTGTTGCACAGTTTCTCGTGTCTTATAACTAAGTAGAGAATGAAGTAAACTTAACAAGATTTCTCTAATTAACCAACAAAATGTTTTAAGATTATTTTCCATCAGGGCTGTATATGATCAGCAGGAATTCAAGTTTTTTCAAAAACGTTTATTAAATAATTGACTTTCCAATAGACACTGACACTGTCATCAAAGTAAATCACATGCAATGGTGAAACATCACTAGCTATTGCTAATCTGATGATCTGAATATCGCTGTACCACTGTATCTCTATGACTTAACTTATGCATGATACTGCAGCAATTCATTGGAGACACTGAGCACCCTCAAGTTCGCTCAACGTGCAAAGTTCATTAAAAATCATGTATGGCCACTATTCTTTAGTTGTCATTATTGAGATTTTTTTATCTTTGTGGAATTTTTATTATTGTTAAACATTACAAACCCACATGGAGACTTATTTCAACTGATTGAATGGGATAAAAACTAACATATCTTATAAACTTTTCATCATTGTACATCTATCGTCTCACGTGTTTACTGACATATATGTGCTTGAATTTGTCTTCGTCAGGCTACCATAAATGAAGACGCTTCTGGAGATGTTCTTGCTATGAGGATGCAGATTCAACAACTAAAGGTTTTTACCTGAATTCTTGTAATATTGTGGCATTAGATGATTATTTTCATAACTCATACAAGCTTTGATTGAAAATGATAACTTAACAGGCTTGATTGATTAGTGGATACAACATTAGAATTTTATGGTCATCTACCATGACCTTGTAATTTTATGATAAATACTTGGGTAATTTAGTCTGCTTGAGACCTCTTACTTAGTTACTTTACTTAACTTGCTCTGCTTGGTCTTGTCCATAAGTAGAGTTCACTAAAACATTAAAAAACAATAAACTGTGAGTGCAGCATATATAATAGTGTAAGGAACATAAGTGGTAACTGCATACATGTCTCCAGCTCCCGTATTTTCCTGTCATGAAACCTATGTTCTTTGTTTTTGATCCTTGATAGTAACCAGTCTTTACTAAAAAGGATATAGAATTCGACTTATTCACTGAAGGTTGTTTGATTTACACTCCATGTTTTAAACATCTATATCAACGGAATAATTCCATCTCTTAACCAATTTCTGTTATAAATGATTGTAATGTGCACATGGCTTCGTGACTATTACACCATAAATCTTCTTATATTTGAATTGGAATGAGTTGAAGATTGCACATTCGCAAGTGAAAAACACTAGGTTCCTATCAAATTATAATTTTGAGCTGTTTGTGAAATGATGTCTGAAGTTTTGAGTAGGGTTACACAATTTGCCTTATCTGCTCCTTTTTCCCCATATTCATTTGAGGTTTTAGTGTAGATTACGATCTTCCAACAACTGCCTTATATTGAATTTTTTATAAAGTTATACTATGTAGTTTATGTTATTGCTTTTAATGACGATTTTACCATTACTAGAATGAGGTATCTCGGTTGCAAACGGTGATTAGTGGGGGAACTGAAAACAATGGGGGCGATGCTTGGGCTCTGTCTTTTCCTGGATCTCCGGGATCTTTCAAGTGGGAAGGGTTTCAGGGATCATTCAGTCCAGTTACTGCTGTGAAACGAATGTCACAGGTATTTGTCAATAATCTAAAGTGTAGCATCTCTTTTAGCATTTTTGCTACAATGATGTTTTTATCAAGACAAACGTTAATCACTGTCAAAACAGTAGTTTTGGAAACTAAGATTTTGTCTGATTGCAGAAAAAGGAGTATGAAGTAGCCCTTGTTGGTGCTTTTAGGAGGGAAAAAGACAAGGACATCACAGTGCAGGCACTAACTGCCGAAACTCAGGCTGCTCTGCAATTGGTATGTAACTACTACAATTTGATATTTTAGGGGAGATAATTTGGAACCGTTACTTTACTTATGAATGGGTTGATTTGGGTCATTTTATGCCTAGCTGGTTTGAATGTTAAATCAAAGTGTAACCTTCAAGGAAAAAGTTATAAAATATATATTTTAAATTGCTGAAAAAGTATTCCGAAACTCGATATTTGAAGCCATTTGGACTTTCGAACTAACCTTGTTGACTGCTTGTTTTGCCACCCCTATGATTTTAATTTTATTAGGAATATAAATATATAATAATATTTTTTTTGGTAAGAGTAGGCAAAACAAAGGGAAGATGAGATACGGGGCCTGAAAATGAGATTAAGATTTCGCGAGTCTGCAATAAAGAGGCTTGAAGGGGTCGCATCTGGTAAAATCTCTGCTGAGACACACTTGCTTAATGAGAAGGAAGAACTTTTAAAGGAGCTAGAAGTCCTACGCTCACAAGTTGGTGGGAGCCACGAAGTCACAAGATTTGCCATGGAAAACTTGCGATTGAAAGAAGAGATCAGAAGGCATGTTGCTTTCTTATTTTAAATAGAATGATAATTTCAAATTTACCGCATCCTAAGTTCATGTTTTAAATTGACAGATTAAAATCATTTTATGAGGAAGGAGAGCAGGAAAGGATGAATGAACAGATCATGATACTCGAGAATAAGGTCTACTAGCAATTTAGTGTTTGACCTATGTTGAAATTACATTACCTAGTTTGTGTTGTTCTTTCTCCTTTCACACTTCTCTTGAATAATGTTGGATAATATGCAGTTGCTGGAAGCGCTTGACTGGAAACTTATGCATGAATCAGAGCCCTCACAAGTGAAGGTATATTTTAAGTCATTAGAATGTTTATCATTTGCTATGTTCTTTCTTAAAAAATGTTATCTACTAACCTTGGTTCATTTTCTTTCTTCTCATCATAGTAATATCATTTTTGTTTGTATCTAACAACCAGGAACCAAGTTTTGACTCTATGATGGAAAGTCAAAGGGACGGTGACTTTTTTAACCTTGCGGTAAGTCTACTCCTCATGGAATCCAATGGCTGGCCTAATGATAATACGGGGGGTTGGGGGGTTTAAAACTTGTTAATTGATCATCACAACTCAACAACTTGTAGTTATAAACTTATAATCATCATTTTCTATATATTTGGACAGACAACTTTGAGTTTACTAGTACTATTTGAGCATCACAACTTTTAGTTCTATGCCACCTACATACTCCTTATTTCCTAATAAAAGGAGCTTCTACGGTTCTACCCATACTTCACAAAATGTTGCAAAGGATATCATTTTATTTTATGAATCACTTAATTTTAGTGTATATTGTTATTGCAGGACCCTGCAACTCCTTGCCAAACCAAGAAAACACAATTTGAGTTTCCTCTAGTAACCACACCAAATGCTATAGTAACCACACCAAATGTAAGTGATCAAAGAGAGCTACAAACCATGGTTGATGCTATTGCGGCTGCAAGTCAAAGAGAAGCAGAAGCTCATGAAACTGCAATTATATTGTCTAAAGAAAACGATGAACTGAGAGTGAAGCTCAAGATGTTAATTGATGATAATAATAAGCTGATTGAACTTTATGAGGGGGCAGTTGCAGACAGCCAACAGAACATTAGCAGAGCTGAAGAAAGTCAAAGGGACCATGTTGACCAGACGATGTTTGTTCAAAAGGAACTTGAAATGAAAAGACAAAATGATAATCTAGAGCATCAGTTGATTGAAATGCATGAAGAAAATGATAAATTACTAGGATTATATGAAAAGGCAATGCAAGAAAGAGATGAGTTGAAAAGACTTCTTTCTTTAGGTGGACTAGAAACCCGTAATGGAGTAGCTAACTGTGATTTATCGTGTGAGCCCAATGAATTAGTTGATGGAAATAATCTAGTACAAGCCAGTGTGTTGGATGAACACAGTCATTGCTCGAGTCCAAGAACAGGTGAATTTCTTGATCCAAAAGAATCTTCCTCCATTCCCATGGAGATAGATATGGTTGAAAAGTTGACTTCTAGTGAGGAAAGAAAAAGGGGTGACAATATTGATGATCTTCGGATTAAGTTGGATAAAGTACAGGAAATGCTTTCAAAGTCTTCTGAGAGTATCACTTTATTCAGTTCATTTGAAAGAGAGATTATCGACATTGACCGGCTTTCAAGAAACATACAAGAAGTCAAAGATGTCGTTCTGGTCAAACAGAAAGAGTACAAGTCTGCAGATCTCCTTGCTTCTGGAATGAAAGAACGAGAAAACATACTTGAAAGAAAGCTAACAGCACTAAGATGCTCCATTTCAAAGTTCACTTCATCTCTTGGTTATTTTCAACAACGTGAAGCACAAGCCAGGGCTAGAACAAACACTGCATCATCCTATTTAATGTCAAAGAAAAAGGAGCTGACCCGACTATTGACTATCAAGGAGGAGACTGAACGTGCTCAGCTGAAGATTAAACAGTCGGAAGTTGAATTAAGGAATAACATAGCAACTTTAAAGCTAAAAATTGAGGAAGAGAACAAGAAACGTGAAAAGGACACAGTTCTCCTCGCCATTGACAATGTCGAGTGGCAATCAAGTGGCAAAGCAACCGAATTACTTAAATCTGAAGAAGAGAAGACAAAGCTACAACTTCAAATGAATCATGAACGTGAAAAACTCGAGATCATCAAAAAAGAATCCAACAAACTTAGCAGAAAGTTAGAAGATTTGGATCAAGAAACGCAGGCGGCTGAGGTTGAAATCCAGAAGTGCATTAAGTCTACAGAGGAGATGGAAAACAAGCTTCAAAGCAAACTTGAAGAGAAAGATGCTTTATTGGAAATGAAAGAAGACGGAATGAAGGAATTTGAGAATCTGTTCATTGAATTTCAGGAATGTATGTTTCAAGTCAGAATGATCGAGGAAGAAATGAATATATTGAACGAAGAAATGGAAATAGAGATGAAAAAAGAACAGACGTTAAAGGGAGAAAGAAGTAAGAGTATGCAGAAAATGAGCGAGATGGTTGAAGAGACAAAAGGGTTGCTGTCTGAGAAGTTGGTTGAAGATCTTCAAAACATATGTTCATCTTTTTCAGAGTTGAGGTCAGTGCTTGAATGTTGATGATTGATTTCCATGGCTATAATAAACTAACACTAGATAACTCTATTCGACTGACATGAATTCTATCTAGGAGTTCATGTTTTGTTTCAACAATGTAATGTCACTTTAATGTCAATTGTGTGATTATGTTTTTCCTCTGATTTGTTTTGCTAAATCAAGTATCCTATGATGTCTAAAACAAAATAGAAACCACTGTTACTAAGCTGTCAAAATGGACGTGTTGGGTCGTGCAAGCCGTGTAGTGTACTAAAGCGGGTTTAGATTGAAATGGGTCATTGCTTGTATGGACCGGGTGGTCAGAGTGGGATGATCTGCAAACAAATTTGCTTCCATTCTGTTTCTTCAATCAACAATTAACCTGTCAAAGAAAAAGTATTATTAAATGAAAACTATTTAGGAAGCTTATAACATTCTGACTTTTAAGACTTATTATATCGATTTATAAGGAAATGGGTTAAAATAAGGAAATGTTTATTAGTGATTTTGGAAATTGTTTCATGTTCTTGGTTCACATGTTAGCTGAATTTATTTGACAATATTTATCTATATATATCTTTATTTTGTCAGATATAATTTTTACAGTAATATGTTCACAAGATCATGCTACTAACTACTAACTAGTATGCTTTATTGTGTTCTGCTGTAATCTGTTGTGTGTATATGCACAATGGTTAGGCTTTGATCGGTCAACTATCTTCATGATGCTGCAGCTGTCCGCCAGTAGATCACATTGCAACGACTTGTTGGTGTGGCTATTGTCCGCAACCACACCCATCGTAGATCCTCGGTTCTTTGCATTTCTGCTAACTGCACTCAACAAGAAACAAAAAGCGAGCGGTTAATCACAATATTTTCAACATTCCCAGATAAAGTTCAATTGAACACGTCCGTGATAAAGTTTACAAGTTTTACCCTCCCATCTCGTAGCTCGAATATCACCGAGTTTTCAGTAAATGGAATTGGTCGTGTTGGCCCCACTTTTGCGTCACAGTTTACGGGTTCTCTTTTGTATTCATGGCCAGTACAGATTTCTTTCTCATGGCTGTTTTCGCCGATAGTGTTCCCAATATATGGAAACCCACAGTCACTCCATTTCCATGTTACTTGATCCCAGTACCTTAAATAAACGTTCCCGTTTGAACCAATTAAGAACAGCTGGTTCTCTCCAAGGCATGGCCCAGTTGAACCAACTAGAGTGATCCCGAGACAAGGTGTCCCGTGTTCCACCCAACTCCAACCATCCATGGGATTCCAGTGATGCTCTATAAGCCTGCCATCTTCGGATATCATGAAAAGCGATCCACTTAACGATCGTGATGAACCTCTCATAGCAGTTCCAGGCTGTCTTGATAGCACCAAGTGTTGTGATTGGTGATGTTTGTGCCATAAACTTGTCACCTTGTTGTACTGATACAACTGACCGTCCCTACCAACAACAAACACTATGTTTTCTCTGAACACTTCTTGGTCGATGATACCTGTGATCTTTGTATTTGAAGGATTTTTACAATCTTTCCACTTTAACTTTCTTAACGCAACCTGCCAAAAAACAGTTGGTTGATTAACATCCAGGTTTTCTATATTTTGACTAGTTTAAGTCTACTTACTGTTAACTGAAGCAATGTTCCACTTTTGCTAATGAAGAAAAGTGAGTCTTCCGGTGTAACTTTTGGAGATTTTGCAGGAGATAAATCCCAAGGCGGACCTCCGATAACTCGTTGTCCTTTCTTCATCCCCGTGCAGTTCATCCATGTGAGTTCGTTGTTGGCTCTTTCTCTAATAATCAAATCATTGTTTTCATTTACAAGAAACAAACTCCCATTGTAGTTTCCAAGTGCACCTTTCATGGCTGTATGATGCTCATGTTGAAGCCAAAACCACACGTTTTCGACATTTAAATACTCGTAAGTTAACCCACCTTTTGTTATGACAAAGAACGATGTACCCTCATGCATCACTCGTAACCGGAAGTTCATATATAATGAACTTTTTCTTTCCTGGTCAATGTAGTCAACTTCTCTTGATTTAGTTCCTGGTGGCATGAGGTGATAAGTATCTTGTGCTTTATTTCCAGTGCGCCTTTTAAATCCAGACCTGGTGGTTTCATCATCATTGAGCTCGTCTTTTATGCCAGAGATACAATTCAATGGGCCACGCTCCTCGTTGCAGTATTCTGCATTCCACCCTTCACTCTCGGGTGCATCTATCATCGACCATGTGTACTTTGTAGACACTCGTCTTCGATTTACCAGTGGAGTGGGACCCACCCCGTCACCACCGACCTTCGATTGGTGCAGTTCTCCGAGCCTGCCATCGTCTAAGGGAAATACGAGCCTGCCCACCTGAAATTGCAGCCCGGGAACACCTTTCACGACTTTGGCATGTGGAGGATGCATATGGTTCACCCACGCTTGACCATTGTGCCTGTCTTTACATGAGGAAATCGGGTACTTTTATGAAGATGGAAATGATCGTGAATATTGAGATGTTTAACGTACCTTGTTGTTTAGAAATGTTGTATTCTAACATCGATCCTGAGGCTGTTGTTAGAAACAAAGAGAATGGGTTTGCGTATGTTTCGTCCATTTTCATTAACGTCATGGATGTGAGTTGATGATCCTGTGGGCTTCCATGACTTACCCATTTCCATTTCCTGTGGTGTAGTCTTCTCTCAATTAAGTTTCCACCCTGAAGTTAAAACAGATTCTGATCGTAAAAGGTGTGGCTTTAGAAAAATAATGTTAAGTTTTAGATCGATTACTTTGGTCAAGAGAAAGAGTGAGGCTGAATGAGGCTGAGTTCTTTGGTGGACTGCACAACTGGTCAATGGTGTTAAAGCGGTGTCTTCTGTTGATTCTTTGCTCCATACGTGTTTCTTCCATAATGGCTTTGAGGACCGGTCGAATTCATACAGATCCCCTGTCGAGCTGCATTTGAAAAGCACATGAAAATGACCATTGTGGGTTCGAGTTTTGGTGCATAATAAGTGAAAGGGATATGAGAGGTGACCTTATAGTGAATATGACTTTTGGCCTGATTGAAGCAGCATCAGCGATGCCTGCAACATCAGCACCAGGAGGCTTTCCATGGTTCTCCCATCTAGTCTCATTATGATAAGGCATAAATACCCTTCCCGAAACAAAATACATAAGTATAAAATGAAAAAAAAATGAACAAAAAAAACACCTTGGAGGGTCAGCCTCACTAAACTCTAGTAGCAGCCCATTCTTTGTGCAGAAATATATGCTTCTGTAATATGCCCAAATCAAGTAAAAAAACAAATCTAACTTTATAAACCATAGTAGTATTTACCACATTTGATGCAACTAGTCTGAAGGACTTGTTACATGATCAAGCGAAAATGGCTAATTTGTTAGTCATGCTTACTCTCTATCATGTGATACAATTCCAGATTTGATTTCTGTCGTCATGCTAGAATCTAGAATTGGTGGGAACTCAACCCATATCGGTTGAGAATTCTCACTTAGTTGCATCTGCAAAGTAAACAACAACATTACTTTACTACGCTAAGTAGATCTCTCTACAATCCTTTAATAAACAGATGGTGGGTCATGAAACAGGTTGGAGCAGGTCACTTTTTAGTTATCGCCGGGCCGGCTAGACCCACAGACACTTTTTCCTTCATTCATTCAGTATCACAAAACAATATATTTAGCAACTATGGTCTAGACGATGTCTTTTGATAATCTATGTTGCTTGTTCTGTATTTTTTTCTTCTTGATTTGACCCATTTTAAAAAATCATAACTACAGATCATACTGAATCTTAGAAACTATTTAAACTATACCTGGTATAGGATTCCAGCCTCAGAAAGAGCAAGAACTGTATGATTGACCAAAAACACCGAAACCGCATAGCCTGCTTGTAATGGCAATTCATGAGGTGCAATCACCCACTGAATCCCATTCCAAAACCTTTCGTATATCGAACCGCTTATTCCAGTCACCCAAATCGAATCATCCGACATTTTAGTCACTGAAAGTCTCTTTCTAGCTCCCAAATTCCAAATATTTTTCTCATCACTTTTGACTTTCTTCTTTTTATTTAAATCTTGTTGTTCTTGACTAAGTTTATTACTTTTTTGTTCTATGATGCCTACCTTAGTACAGTCATCATTGACACATGACACAAGATCATAAGGTAACTTGACTTGAACCCATGTCTTGGAGCTTTCTTCAAATTCCCAAAAGACAGTTGTCTTTTGTTCGAATTTTCGACTAGTATGCTGATGAGCATGATGCTCTTGGCATGATGAAGCACTAGAACAAGATTGAATATTTGAACATACAAGTGATTGGATGATGATCATGCTCATGACCCATATTAGAAATGATCTTGAAAACAATCTTGACATGCTAGTTTATGTGCATGAGCAACATACAAGCTAAACAAGAAGACACTGAAACATATGTATCTATATGTGTACTTGTATGTTTAATTGTACCTTTGTTGGTGTTGGCCCATAGCTTAGATATTTGGAGAATGAATATTTTTCCCAAATATTTTGGCAAAAATACAAGAGAAAGATAGTGTTTGTGTGAGAGAGATTAGGTGTGGGGTTTCATGTGTATTGGAATATACTACCAGTAATAAACAAAGCTTTTACAAGTGCTTTAGATCATAATCAAGACTTTTATATTACTATTATCAGTTTTTGATGACATGATCAATTAATAATGGAGTTTTATAACTTTATGATGTATTTCAAAACTAATAAAGTCTATTATGTATATGGCATACATACACATCACAAGCATACATGATTAAAAATTTAGAATTACAATAACATGTGGTTGTGCACAAGTTCTTTGATGAATGAAAATATTTGTAGAAAATTGTAGTTAATTTATTTAGTTGTAGTTTTTCACAACTATAACTTATTTGTCTTGTTCTGCAAGTTTCAATTTTGTTATGAGAGAATACTTCATGAAATATCAACTAATATAGCCAATAAAAAACATTCTATGAAATTTATAGAATTACATAAACATACGTATCTAAATGACAATGAGTTCTATTATTATGTGGTAAATGTTTTTATGTATTATATTATCCCTAGATGTAACATTTTCTTCACCTAATCTAACAAAAAACTTGGCATATTGATGAGGTAAAGATGTGTTTTTAATTAGACAAGAAAGTGAATACACATAAGAAAACATTTGTTTCTTTTTAATCTTGAGAGAGTTTGGACAAAAAACATTTCAACTTTCTCTTAATGAGTTATTAAGTTGCTTTATTACATTTATGAAATAAGAAAACATTTGTTTCTTTTTAATCTTGAGAGAGTTTGGACAAAAAAACATATGGTGTCAAAACCTACATAATTGTTTCCACTTTTTTTCTTAGTCTCCACTTTATATGTCGCCACTTTATATGCAGTTTGGTGTAGCGGAGTATCTTGCATGCCATCGAGGTACTAAGTCTCTTAACCCGAGTTCGAATCATTTCACGAAGAGAATATCAACCTCATGCTAGCCATCCAGTTTCCATTAAGGGGCTTCAAGGCATGAAGAATGACAGGACTCCCCACCTTCTATACATAAAGACTATAACCAAATACATCCATCCAACTGAGTTAGACTTCCTTTACTTATAAGTTGTACTTATTTTCAAATAAACTTATTTCTAGTGACTATTACTCCAACAACAACAATGTCCTCGAAATAAAAGAAATCAAACTCAAACTTAGTCATAATGAAATCAAACTCAAAGTTTTCACATTGAGACATCGTTTCCACTTTTCAAATCATAAACACGAAACATGAAATTTAGGTGAATTTGTTTTTCATCAAAAACCTCTTAACAACCTTTTAATATGACTCGTTCATAATCGTTTAAATATTTATTCCATTAAAAAAGAAGCTAAAACATCTTATTCAACTAGACGTAGAGGAGGAATCTTAATGCTTCCTCACATTTTACTCTTTTTATAATTAAATTTTGTTTATAATAGTTTTTTATTTAGTGTGATATTTTTTCTTAGACTTCTTTTTTAATTGATAACAAGGTAAGATAACTCGTGTTTTGCTGCGGAGCGTCGAGTTTCGCTACATACGAAATCAGACATTAAGATATAAATATTTTATTTTCTGGTATAGGCTCAGATAGGTACATCATCACAGCCAGTGATTTCTAAAGTCACGACGATGGCTTAGAAAAGGCACACCAAAAGAAAAAGCGGATATGCCCGCCATGGCTGCAACCGTAACAGGCTGCCCTGCCAAGATGCGGACGATCTAGATTTTACTTTGGTCCTATTGATCATCATAGCCAAAAAGACGTTTATATTATCCCTTATACACGTGGCGCATTCACAACGCATTACCAACCTTCATTCTCTTTCTTAATATACAGTCCACACACGCGTACGTTACCCACCATTCGTTTTGTTTATTTTTTTTGCCAAGATAAGGCATAATAAAGGAGAAAGGGGACACGCCCGCCATGGCTGCAGCCATAAGAGGTTGTCCTGCCAAGATGCGGGTGGTCTTGATTGTCTCCTCAACAATTATTGGTCATCATCGCCTGAATACGTCATCTAGTCACAACATCAGTAGCATGCAGAAATCTGAATCAATTCCACATAGGAGTACCAATCGATTATATGTCACTGTTGATAACACACACAAAGCTGACCGTCATCAACCCACCAAAGGCTAGGAACGGTCGTGGTGAACAAACGGGCAATTACCAAATAAAAAACATCAACAAGAGAAGAAAATAATTCACCATATCATCAGTAAACCAATTATAATTATAACTGTTATTAGTTTATAAACAACTTACCTACAATGAACGATTATAATATTTCGTTTCTCAAATAACCTCAAACAATTATCACAACCCAACCTCCACCAACCCATCAAAGACGGGGGCGACAATGGTGGTCAAATGAGCTGCACGACATCGTCAACCCAACAACCACCGACCCATCAAAGATGGGGGCGACAATGACGGTCAAAAAAGCGTCACAAAAAAAAAACAAAAACAGATCCAAGTAACCATAAGTCAAATAAGTCGAATATGACCAAAGCATCACAGATCGTGGGCAACAACAATAGCCAAATGAGCATGCAATCACAAAACAACCTCAGATTTCATAAGACACACAAAGTGCTTTTCATAAACTATATGTAGTTATAATAACCACAAAAAATTCAATCTCACCTCATTCGACCCGACCTTGTTAATTGAAAAAACAACCAAAGAAAGGATTGATAAAAGATTGGGGGCAACAAATCCATAAAGTCACCCAACCGTAGCAACCTGTCTACCATTATCGTAACCAATAAGTTTCCATATTATATTCATTCACCGTTCATAACACATCGTCAATCTAACCGCCACCAACCAATCAAAGATGGGGGCGATAATCATGGTCAAAAGAGCATGACAACATCATCAACCCAACCGCCACCAACCCATGAAAGATGAGGGCAGCAATCACGGTCAAGAAAGTGTCACAAAGAAAAAAACAGATCCAACTAAACATAAGTCGAATATCACCAAAGCATCACACATCGAAGCCAACAACAATGGCCAAATGAGCATGCAATCACAAAACAACCCCACATCTGGAATTTCCAGATTATAAGAGAGAAAAAAAAGTTTGAGTAATGTATGTGTGTGTGTGGACTGCATAGAGAGAGAATAAGAATGGGTAATACGTTGTGAAGTGGCTTTGTGAATATGACACGTGTATAAAAGATAATATAATATTTGGAGAACGAATACTATAATCGTTCACTGTAGCTACGCTATTTATAAACTAATATCAGTTATAATATTTTAAAGAGAACCATTTTGTTTTGCTAAACAAATTATTTTCAAAATAATAACGATGAATTTGATGCTCGCACACTTAAGAGGTTTTCAAACAATAGTAATATTTAACGAGTTCGTGAAATTAAATTGTGGTCCATATAATTTGAACATAAGCTTGATTTTTTCACTAAATTTTTTTAGTTATTAATTAACAATCTTAAGTATATTATAGAATAATTTTTTTGCAATCTTATGATTGTAAATTAACAATTTTTAAAATGATAAATATGTTTAAGTATATGGAGTATGACACATGAATGATATATGATTAATTTTTGGGAGTAAATCGTAATACATAGACTTCGAATGTTTTTTTTAAACAATTATTCTTAAGTTGCTAAACTATACAATGCTAATTTTATGATTCACATGTTTTATATAATGTTTAAACACTTTTAAGTCTCTTAAAAATAAAATTGATATAAAAAATAATAGTTATTTGTACTTATCTCATCCATACATGTAAACTGTAAAAATAAAAAAACAAACAATATAATTTAATTTAAATTCAGATATTTGCATCTTAAATTTAAATTCAAATGTACAACTTATATTTAAATTTAAAGCCTTTTAATTAATAAACAGAACCTTAATAATGACGAGTTCGATTATTTTGGAAACTTGTCTTTTGTTGAAATCTAAGGAACAAATCCGAGCTATCCATTACTTAAGATTAAAAAAAAACGGAGAGATCATTTTTGCCAAAATATCCAAAATTTGCAAAAAATGACGGAAGGACTAAATTGTAAATATGACGAAAATCGGTTATTACAAGTGATATTTCGTTACTGATAAAAACAATGAAATATCATTAGAGATAAATCAATGAAACATCACTAGTGATAAATCATTACTCCGTTATATTTACAACTTTAGTACCTCCGCCCATTTTTTTAACTTTTGGACATTTTGGCAAAACTGGTCCCTTCGTGTTTTTTTTTAAATTTTTTTGGTTAATCTCTACCATTAGATAAAAAATAAATGAAAGGTGGAAATTTGTCCTTTGGTTTTAAAAAAAAATAAAGATGTAAAATAACTTTTGTCTAAGAACCACAAGAAGATTTTTACTATTTACTCTAAGGGGCCGTTTGGTTAAAGATTTTAAAATTCTATAATTCTAATATCTAGTAAATTAAAAATCTCAAGAATTTAAAATCTAGAATTTAAAATCCCTAATTCTGTTTGGTTGACATAAATTTATAATATTTAGAACTCTTAATTTGTATTAAACCAATTAACGAATAAATTTTTTAGACAAATTTTTTATTTAAAAGAGTAAAAATAAAATATTCACTTTTTATATAAATTTTATAAAATTTTTATAGAAATTTTTTATAAAATATATATACATTGTTTATAACAATTTATATAAATTTTATAAAAACATTCTCTAAATTTTATAAAAAAAGTTATAAATTTTTTATATAAATCTTATAAATTTTTTATAAAAAATCATTAAATTTTATAAAAATCTTATTTAAATTTTATGAAAAAAATTTAATATATTTTTTTTATAAATTTATATAGTTTTTTATAAATTTTTTATAAAATTTTTTTATAAATTTATATAGTTTTTTATAAATTTTTTATAAATTTTTTTATAAGTTTTATAAAAAATTTATAAATTTATAAAAAAATTTATAATTTTTTTATAAACTTAAAAAATTTAATATAGTTTTTTATAAATTTAATATAGTTTTTTTTATAAATTTTATAAACTTTATAAACTTTATAAAAATTTATAAATTTATAAAAAAATTTATAAATTTTTTATAAACTTAAAAAAAATTATATAGTTTTTCTATAAATTTTTTTATAAAAAATTATATAAATTTTATAAAAACTTTATATAAAGCTTATAAAAAATTTATAAAAAATCTATAAAAAATTTATATAAAGTTTATTAAATTTTTTTATAAATCTTATTAAAAATTCAATAAAATTTATAAAAACTTATACTCCGTATAAATTTTAAAAATAAAATTATAAATTTATAAAAAATTTCAATAATTTTTTTATAGAATTTAAATAAATTTTGTAAAAAATTCCTATAAATTTTATTAAAAATTTCTATAAATTTTATAAAAATTTTCTATTAATTTTTAATATAAATTTTATTTTTGCTATTTAAAAGAGTAAAAACCAAAAAATTAATTTTTATATAAAGTTTTTAAATTTTATAATATTTTATATAAACATAAAAATTCAAATAAAAATGATTAGAAAAAAAGTTTACAAAATAAAATTTTCAAATAAATTAAAATTCGTCACTTTTTTAAGTAATTTCAATATCCTTCATTTTGAGAATTCGGGGAGTTTTAAATTCCTTCGTTAGTAATATCAAACATAATATTTGGGGAAAATTAAAATGTCAAAATTTTTAATATCCACCAATATCCTCCGATATGCCTCAACCAAACGACACCTAAGGCTAATGCAAGAAATTCCATGTAAGTTAGTGACTCAGTAATGAAGGAAATTTCATGTAAATTTCATCAGCATTATAAGGAAAAGCATGATATTTTTGGAAGTTATAAAAATCTTTATTATTTTAATAGTTTTCAACAAATTTAGGAAAAAGAAATGGATCACAACGAATTGGATTCACATAACATGGTGACCTCCGATACTTGTTCCAAAGAATATTGTGAAATCGTATTGTAGGACCCAATATATTTGGTATGTTTTAATTTAATATTATTACTTGAAAATCACAAGTCTAAGAGCCTTCGGTACCTTGAGTTATGGCTTGGTTGGTTACTATGTCACGAGGCTTTGGTGTCCCCAAATCATACCATGAGCTGTTTTATAGGTTTTTGACTGGCTGTGGCTAGTCGGTGTTATGGAAGATGGTGCGAGGTCATGGCACAGTCAACCGTTCCGTGGCTCGCGCCATTGCCTGGGTTACGTTTTCTTTCTTATAAATTTTTTTAAAAATGTTACCGTTGGGGTAACGTTTAGTTTTTTTTGAATGTTTTTTTTGAACGTTTGGGTAGGAGTGGCAATTTCTGACCCGACACGAAACTTGATCTGAAATCGACACGAAAATTAACAGGTTTATGTTGAGTATACTAAATCTTGGGTCAGGTTTGAGTCGACCTATCTGACACGTTTATTAAACATGTTAGGTTTGAGTTGGAATTAAATTAAGCGGGTCGACCCGATAACCCGTTTAAGATTTTTTTTCCTTATATTAAAAATAATTAATATGTTATCATACGTGTTATCTAGGTTAAACGAGTCGAACCTACACCCATTTAACATGTTAACACGTGTAATGTGCCTATTTTTGTATATATAAAACTTGTTAAATGAGTCAACCCGGAACTCGTTTAATCTATTTAACCTATGTAACCTATTTAACACCAACCCATATATATATATATATATATATATATATATATATATATATATATATATATATATATATATATATATATATATATATATATATATATATATATATATATATATAGTGCCGTTATTGTGGTGACCACTCTTAAAATAAAAACAATAGAAACCGTTTTAAACCGTTAGATGCATTAAATATTAGATGACATTAGAAAATGCTAGAAATTAAGGAGTAATGGCATACTTAGTAAATAAATGAGAATATGAGGTGAGTAGTAATAAGCTATATTTTGACAACTTTGTAAACTTCGGTGGTATGTAACTGACGCAACAATAATGTTGATCACTCAAAATTTTGTACCATTTTTCACGTAATTTTTCTATTTTTTATTATACTTTTGTACTATCTTTCCTATGGTTACCTTCTTTCAATTTATATATTTTCGGATATCTTTGTTTGCCGTAAGAGCTACTGACAATTCTTTCAAGGATTTTTTTTAAATGCTTTCGAACTGACATACTAATTTTTATGATACATTTTTTTGACAAATAAATCTCTTGATACGCATAAGTTCATAATATATTTTTACCGACACATTCAGTTTTATGACACATTTTCATTTGTGAAACATGTCGTCTTTGGTAGACTTATGACAACACATTAATTTTGTAGCACATTTATTTAGACACGTTATCTTTTGATCATTTTTAATGACAAATAAATCACTTGACACGCATAGATTCATAATATATATTTTTACTGACACACCTTCATATTTGTGACACATTTTTATTTGTAAGCATGTCATCTTTGGTACATTTACAATAATACGTTAATTTTGTAGCACATTTTTTTACACCTATTCTTTTGATACAATTGTAACGACATATCAATTTATTAGCATTTTTTTGTAGGATACGTAGTTTCTTGATACATATCCAACAATGTAATTAAAAATGATCCAAGTAATAAGTATTCGAAAAAGACACACAACTAACTAAAAATCCACATAGTATATATAAAAAGATAAAATCGAGTGGAAAAACCAAAATAATATGTGTCAGAAAAATTGAACGACCAATTGAAAAGACACAAGTGATACGTATCCGAAATAATACATAACCAAATTAAAAATACCTAAGTGATACATACCCGAAAAATATACAACCAATTAAATAAGCCCCACGTGCTACGTATCTGAAAATACACAACGAACTAAAAAGATGAAAGTGATACATATGAAAAAACCTTAACCAACTTAAAAAGTCTCAAATGAAACATATAAAAAAAATATAAACGCAACTAAAAACAAGTGTTAAGCATACAAAAAAATACGCAGTCAACCAATTTTTGTTTTAAATAAAATGTATCCAAATAATCAACTGGTTTATCTCTGTTGGTCACCAAGATTCCACTAAGTGGTTTCCTTGGTGGAGGTTTTATGGAGGTCTTGGGTTCAAAGTCTGCCAGGACCTTTCAGGCGAAGCGGATAAGAAGTATAACATAACTAGGCAAAGATTCGAAGAAAACATTCTATCGCTTGGATGTCATTGCACGACTCGACCCACTAACCACTAACATTTGTCGCTCTAAAAAAATAATAAATAAAATCTATCCAAATGATAAAAAAAACCAAATAAAATCCGAGTGACATATATCTAAAAATATTAACTAGAGCTAAAAGTTTACTTAACACGACTAAAAGACGAGAACTATAGATGTTTGTTTGTTTGGGTTGAGAAAGAAAATGTATACAAAAAAGAACATCACGGTAGTTATTACTTATTAGTATTAGATATTGTATTGATGGTGAAATAATGATATAAAGAAAAAACGAAGATTACTATAATACCCTTAATTAAAATAAAATTAATTTTAATTTTCTTTTAAATAAAAACGACACTTGGCAAAATCTAATTGATTCTTATTGGTTTTATTTTAAGGACGGTTCTTACATGAACGCAAATCTCTATATTATATATAGGTATAATTATGATTTGAAACCACAGTTTTGATCCCAGTCATATCCCAGTCACATCTTTTAGCCAATAGTATTTGAGTATTCCCTAGAAAATCTCCAAATTCCACGAATTTTTCGTTTGAAATCGCAGTTCTCTGAAAATCGCGTTTTGGAAATGCATTTTTGAAATTTTCTTTTTGAAAATCGCGTTTTGTAGGTCTGGACCGGTCCAATTCATTAATTTCGGTTTTGATTTAATTTTTTTATTTTCCGAAAACTATTAAAAAGTGTTTTGCTAAACAGGGGGACGCATGATTTGAACTCATGACCTCTTGGTTATTTGTTTTGGTGTTTTCAAATTGAGCCATTGGATTGTTTTTGTTTAATGATGGTAAACCCCTATATTTATTATCCGGTTTTTTTTTATTGAGTATGGTAAGTTTTAAATTATTTTTATAAAAAATTAATGATAATTGTTTAATAACCATGATACGTAGTATCTTTTTATTTTTTTGAAAATATGAAGATATACTTCTTAGTATATATATTTATCCCAATCTATACTTTTGTTAATCACGTATCCTTTTTTTATATTCATCAATATCCATACTCTTTATTAATCACGCGTATCATTCTTTTTTATAAAACCCTAAATCTGTGAATCAGCATCCACCGTAATGTTCTTTGTTTTTTGTAGGGTTTTTTTTTCCGGTATCATCTTTTTTGTTTTTTTGAAAGTTTATATGTTTATTATATCACCCAGTCACTCTAATTTATATGATATTGTGAATTTATTCGCTTTTCAAGAAGTTGATCTTGCTGAGTTTTGGATATTGATCTGATTAGAAAACCTGCAGGGGGGTCTCTGAATATTTAAGAATACGTGATTTAAGAACGATCATTGTTTAGGTTTTTGGTATTTTAGTTTTGAACTTCTAAAAGTGGTTTATGCATTCTTTTCCAAACAAAACAAAGACTGGCTCTTTACGAATCCAGTGCCCCAGTAAACACTCTAAATCAAATCACCACCACCACTATCAAATCACCACCACCACTATCAGATCACAAACAGTTGGATCTTTGTATATTATCGAGATGAACTTACTAAGTGTAACATCTCAATGTTTCGCGATTATTAAGTTGAATGCAATACACAAGTTTGTGAACGTTTTATGTTTTACCGTACGTTTATTGGTTATAGTTGTTGATCCCAAACTTAGATCGATTAAGCTTTGTGTATACGAGATTAGATCAAGTACTACACGTAGAGAAACCTTTGCTTATGAGTAAAGTAACAAAGTGTTATGCGGAATTAACACTTGATCTAAAACACAATGATGTTAAACAAACTTTCACTTGTATTAGAATGATTCTTGTTGATTACAATGAAAGAGCTTAACAATCGAAAACTTATGAAAACTGATATTTAACATTAACCTAAAAGATCTTCTTTTATAGAACAAGAAGTCTTGTACAATAAGCTACGAATCAACTATTCTAGGTAAAGATAAACATAGAAAATACATTGTCGTTTCTATCCTTACTAGAAGTAATCTAGAATATAATAAACGTGTAGCCCACATCTTCCATCAGTGCTTGTCTTCAATCTGTCAACGCTTGACTTTAACTTGTCAACGCTTATGCTGTCAGCGCTCACTTTGCTCTTGTCAACGCTTAAGTTGTTCTTGTCAGCGTTCAAGTGTTCTGGCCTAAATTTATTCCCAACAATCCTCCCCTAAACTTGATATCCACTCTTATGATCAAGTTTCTGAATAAACATTAAGGACTTGGAGGAGTCTGACAAACCTTGTCATATTGATGATAAATAAATCTGATCAAATTCTTTGCCACGTCACTTGTATAGTCTATCTCCAACTGGGTGTCCTTCATCTTCTCCAAAACAGCCTTGGATATGAAATACTGAGCATCTACAAGTAAATACTCAGCAAACTTTGTGGAACTCAAATGGTATACACCTGCAGCTGAATATAACCTCCATTGAAGACCACTGAGGTCATCTTCAAGATCCTTCCATATTTCAGGATCTTCTTCTTTTGTCCCACACATTCTTTTGAATGTGGTCCAAAGTTTTATTCCATTGGCTGAAGTTGGTGCTTCAGCCTCATACTTGGTCTCTAGCAACCTCCAAAGGTCTACCAAGTCTTCTCTGTCACAACTTGCAAATAAAGATATGAGAGTGGTAAAAGTGTGTACCTCTTTGCCAAATCTTCCAATTTTCCAGAATCCACATTCATCTTCCTCATAACTCACAATTGGATTCCTGGAATCTAATGGTAACACATGAACCATATCTGAAGCTTCTAATGGGGAGAGCTTAAGGCTCTTTCTAATGATTGCTTCACTTGGATACAGTTGAGACATATCTTTTGGAAACTCAAGAATAAATCCCTTCTTTACTGGTCTAGGGACTATCATAGCTTTCTTGATTGCCATCTCTTCTGCAAGTTGCTCCTTTCTTTCATCTGAAAGAAGTCTGAAAGTGTTCTCTTCCTGCACTTTCACCCAAATAGGATAAGCCCTATGTTCCAACTCATCAAATGTCAAAGCCTTCAGCTTCTGATGTGTCCATCCAACTCCATGACATTTGAGCAACATAAAGTAGAGCTTCCTTCTATCCCTTTTCAATTGAGAGAGAATGTTGCTTGCCTTGTACTTCAACATCACCTTACAATCCTGCTGAACTCTAAGAAGAATTTCCAAACCCCATATCTGGTCTGAAATGGTCAAGTCTGGATTATCCATACAGCTTTCTTCCCAAGAATTGTACATCTGAACTACCTCTGGCATATCAAAATCAATTTGCAACTTCAAATCTCTCAGCCTTTCCTTAGCAAGCTCATCACCATACTCAAGTCTTTCTGGTTCAACAATCATCACACTTGAGTCTGAGCTAGCTCCATCACTTTCTTCTTCAGAAGTCACAACAAATGGTGACTTCTCCTTCTCACCTTGTTCCATCATTTGCTCAGCCAATCTTCTATCAAATTCAACCTGAGCTGCATCCTTTGAAACAATTTCTTCTACCAACTTACCCTTACCCTTATCTGTTGGTTCAATTGTTGGTAGGGTAGATGATAATACCTGAGTAGGAACATCTTTGATGATAGATGATGACTGGAATACATCACCTCCATATGCAGATCTGTCAACGCCCAAATTTCCTCTATCAGCGCCCAAAATACTTCTGTCAACGCTCAAATATTTTCCCTCAGCGCCTTGTGAAACCTCCCTCAACATATCTGTAAATGATAAATTTAAATTTGTTGGAGAGATTAAGGACGTATCAAAACCTTTTTGTTCCTTCAATGTAGTAAGAGCTTCAGCAATATCCAATGATTGACCATCTTGACTGCTCTTATCACTCAGATTTCTTGCTTCCTCCCCTTTGGAAGACTCCTCCATACCTCCCCTTGAATGAGCACTCTCTAAAACAACAATCCTCTCCCTCAATTCTTTGAGTTCAAGGCCTTGGTTACTGACAATTTGTACCAAGTCTGCATTTTGCTTTTGCAAGCTAATGCAGACAGCCGTCAATTCTAAAAGCGTCATTGGTTCCAGTCTGCCCTCTTCCAAAATGGGAATTTGACCTCCCAAGTTAGGTTCATTGGGCATGGATGAGGACTTAATTATGGTGGGACTGTCTTGGCCAGCTTCTAAGCCAGAACCAATAGTCTCAGCCTCATCCAGGTCACCAGCCACACTTGTGGTGGTGGTTCTCTCTGCTACATGGCTAGGACCACCAGAGGAGAACACTCCAGCAGTCCTTTGGCGTTTAATCAACCTATATTCTGGTGGTGTGGAAGATGGTGTAGAAGATGGTGTAGATGTAGGTTGGTTAAGGGGTGTTTGGGATTGTGATGGTTGGGTGTCAACGTTGGAAATAGGCATATCAACGCCCACATTAGATGTGTCAGCGTCGAAGGGATTTTGATCTATTTGCATTTGGTCAGGTGAGGGTAAAGGTTCAGGGATAGGTTCAAGTTGTGGTTGAGGGTCAATATGAGGTTGGGGGTCTGGTTGGGGTTGTGCTGCTGCAATAACAGCAAGCATGGCTGGGGTTAATGGTAGGTCTCTATGAGGTGGTGAATTCATCTTGGTAAAAATAGCCTTCTTTTGTTCAGGGATCTTATAAAAGTCATTGTGATCCCTTGAACAATATCTTTGAGCATCAAAAACCATTTGCAGAAAACGGGGATAAGCCAAAGTCATTTTTGTCCCCTTGTTTTTACACATTCCTTCAAAAATCATTTTAGACCAATTATAATTTTGCCCTGTTGTAATACACACAATAGCAGATGCAATAGATCTATTGATCTCATTGTGTGCAGTACATTTGGGACTCAAACATTGAAGGAGAATGTGAATTAGGTACTTCCAGGCTGGGGGAAATTCCTGCTTATGGTACTTGTTAAGAGTACCTTCATCAGGAATAGGGTATCCCAAAGCCCTAAGCCCTTGTTCTATTTCAGATATGGGAAGCATGGTTATACCATCAGCATCATTAAGATGCAAGGCCTGGCGTACCAAGGCCTCAGTAACCACCCAAGGTCTCCCATGTACAATAGAATTCAATGTTGTCACTCCATTAACTGTTGAGGAACTTACAGTGTTCCAAAACTGTTTAATGTGTGTGACTGGAATGAGTGGGGCATGAGAAAGAGCATACCTTAATGGGGATGCATTCAAATACTCCACCATCTGAGTGTATTGAGGGAACAAAGTATTATCAGCAACAAGATAAGCAATCATGTTGTGTTGAGACTTGAACCCCAAATCCAATTCTGCTGAGTTAAATCTTGGTGCCATTGATGAAAGCTGTTAAATTGATGTATAAAAGATGAAGGTTGATAAGAGAAAAGTGTTAGACAAGAATTATAGATACCCTGTTTAAAATAGGAGCCAAATTTATAGGAGTGGATGAATGCACGTGATTGGCCCAAAAATAGGCAAAGATTTTCAAAAATCAATCATGAAAATATTGAAAAAGTTTATAAGTTATCTCATGCATTTAATGAAAGTAACAACTCCTAAAATTACGGCTTGAAAATATGTCAAAAAGTTACAACTGGGTAGGTCCCATTGTTTGTCAACGGTCAAATATAACCCATCAACGCCCAACGGCTATAATCCTGTCAACGTTCGCCTAAAGCCATGTCAGCGTCCATTTTGGTCACAACAACGCTTGGAAAAATCTTGTCAGCGTCCAAAAATAAAATTGTTTTAAAAAGTGAAAAATGACCTTAACAAGTAACTTATCCTAGAGAAGATAACCAAAAGCTGATAATTATCATAGGGCGGCAAGCACTGTCCAGTTATGCACACTTGCATAAGCAAGATAGACATAACAGTCCTCTAGTGTCCCTTGCTAACCAAAATTCTTAACAACCAAGGTACCTCATAAAATCCTTGTTACTCCCAGGTAAAACCCATATCAAAAGGATTCCCAAGCCTCCCAACAGACCACAACCAATTCTAGGCCAAAAATGTCTTGGCAGCATGCAAAGTTGATATACTATGCATGCTACAGTGCCTCATGGTTTAGTAAAACTAACCCATACTCACCAGTGGACACAATCTAGAATTGTGATGAGAGTATTATAAGAATACCCAAGAGTCCTAAAGGTTCCTTAAACCTCCCCTTAAACTATGATACATGAGTTCTCAAAATATATATGAACATTAAAAATTTATGTCAAGATAGGAATATAAATATTCCAACCATCATCCATAAACAAAACATGTCCAAATAGCTCTTCAAAGATCCATAAGCAACTCTGTATCCAATGACTTAAAGCTACCATTACCTGCACATTTAGATGAAAACCACAAAACTAACATTTGTTGCTGACAGCGTCCCGACAACACTTATCAGCGTTGAAGGAACTCTTGTCAGCGTTAGACAATAATATCTCTAACAACGGCAAAATAACACTTGACAGCGTTACATTTACCTTTGTCAGTGTTAGAAAAATAATGTGGAAAATCTAAATCATCACAAAGACCAATAACAATGCATTATCCTGTACATACTTTTACAAAAAGATTCCAAAACACATATTAAGTGAGATTAACCATTCCAATATTTGTTACCAAATATTGAAATCTTCCAGCATCAAAAGGTTTAGTTAATAAATCAGCCACATTGTCCTCTGTGTCTACCCTATCTGGTTGTATTAAACCTTTCTCAAAGCAATCTCTTATAAAATGATGTCTAATTTCTATGTGTTTGGTTTTAGAATGATGTACAGGATTTTTAATAATGCATAAAGTACTGTTATTGTCTACAAAAATCTTGGTATGCATAAAATTATACCCATAATCCAACAGCTGGTTCTGAATCCATAAGACTTGTCCACAACAAGCAGCTGCTGCAACATATTCTGCTTCAGTTGTAGAGTTTGCCACCACTGTTTGTTTCTTGCATTGCCAAGAGATTAATCTGCTCCCAAGAAATTGGCATCCACCAGTTGTGGATTTCCTATCAAACTTGTCACCACCATAATCACTGTCTGAATATGCAATAAGGTCCAAGGGAGAATCTTTTGGGTACCATAATCCAAGATCTGGATAACACCTTAAGTACCTAAAAATTCTCTTCACAGCAAAAAGGTGACATTCTTTGGGAGTCACTTGATGGCGTGCACATGCACACACAGCAAACATGATGTCAGGTCTTGAGGCTGTAAGATACATCAATGATCCAATCATTGATCTATAGTGCCTAACATCCACATCCTTTCCAGCTCCAATTTTTCCCCAAGGGTGTTGCCTATCCATAGGAGTGGAAGCCTCCTTTTCATGTGGAGAAAAACCATATTTCTTCAAGATTTCAGCTACATACTTGTCTTGGGAGATGAAGATACCATCTTCTTTCTGCTGAACTTGTAAACCTAGAAAGAAGTTCATCTCACCCATTGCACTCATCTTGAATTTATCTGTCATGAGCTTGGAAAAATCCTCACTCATTTTTGGATCAGTAGACCCAAAAATGATGTCATCAACATAGACCTGCACCAGCAACACATGTTTTCCTTTCTTCTTTGTAAATAGTGTCTGATCTATGGTGCCCCTTTTGAAACCATTTTCCACCAAGTAGGTGGACAATGTACCATACCATGCTCTTGGGGCTTGATGAAGTCCATACATTGCTTTCTTCACTCTATAAACCTTGTCTGGATTTTCAGGATCTTCAAAACCAGGAGGTTGCATGACATATACTTCTTCAACAATTGTCCCATAGAGGAAAGCACTCTTCACATCCATTTGGTAAACAGTAAAATTCATACAAGAGGCATAAGCTAGAAAAATTCTTATAGCTTCAATTCTTGCAACTGGTGCAAAAACTTCTTCATAATCAATTCCTTCCTCTTGTGTATAACCCTGAGCTACCAAACGTGCCTTGTTTCTGACCACAATGCCTCTTTCATCTTTCTTGTTCCTTAGAACCCATCTTGTCCCAATTGGTCTCACATATCTAGGACAATCAACCAGCTCCCAAACATCCTGTATAGCAAATTGGTGAAGCTCATCCTGCATTGCTTCCACCCAACTTGGTTCCTTGAGAGCATCAAAAATTTTCTTGGGTTCTTCCTGTGACAGAAAACAGGCAAACAAACATGCTTGTACAAGAGGGGTATCAACCTTCTTGTGTATATTGGCAATAAATCCACCAAGACCTTGATGGGATCTTCTTGTCTGAACTGGAGCCATAACATCACCAATGATTTGAGATGTGGGGTGATCCTTTGCTGTGGAAGTGAGAACTCCTCCTTCAAAAAGTCTGGTGTCCTCAATTTCACGCTCCATGTTGCCAATATCTTCTTCAGATTCTTCTTGATCAACAGGAATCTCTTCATGGATATTGGAAGGTCCACCCTGTTCAAAATGGGAAGAGAAAAGCTGTGTAAAGGTGTCTCCAAAGTCTGATCCTTGTTTGTCAGCGTTTGGGCTAACAACGCTTGAACTGGTGTTGTCAGCGTTGGAGCCATCAGCGTCTGAATTGGTTGTGTCAGCGCTTGATTTCCCTTTGTCAGCGCCTGAAGAATCATGCATGTTTGTATTTGGTGGTATTTGAACACCACCATTATCTTTCCTTGCAGCAGTAGCAGCAGCATAATACTCATCTGTCCATATAGGAAGTGTAACATATTCTTGTGTGGGAGATGATTCAACTGCTGGTGGTCCATCCTCCTTAACAACCTGTATACCTGAAACATTACCAATTCTCTTTTCCAAAACACTTGAAGTTACCTTCACAATGTCTGGATCAGTAACAGGCATATAATTTAAAGCTCTAGATAAAGGTTCTAAGTCAAACAACCAATTTGGACCACTCTCAGGATCACTAGGTTTACTTTCTAAAAACCTAACATGTACCTTTTCAAGTATACGTTTTTCCTTTTTAATGTAAACCCTATATCCTTTACTCTGCACTGAATAACCCATGAAGTAGCCTTCATCACCTTTTGAATCAAATTTACCTAGGGCCTCACTAGTTTCTAGAACAACTACATGACATCCAAAAGGCTTTAGAAAACCAATATTTGGCTTCCTTCCCCAAAGTAATTCATAAGGTGTCTTATTATGTATCTTGTTGACCAATGCCCTATTTTGAACATAACAAGCTGTGTTAACAGCTTCAGCCCAAAAGGCTATAGGAAAGTGGGCATCAGCCAACATGGTTCTGGCTGCTTCAATAAGGGTCCTATTCTTCCTTTCAGCAACCCCATTTTGTTGTGGGGTTCTAGCTATACTAAACTGCCTAGTAATCCCTTTCTTGGCACAAAAATCATCTAACAACTGATTTCTAAACTCACCCCCATTGTCACTTCTAATAATTTTGACCTCATTACCATTTTTCTTTTCAATTTGGGTAATGAAATTAATCAGACTTAGGGCAGTTTCACTTTTCTTGGCTAAAAAGAAAGTCCATGTAAACCTGGAGTAATCATCAGTAATGACAAAACAATATGATTTACCCTTCAAACTTTCTATATTAGTTGGACCAAAGAGGTCCATATGCAATAAGTGAAGTGGTTTGGAACTAGAGTGCACCTGTTTAGACCTGAATGAGACCTTGTGCTGCTTGCCCTTAAGGCATGCAACACAAGAGTGGTCATTGTGGAAAGCCTTTTCAGGCAAACCATCAACTAAACCAAGCCTCACAAGCCTATTAATATTCTTAAAGTTTATGTGCCCTAGTCTCCTGTGCCAAAGATTACTTTCATCTACTGAGGCTTTAGCATACAGACATGACATTTTATTATTTACCTTAATCCCATTAAGATTCACATTATATATGTCTTTATGCCTTGGTGTTCTAAAATCTATGTATTTCTCCTCAGGGAGCTTATAATCTTTGCTTAACACCAAGCACTCAGTATCTGTGAAAAGAACCTTATTTTTGTTATCACACACTTGTGATACACTAAACAAATTATAATCCAGATCTTTCACCAAGAAGACATTATCAAACCTTAGATTGTTGGTGACAAGGGTTCCTTTTCCTGTAATTGTGCCGTAGCCACCCCCAAAGTATACCTTATCACCATCTTGAATAGGAGAGAAATTGGTCAGATAGTCTTCCTTTCCTGTCATGTGCCTTGAGCATCCACTATCCCAGTATCCATAATCATTGATCTTCTTCTGAATGCCCTGCACATAAAGAAAACACATTAGTTTTCTTTGGGAACCCAAGCCTTAGAAGACTTGGATTCATTTGGTTGTTCAACAAGAACAGACTTGGTTCTCATAACAACCCCATTTTCATCCCTGTTTGAATGAAATTCCAGTTAACCCCAATTGGTGTTGACAATGCCTTTGAAATATAATGAAACCTGTTGCATGTCATAGAAATACCAGTAGAATTAGGGTTTTGGTCTTGTTTTGGTCTCCATGTTAAGCTAGTAGAAGCTTTAGACCTATTTCCCTGTGGTTGCAAATACCTAGGTTTAGCAGTATGTCTGTCAGCGCTGAAATTACTCCTGTCAGCGCCCCGATTGCTCTTATCAGCGTTGAACCTAGGGTTTGCTACAGGAACCCATTGCCTATTTGACCAAGTATTTGACTTTTGAAAAGGTCTTAGGCCTTGTGTGTTAGACCCTCTAGAAAAGAATGGGGCTGGTCTAACAACTTGTGAACTTTTGTTCACAAAGGTATTGGGTCTGACAGTGTTTGACCTATGTTGACTTTTGTCAGCGCTGAAATGGTTCCTGTCAGTGTTGACATTGGAAGCGTTGACACATTTGTAGGCCAAATGTGAAAAGCTCCCACATGTGTAACAAGCTTTTCTAGACATAGTCTTAGGTCTAGAAGCAAAGAAGCCTGTTCCATGGTTACTAACTTGGCTTTTTGGTGACCTAGAATTTCTATACATCTCTGCATATTTAACACTAGGTTTTCTAACATTTTGTGGGCCAAGGTCAACAGGTTTGCCAGTGGTAGGGTGTGTGATCTTAATAGGTTTAGGATCATCAATTGGTTTTGTGATTGGTGTGGGCTCATTTGGACTTTCACACAATAACCCTCCCTTAACAAACAAAGTGTGGTTAGCTTTCTTCCACTCTTCTAGGTCAGTCAGCTTTTGCTGATATTCCTCAACTGGGGAAGTCACTCTAGGTGGAGGAATAAACTCCTCCTCTTGGCATTCTGGCAAGCCAGTCCAAGATAAGTCCTTTGATTGGACACCATAGAAATCCCCAGCTGGTGGTGGAACAACAGTATAATTATTCATCCCAATCCCACTCATATCCTTAGAGTCTCTTTGTTTGCTAACACACTCTCCTAGGGATTGTGTGGCCTTATCAAACCTCTGGATTTTAAGACTCACATTATCTTTATTTTTGTTAGCCTCCTCTAACTGAGCTATCAAATCAAGATTAACCCTATTTACTATATCTTGCACATCTTTACTCTGAAATAACTCATGTTTTAAGATGTTTATTTGATCCTTTAAATCAAACTCCATTTTCTTATACTCAGCTACTGTCTTTTCTGTTTGGGTAAGAGCAATTTGATAGTTAGATACTTTGCATCTTTCAGTACTTGCCTCATCTAATAATTTAACTATCTCTTGTTTTAATTTTTCAGTATTTAGACGACAACCCTTAGAACAGAAAGCATCATCATATACCTCATTATCTGATGAAGAGGAGGAGTGTGCCATGAGAGCATATTCAGCATGCTCTTCTTTAACTTCAGCAACCAAAGCTCTGTCCTCTTCCTCATTCTTAGCCATCCAGCTCCAATCCCATTCTCCAACACCATCAATTTGTTGAACAGCAACCATGGCCTTGGGATCTGGGTTCTTAATCATTTGGCTAGAAGGCTTCCCAGCATCAGATCTCCTTGGAGATCTACATTCCCTCATAAAGTGCCCCATCCTATGACAGTTGTAGCACTCCACCTTGGATTTATCAAATCCAGCAACATCCTTAGCATTAAAGGTCATCTTCTTCTTGAACCTTTTGTTGAACCTGTTTGCTCTTAAACTTACAAGAGCCATAGTCCACTTGATGTCCATCTCTTCCAATTGTTCATCACTTATCTGCTCAAGATCTTCATATGTAATCCTTGAATCACTGGGCAAAGAAGCAATGAACGCACACACAGTATCAAGATCAAAACCAGCAGGTTTAATTCTATCAGCGCCATGATTGTGTGTGTCAGCGCTTGAGTACAAAGCGTTGACAGGATATGATCCAGCGCTGACAGATTGACATCCAGCGCTGACACCTTGAGATCCAGTTGCTGAATGTCCATAGAAGTTCATGGAATCAAATTGGCCTTCACTTTGTGAAAATAAGGCCATGTTGCTGCTGGAAGATTTGTTATCACTTTCCAATTGCCATTCATTCTCCAATAGTCTTAACTTGTTGAAGATGTCATCAAACCTGGAAGTCTTGTGAGTATTATTGACAAGAATAGATCTTGTCTCAATCTTCCATACATCACCAAGGCTTTTAAGAAAAGTAGCATTCAATTCAGGATCATCAATCTGTTTTCCCATGAAGGAAAGTTGACTTGTGATATCAAGAAGTCTACTTCTCACACTGCTGAGATTCTCATTAGGTTGAGCTTTAAAGACAGCATACTCATGCAATAGTTGCTTCTTCTTTTCTTCTTTTGTATCAGCATTGCCACCATGTGCTACTTCAAGAGCTTCCCAAAGCTCTTTTGCAGACTCAAATCGTTTGTACTTGTGCTGATTCTCATGACCTAGGGCATGTTTCAAGATATTCAGGATTTTCATGTCCACCCTCTTCTTGGCTATATCTTCAACAGCAACAGCTCTCCCATCTTCAGGCTTTTCCACCTTATCAGATTCAGGACAATTAGGAACAGCTGTCCTTGTGGCAATAGCAGCAGTAATCTTTGCTGCTTTATCGAATGTGTTCCCATATTCGATAATTTCCCAAAGAGTGTAGTCATGAATAGCTATGTATTGCTCAAAATTGGACTTCCAAAGCTCAAAGTTCCTGGCATCAAACATGGGAATTTTGATACTAGGGTTTGAGAAGTTGTTTTGAAGCAAAGCAGGAGGTTGATTTGTGCCAGACATGATGTTTTTAGGGTTTTGAGAATTTTAGGGTTTTTAGGGTTTGGTGTTTTAGGGTTCTGCGTTACTTAAAGATCAAAAGTTTCTCAACAAGCTCTGATACCACTTGTTGATCCCAAACTTAGATCGATTAAGCTTTGTGTATACGAGATTAGATCAAGTACTACACGTAGAGAAACCTTTGCTTATGAGTAAAGTAACAAAGTGTTATGCGGAATTAACACTTGATCTAAAACACAATGATGTTAAACAAACTTTCACTTGTATTAGAATGATTCTTGTTGATTACAATGAAAGAGCTTAAGAATCGAAAACTTATGAAAACTGATATTTAACATTAACCTAAAAGATCTTCTTTTATAGAACAAGAAGTCTTGTACAATAAGCTACGAATCAACTATTCTAGGTAAAGATAAACATAGAAAATACATTGTCGTTTCTATCCTTACTAGAAGTAATCTAGAATATAATAAACGTGTAGCCCACATCTTCCATCAGTGCTTGTCTTCAATCTGTCAACGCTTGACTTTAACTTGTCAACGCTTATGCTGTCAGCGCTCACTTTGCTCTTGTCAACGCTTAAGTTGTTCTTGTCAGCGTTCAAGTGTTCTGGCCTAAATTTATTCCCAACAATAGTTATTAAGTTTTTCGTGACGTCTCGCACAATTGTCTTTTGTTTTGGGATCGTACGCTAAACGGTTTTGCTGTCGTGTTATGTCAGTCGCGTCTAAACCTAAACATATTGAACCCGAGCCGAGTTTATCACTATCACAGCATGTGTATATACTGAATATAAAACCTTCAATTTTATTGTCAAACTTGTCATACAAGGGTCTCAAAAATCAGTCACATGTCTAAACCTACATGTAAACTTTATAGTCTATTTGCCCCACTAAAGGACAGCACATTTGCCTAGTTTACCCCTTTTGGGTATATCACAAGGTAACATTTCCAGATTTACACTAACCCTAGACTAAGTATACAAGTTTATATACAAGCCCAAAGTATTATCCAATGTCCAAATACAAATTATCTCAGTCTAAAATACAAACATCAAAAATCTGCACAAATCTTCACAATACAACTCCTGGGTAGAAGATTAGTTCCAGCCGACCCATACGTCGCGTCAAACCTGCAAAACAGAAAGTCCTCATCCTGTCCGAACCTGCAAAACCGAACGTAGCATCCCCATTGTGAGTCTTTTGTCTTTTTCGTCTTTCTTTTGAAGTCTAGATGTGCTTGTTTGTACGAACCTACGAATAAACGAAACCGTGGTTAGTCATTGAAATGAACTTATACTTTTAACCAAAAACTGAAAATTGCTAAACTTTTTAAATACAAACATGAATATGTTATTATTTTGCTGTCAACCAAACCGAGACCCAATTTAGACCAAACCGAGACCCATGTTCAACCAAACCGAGACTCAATCAAGAACCAAACCGAGACCCATGTTCAACCAAACCGAGACTCAATCAAGAACCAAACCGAGACCCATGTTCAACCAAACCGAGACCCAATCAAGGACCAAACCGAGCATCAAAACAAACCAACCAAAGCTCTATTTTCTGCCAAATTATTAACCATTCTCACCAACCAATTCAAAAGTCTTAATCAAGCTTTCTTTTACAGAAACATTAATCATGCCGCGGGTATAGAAACCCCCAACTCAAATCAAAACCCTAATTATTTAAAACTTTTTTTAAACATCTAATTAACATTGCCACATTCCAGAAACATCATATAAACACGTGTAACATTCGAATATATAAAAACCCCCAATTTTTATAAAACCCTAGATTTACTTTTTATTAATTAAAATGCTAATTAAACCTAATCTAAACCCAAAACCCATATTTAATTTAATTGAAAACGTGATATGCAAAAACCCCCAAATTAACCGAAACCCTAATTTTATAAATCGATTTTATATATGAAATTAGTTGATTTTATAATAGAAAACACCATTTAATTATGTTTAAACCTGATTTTAATGAAAACCCCCAAATATTTCAAAACCCTAATTTTGTTTATTTCAATCCGAGAATCATATGATCCACAACAAGTATATACAAATAAATTAAACCCACTGATATTTATTAAATCGAAAATCAATTAAAGCTTTTAAAAAGAAACAAGGAAGATAAACTTATCTTTGATTTTGGTTATGGATTCACGAACCGCAAGGGAGAACACATCATGAAACCAATCGGTTTGATGTGGGGATTAAACCCACATCTCACGCGATATAGAACCTCAGACCACCCATATTTGATTCTATAACACAAACTGATAAGATGATAACCATAGAAGAGATTGGAACCAATCTAGGTTTAGAGAGAGAGAGAGTTTTGGGACGGTGGAGGTAATATCGAGAGAGGAGAGAGAAATAAACTCTCAGATATGGGGTTGTGTGTGTAAACACACGTGATATACTCCCTTCGTTTCCTTGTTTATTCCGCCAAGCGGGCCGGGCCGGGTCAATGACCCTTGGGCCGGTTTGTTGTGTAAATGTTTTGGACTCCCACTTTGGGCCTTATGTGTTTATTTGATTTGGTTAAAGCCCAAACGAAATTTGGTAAATTTAAGTTATGTTTTGACCCGTAAAACCCGACCCGTTAATAAACCGATTTTATTTAACGTACTTTTCCGTAAAATCGTATTTTTCATAAACGTATGGTTTCGTCAAGCACAACTAGGGTGTCGAGTCATTTAATTATACAATTATTCGTATCGTAACTCGATTCTCATAATTAATTAGGTCGCGGCTAGCGTAACCGTACTCTCGAGCTATTTTATCTTCGTTCTCTTTGCTGAATTTACGAGGTGAGTTTATAGCCCCATACTTTACTATTTTCACTGCTTTTTGGGGTGAGACATTGCTTGATTTTAACGTTTGAACACAAGTGCATTTACTGATTTATATATTAGTCTAAGTCCCACTAAAAACCCAGTTGCTTTGGCCCGTGAATCGTGAACCGTTAATTACTTTGTGTAAGCGCGAATGTAATGGATAGATCTATCGGGATTGACGTCCCTGTCTGTCTTGTCCAACAAGGGGACAAGCGGGCACAGTTCCATTTGAATCTGATATAGGATGTCGTGGGTTTAGGCATCTAGTTTGGGCTACATTTATATGATTATACTGCCGGTGTTGTTAACGCTTCGGTGTCACGAGCTTAGACTGTAATAAATACTTTTGGGATGACTTTGTATCTGTTATATTGTCATCACACTTGGGAAAATCTTGTGGTTCATTAAACATTTCAAACTAACTAAACCTATGAACTCACCAACTTTATGTTGACACTTTAGCAATGTTTTTCTCAGGTATTAAGAAGGAAGATGCTAAATGAGATCTCATGCATTGCCGTCATTTCTTTGAAACAACGATCATTTGTACCATTTGAGAAAACTATGTTTTGTAACCGTATTCAGTTTATGCTTCCGCACTTTGTTAAAACAAATTATTTTATTAATTACAAGTGATCTATTTTCCGAACGTCTCATTTAGAGGTCGTTCTTTGTGACTATGTGTGCATGATAATCATGACGTCACCACTCCCTTGTCGCCATTATACTCTGATATTTTGGGAGTGTGACAGATTGGTATCAGAGCCTGGTTTTAGAGAACTAGGTTGCATTTAGTAATTCTAGACTATAACTGCTCTATGTTTAATCGATTATCATGCAGATTGTAAGTATTAAGTATATGTAGATACATAAGTAATAAATGGGATACATGTGAATTAACAATTACGAGGTATATTTACATGGGTTACATGTGCAACAACAAAATCTGAATTATGTTATATGGGATACATGTGGATTCAACAATGATTGCTGTGTTATGTTAACGTCCTTTTTACGGACTAATTTTATGAGATATTTACACACCTTTATTTTGTTTATGATTACAGCGATGTCTTCATCCGATGATTCCACGTCTACAGGAGCGTACTACAACCGTAGTTCACAGTCGACCATCAGTTCATCAGTAGGACTACCTAGAGGATCGCCGTCAGGATATCCGTGGTACCGGATGGTTTCAGATGACGATATAGAGAGAGAGGCTGAGGAGGTTCGTCATTCACCGATTCGTATTCCTGACGCATCAGCTGACGATGTGCTTAGCTTAGAAGGCGGGGGAGAGGATGACTTAGGCACTGACGTGGTGCAGTCACCAGGTCAGACATCAGTGACTGGAGATGAGACGGTAGAGGAGACAGAGGATGATGGGATGGAGTTTACAGATGGGGAAGGAGAGCCTATGGAGGTCACAGACACTGAGAACCCTCCTACTGCATATGCTGCTACTCCTGAGGTTTCCCTAGCACACATCTCCTCATCTTCATCTGAAGACGAAGGAGAAAGGACTGCTATTCCTGCTCCAGCACCTGGTACCCTACCTTTCTACTATGTGAGACGACGTCTTCGGGGGAGAGCTGCTCGACCACCACTTTCACCTTACAGACCCCTCATACCTTTCACTGCCACTGACAGGCATGCAGCCCGCACACCTGCCAGTTCTGTCCCAGAGACACCATTACTGCTACCACCACCAGAGACTGTACCTGCAGTATACCAGGAGATGCTTACTGACGCTGGTATCTCTACAGGACCGAGAGCTACGACTCCTCTTCCTAGGAGAGCTACGTCGACGGTGGTGATGCTTGGGGCGGCAGATGGATGTGTGACGACACGGTTGAACAGGTTGGAGGATGCTGTAGAGGCTTTAGGTGAAGAGTACAATGAAGTGCAGGATAAGTTAGAGGCACTGGCGAGGAAGAGTCCAGTCAGGGATGAGACAGTGTTGACAGTATGTGTGACCCGTCTACGAGGACAGCTTCTTACTGTTCTTGACCAGATGGAATCCATGCCAAACACTCGTCTTGAGGAGATTGAGAGCCTGATGACCCGTTGGGGAGTAGAGCCATTGGTGGAGACAGGCGGACTAGAGGCACCAGTGGATGACCCTGTTGCAGACTTGGATAAGAGGTTTAGAGCCGCTTGTCATGACACCGATGTGAGATTGAGAGATTCCCAGGCTCGTGAGCTAGTGGTTGAGAGGAGATTAGCAGAGTTGGAGAAGGAGCTTCAACAGCGCCGTGAAGGCACTAGTTAGATTTATCTTGTACCATCGACGTATCCCTGTATGACCACTAAGCTTTGAAGTTTGTCTTAGCTAGTTGGGTATTTTATTTTCTCTTATTATGTTATGACAAACTATGATGTACTATCAAACGATTTCATGAATGATATTATGAGTTGCAAATTGTGAGATCATTATATATTGTGTATTATATCTTGGAGCATTTCATAATTGTGTTGTGTGTGCGATGCATGTTATGTCTGGCAAAGACTTATTATCCTATTACCTTGTTAGATTATGGCGCCAGTTAGAAGATCCGAAACGCAGAATCCGCCAGCCGCTACCGGTGGAATTGACACCGCCCTGTTAAGCCAAATGATAGCCGAACGAGTGGCCGAGGCACTCGCGACCGCTGAAGCAAACCGTACAGCTAGCACACAGGAGGAGACCAACCAAGGAGCTACTAATGCTATTGCACGTACTTGTACCTACAAGGAATTTCGTGCAGTTACGCAAGTAAGTTTCCGAGGTACTGAAGGAGCAGTAGGATTAACCAGATGGTTTGAGAAGCTAGAATCCCAATTTGGGATTAGCAATGTCGCTGAAGCCGACAAGGTGAAGTTTGCGTCAAGCACGTTAGTGGATGGTGCTTTGACTTGGTGGAACGTCTATGCTCGTGCAGTGACCATTGACGTTGCCCAAGCGACGCCCTGGAGTGAATTTATAGCTATGTTTGTGAGGAAATACTGTCCCCGAAATGAAGTCAAGCAGATGGAAGTTGAGCTGTGGAACCTGAAGGTCAAGGGTACTGCTCTTACTGCTTACAATCAGCGCTTTCAGGAGCTGATTTTGTTATGTCCTGAAATGGTGCCCAACGATGACCGATTGTTGGAGCGCTACATTGAAGGACTACCTTTGAGCATCAAAGGGAATGTGACTTCATCCAAGCCGACTGATTTGCACGAGGCAATCGACATGGCTCAGAGTCTGATGTACCAAGTGGTACAGGAGTTGGGAGAAAATACTGGGGATAAAAGAAAGTGGTCTGGCAACCACTACAACAACAATACCAACAACAACAACAACCCAAGCAACTACAACCAGAACAAGCGACAAGAAGTAGCAAGAGTGTTCACAGCTGGACAAGGAAATACTGGGAACTACGCTGGGAGACTACCTTTCTGCGGAAAATGTGGTCGACACCACGAAGGAGCATGTCCCCCTACGTGCTACAATTGTGGGAAGGCGGGACATAAGGCAAAGGAATGCCGAGCACCACCTCGTGCTACTAATCAAAGAGGACCTGGAACGCAAGGTGGCCAAGGAGCAAATGTCACTTGCTTCGGATGTGGAGAGAAAGGTCACTACAAGAACAAATGTCCGAGCGGTGGGAACCAAGGTCGTAGTAACCAGATTCGAGGGAATCAAAATCAGAACCAAGGGAACCAGAAGCAGAATCAAGGTAAACGAGGAGGGAATAACCGAGCCACAACTAGTACTCCTGGAGGATTCACGGCACCTAGCAAAGTGTATCATCTCTGTGCTGAAGCTGCTGTGCAAGACAACAATGTTGTGACTGGTACGTTTCTAGTCAATAACAACTATGCTTCAGTACTATTTGATTCTGGTGCGGATAGGAGTTTTGTGTCGTCTATATTTAGTGAACGCCTAAATGTTACCCCTACTGCGTTAGACGTTAAGTATAATGTAGAATTAGCTGATGGGAAGTCAGTAACCACCGACGTTATTCTGAAAGGATGTAGTGTAAGACTACAAGGTCGTTCGTTTAGTATCGACCTACTCCCTATAGAATTGGGAAGTTTTGACGTCATCATTGGAATGGATTGGATGTCGAAGCATCACGCGGAGATTGTGTGTCATGAGAAGTGTGTCCGTGTTCCTTATGGAAACGACGTACTCATCATACAAGGCGAAAGAAGTGGTGTGAAGAATGGATCAAGATTGGAAGTCATCCCATGTATCAGGACTCAAAGATACATTGAGAAGGGATGTCCGGTATTCTTGGTTCAAGTAACACAAAAGGAAGGAGAAGAAGATCGCGAGAAGAAGGTGGAAGATGTACCGATCGTTAGAGACTTTCCGGACGTATTCCCAGAGGATTTACCCGGACTACCACCAGCACGGCAAGTGGAGTTTCACATCGAGCTTACACCAGGAGCCGCGCCTGTTGCTAGAGCCCCATACCGTCTAGCACCGGCCGAGATGACAGAGTTAGCTGAACAGATAAAGGAACTTTCTGACAAAGGTTTCATTAGACCAAGTTCCTCACCCTGGGGAGCGCCGGTCTTATTTGTCAAAAAGAAAGATGGATCCTTTAGAATGTGTATTGATTACCGAGAATTGAATAAGCTGACGATAAAGAACCGCTACCCATTGCCGAGGATTGACGATCTTTTCGACCAATTGCAAGGATCTAGCATATACTCGAAGATCGATTTAAGGTCAGGATATCATCAACTAAGGGTTAGAGAGGAAGACGTTCATAAAACGGCTTTTAGAACCCGGTACGGACACTACGAGTTCCAAGTTATGCCTTTTGGTTTGACAAACGCACCTGCGGTATTCATGGATCTCATGAACCGAGTTTGCAAACCATACTTGGACAAGTTTGTGATTGTATTTATCGATGACATCCTTATCTATTCTCGTAATGAAGAAGAGCACAAGGAACATTTGAAGACCATATTAGAGCTGCTAAGGAAGGAGAAGTTATATGCAAAGTTTTCCAAATGTGAGTTTTGGATAAACACGGTGCAATTCCTTGGGCATGTGATCGACAGCAGTGGTATTCACGTTGATCCTGCTAAGATCGAGGCTGTAAAGGATTGGGCGACTCCAACAACACCCACGGAGATCCGTCAATTCTTAGGTCTTGCTGGTTACTATAGGAGATTCATTGAAGGTTTCTCCAAGATAGCTAAACCAATGACGGAATTGACTCAAAAGGATAAGAAGTTTGAGTGGAAGGAGGAGCAAGATTTGGCATTCCAGACGTTGAAGCAGATGTTGTGTGAAGCACCGATACTAGCCCTACCCGAGGGTAATGAAGACTTTGTGGTGTATTGTGATGCATCCATAAAAGGGTTAGGTGCAGTGCTGATGCAAAGGACTAAGGTCATAGCTTACGCATCAAGACAACTAAAAGTGCACGAGAAGAACTACACAACTCATGACCTAGAGTTGGGAGCAGTGGTGTTTGCCTTGAAGATTTGGAGACACTACCTTTATGGTACTAAGTGTGTTGTATTCACTGACCATAAGAGTCTACAACATATTTTGAATCAAAAGGAACTCAACATGAGACAACGACGTTGGCTAGAGTTGCTCAGCGATTACGATTGCGAGATCCGTTATCACCCAGGCAAGGCAAATGTCGTGGCCGACGCTTTGAGTCGAAAGGAGAGAGTTCTTAGGTTGAAGGCTTTAGTGATGACCATCGACTTAGACCTTCCATCCTTAATTCTCAAGGCTCAGAAAGAAGCAATCGAGGAAGAAATTCTTAAGACTGAAGATGTTGGAGGAATGATAAAGAAGTTGGAAGCACGTTCGGATGGAACGTTATGCCTTGATAATAGGAGTTGGTTACCATGCCATGGTGACCTACGATCCTTGATTATGCATGAGTCGTATAAGTCAAAGTACTCCATACATCCGGGATCTGATAAAATGTATCATGATCTGAAGATGTTATATTGGTGGCCAAACATGAAGGCGGATATTGCTACATACGTTAGCAAGTGTTTGACTTGTGCCAAAGTCAAGGCCGAACATATGAAGCCATCAGGATTATTGGTCCAACCCGAACTGCCAGAATGGAAGTGGGAAAGGATCACTATGGATTTCATTACCAAGCTACCAAAGACCGCAGCCGGATTCGACACGATTTGGGTAATCGTCGACCGACTCACCAAATCGGCTCATTTCCTACCCATCAAGGAGACTGATGGAATGGATAAGTTAGCAAGGACGTACTTGGAGGAAGTAGTCACGAAGCATGGTGTGCCTGTGTCTATAATCTCCGACCGAGACAGCCGATTTACTTCGCAGTTTTGGAAGTCACTGCAGAAGGCGTTGGGAACGCAGTTGGATATGAGCACTGCGTATCATCCCCAGACTGACGGTCAAAGTGAACGGACCATTCAAACCTTAGAAGATATGCTGAGAGCTGTGTGATTGACTTTGGAAATAGATGGGATAGACACCTACCTTTGGTGGAATTCTCATATAACAATAGTTATCACACTAGCATTAAGGCAGCGCCGTTCGAGGCACTGTATGGTAGGAAGTGTCGTTCACCCGTGTGTTGGGCAGAGGTCGGTGAAGCACAACTCACTGGACCCGAGATCATACACGAGACTACTGAGAAGATCTTCAAGATTAAGAGCCGTATGCAAGCCGCAAGAGATCGACAGAAGAGTTATGCTGATATGCGACGCAAACCTCTTGAGTTTGAAGTTGGTGACAAAGTCATGTTGAAGGTCTCACCTTGGAAAGGTGTGATTCGCTTTGGAAAGCGTGGAAAGTTAAATCCTCGTTACATTGGACCCTTCAAGATTATAGAGAGGATTGGCCCCGTAGCCTATCGTTTGGAATTACCCCAAGAACTTAGCCGAGTGCATAATGTGTTCCACATTTGCAATCTGAAGAAATGATTAGCCGACGAAGCACTCGTTATCCCTTTGGAGGAGATTCAACTCGACGACTGTCACACTCCCAAAATATCAGAGTACAATGGCGACAAGGGAGTGGTGACGTCATGATTATCATACACACATAGTCACAAAGAACGACCTCTAAATGGGACGTTCGGAAAATAGATCACTTGTAATTAATAAAATAAATTGTTTTAACAAAGTGCGGAAGCATAAACTGAATACGGTTACAAAACATAGTTTTCTCAAATGGTACAAATGATCGTTGTTTCAAAGAAATGACGGCAATGCATGAGACCTCATTTAGCATCTTCCTTCTTAATACCTGAGAAAAACATTGCTAAAGTGTCAACATAAAGTTGGTGAGTTCATAGGTTTAGTTAGTTTGAAATGTTTAATGAACCACAAGATTTTCCCAAAGGTGATGACAATATAACAGATACAAAGTCATCCCAAAAGTATTTATTACAGTCTAAGCTCGTGACACCGAAGCGTTAACAACACCGGCAGTATAATCATATAAATGTAGCCCAAACTAGATGCCTAAACCCACGACATCCTATATCAGATTCAAATGAAACTGTGCCCGCTTGTCCCCTTGTTGGACAAGATAGACAGGGACGTCAATCCCGATAGATCTATCCATTACATTCGCGCTTACACAAAGTAATTAACGGTTCACGATTCACGGGCCAAAGCAACTGGGTTTTTAGTGGGACTTAGACTAATATATAAATCAGTAAATGCACTTGTGTTCAAACGTTAAAATCAAGCAATGTCTCACCCCAAAAATATATTAAAACATGTAAAAAGTGGGGCTATGAAACTCACCTCGTAAATTCAGCAAAGAAAACGAAGATAAAATAGCTCGAGAGTACGGTTACGCTAGCCGCGACCTAATTAATTTAAGAATCGAGTTACGATACGAATAATTGTATGATTAAATGACTCGACACCCTAGTTGTGCTTGACGAAACCATACGTTTATGAAAAATACGATTTACGGGAAAAGTACGATAATTAAAGTCGGTTTATTAACGGGTCGGGTTTTACGGGTCAAAACATAACTTAAATTTAACAAATTTCGTTTGGGCTTTAACCAAACTAATTTAAACTCACAAGGCCCAAATTGGGGGTCCAAAACATTTACCCAGCAACCGGCCCAAGGGTCATTGACCCGGCCCGGTCCACTGGCGGATTAAACAAGGACGAGAGGAGTATGTATGTGTGTTTATCACACACAACTTCCCATGACTGAGAGATAACTCTCTCTCTCTCTCGATATTACCTCCACCGTCCCAATACTCTCTCTCTCTTAACCTAGATCGGTTCCATCTTCTCCTATGGTTATCATCTAATCAGTTTGTGTTATAAAATCAAATATGGGTGGTCTGAGGTTCTATATCGCGTGAGATGTGGGGTTTAATCCCCACATCAACCGATTTGGTTTTTCTGATGGTGTTCCCTTGCGGTTCGTGAATCCATAACAAAATCAAAGATAAGTTCATTCTCCTTTATTTCTTTTAAAAGCTTTAATTGATTTTCGATTTAATATATATCAGTGGGTTCAATTGATTCGTAAATACTTGTTGTAAATCATATGGTGCTCGGATTGAAGATAAACAAAATTAGGGTTTTGAAATATTTGGGGGTTTTCATTAATATCGGGTTTAAACATAATTAATTGACGTTTTCATTTATAAAATCAAACTAATTTTAATAAAAAATCGATTTATAAAAATTAGGGTTTCGGTTAATTTGGGGGTTTTTGTATAATTCACTTTCAATTAAATTAATTAAGGGGTTTGGGTTTAGATTAGGTTTAATTAGCATTTTAATTAATAAAAAGTAAATCTAGGGTTTTATAAAAATTGGGGGTTTTTATATATTCGAAAGTTACTCGCGTTTATATGATGTTTCTGAAATGTGGCAATGTTAATTAGATGTTTAAAAGGTTTTACATGATTAGGGTTTCGATTTGAGTTGGGGGTTTCTATATATTCGCGGCATGGTTAAGGTTTTCTGTAAAAGAAAGCTTGATTAAGATTTTTGGATTGGTTGGTAAGAATGGTTAATAATTTGGCAGAAAATAGAACTTTGGTTGGTTTGTTTTGATGCTCGGTTTGGTCCTTGATTGGGTCTCGGTTTGGTTGAACATGGGTCTCGGTTTGGTTCATGATTGAAGTCTTGATTTGGTTGGACATGGTCTCGGTTTGGTTCTAAGTTGGGTCTCGGTTTGGTTTCAATCGAGTCTCGGTTTGGTCTAAACTGGGTCTCGGTTTGGTTGACAGAAAAGTATAAACATGAACATGTTTGTATTAAAAAGTTTAACAATTTTTCAGTTTTTTTAGTATAAAAGTATAAGTCCATTTCAATGACTAACCACGGTTTCGTTTATTCGTAGGTTCGTACACAACAAGCACATCTAGACTTCGAAAGGAAAGACGAAAAGACAAAAGACTCACAATGGGGATGCTACGTTCGGTTTTGCAGGTTCGGACAGGATGAAGACCCTTGGTTGTGCAGGTTCGGACGAGACGTGTAGGTTGGCTGGACCAAAACTTCTACCCAGGAGTTGTATTGTGAAGACTTGTGCAGATTTTTATGTTTGTATTTTGGACTGTGATAACTTGTGATAACTTGTATTTGGACATTGGATATTACTTTGGATTTGTATATAAGCTTGTATAATTAGTCTAGGGTTAGTGTAAATCTGGAAATGTTTGCTTGTGATGTACCCAAAAGGGGTAAACTAGGCAAATGTGCTGTCCTTTAGTGGGACAAATAACTATAAAGTTTATATGTGTAATGTAGACTTGTGACTGATTTGAGACCCTTGTATGACAAGCTTGGCAATGAAATTGAAGGTTTATATATTCAGTTATATGTACACTTGCTGTGATAGCTATAAACTCGTCTCGGGTTCAATATGTTTAGGTTTAGACGCGACTGAAATAACACGACAGCAAAACCGTTTAGCGTACGATCCCAAAACAAAAGACAATTTTGCGAGACGTCACGAAAAACTTAATAACTATAACAATTAAACGTACGGCACAACATAAAACGCTCACAACTTGCGTATTGCATTCAATTTAATAATCGCGAAACATTGAGGTGTTACATATGCTCTCCCTAAAAAGGGCTTTGTCCGCAAAGCAAAACAATTAATACGTTCACGTTGACAACTCGTTGGTAAACAGTTGAAATACTCGTACTACATGAATAATTAAATGATGGAAATTTGACGAATGTCACAGTATTCCCATGTTTTAGAGATTTCGTCACGAAATCAAGACGTTGTTGTAGTAGGTTGGTTAACGAAAAGATGAGGATACTTGCTCTTGAACTGATCTTCACGTTCCCACGTGTATTCTGGACCTCTACGCGCGTTCCATCGGATTTTCACAATCGGTATACGGCTTTGCTTGAGTTGTTTAACTTGACGGTCCATGACTTCTACGGGTTCTTCTACGAAATTGAGTTTGTCGTCGAGTTGAATCTCCTCCAAAGGGATAACGAGTGCTTCGTCGGCTAAGCATTTCTTCAGGTTGCAAATGTGGAACACATTATGCACTCGGCTAAGTTCTTGGGGTAATTCCAAACGATAGGCTACGGGGCCAATCCTCTCTATAATCTTGAAGGGTCCAATGTAACGAGGGTTTAACTTTCCACGCTTTCCAAAGCGAATCACACCTTTCCAAGGTGAGACCTTCAACATGACTTTGTCACCAACTTCAAACTCAAGAGGTTTGCGTCTCATATCAGCATAACTCTTCTGTCGATCTCTTGCGGCTTGCATACGGCTCTTAATCTTAAAGATCTTCTCAGTAGTCTCGTGTATGATCTCAGGTCCAGTGAGTTGTGCTTCACCGACCTCTGCCCAACACACGGGTGAACGACACTTCCTACCATACAGTGCCTCGAACGGCGCTGCCTTAATGCTAGTGTGATAACTATTGTTATATGAGAATTCCACCAGAGGTAGGTGTCTATCCCATTTATTTCCAAAGTCAATCACACAAGCTCTCAGCATATCTTCTAGGGTTTGAATGGTCCGTTCACTTTGACCGTCGGTCTGGGGATGATACGCAGTGCTCATATCCAACTGCGTTCCCAACGCCTTCTGCAGTGACTTCCAAAACTGTGAAGTAAATCGGCTGTCTCGGTCGGAGATTATAGACACAGGCACACCGTGCTTCGTGACTACTTCCTCCAAGTACGTCCTTGCTAACTTATCCATTCCATCAGTCTCCTTGATAGGCAGGAAATGAGCCGATTTGGTGAGTCGGTCGACGATTACCCAAATTGTGTCGAATCCGGCTGCTGTCTTTGGTAGCTTGGTAATGAAATCCATAGTGATCCTTTCCCACTTCCATTCTGGCAGTTCGGGTTGGACCAATAATCCTGATGGTTTCATATGTTCGGCTTTGACTTTGGCACAAGTCAAACACTTGCTAACGTATGTAGCAATGTCCGCCTTCATGTTTGGCCACCAATACAACATCTTCAGATCATGATACATTTTATCAGATCCCGGATGTATGGAGTACTTTGACTTATGCGACTCATGCATAATCAAGGATCGTAGGTCACCATGGCATGGTAACCAACTCCTATTATCAATGCATAACGTTCCATCCGAACGTGCTTCCAACTTCTTTATCATTCCTCCAACATCTTCAGTCTTAAGAATTTCTTCCTCGACTGCTTCTTTCTGAGCCTTGAGAATTAAGGATGGAAGGTCTAAGTCAATGGTCATCATTAACGCCTTCACCCTAAGAACTCTCTCCTTTCGACTCAAAGCGTCGGCCACGACATTTGCCTTGCCTGGGTGATAACGGATCTCGCAATCGTAATCACTGAGCAACTCTAGCCAACGTCGTTGTCTCATGTTGAGTTCCTTTTGGTTCAAAATATGTTGTAGACTCTTATGGTCAGTGAATACAACACACTTAGTACCATAAAGGTAGTGTCTCCAAATCTTCAAGGCAAACACCACTGCTCCCAACTCTAGGTCATGAGTTGTGTAGTTCTTCTCGTGCACTTTTAGTTGTCTTGATGCGTAAGCTATGACCTTAGTCCTTTGCATCAGCACTGCACCTAACCCTTTTATGGATGCATCACAATACACCACAAAGTCTTCATTACCCTCGGGTAGGGCTAGTATCGGTGCTTCACACAACATCTGCTTCAACGTCTGGAATGCCAAATCTTGCTCCTCCTTCCACTCAAACTTCTTATCCTTTTGAGTCAATTCCGTCATTGGTTTAGCTATCTTAGAGAAACCTTCAATGAATCTCCTATAGTAACCAGCAAGACCTAAAAATTGACGGATCTCCGTGGGTGTTGTTGGAGTCGCCCAATCCTTTACAGCCTCGATCTTAGCAGGATCAACGTGAATACCACTGCTGTCGATCACATGCCCAAGGAATTGCACTGTGTTTATCCAAAACTCACATTTGGAAAACTTTGCATATAACTTCTCCTTTCTTAGCAGCTCTAATATGGTCTTCAAATGCTCCTTGTGCTCTTCTTCATTACGAGAATAGATAAGAATGTCATCGATAAATACAATCACAAACTTGTCCAAGTATGGTTTGCAAACTCGGTTCATGAGATCCATGAATACTGCAGGTGCGTTTGTCAAACCAAAAGGCATAACTTGGAACTCGTAGTGTCCGTACCGGGTTCTAAAAGCCGTTTTATGAACGTCTTCCTCTCTAACCCTTAGTTGATGATATCCTGACCTTAAGTCGATCTTCGAGTATATGCTAGATCCTTGCAATTGGTCGAAAAGATCGTCAATCCTCGGCAATGGGTAGCGGTTCTTTATCGTCAGCTTATTCAATTCTCGGTAATCGATACACATTCTAAAGGATCCATCTTTCTTTTTGACAAATAAGACCGGCGCTCCCCAGGGTGAGGAACTTGGTCTAATGAAACCTTTGTCAGAAAGTTCCTTTATCTGTTCAGCTAACTCTGTCATCTCGGCCGGTGCTAGACGGTATGGGGCTCTAGCAACAGGCGCGGCTCCTGGTGTAAGCTCGATGTGAAACTCCACTTGCCGTGCTGGTGGTAGTCCGGGTAAATCCTCTGGGAATACGTCCGGAAAGTCTCTAACGATCGGTACATCTTCCACCTTCTTCTCGCGATCTTCTTCTCCTTCCTTTTGTGTTACTTGAACCAAGAATACCGGACATCCCTTCTCAATGTATCTTTGAGTCCTGATACATGAGATGACTTCCAATCTTGATCCATTCTTCACACCACTCCTTTCGCCTTGTATGATGAGTACGTCGTTTCCATAAGGAACACGGACACACTTCTCATGGCATACAATCTCTGCGTGATGCTTCGACATCCAATCCATTCCAATGATGACGTCAAAACTTCCCAATTCTATAGGGAGTAGGTCGATACTAAACGAACGACCTTGTAGCCTTACACTACATCCTTTCAGAATAACGTCGGTGGTTACTGACTTCCCATCGGCTAATTCTACATTATACTTAACGTCTAACGCAGTAGGGGTAACATTTAGGCGTTCACTAAATATAGACGACACAAAACTCCTATCCGCACCAGAATCAAATAGTACTGAAGCATAGTTGTTATTGACTAGAAACGTACCAGTCACAACATTGTTGTCTTGCACAGCAGCTTCAGCACAGAGATGATACACTTTGCTAGGTGCCGTGAATCCTCCAGGAGTACTAGTTGTGGCTCGGTTATTCCCTCCTCGGTTCCCTTGATTCTGCTTCTGGTTCCCTTGGTTCTGATTTTGATTCCCTCGAATCTGGTTACTACGACCTTGGTTTCCACCGCTCGGACATTTGTTCTTGTAGTGACCTTTCTCTCCACATCCGAAGCAAGTGTCATTTGCTCCTTGGCCACCTTGCGTTCCAGGTCCTCTTTGATTAGTAGCACGAGGTGGTGCTCGGCATTCCTTTGCCTTATGTCCCGCCTTCCCACAATTGTAGCACGTAGGGGGACATGCTCCTTCGTGGTGTCGACCACATTTTCCACAGAAAGGTAGTCTCCCAGCGTAGTTCCCAGTATTTCCTTGTCCAGCTGTGAACACTCTTGCTACTTCTTGGCGCTTGTTCTGGTTGTAGTTGCTTGGGTTGTTGTTGTTGTTATTGTTGTTGTAGTGGTTGCCAGACCACTTTCTTTTATCCCCAGTATTTTCTCCCAACTCCTGTACCACTTGGTACATCAGACTCTGAGCCATGTCGATTGCCTCGTGCAAATCAGTCGGCTTGGATGAAGTCACATTCCCTTTGATACTCAAAGGTAGTCCTTCAATGTAGCGCTCCAACAATCGGTCATCGTTGGGCACCATTTCAGGACATAACAAAATCAGCTCTTGAAAGCGCTGATTGTAAGCAGTAAGAGCAGTACCCTTGACCTTCAGGTTCCACAGCTCAACTTCCATCTGCTTGACTTCATTTTGGGGACAGTATTTCTTCACAAACATAGCTTTAAATTCACTCCAGGGCGTCGCTGGGCAACGTCAATGGTCACTGCACGAGCATAGACGTTCCACCAAGTCAAAGCACCATCCACTAACGTGCTTGACGCAAACTTCACCTTGTCGGCTTCAGCGACATTGCTGATCCCAAATTGGGATTCTAGCTTCTCAAACCATCTGGTTAATCCTACTGCTCCTTCAGTACCTCGGAAACTTACTTGCGTAACTGCACGAAATTCCTTGTAGGTACAAGTTCGTGCAATAGCATTAGTAGCTCCTTGGTTGGTCTCCTCCTGTGTGCTAGCTGTACGGTTTGCTTCAGCGGTCGCGAGTGCCTCGGCCACTCGTTCGGCTATCATTTGGCTTAACAGGGCGGTGTCAATTCCACCGGTAGCGGCTGGCGGATTCTGCGTTTCGGATCTTCTAACTGGCGCCATAATCTAACAAGGTAATAGGATAATAAGTTTTTGCCAGACATAACATGCATGGCACACACAACACAATTATGAAATGCTCCAAGATATAATACACAATAATAATCTCACAATTTTTGCAACTCATAATATCATTCATGGAATCGTTTGATAATACATCATAGTTTGTCATAACATAAATAGAGAAAATAAAATACCAACTAGCTAAGACAGACTTCAAAGCTTAGTGGTCATACAGGGATAGGTCGATGGTACAAGATAATCTAACTAGTGCCCTCACGGCGCTGATGAAGCTCCTTCTCCAACTCCGCTAATCTCCTCTCAACCACTAGCTCACGAGCCTGGGAATCTCTCAATCTAACATCGGTGTCATGACAAGCGGCTCTAAACCTCTTATCCAAGTCTGCAACAGGGTCATCCACTGGTGCCTCTAGTCCGCCTGTCTCCACCAATGGCTCTACTCCCCAACGGGTCATCAGGCTCTCAATCTCCTCAAGACGAGTGTTCGGCATGGATTCCATCTGGTCAAGAACAGTAAGAAGCTGTCCTCGTAGACGGGTCACACATACCGTCAACACTGTCTCATCCCTGACTGGACTCTTCTTCGTCAGTGCCTCTAACTTATCCTGCACTTCATTGTACTCTTCACCTAAAGCCTCTACAGCATCCTCCAACCTGTTCAACCGTGTCGTCACACAACCATCTGCCGCCCCAAGCATCACCACCGTCGACGTAGCTCTCCTAGGAAGAGGAGTCGTAGCTCTCGGTCCTGTAGAGATACCAGCGTCAGTAAGCATCTCCTGGTACACTGCAGGTACAGTCTCTGGTGGTGGTAGTAGTAATGGTGTCTCTGGGACAGAACTGGCAGGTGTGCGGACTGCATGCCCGTCAGAGGCAGTGAAAGGTATGAGGGGTCTGTAAGGTGAAAGTGGTGGTCGAGCAGCTCTCCCCCGAAGACGTCGTCTCACATAGTAGAAAGGTAGAGTACCAGGTGCTGGAGCAGGAATAGCAGTCCTTTCTCCTTCGTCTTCAGATGAAGATGAGGAGATGTGTGCTAGGGAAACCTCAGGAGTAGCAGCATATGCAGTAGGAGGGTTCTCAGTGTCTGTGACCTCCATAGGCTCTCCTTCCCCATCTGTAAACTCCATCCCATCATCCTCTGTCTCCTCTACCGTCTCATCTCCAGTCACTGATGCCTGACCTGGTGACTGCACCACGTCAGTGTCTAAGTCATCCTCTCCCCCGCCTTCTAGGCTAAGCACATCGTCAGCTGATGCGTCAGGAATACGGATCGGTGAATGACGAACCTCCTCAGCCTCTCTCTCTACATCATCATCTGAAACCATCCGGTACCACGGATATCCTGACGGCGATCCTCTAGGTAGTTCTACTGATGAACTGATGGTAGACTGTGAACTACGGTTGTAGTACGCTCCTGTAGACGTGGAATCATCGGATGAAGACATCACTGTAATCATAAACAAAATAAAGGTGTGTAAATATCTCATAAAATTAGTCCGTAAAAAGGACATTAACATAACACAGCAATCATTGTTGAATCCACATGTATCCCATATAACATAATTCAAATTTTGTTGTTGCACATGTAACCCATGTAAATATACCTCGTAATTGTTAATTCACATGTATCCCATTTATTACTTATGTATCTACATATACTTAATACTTACAATCTGCATGATAATCGATTAAACATAGAGCAGTTATAGTCTAGAATTACTAAATGCAACCTAGTTCTCTATAACTAGTGCTCTGATACCAATCTGTCACACTCCCAAAATATCAGAGTACAATGGCGACAAGGGAGTGGTGACGTCATGATTATCATACACACATAGTCACAAAGAACGACCTCTAAATGGGACGTTCGGAAAATAGATCACTTGTAATTAATAAAATAAATTGTTTTAACAAAGTGCGGAAGCATAAACTGAATACGGTTACAAAACATAGTTTTCTCAAATGGTACAAATGATCGTTGTTTCAAAGAAATGACGGCAATGCATGAGACCTCATTTAGCATCTTCCTTCTTAATACCTGAGAAAAACATTGCTAAAGTGTCAACATAAAGTTGGTGAGTTCATAGGTTTAGTTAGTTTGAAATGTTTAATGAACCACAAGATTTTCCCAAAGGTGATGACAATATAACAGATACAAAGTCATCCCAAAATTATTTATTACAGTCTAAGCTCGTGACACCGAAGCGTTAACAACACCGGCAGTATAATCATATAAATGTAGCCCAAACTAGATGCCTAAACCCACGACATCCTATATCAGATTCAAATGAAACTGTGCCCGCTTGTCCCCTTGTTGGACAAGACAGACAGGGACGTCAATCCCGATAGATCTATCCATTACATTCGCGCTTACACAAAGTAATTAACGGTTCACGATTCACGGGCCAAAGCGACTGGGTTTTTAGTGGGACTTAGACTAATATATAAATCAGTAAATGCACTTGTGTTCAAACGTTAAAATCAAGCAATGTCTCACCCCAAAAATATATTAAAACATGTAAAAAGTGGGGCTATGAAACTCACCTCGTAAATTCAGCAAAGAAAACGAAGATAAAATAGCTCGAGAGTACGGTTACGCTAGCCGCGACCTAATTAATTTAAGAATCGAGTTACGATACGAATAATTGTATGATTAAATGACTCGACACCCTAGTTGTGCTTGACGAAACCATACGTTTATGAAAAATACGATTTACGGGAAAAGTACGATAATTAAAGTCGGTTTATTAACGGGTCGGGTTTTACGGGTCAAAACATAACTTAAATTTAACAAATTTCGTTTGGGCTTTAACCAAACTAATTTAAACTCACAAGGCCCAAATTGGGGGTCCAAAACATTTACCCAGCAACCGGCCCAAGGGTCATTGACCCGGCCCGGTCCACTGGCGGATTAAACAAGGACGAGAGGAGTATGTATGTGTGTTTATCACACACAACTTCCCATGACTGAGAGATAACTCTCTCTCTCTCTCTCGATATTACCTCCACCGTCCCAATACTCTCTCTCTCTTAACCTAGATCGGTTCCATCTTCTCCTATGGTTATCATCTAATCAGTTTGTGTTATAAAATCAAATATGGGTGGTCTGAGGTTCTATATCGCGTGAGATGTGGGGTTTAATCCCCACATCAACCGATTTGGTTTTTCTGATGGTGTTCCATTGCGGTTCGTGAATCCATAGCAAAATCAAAGATAAGTTCATTCTCCTTTATTTCTTTTAAAAGCTTTAATTGATTTTCGATTTAATATATATCAGTGGGTTCAATTGATTCGTAAATACTTGTTGTAAATCATATAGTGCTCGGATTGAAGATAAACAAAATTAGGGTTTTGAAATATTTGGGGGTTTTCATTAATATCGGGTTTAAACATAATTAATTGACGTTTTCATTTATAAAATCAAACTAATTTTAATAAAAAATCGATTTATAAAAATTAGGGTTTCGGTTAATTTGGGGGTTTTTGTATAATTCACTTTCAATTAAATTAATTAAGGGGTTTGGGTTTAGATTAGGTTTAATTAGCATTTTAATTAATAAAAAGTAAATCTAGGGTTTTATAAAAATTGGGGGTTTTTATATATTCGAAAGTTACTCGCGTTTATATGATGTTTCTGAAATGTGGCAATGTTAATTAGATGTTTAAAAGGTTTTACATGATTAGGGTTTCGATTTGAGTTGGGGGTTTCTATATATTCGCGGCATGGTTAAGGTTTTCTGTAAAAGAAAGCTTGATTAAGATTTTTGGATTGGTTGGTAAGAATGGTTAATAATTTGGCAGAAAATAGAACTTTGGTTGGTTTGTTTTGATGCTCGGTTTGGTCCTTGATTGGGTCTCGGTTTGGTTGAACATGGGTCTCGGTTTGGTTCATGATTGAAGTCTTGATTTGGTTGGACATGGTCTCGGTTTGGTTCTAAGTTGGGTCTCGGTTTGGTTTCAATCGAGTCTCGGTTTGGTCTAAACTGGGTCTCGGTTTGGTTGACAGAAAAGTATAAACATGAACATGTTTGTATTAAAAAGTTTAACAATTTTTCAGTTTTTTTAGTATAAAAGTATAAGTCCATTTCAATGACTAACCACGGTTTCGTTTATTCGTAGGTTCGTACACAACAAGCACATCTAGACTTCGAAAGGAAAGACGAAAAGACAAAAGACTCACAATGGGGATGCTACGTTCGGTTTTGCAGGTTCGGACAGGATGAAGACCCTTGGTTGTGCAGGTTCGGACGAGACGTGTAGGTTGGCTGGACCAAAACTTCTACCCAGGAGTTGTATTGTGAAGACTTGTGCAGATTTTTATGTTTGTATTTTGGACTGTGATAACTTGTGATAACTTGTATTTGGACATTGGATATTACTTTGGATTTGTATATAAGCTTGTATAATTAGTCTAGGGTTAGTGTAAATCTGGAAATGTTTGCTTGTGATGTACCCAAAAGGGGTAAACTAGGCAAATGTGTTGTCCTTTAGTGGGACAAATAACTATAAAGTTTATATGTGTAATGTAGACTTGTGACTGATTTGAGACCCTTGTATGACAAGCTTGGCAATGAAATTGAAGGTTTATATATTCAGTTATATGTACACTTGCTGTGATAGCTATAAACTCGTCTCGGGTTCAATATGTTTAGGTTTAGACGCGACTGAAATAACACGACAGCAAAACCGTTTAGCGTACGATCCCAAAACAAAAGACAATCTTGCGTATTGCATTCAATTTAATAATCGCGAAACATTGAGGTGTTACAACGACAAACTCAACTTCGTAGAAGAACCCGTAGAAGTCATGGACCGTCAAGTTAAACAACTCAAGCAAAGCCGTATACCGATTGTGAAAATCCGGTGGAACGCGCGTAGAGGTCCAGAATACACGTGGGAACGTGAAGATCAGTTCAAGAGCAAGTATCCTCATCTTTTCGTTAACCAACCTACTACGACAACGTCTTGATTTCGTGACGAAATCTCTAAAACATGGGAATACTGTGACATTCGTCAAATTTCCATCATTTAATTATTCATGTAGTACGAGTATTTCAACTGTTTACCAACGAGTTGTCAACGTGAACGTGTTAATTGTTTTGCTTTGCGGACAAAGCCCTTTTTAGGGAGAGCATATGTAACATCTCAATGTTTCGCGATTATTAAGTTGAATGCAATACACAAGTTTGTGAACGTTTTATGTTTTACCGTACGTTTATTGGTTATAGTTATTAAGTTTTTCGTGACGTCTCACACAATTGTCTTTTGTTTTGGGATCGTACGCTAAACGGTTTTGCTGTCGTGTTATGTCAGTCGCGTCTAAACCTAAACATATTGAACCCGAGCCGAGTTTATCACTATCACAGCATGTGTATATACTGAATATAAAACCTTCAATTTTATTGTCAAACTTGTTATACAAGGGTCTCAAAAATCAGTCACATGTCTAAACCTACATGTAAACTTTATAGTCTATTTGCCCCACTAAAGGACAGCACATTTGCCTAGTTTACCCCTTTTGGGTATATCACAAGGTAACATTTCCAGATTTACACTAACCCTAGACTAAGTATACAAGTTTATATACAAGCCCAAAGTATTATCCAATGTCCAAATACAAATTATCTCAGTCCAAAATACAAACATCAAAAATCTGCACAAATCTTCACAATACAACTCCTGGGTAGAAGATTAGTTCCAGCCGACCCATACGTCGCGTCAAACCTGCAAAACAGAAAGTCCTCATCCTGTCCGAACCTGCAAAACCGAACGTAGCATCCCCATTGTGAGTCTTTTGTCTTTTTCGTCTTTCTTTTGAAGTCTAGATGTGCTTGTTTGTACGAACCTACGAATAAACGAAACCGTGGTTAGTCATTGAAATGAACTTATACTTTTAACCAAAAACTGAAAATTGCTAAACTTTTTAAATACAAACATGTTTATGTTATTATTTTGCTGTCAACCAAACCGAGACCCAATTTAGACCAAACCGAGACCCATGTTCAACCAAACCGAGACTCAATCAAGAACCAAACCGAGACCCATGTTCAACCAAACCGAGACTCAATCAAGAACCAAACCGAGACCCATGTTCAACCAAACCGAGACCCAATCAAGGACCAAACCGAGCATCAAAACAAACCAACCAAAGCTCTATTTTCTGCCAAATTATTAACCATTCTCACCAACCAATTCAAAAGTCTTAATCAAGCTTTCTTTTACAGAAACATTAATCATGCCGCGGGTATAGAAACCCCCAACTCAAATCAAAACCCTAATTATTTAAAACTTTTTTTAAACATCTAATTAACATTGCCACATTCCAGAAACATCATATAAACACGTGTAACATTCGAATATATAAAAACCCCCAATTTTTATAAAACCCTAGATTTACTTTTTATTAATTAAAATGCTAATTAAACCTAATCTAAACCCAAAACCCATATTTAATTTAATTGAAAACGTGATATGCAAAAACCCCCAAATTAACCGAAACCCTAATTTTATAAATCGATTTTATATATGAAATTAGTTGATTTTATAATAGAAAACACCATTTAATTATGTTTAAACCTGATTTTAATGAAAACCCCCAAATATTTCAAAACCCTAATTTTGTTTATTTCAATCCGAGAATCATATGATCCACAACAAGTATATACAAATAAATTAAACCCACTGATATCTATTAAATCGAAAATCAATTAAAGCTTTTAAAAAGAAACAAGGAAGATAAACTTATCTTTGATTTTGGTTATGGATTCACGAACCGCAAGGGAGAACACATCATGAAACCAATCGGTTTGATGTGGGGATTAAACCCACATCTCACGCGATATAGAACCTCAGACCACCCATATTTGATTCTATAACACAAACTGATCAGATGATAACCATAGAAGAGATTGGAACCAATCTAGGTTTAGAGAGAGAGAGAGTTTTGGGACGGTGGAGGTAATATCGAGAGAGGAGAGAGAAATAAACTCTCAGATATGGGGTTGTGTGTGTAAACACACGTGATATACTCCCTTCGTTTCCTTGTTTATTCCGCCAAGCGGGCCGGGCCGGGTCAATGACCCTTGGGCCGGTTTGTTGTGTAAATGTTTTGGACTCCCACTTTGGGCCTTATGTGTTTATTTGATTTGGTTAAAGCCCAAACGAAATTTGGTAAATTTAAGTTATGTTTTGACCCGTAAAACCCGACCCGTTAATAAACCGATTTTATTTAACGTACTTTTCCGTAAAATCGTATTTTTCATAAACGTATGGTTTCGTCAAGCACAACTAGGGTGTCGAGTCATTTAATTATACAATTATTCGTATCGTAACTCGATTCTCATAATTAATTAGGTCGCGGCTAGCGTAACCGTACTCTCGAGCTATTTTATCTTCGTTCTCTTTGCTGAATTTACGAGGTGAGTTTATAGCCCCATACTTTACTATTTTCACTGCTTTTTGGGGTGAGACATTGCTTGATTTTAACGTTTGAACACAAGTGCATTTACTGATTTATATATTAGTCTAAGTCCCACTAAAAACCCAGTTGCTTTGGCCCGTGAATCGTGAACCGTTAATTACTTTGTGTAAGCGCGAATGTAATGGATAGATCTATCGGGATTGACGTCCCTGTCTGTCTTGTCCAACAAGGGGACAAGCGGGCACAATTCCATTTGAATCTGATATAGGATGTCGTGGGTTTAGGCATCTAGTTTGGGCTACATTTATATGATTATACTGCCGGTGTTGTTAACGCTTCGGTGTCACGAGCTTAGACTGTAATAAATACTTTTGGGATGACTTTGTATCTGTTATATTGTCATCACACTTGGGAAAATCTTGTGGTTCATTAAACATTTCAAACTAACTAAACCTATGAACTCACCAACTTTATGTTGACACTTTAGCAATGTTTTTCTCAGGTATTAAGAAGGAAGATGCTAAATGAGGTCTCATGCATTGCCGTCATTTCTTTGAAACAACGATCATTTGTACCATTTGAGAAAACTATGTTTTGTAACCGTATTCAGTTTATGCTTCCGCACTTTGTTAAAACAAATTATTTTATTAATTACAAGTGATCTATTTTCCGAACGTCTCATTTAGAGGTCGTTCTTTGTGACTATGTGTGCATGATAATCATGACGTCACCACTCCCTTGTCGCCATTATACTCTGATATTTTGGGAGTGTGACACTAAGATTCATATAATATGCCGTCCGCATCTGTATCCAGTTCCATCAAATCCCTGTCGAAGCTCATTTCCAGCAGATCCCTGTCTCATTTCCAACAGATGTTGCATTAGAATGGATATTTTTAAATCTTTCATTTACATTTTGTACAGGTCCACTGACAATTCTGAATGGAAATTATATACTGTAGATGATGTCCCAACGTTACAAAAGGACCCTAATTCTTGGACAAAGGTTTGTGTTAAACTGTTAATCCTTTTTTTATAAACTCTGTTGTGAAAGTGATTCTTAAGGTTAATATCATATCAGAAATGTATGCTAAAATGACCCATACTAATCTTGTCTATTGAATAACCCGATAGTAATCTTCTACCATTAATCAGATCAAGTGGTCGTTTATGCTCTTGTGTATTTCTATGCCTCTCAATGGTCGTAGAAGATGGTTTGTTTGATCAGATGTAGTAGCAACTGAGAAGAAGAATCTTGGTGAAGAAACAGGTGATGATGATTGATGATTCACGTGGTATGTTTTATTCCTTAGTTATATCAAGTTAGTTACTGATTGATGAATACTACTCTTGTGAGCAGACGAAACAACAACCTCTACAATATGTATAAACACAAAAGTTACAAAAATAGTAAAGAACACATACAATCGAATTCTATTTATGGTTTTGCAGAATTCTAAATTTAAAATAGTATGTAACTTGATGGCCCACCATTGCAAGTTCGTCTTAAGTTTTCTACTTTTAGCTAGAATTTCAATATCCGAAAAGTTTGTAGGCAAGCTTAATATCACAGGCTTCCCTTCAAGTATCAAGCTACTTAAAGTTGCCATGAGATGTAAAAGCATAATGTTTACAAAGTCATACCATCCCAAAATAAAAGGCTAATAATACTAACAGTTAAAGGTGTTTGGATGTGTGTCTTGGAAGTGATCATATATTATATAATAATAATCGGAATCAGGTACGAAGGTGTAGTTAATCCAGAGGTAGAAAATAGTGTTAAGTTGTGTTTCTGCTGCTTGAAGCAGTAGTAATCATACATAGATAGGAATGTCTGGCAAAATTCTTATGAAGAAACTTGTCGATAGAGGATCAAAAGACTTCTGTAACAAATGTAGTTTGTGTTCTTCCTAGAGAGCATTACTCTGCATTTTAGTAAAATTGGCAATTTTAACCAGTTTATGTAAAGATCGGTTGAATTTGGATTTATCGGTTGAATAAGTTTTTATTTAATCATATTAGTATATTACAGTAGTTCTCTAAGAAAAGAGACTGATAATCACCCAACAGGGCTGGTTGAAAAACTTTTACTTCTTTTGTCACATTAGTATTTTTCAAAACTATAAATCAAATTAAACTATAAGATAGTCCTAAACACCTCTTAGTTCAAATACAAAAGCATTCCCAAACGCCCATTGATTCACAAGACAGTCCCAAACATTCTGGACCGAGCATAGACTTAATATCTCTCAACCTAAGCTACCCAGGGTGGCAATAGAATGGAATAGTAAGAGAAGATTAATTCTTGCTAATATATACGCAGAGGATGAAAAATGGGAGGAAGTGAAGACGTTAATAGGTAGAATGAGAAAAAAATACAGAATGTAGTTGGATAGAGATTATGGGTACACATATTTGTTGCAAGTGATAATCGCGAAGCTAAAAGGATTGAAGCTCTATTAAAAAAAAGAGTATGGTAATCTAGAAACAACTACTAATATTTTGGTATTTGTACCATCTGTTTCGTTTTGCTATCAAATAGATGCTTTCTTGCATCAACAAGGTATCTACTGCGCTCATTCTTATTGTATCAGGTTTAAAAAGGTTTATTGTACTATGATCTGACCCCGCTTTTCATATTATATTATTTTTTTTGTCGATTCCCTTTTGGATCCTGTACAGATGCTGACTTGTTCAGACTTCAGATCATATACTCTCAAAACAATTGGTTCACTTGGATCTGCAAAGGTCATTCCAGCCTAAAAAGTCTTGAGATATTGCAGGCATCCAATCTTTATCACCAATAAGACGTATATATTGCTTATATGAATCGGTAAAAAACATTGGGCCAATTCTGTAGACACTTTTCAGTTTTGTTCCATATTATATGCTAATTTATGTTTTAAATATGATTTAAATCTACATCAACACAAATAGATACAATTCTGATGATGATATATTCAGGAGGAAAAGAGCGAACAGAAGATGAGTATCTTGCTTTGTTCAAAGGTGACGGATTCACTCGACTTGAGAAGAAATGTTTAATTGGCTACTTGGTAGGTTATGGAAATCTAAAAGTAGAATCGTCCGTAATGAATCTATGTTTGTCATCAACCTCGTCACTTCAACCAATAATTTTGCTTCTCGTACGTTTTTTTATGCAAGGGTAAAGTGACGTTGTGGATTATATAATTTTTCTTCTCGTCATTTCAACCAATATTTTTTGCAAGGGTCAAGTGACGTTTTTCCTACAAGGATCATTTTTTATGCAAGGGGTGCAGAACTATAATCAGGACCAACATCAAAACATTGAGCTTCTTTCCAATGCAATCAATCGTCAGCCACCTTCAAGAACCAGCCTAGACAGCCTGACAATCGAGTCCTACCCAAGAACCGTACTCGGAGAAAATTATGAACTACCCACAGATCACGGCACCTGCGCGGTATGCCTTTCAGACTATAAGCCTAAAGATGCAGTGAGGACTATACCAGAGTGTAACAACTATTTTCATGCAGATTGTATAGACGAGTGGCTCAAGCGAAATGTTACTTGTCCTATATGCTGGAAATCAGCTCAAAGTTCATCTGATAAAGTTATGGTGTTAGTATGAATTCGGGCTTGTGCAGTAAAGTTAGGGTATTAGCATAGCTTGGGTATATATGTAACGAATTAGACTGCCTACAAGGCTACAATACAGAGCTCAACAGATCAATCATCAATATCATCTCATCTTTTTTCCTACAAGGTTATTTCGTAACCAACTTAATGCAACAAGCAGACTGACACTACAAAACACATACTTTGAATCTGTATGCAGTTCTTTTTCCCATTTACTTACTAGATTTAGCAACTAATTATAGCCTGTAAACATTGTCTAAATCTGTTTTTTCTACTTTATTGCAGTATGTGAACGCTTATACGCTGCCTCAAATCTTGATCCTAATAGTGAAGGTAAATTTTAACAATACTAAAGAAGTGTGCTTAGGGGCAAGAATTGTTCTTTTGGTTATTTTTTCTTTATCAGTTAATCGACAATCAGATTAATAGAAATCCTCTGTAGCAAGTTCACCCTATTTCGTGTTTTGTTATCAGTAGGATTTCCTTTTCGTATTGCACAATATCTTGATAGGGATGGAGGAAGTTACTAAACTGCATTCTCGATGCTCATTTTCCGATTATGAAGTTCAACTTGAAAGGATATAAATTGATCTTCTTTATGCCAACATATCATCCTAAAACATATTCCAAATGTTGAGGTGATTATCTCACCTGTTAATTTTCCTGAATAGTCTGCAGCGTTTGACTTGTATCTGTCATTTTTCTTTCTTTGGCAGGGTACATCGACTTATAATCCAAAATACCATCACTTTGACATAGAAAGCTGTGAATGACATCCACAAACGTGATGGTACACATAACTTTCAAGTCCGTGCCACGTGTTTTAACATTTAAATGTATATTTTGTAGACGAGCACTAAAAAAGAAGTGATTCCCAAACACCCTGTTAGTAGGTTGTATTGCGTGTTTTAACAGATTTCTTATTGAGCAGACAAGCACTAAAAAAGTGAATCCCAGACACACTTTTAGAAGGTTTGTAAAGTCTATTCATGATTTTGTTTGATGTGTTACAGGTTCGGTTGAGATGATGGAGATTGGTTGATAACGCACTTCTTTCACAATTTTATAAAGACCCGCCTTTAATTTACTCTCTTTCAAGTCTGAGAAATGCTTCAAGATAGGTTTGCCTAAAAGTCAGTAACTACACTTTGTTATCCCACTTGGCTTTCACATCAGACACAAATTCATCCCCTTTCTCCCATCAATAATATAGTTGCTGATATCTTTGCGTTGCGACTTGAATGTATGAGAGTCCTTCAAAATCACTTCCCCCGAGTCATAGGTAATGGCAGTGCGTAGTTTGTTGGTGCTGCTGAGATGATTGGTCCGGTTGATTATGAGAAGAACACGGACTTTTGGCAGCTTGATACCTCATTTGTGAAGGGTATGGCCGAACGCTTCTGTTTACGAAGATACCAAAAACAAGGAGCTGGGAAGAACTGAGGAAATAAGTAGTTAAGACGAGTTGAAACTCTGGCACGTGAGTGTAAAATTAGAATCTCAATGTTCTTCCTGTTAAAGTATCAAGGACAATTTTTTGTTATAGTTTTATTCTCGGTTGTTCAGTAATGCCTTTTAAAGCTTACTATACATCAAGATAGAAAAAAATTCAAAAAAGAACAATGACTTCATGTTTTTATTTAGTGATCTAATAATTAGATACTATTGTTGCATCAGTTTTAGTTGGCTATCAAATGGGTCAACTCATCCCGTTACGAACCCAACTCGAACCCTATAAAGCCTTATATGGTCGGGTTCATTCGAGTTCCCTCCATCCTAATATTATTGTTCAGATTTCATTTTTAGGATATCAAAATTTAATTGTCTACTATTAATAATGAAAAAAATCAAGTTAACTATATTCTTCTTGCTTGAAATTATAATTATAAAATTTTAAAAAGACTTATATTAATTAGATAAGGGTAAAATTGTTTTTTTTGTCAAAAATAAGAGATAAAATATTATAATAAATGTATTTTTTTAAACTGTGTATTTTTTGTCAAGGCCAATAATTTTGGGACGAAAGCATAAAATAATTATCGACGAATTTAGATGCTTATGTATTTCTTCATAAATTATTTTTATGTAAAATCTGATTTAAATTAAGAATCTAATCAATTACAAGAAAATAATTAAGCCTTTAATAGTCATTTCTTAGTTGGAGATGGAAATGCTTTGTGTTTGATTTTATAAGTACTTTGCAATGGAAGCCAATACTAAAGAAACATCTTCAACGTTTCATTCAAATGAAGAAAAAAACCCGCCCGTTGATCACAAATAAAAGTTACTTACGCGTAAAGTATAACTAAAATATACTCAAGGTTAAATTACCAATTTAAGAAATTAGAACCGCACGAACCATAAACCCTTTGAAACAAGAAAAAAAACGACCCCGCCCGTTGGGCGGGTTACGACGCTAGTCTATATATATATATATATATATATATATATATATATATATATATATATATATATATATATATATATATATATATATATATATATATATATATATATATATATATATATATATATATATATATATATATATATATATATATATATATATATATATATATATATATATATATATATATATATATATATATATATATATATATAGGGGAGAGATCAAATAAAAAGACTTTTTTTTGTGAGAAGGATAAGAAGGATTTTCAGCCATTGATTTAAAATCAATGGATGAGATTAAATCAAAATCCTAACAAACTAACTAACAAACTAACTAACCATCTAAACGTGTTTTTTTTAAGTTCTTCAAAAATTATGAAAAAATTCCAGTAGATCGGGTATGTTGGTGCAAAAAAAATTTGTGAAAAAAGTTTTTTTAATTTGAAGTTTTTTACGCTTTTTTAATGCACAAAAACGGAATTTTGATGCACAAAAACGTTTTCTTTTACGTTTTTAGGTTTTTTGTGCATCAAGAATTCATTTTTATGCCCAACTTCTTTTGACTTTTTGCTTTAAAATATGATTTCGCATCAAACTATAATAAAATGAAATTTTTTTGAATGAAAAAATTTTGTACACCAAAATTCACGTGTTTGTGCATCAAATTTTGTTTTTTGTGCATCAGAAAAACGTAAAAAACTGAGAATTAAAAAACGTTTATTCACAACTTTTTTAGGCACCAACAAATCCGACCATTTGGAATTTTTTCAGAATTTTTTGAAGACTTTTATAAAATCGTGTTTTGGTGGTTAGTTAGTTAGTTAGTTAGTTAGTTAAGAATATGGATTGATCTTATCCATTGATTTTAAATGATTGGCTAAAAATTCTTCTTATCCTTCTCACCAAATAAAGTCTTTTTATTTTAACTCTCCCCTTATATATATATATATATATATATATATATATATATATATATATATATATATATATATATATATATATATATATATATATATATATATATATATATATATATGGGTTAAATGGGTTAGGTTTAGGTTATTTGTAAATAGGTTAAGGTTGACATAGTTGACCTGATTATTTAAATGGGTTAGGTTTGGGTTGAGATTTTCTGACCCGCCAACCTGATAACCTGAACCCGACCCGAATTGTCACCCCTACGTTTGAGTTTAAAAAAACTCCACTTTTTATTTGGTGCTTGTTTTTTTTATTTAGTCTTTTTTTAATTTTCTGTTTTTTTCGTCTAATTTTCTTTTAGTAATTGTATTTTTATTTTTATTAATGAAAAAAATTAAGTTTTAATTAATTAATTGTTGAATTAAAAAAAAAGATTAAGTTACGATAAACTGAGAAAAGTTGATGTTAATCAGAGATGAGGTTTGATGGGTTATAAGGTGTTTTAGTGTTATAAAAAGAAATTTGATGTAGCACATCTTTTTATCCACGACTTAAACTTCACGGCTCAAGTGTAATAAGCCTTCTAACTCTTGTTATTCATTGATATTCCTTAAAATTGAACTTGATTGTTTATTTAAGTTTTGATGATGTGTAAAAGAATATACTTTAAAATCATTATCATTATTATTTGTCAATTGTCATATTAAAAAGGGGATTTGAGTTCATTATTGAAGACTTTTTTTTTCTCTTGTCCACCCTCTTATGTCGTGCTCTCTTTAATTGTCACTCATGCATCAGCCGAATCTTTTAGGTCTTTTCTTGCTTCTCTAATTTGGGTTCATTTTATGAGCTCTTTAATTAGTTCTAGTTAGTCCTTTTGCCTGTTGATAAATAAGTATCTCTGGAATCTTAAACCACACTAATGACATGAATTTGAGTATTTGAGTACATGGTCTTGAAGTCTTTTATGGGTTGCTAGGGCTATTTCTAAAAAGTCAAAAGAGGCTTGCTGCATTTATTCAAATTTCATTACTCTCACTTTTTCACAAAACACCAATTAATTGTTTGTTATCGTTTTTTTTTCTTCTGATTTTTATAACCAGAACAAATTAAACACATGGCTAGCATAAAAGAGATAGACGTTACATAAGTGGATTACAAGACCATTTGATCAAATTAATTAATAGTAATACTGAATAAATTGTCACTACTTGGTACCTACTATATTCTAAACAACATCTTAATATTGATAGTAGGGTTGAGCACGCCCGATCGAAACCGAATAGGCCTGACTGAACCGAGTGTACTGAATTAACCTAGTTTGAAATCGAGCTATTCGGTTTGCATTTTGTTTAATTTTCAGTTTTGGGCCGGGTCGGTTCAAAATCATGTTAAGCTCGAGTGGCCCGAATTGGCCCGCCTGCAATTATTAAAGTATCAAAATTATTTTTATATGTCTTTCATCTTTTACGTTTCATTTTTTTACATAGCCGCTTTTTTTTTAAGGTATAAAATACCATCTTACTTATTGATTTGTGCCGACTTTAAACATTTACTATTTAGTCTCGTGACTTTACCGTTCTATTTTTAAAATCGTTTCGAAGTTACCAATTTGATAACTTGTTACCGACACCGTGACACGGTAATATCCATGTAATTATTTTATTTCCTTTGATTTATTTTTCTACTATTATAATGATTTCTCGGTTTGTTGACAACAAAGTCACCACCTCACTCACTAACTAAAACACCTGCTCTTTACAACCCTTGATTCTTATAATGAATAACACAACCCTTGATTCTTTCATCATCCCCAACACACCATTATCAATTTTATTCAGCTTAAAAAACATATACGTGATACAGATCTAAGTACGTCTAATGGGTACCTAACCATCACTCATGGATCAAAAGTTCCACCATTGCAAAATTGCAGATACACTTGATTGTTGCTAGAGAACATGCTACTATGACAACAAACTATTGTTTGTTTACTTAAATTTCTATGGTACAAGTTTTATTCTAATTACAAGGAGTTGAATGCTTCTTAATTTGAACAACGGTCTTCAAAGACACTCTTGGTCGTTAGATTCTTCGTTTACTTTAAGCAGCCGCCAGGATACATAATATACTAAATGTTGGGAGTTGACTTTTTTATTGTGAGATTTGGGTTGTAGTTTAACAGCTCGAGTGGTTTGAGGGATTCACATGAGGTGGGTTTTGTACAAGATCTATTTAGTTTTAGTTTTAGCTTTTGTGAATCTTGAATCTTGTTTTCTTTTCCAGATGTGAATTTTTTTTTGTTTAAATGGAGTTTAGTGAAGGTGAAACTTGTGATCAAACATATCTCAGTACCCATTTAAAGTAAATATTGATTTTTGATTTTTAAATAATTAACTTGATGATGTGTCGGTCATATTGGTAATATTGTTACAAAATAAACATGTACAATAGTAAAGTCACGAGATTAAATTGTAAGTCTTTAAAGTCAGCACAAATCAATAAGTAAGATGGTATTTTATAGCTTTTACCCCTTTTAATATGTCTTTCATCTCTTCAATTCACTACTTTCTTCAATCCAAACATCCTTCTCATCAAAATGGATCAAGAAAACCCACTGTTGCTACTAAACCCACTGTGGAGTTTGGAACATCTTGTTGTAGATCCACTGTTGGCAACATCTTGTTGTAAAACCACGTGTAAATCCCTGGAACAAAATGGACAGATCTTGGAGTTTGGAACATCTTGCTGACTTGCTGTAAACCCACTGTTGAAAAACTCATGTTGCTAAATTCGGTTTCGGACTGAGCCCGTGTTAAGCCTGACTGAGCCTGATTGTAGTATTTTTGTTATATACTTTACTTTAGGAAAAATAAAGCAAAAACAAATGTCAAAGTATTAGTAAATAAGTTTAGAAAAACCTAATTACCGGCAAGTGAGTTTGTTCCTCAAGGGAGTTGTTCGTGTTTAATGCCAAAAATAATATTACGTATTTGGATTAGTTCGTTTTTGGAAGAAGAAAGATTGGAAATTAAGACGAGTTACGCTAAAAATTACACTACGACGCGAAAAACATAAAATCGTAAAAATGTGATGAAATTAAAAGCTATCTAAAAATTCTCAAAAAATTAAATTAACTTCTTAAAAATATATCTAGGGTTTACAAATCAAGAAAAATTGTTGAAACTTTTTAAATTAATTTATATTTAATTTTTAAATGCTAATTAAAGCCCTAAAAATCAATTAATAAAAAACCCAAATCAATATTTTATAACTTGTAAACCTCAAATATACTTAATAAACACTAAAAAATATTTTTCCAAAATTTTCAACAATTAAATCTATTTTTAAATGCCTAAAACCAAATTTTTTAATTAAAATAATAATAAAATTTAAATGAACAGTGGAAAAATCTAAAACATTTTTGAAAAATTCTAAATTACTAAAAAGAACTAGGGAAAAATGGAAATTGCTGAAAAATGTGAAATTTTGCCTAATAAGACAAAAACCAAAGGCTGAGGTCAGCCTTAACACTAACAGTGGCAATTTTGTACCAATAATAGTGGCAATTTTGTACCAAAAACAAAAACCTGCTGTGGGTGTTTTGGGCTTTGAATTAAGCCTTTTGCTTGCTGTTTTTGTTACAATAGACACCCCACAACCACTTGGGTTGTGGGGAGTCACACAAATACAAAAAAACATAGCACAAACAATTAAGCAAATAAAACCAACAAGATCAGTCAAATAGAAAATATTTATGCAAAAAGTTAACTTTGCTGATATTTTTAGCTAACTGTGAGTTACCAAAGCAATTTTACATTACCTAGAATCTACCAAAACCTAATACCATCTAATTTACCCCTAAATCTAATCTTAAGCTATCTACGCACCAAATATCAAGCCACCAAATCCACAAACAAGCCCTTAAAGCCTGATGATGCACTTGGTATGTAGAAAGTGGTCTGCTGGTCTACATTGCTATAACAGTGGGTTTCAAAAGCTAAAATGAGCCACCAAAAACTACCCTAGCTTAGATACCAGATGATGCAACCATAATCTACCCTATAAACTACCTTGTATCCAGTTCTAAGCTACAAAACACAAAATTAGACCCCTAAAAGTCTGCTTATGTACTTGGCAGATAGTGATGTGCTTTTGCTGATGTAAGATGCACTAACAGTGAGATATAGCATACAAAACTTGAACATAAGCAAAACAAACCCTAACCTAATTGCATATAACCCTAGACTAGTATATTATCCAGCTGTGAAACAAAATATCAAGTCATAAAACTCAATAATTAAACCTATAACCTACTGTTATCTATGTGGCAGATGTATGCAAATTGTTTAAAAACTTATGAAAACTTCATTAACTACTACTATCTTTGATACCAAGGCATAAGACTACATAACCAATATAAATAAACATGTTTGGGCCTATAAGAAACATTAAGTGTAACCCTTAATGCCTAAAATCCATAGATCCAAACACCCTCTTAAACTTGAAAAACCAATTTTTTTTAAAAGATTTCTTAACAAACCTACTTGAAATCAAGCACAACCTAATCTAACATGCATATACTTTCAGAAATCATAATTTTAACAATAAAAGCTTAACATAACATCAAACACAACACAAGTCACATGCATATCATAAAAACAGTAAAAAAGAAAGTAGAGAAGTGGTTACCACTGATATGAGTGAAATTACCCATATCAATTGTATCATAAAACAAACATAAAATGATTAATTTGTATGAAAATGGTATTGTAATTGTTTGTTTCTTGTTTCATGTGTATAGGTACCAAAGATCACGAAAACCGGCAAAATCAACACGGAGTTTGAAGAAATCTCAAGAAGCCAAAATGCAAGGATCGTTTTTATTCGAGGATTTAAGATTTATCAAAGTAAATGGGCAAAGTGGGTCCCACATGGGGTATTGGGCCTAAAAGCCCATTTATAAGTTATGTTTTACCAAAAGCCCATTAGGCCCAAAACTATAATAAAGAAACGGATGACTAGTTTTAAACATTTGGGTCTAAGCTTTCAAAGCCCAAACAACAGCCCAACACAAAATCAATAAGGGGTAAATTTATGTTTATTTGGGCCCAAGTTAATAAATATGAACGAAGGATATTATTTGGGCCCAAGGCCATGGCATAAGTTTGGGACGGTGGTAAGTATTAATATATATTAGGTCAAAGTAACTTTCGTTACAAACAAAGTTTTTACAAAAGAAAAGAGAGAGAAAGAAAGACGCAGAGAAAGTAGCAGCCAAGAACAAACCCTAATATGATTTGGGGGTTTTTCAATCCACTTCGTTTGCACCTCACACGCTTTAATTAAAGCCCCATTATTTCGAAATGAAGTTGATGAACCAAAAAGCCAACGTGGCACCCTATTCGTGTTACTACTTATCTGTGATTGGAGGATACACTGCATCCCAATCATTACACCTATCAAATCGAGCCACCTCAGCAAAGAACTAGCACAAGAAGCACACCCTTGTGCCACGGTGGCAATCCGTGTGCACAAGGTCCAATTTCAGCCGTTTGATCAAGAACTGAAGAAAGAGAATGAAGATATGCAGATCCAAGGGCCAAGATTTAATCTTCTTCAAGAAACCCACATTTTGGTTAGCCTATAAATACCCTCATTTTTCTTCTGAAAAATCACCCCTTTCTTTCTGTTAATGTTATTATGTCAATTTAGATTTAGGTATTGTAATTTTATTTTTTCATGTATTGTAATGAATTTTATGATTTAATAAAAGTTTGATTTTCAGTAAATAATTTATATTTTATATTCGAGTTATTTACTGTTTAATGAATCAAATTAAGCTTTAATCTATGATAAATTGGATATATATAATATAAATTATTTGTTTAAGCTTAATTAATAGCTTAAGTGAATAATTTAAGTGAGATTGGGATTAAAGTTCTATCCCCACTAGATAGAAATTGCTAAAAGGTTACTGGTTCGTGACTCATGGTTCATGTTGACTTGGTGAATGGTGGGTTTCGATAATGGTGGTTCGTTTAGTTTTGGAGTCGAATTAGGTTCAAAAGTCCGCTCAGCGCGTGACTTCGTCATCAAAGGAACTCCAAACTTAAGGTAAATCTCGTTTTATATTTTTATAAGTTTTTAGTTTATACTGATAATCTTTGTTTGATAATTTGTGAATCTGCTTGAGTTATGATAATCTGATAGATGTTATGAATTTGCTTAGTTGAGGTTGAATGTGTTAGTTTAAGCTTATCACTGTTATAGATTTGCTATATCTATTTATTTCTGAAATGATATTTGGATTTGATATATTAGGATATTTGCTGATATAGATCTGCGTGTATCGTGTGATTGTTCTGATGTTTGTGGATTAGCTTTGATTCTATTATTCATAATCAATGGATATTGTGGTTTATTTGGTTTGAGTAGCTTATTATTCATGTGAATGATTTATTAAGCTGCTCTTATGATAGAATTCATCATGCTTAATTAGGAGACTGGTTTAGCTGTGTAGAGGGTTAAGATTTATTAACAATCGAATTTTAGATGTTACCTGATTTTATGAGTACTTAGTCCGTTGCCATATTCTGTTTTGCTGAAATGCTTATTGAGATTACTGGTTGTGTTTAGTTGATACTTTGGTGTGGTAGTTCATAGATTTTATTTGCTGAGATTGTATTTTCTTGCTTAGTATTTGATTAGTTTGTTAATATTATTGTCATATAGTCCTGCTGATAGATTTATGATAGTTATGTAGTGTTATTAGATTTCACTGATTTGAATGTGATATTTCCTTCGCATAAGTTTGATTCTGTTTATCTGATTTGTGTATTTGTTAGTTTATTAGCCAGCATTTTCAAATTTGGGAGTGTTTGGTTTGTTAATCCACCATAAATTTTGTCAACAAAAATAATAATCACAAATTTTTTTTATCTCCAGGGGGATTCGAACTCGAGACCTCCCCCTTAATTGTCAACTACCTCTACCATCTGAGCTTAAGGCTCTTTTTGTTTTAAATACACTAATAGAGATTTATGTAACCTTCTGCTTGACTGTTAAATTTTATTAATTACGTTTTTATTAAAATACAACTTTTGGTTTTATAGTCAAATAAAATTTTGATATAAGTAATATTTGTTTTTTTTAATTTGGTAAAAATTTTTAGTTTAATATATAAGATAAATAAATAAATAAATATATTTTATTACTTTTTAAAATTTAAATTGTTTTAAAATTTGTTTTTAAATAATAGAGTTTTAATTAATTTTGTTTTAAATAATTTTGATTTAATATTTTTGTTTAAATTAGTTTTGTCAATTAAAAAGTGAAAGTAAATTTTAAATAAAAAATAGTTTAATTAGTCTTTTAGATTTAATTTTGGGATACGATTCATGCACTTTAGGATTAAAATTTGTAGAATTAAATTAAATAAAAATCGAAACCTAATTCAAATCAATTGTCCAATTCAAATCGAAAGTCTCAAATTCACAAGTTCCTTGTGTACAACAAACCAGGATCACTCCCGTGTTTAATTGATTCGTCTTTAGCTTATTTTTGGATTATTACCGTTTCCTAAAGGTAATTTCCTAAATTTTCTCTATAATGTATTTAATTAAAATACACCGACACTTTCTCCAATACATCAGAATTTTTGGCGCCGTTGTCGGGGACCTTGTGTACGATTCGTTCGTGGAGATTTGTTGATCGTTGATTTGAAGACCCTCTCTGTCCTCGGAAAGTTCTGTTATTTTTCTATTATTATAGTATATATATCGTTTTTCGTGTTTTTTGTTATTACTATATTTTATTACGTAGAACAATAAATTTACCTACTTCCAAATAAGACCTTAGTTGGGATTTCATCACCTAGCTATTGTATGCGAATCCAAAACAAAAATAAAAGGCAAAATAGATAAATACTAATAAAAAGTTTGAACTCGATTTATACAAATTATAAGGTGGGTATAAGGCGACCAGCTATAAAAGGCCGTCTAAGGAAAAAGGTTTTTAAGTGCTTTGTGCCACATCGTTTCCCCGCTTGCTTGTGCGTATATTGAGAGGGAAGACCGATTATTGGTTTGCCGACTCAAGTAGTATTAAATCTTATTTTTGTTGTTTACTTATTGAACCTCGAGACGTTTAGGTTTTCACCTACGTTTCAAAGTCGACCGAGGGTAGTTTACTTCCATAGTAATTATCCTTATTCCTTATTTTTATCAATCTTTTGATTGAGCAATACCAAATAAAAATACCAAAAATAATCTTCTTCTAATCTAATTTCTTTTCTTCAAGCCTCTAAATTCTCGTCACTTTGGTTTATGCAATTACGATCTAATCGACTTTTGATTAATCACGATAGGCTTGAAAACATTCCTCGTAGAAATAGAAATCGTCAACAATGAATAGTGGAACCCGAGCTTCCACCTATTGTTGTAGAGATGGCCGATAACCGAACAATGGAGGAATTGCTCCGTACACCCACCGAAGGGTACGTGGAAGCAATCGTTGTGCCGGATATTTTGGCGGATCATTATGAGATTAAGACGGGTCTTTAATCACTCATTCGTGCCGACCAATTTCGTGGCAATGAGACCGATAACCCGCACTCTCACATTCGGAATTTTGTTCGTGTCACCTCGACTCTCAAGTTTAGAGATGTGCCGAATGACGCGATTAAGCTCATGCTTTTTCCGTACTCGCTCGAGGGGAATGCTAAACGTTGGTATGAAAAAGAACCACCGGGTTCGATTTTGACATGGGATGATTTAGTGTCTAAGTTTATGAATTACTTCTTTCCACCATCTAAAACAACTCACTTTAAAAATGAGATCACTAGATTTGAACAAAAAGTGCATGAATCGTTTGGAGATGCTTGGGAAAGGTTTAAGGATTTGTTGAGACAATGTCCACACCACGGTTTCACGGAGTTACATCAAATGAATATTTTTTTTATAATGGACTTAATATGGTTGAACAAGATTCTTTAAATGCCGCCGCAGGAGGTAATCTTTTAAGAAAAACCCCGAGAGACGCGTAGGGTATCATTGAGAATAAGTCTAGAGTGCAATATTCACGAAACACACCGGTTGTTTCCAATGTGAATTCATCTAATACCGAGATTGCTAGATTGGACTCTAAGATTGACACGATTTTGTATGAGATTAGGAAGAATCCTCATGGAACGATTAATATGGTTGAGAATTTTTGTGTATTATGTGGTGGAGCACATCCGAATTATGCTTGTTCAACCACGAGGTTTGATCAAGCTAGTGCTTTTGCCGCGACGGGAACTTATGGCCCTAACGGTCAAGCTCCTCGTCAAAACCATGTTGCTCCACCGGGTTTTCCACCGGTTCAAAATAGATACAACAATGGAAACAATGGGAATAATTTTAACCGTGGTAACCAAGGGAATTTTAATCAAGGAAATGGATTTCATGGCAATCAAAACAAACAAGGTTGTCACAACAATCAAAATGATTTGTCAAGCTACATCAAAACGAATGAGGCAAATTTGAAAGTTTTTCAAAACAATATTCAAGGACAAGTGAACACTTTGAAACTCGATTTTCAAAATACGATCAAAGGGCAAAATAATAAGATTAAGTTTAACCAACAAAGATTAGAGCAAAACCAAAACCATATTGAAGGGAATCAGGCTAATTTTGCGAACAAAATACTTTCAATGTTTGAGGCTATAATGAACAAACCTTCCTCGTCTTCGGGTGGTTTACCTAGCAACACCATTCCAAACCCGAAGGGTGAGATGAAAGCTATAACCACATGTAGTGGGAAGGCTTTAGACGGACCTTTGCTTCCACATGTTAGTACCTCTCCGGTGAGGGAAGTGGAGCAAGAACCCGAGGTGGTTAGATAAAAGGAAATTCCTAATCCACCAAAGGTAGACCAATTGCCTATTCTGGAACCCGAGCTTCTGAAGACTAAATCCACACTACCCTACCCTTCGAGACTTAACAAAGAGAAGCTCCGTGAAAAATCCAATGCTCAAATGTCTAAGTTTCTTGAGATGTTTAAGAATCTTTATATTAATGTTAGTTTCACGGATGTATTGCTTTACATGCCTAAGTTTGCTTCAACGATAAAAAAGTTGATGAACGATAAAGGGAAATTGGTTGAAGTGTCTACATCTTTAGATGCTAATTGTTTCGCGGTTCTTACACAAAAGCTTCCCAAAAAGCTTGGAGACCCGGGCAAGTTTCTTCTACCATGTGATTTCCCTAATATGGAAGAATGCGTAGCATTAGCCGATCTTGGCGCTAGCATTAATTTGATGCCTCTTTCCGTGTGGAAAAGGTTATCACTTCCCGAGCTTACACCTACTAAGATGACTCTCGAGCTTGCGGATCGATCGACCGCCTTTCCAAAAGGTATAGCCGAGGATGTGTTTGTCAAAGTAGGGAAACTCGTCTTTCCAACGGATTTTGTGGTTTGTGATTATCCGGAAGATTCTTGTGTGCCTCTTATTTTGGGAAGACCGTTTTTAATGACGGCTAGTGCTTTAGTTGACATGAAAGTGGGGAAATTGACTTTACGAGTTGATGATGAAAATATCACGTTTGATATTGGTCATATCTCAAAATATTTTTCCAAGTACTACGAGGAATTAATTTATCAAATCGATGTGATTGATGTTGCTTGTGAAGAATATTCTCAAGAAGTGCTTGGATTCTCGGCTAATTCCGAAAGTGGCAATCCTTCTTATCGGATCCTATTATTGCCCTTTCTTCTCCACCCCTTACTCCATTCGGGGCTAGTGATTTTATATTGGAGGAGGTTGATGCTTTTCTAAGCACACCGGATTTGCCATCTACGTATGATGAGGATTATCATGATACGAAGGGAGATATCGACTTGCTCGAAGCATTTTTTAATGAAGATCCTTTTGAATCACCACCAATGGATTTAAAAGTTGTGAACGAGAATGAGACAAAGGTGAAAACTTCTATTGAAGAAGCACCCGAACTAGAACTTAAGGATCTTCCCACTCATTTGGAGTATGCTTTTCTTGAAGGAACGGATAAGTTACCGGTGATTATTACTAAGGGATTGAGGGATAATGAAAATGATGAACTTATTAAGGTGCTTAAGAAACATAAATTGGCCATTGCATGGAAAATCTCCGACATCAAGGGTATTGATCTAAAATTTTGTACTCATAAAATTTTGATGGAGGAAGATTATAAACCCGCTATCCAAAATCAAAGAAGGGTTAATCCAAAGATTCATGAGGTGATCAAAAAGGAAGTTATGAAAATTCTAGACGCCGGAATGATCTACCCTATCTCCGATAGCTCATGGGTTAGTCCCGTGCATTGTGTTCCAAAGAAAGGAGGAATGACGGTTGTTACTAATGAGGATAATGAATTGTTTCCTACTAGACTTGTGACCGGTTGGCGTATTTGTATTGACTATAGAAAGCTTAATGATGCCACTAGGAAGGAACATTTTCCATTACCTTTTATGGATCAAATGTTAGAGAGACTAGCGGGAAATGAATTCTATTGCTTTTTGGATGGATTTTCCGGCTATTTCCAAATTCCTATAGACCCTCGTGATCAAGAAAAAACCACATTCACTTGTCCTTATGGAACATTTGATTATCGTAGAATGAATTTTGGGTTATGCAATGCTCCGGGGACGTTCCAAAGGTGTATGATGGCCATTTTTCATGATATGATCGAAAAAACCATGGAAGTCTTCATGGATGATTTCTCGGTTTTTGGGGAGTCTTTCACTTCATGTCTCTCTAACTTGGAAAGAATGTTGCAACGTTGTGAGGAAACAAATCTCGTGCTTAACTATGAAAAATGTCATTTTATGTGCAAAGAAGGAATTGTGTTAGGACATAAGATCTCTAAGGCAGGTATTGATAGGGCTAAAATCGACGTGATTGCCAAATTACCTCCACCCACCACCGTTAAGGGATTTAGGAGTTTTCTCGGCCATGCCGGCTTCTATAGAAGTTTTATCCAAGACTTCTCTAAGATAGCTCGGCCTATGACCCATCTTTTGGAAAAAGAGACTCCATTCCTCTTTTCGGACGAGTGCATCAAAGCCTTTGAGATGCTTAAAAGGAAATTAAACGTATCACCAATTTTAGTTGCTCCGGATTGGGATCTACCTTTTGAAATAATGTGTGATGCTAGTGATTACGCGGTAGGTGCGGTTTTGGGGCAACGTAAGACTAAATATTTCTTGCCTATACACTATGCAAGTAAGACTATGACGGATGCTCAAACTAAGTATACTACAACGAAAAAGGAGTTACTGGCCGTTGTATATGCTTTCGAAAAGTTTAGACCATACCTCGTCTTGTCTAAAACCATAGTGTATACTGACCACTCAGCTATCAAATATCTTCTTAATAAACAAGATTCTAAGCCGAGGTTGCTCCGGTGGATTCTCCTCCTTCAAGAATTTAATGTCAAAATTCTAGACAAAAAAGGAGCCGAGAATCTCGCGGCCGATCATCTATCTCGAATTAAGAATCCTCACCAAAGCGATCGAGAGAACAAGGAAATTAATGAAACATTTACTCTTGAGACGCTTGGTATGATTTCTTTTCGTGGTGATGATAGTAACCCATGGTTTGCGGACATCGCAAATTACCATGCGGGGAAATTTGTGATCAAGGGTATGTCGTCCCAACAAAAACGGAAATTTTTCAAGGACATATCCTATTATTTTTGGGACGATCCCTATTTGTTTCGAGTGGATCAAGTGATTCGTAGGTGTGTGTTTGGCAAGGAAGCTGAAGATATTCATAAATCTTGTCATGAAGGACCCACCGGGGGACATCATGGTGCCAACGCCACCGTGAAAAAAGTCTTTGATGCCGACTTCTTTTGGCCTTCCATATACCGAGACGCCCAAGACTTGCTCAAGACTTGTGATGCTTGTCAACGTCAAGGAAAGAATTCACAAAGGGATGAAATGCCCCAAAACATTATCCAAGTTTGTGAAATCTTTGACGTATGGGGAATCGATTTTATGGGGCCATTTCCATCATCGAAAGGAAATAAGTATATTCTCGTAGCCGTGGATTATTTTTCTAAATGGGTTGAAGCTAAGGCTTTGCCTACAAATGATGCTTGAGTTGTGGTGAAATTTTTAAAACAACTCTTAGATAGGTTTGGAACTCCACGGGCTATAATAAGTGATCGTGGGACCCATTTTTGTAATGAACAATTTGAAAAAGTTCTAAAGAAATATGGTGTCACTCATCGACTTTCGACGGCTTATCACCCTCAAACGAGTGGTCAAGTGGAGGTTTCAAACCGAGATCTTAAGAGGATTTTGGAGCGTTCTATTGGAGAAAATCGCACTTCATGGTCGAATAAATTAGACGATGCATTGTGGGCTTTCTGTACGGCTTACAAGACGCCAATTGGTTGTACACCATTTAGGTTGTTCTACGGAAAAGCATGCCACTTGTCAATTGAACTCGAACATAAGGCGTATTGGGCTCTTAAGCATTGTAACTTTGATTTGAGGACCGCGGGTGATCATCGCAAGGTTCAATTGAATGAATTAAGTGAATTAAGAGATCAAGCTTATGAGAATTCTTTGATCTATAAAGAGAAGACTAAGAGGATTCATGACTCTAAGATCAAAAATTGCATTTTCAATGTTGGTGATCAAGTCCTCTTATTCAACTCTAGACTTAAAATTTTCTCGGGCAAGCTTAAATCCCGTTGGTCCGGACCATTCACCATTTCACAAGTTTTCCCTTATGGCACCATTGAGCTTGCTCAAAAAGACGGGCCTAACTTTAAGGTGAATGGTCATCGAGTGAAACACTATTTTGGAGGGGACATACCTACGGAGGTTGTTCCGGATCTTCAAACTTTCCATAAGCACCAATAAATGCGGGGATCGAGTCGAGCTCATGACTCGGTTAACAAAAACAAGGTGCCTTGTGGGGGAGTCCCATACATTCTATCTTCTATCTATTTTCTAACACTAATAAGGCTTGATCTTTTCAAGCTCGTGCTCGTGTTTTGTTGTGATGTGAATCTTAGGTATGACCCTAATCATTGAAGACTCTCGTGTTCGGTTTTTGTCAGTCCACTCGAGCTTTCGTACTTTAATTGTCATAAGGGGCATCACTATCCTTTGATTTTTATCGACTAACGTTTTATCTTGAGGCATAATTAATAAACGGCTTATAATTTGCGTACTCTTACCATGTTAGGACTTTTGCATTAGACTCTTCGTGTTTTAGCAAGGGGTGTTACTCTTGAGCTAGGAAACATTAAGGACAATGTTTGGTTTTAGCATGGGGGAGTCAATCGATATAATCGCTTGCAATTGCTTTTGTCGTGTTCAAACGTAATCGTTTTTCTTGTTTTTCTTAAAATTTTTAAATTTTTAGTGTTATTTTAAGTTTATTAATAAAGAAAATAAGTGTTTTTGACACAAATGTAGGATTTCCATTGGTGAAAATAAAAATAGTTTTTGACTCGACTCGGTTTCTACCTTAGCTCATTCCTTAACGTGTTTAAATCAAGTTTTGCTAGACTTTTATATAGGGGACTTTAAAACGCGAAAGTCTTAACTCATACGGGTTTAAGAACAAGAACTTTTCGCAAGTCCCTATAATTGATCCTAGAAAGTCGTTTATCAAGGGAACTTTAAAACGCAAATTCAAACTTGAAAAAGTCTAAGAAGATGCAAGATCCTATAGATGACTTGAAAACCCAAAACTTTGATTTAATAGGCTAAGTGTCCATTAGTCTCACATTTTTGAGATTTTACAATATGGAGAACAAGAGATGATAAAGTTTAACCATAAGTTTTTGGGGATAATTCTTCCTTGTATAAGTATTTTTGTGTTTGATTCTATCTCCTCGTATTTATTTTCCACACCTGAATAATAAATTGCTTAATAAATGAAGTTTTTAGCGATTTAGGCTTAATATCTTAACTCGTAACTCCTTCTTTTTGTTCCCTTGTAATTAAAGTAAGAACACATTTAGGGTGTCAGCGTCATGGACTTTTTGATCATGTGATTACGAAAATTTGGCTTACTATATATATCATAATAATAAGAAGAATAAATAAAAACATGTTCTCTGTGAGCATTCGGGTGGGAGTCATGCAACACTAACCTTGTCATTAGAGCCTTAGGGTGTATGGTATGGCGACATGTTTAATAAAAATTGCTTCATCATCATGAGCCTTAAGGTGGGATGGTGAATGTCAATTCCCTTGTTTATGTGCAAGGAGCCTTCGGGTGTGGATTATAGATAAGGAGCACTTTTACATCTTAAAGAGCCTCAAGGTGTATGATGTAAATGTTGCTAACTCCATTAATAAGGTCAAAATTGACTTTGGAGGAATTATTGTTGCTTTAAGTAGACCTATTAGCCAAATTTCGGATCCAGGGATTTATCCCTCAAATGGTGTTAAGTTATCCTTGATGTGGCCTTTCTTTAGTGACAACGGTTTTTGAAGTCGAGGTTAGGTTTTGAGTGTTGGGTTTACACCGTTTTTGCCTTCATTTTTGGACGATAAATATTTAATAAGTGAAATGAGCCTTTGGGTGAGTGACAATATCTAAAATGTAGAGATACAATTAGGAATAAAAGGAAATTGAGTTTAACACAAATTACTTGTATGAGTGGTCTTAACATTGGGACTTATGATTGACAATGATCTTGTTTTTAAACTTGGCATGGAAAGAGTGAAAAGTCGAGGACGATGAATCTATTTGAGTTTTCTAGATCCTAAAGTTATTTTTCAAATAATGAAAGCAATACATTATTTCTTTGTCAAAATAAAGTATCAAAAGTTGAATAATAGTTTTATTTTATCATTGCGTGAGGACACGACAATTGTGTAGGGTCCACTAGATATGGATCTTGCAGCCTGTTAAGGATGGTGAACGACTTCTGTAATCACAAGTCTATTCACATAGAGACTCTTGATGAAACACACAGTATAAGTGCGGAATACAAATACTATGAACAAGAAGAAACAAAATAACTAAATAACTTGATCCTTACTAAGGATTTCTACTATTAATATGAAATTTATAATGTTTGATGAAGGTCTATCTAACCCTTCTGCCAATGGTTCCTTTTATACTACAAGGAAACCCTAATACTACATTAAACCAAAACGTGTAACTTCTGATATGCATATCCTTTCCTAACATATCTCATGCATATCCTAACAAACTACTAAGAATAATAATGTTTGACTTTCAACTACGTGCTCCTACTACTACTAGGACCAGGAGGAACTACATACCTCCTAGCTTATCTATTACAAATATCTATTCCAGAGGTCCTAACAAATTGCTTTGCAAGGGGGAGTTTCATATGAGTGAAATTACTCATATCAATTGTATCATAAAACAAACATAAAATGCTTAATTTGTATGAAAATGGTATTGTATTTGTTTGTTTCTTGTTTCATGTGTGTAGGTACCAAAGATCACGAAAACCGGCAAAATCGACACGGAGTTTAAAGAAATCTCAAGAAGCCAAAATGTAAGGATCGTTTTTATTCGAGGATTTAAGATTTATCAAAGTAAATAGGCCAAGTGGGTCCCACATAGGGGTATTGGGCCTAAAGGCCATTTACAAGTTATGTTTTACTAAAAGCCCATTAGGCCCAAAACTATAATAAAGAAACGGATGGCCAGTTTTAAACATTTGGGTCTAAGTTGTCAAAGCCCAAACAATAGCCCAACACAAAATCAATAAGGGGAAAATTTATGTTTATTTAGGCCTAAGTTAATAAATATGAACGAATGATATTATTTGGGCCCAAGGCCATGACATAAGTTTGGGACGGTGGTAAGTATTAATATATATTAGGTCAAAGTAACTTTCGTTACAAACAAAGTTTTTACAAAAGAAAAGAGAGAGAAAGAAAGACGCAGAGAAAGTAGCAGCCAAGAACAAACCGTAATATGATTTGGGGGTTTTTCAATCCACTTCGTTTGTACCTCACGCGCTTTAATTAAAGCCCCATTATTTCAGAATGAAGATGATGCACCAAAAAGCCAACGTGGCACCCTATTCGTGTCACTCCTTATCTGTGATTGGAGGATACACTGCATCCCAAGCATTGCACTTATCAAATCGAGCCACCTCAACAAAGAACTAGCACAAGAAGCACACCCTTGTGCCATGGTGGCAATCTGTGTGCACAAGGGCCAATTTCAGCCGTTTGATCAAGAATTGAAGAAAGATAATGAAGATATGCAGATCCAAGGGCCAAGATTTAATCTTCCTCAACAAACCCACACTTTGGTTAGCCTATAAATACCCCCATTTTTCTTCTGAAAAATCATCCCTTTCTTTCTGTTAATCTTATTATGTCAATTTAGATTTAGGTTATTGTAATGTTATTTTTCAAGTATTGTAATGAATTTTATAATTTAATAAAAGTTTGATTTTCAGTAACTGATTTCTATTTTAAGTTCGAGTTATTTACTGTTTAATGAATCAAATTAAGCTTTAATCTATGATAAATTGGATATATATAATATAAATTATTTAAATTATTTGTTTAAGCTTAATTAATAGCTTAAGTGAATAATTTAAGTGAGATTGGGATTAAAGTTCTATCCCTACTGGATAGAAATTGCTAAAAGGTTACTGGTTCGTGACTCATGGTTCATGTTGACTTGGTGAATGGTGGGTTTCGATACTGGTGGTTCGTTTAGTTTTGGAGTCGAATTAGTTCAAAAGTCCGCTCAGCGCGTGACTTCGTCATCAAAGGATCTCCAAACTTAAGGTAAATCTCTTTTTATATTTTTATAAGTTTTTAGTTTATACTGATAATCTTTGTTTGATAATTTGTGAATCTTCTTGAGTTATGATAATCTGATAGATGTTATGAATTTTCTTAGTTGAGGTTGAATGTGTTAGTTTAAGCTTATCACTGTTATAGATTTGTTATATATATTTATTTCTGAAATGATATTTGGATTTGATATATTAGGATATATGCTGATATAGATCTGCGTGTATCGTGTGATTGTTCTGATGTTTGTGGATTAGCTTTGATTCTATTATTCATAATCAATGGATATTGTGGTTTATTTGGTTTGAGTAGCTTATTATTCATGTGAATGATTTATTAAGCTGCTATTATGATAGAATTCATCATGCTTAATTAGGAGATTGGTTTAGCTGTGTAGAGGGTTAAGATTTATTAATAATCAAACTTTAGATCTTAGCTGATTTTACGAGTACTTAATCCGTTGCCATATTCTGTTTTGCTGAAATGCTGATCGAGATTACTGGTTGTGTTTAGTTGATACTTTGGTGTGGTAGTTCATAGATTTTATTTGCTGAGATTGTATTTTCCTGCTTAGTATTTGATTAGTTTGTTAATATTATTGTCATATAGTCCTGCTGATAGATTTATGATAGTTATGTAGTGTTATTAGATTTCAATGATTTGAATGTGATATTTCCTTTTCATAAGTTTGATTTTGTTTATCTGGTTTGTTAATCCACCATAAATTTTGTCAACAAAAATAATAATCACAAAAAATTTTTGTCCCCAGGGGGTCTCGAACTCGAGACCTCCCCCTTAACTGACAACTACCTCTACCATCTGAGCTTGAGGCTCTTTTTGTTTTAAATACACTATTAGAGATTTATGTAACCTTCTGCTTGACTATTAAATTTTATTAATTACGTTTTTATTAAAATACAACTTTTGGTTTTATAGTCAAATAAAATTTTGATATAAGTAATATTTTGTTTTTTTTTTAATTTGGTAAAATTTTTTAGTTTAATAAATAAGATAAATAAAGAAATAAATATATTTTATTACTTTTTAAAATTTAAATTATTTTAAAATTTGTTTTTAAATAATAGAGTTTTAATTGATTTTGTTTTAAATAATTTTGATTTAATATTTTTGTTTAAATTAGTTTTGTTAATTAAAAAGTGAAAGTAAATTTTAAATAAAAAATAGTTTAATTAGTCTTTTAGATTTAATTTTGGGATACGATTCATGCACTTTAGGATTAAAATTTGTAGAATTAAATTAAATAAAAACCGAAACCAAATTCAAATCAATTGTCCAATTCAAATCGAAAGTCTCAAATTCACAAGTTCCTTGTGTACAACGAACCGGGATCACTCTCGTATTTAATTGATTCGTCTTTAGCATATTTTTGGATTATTACCTTTTCCTAAAGGTAATTTCCTAAATTTGCTCTATAACGTATTTAATTAAAATACACCGACACTTTCTCCAATACATCAACCACCTATAGGCTTGTTCAGCCTATTGACACACCAAAGTCCTTTCTCCTAGCTTGTTGTTGGAAGATGGGCTTATGGAGATGATGCAAGTGGTATGGGATTTGTGGGACTACAATAGCCCAACCCTCAAAGAGTGGATATGATATTGTTCCCTATGAAACACACAAAATAGAAACAACAGAGTAAAGTAACCAAAGGATTCTGAACAAGCTTGTTTGTCAACCAAGTTTGTTCAAAGGGCTGTGCTAGAGTGGATTAAGCAACAAAACATAAAACAAGATTTTTTTTGAAAAATCTTTGATAAATCACTAAACCATGGACAACAATAACAAACAACTTATACAAACCAAATGAGATTGTTTGTGTGTCAAACAACAAACTCATAAGCATGTAATAAGTTGGATCTTCAAAAATCGAATTTGCCAAAATCTTTTGAACAAATAACAATAATCTTGAATAATAAACTAGTTTGCAAGAAAATGTAAAGTTTTAAACTACAGACAATTAAGATAAAAGGAACTCAACTACTTTATGAAAACCAAAAATTAAGTTTTTCATTAATTTTAAAGAATTTACACAAAAGGCTGGAACAAAAAATTTGCAAAGAAATCTAATGCCTATAAATAGGCTACAACTGATCCTTCTAGAATGAAAAACTACAAACCCTAAAAATTAAGGAAGTTCCCACATTGCCCTTAGTCGAATCTAGAATATGCCAAGTTTAACGCCTTGTTTGAATTTTGTCAATTGCTAACATGTGACTTATGTAAAGATTCTGTATATGCCAGCATGTTGTAAGTGATCTTGACCATTTATACAACCATTAGAGAACAAGAAACCGTTGCCAACCATTGATGTTGCTGGCTTATATTGTTTGCTAGCTGAATTTGTGCAGGGGAGACATGTGGAGGGGTCTATAGTGACGTGGAAGGAAAAACAACGATGGGTTTTTGGTTAAAGTGTGTCAAATCAACGATCTGGAAACACTTAGGTTTGAATTTGGTCAATTAAGAAAAGGGATTTAGGGTTTATGAGTTGTGAACAGTGGGGTTTTAATCTTGGTTAGGGGAATAGGAGCTATTAACCGGGGTTTAAGTTTATTAAATTGTTTTTCAAAATTGTTATTTAAGATAGCGGGTGACGTGTAGGGGGGGGGGGGGGGGGGGGGGGTGGTGGACCGGGTATTGAAGTGGGCTAGTGGTAGTGTTGGGCTTTTGGTGTTAAAAGGTTAGGTAAAGATGGGCTACAACCGAGTTTGAATTGGATTTGGTTTCATTTTAAGCAAAGCAGCCCCTAACTTTTATAAAACATGGCAAATCAAGTTTTCAGCTTGTATCCTTCATTTCCCTTTGTTACAAAATTGGTCAAGTTGTCATTTTTGGCACACTCATTTTGCAATACTGATGAAAGGACTAAACATGCAATATTGGCAATCTTCAAGGGCTTCTATTGTCAAATCTTGAAACTTAAGGACCCAAATGAAATTTTTGAGGTTTGCAAGGGTCAAAAGTGACAAGTCTTCCAAAGTTGAGGGACCAATCTTGACAATCTTGAAAACTTCAAGGACTTTGTTGGAAATTCATTATTCGGGTCCGGTTCTTTGTACGGTTTCGTTTCCCGTGTTTGTTTTTGCTTGATTCTTTTGATCTTTTATTGATTTCACGATATCCGTACCTAAAATACACAATGAACAGACACAAGCATATTTTCCGGTATTTTATGATATTTTATACATTTTAAGCCCGATTTGAACGACGAGACTATGTATACTTGCAGTCTCATCAGAGCCCGATATAAACTGAACCGAACCAAGCATTTTGGTTTTGGTTTCGGTCCAGGTTTATGGCCTTTTTGTTTTGGTTAACTTCGGGTCGGGTCGGGTCGAGTCGGTTTCAGCCCGAAGCTGTGCCCTAATTGGTAGTATCTTTACTATCCAAAGAAAATGATGTAGATTTACGCAAACATCTTGACTTGGGATTAATTTTGACAACTCTCTTGGCCCAACGACTACGAATCATTAACTAAAATAAGCACGAGTCAAAACTTTAATGTCATATTTTTCATTTACAAAATTTCTCTAGTATGCTCATAGATTTTAAGAGACGGGTACATTTGTCTCGGCAATATTATAAAGCATTAAAATAAAATGGAGATCTTAATTGTTGTGGTCTAAAAAATATGAATTGAAAACCTAAATATTTCTACAATATTTGCTTAACTTTAGATTGATTGTTCATTGTTAACTTGATGCATAATTCAAACAACATTAGGAGTGATTGACACCATTTTGTGATGTCGTAAAAAAAACACGTTACGTAAGCTATGACATCAGAAATGTTATGGTATCACATTTTATGGAGGTGGTGGTTGACGTCGAAAAAAATGATGCCAAAAAACAAAAAAGTAATGTCATGAGTCTACATATATTTCACTTATTTAAAAAACATAATGCTACTGTTGGCAGGTACATACGACGCGAGCCTCTTCGGCACGACTCAGGGAGTGGTACGCCCATAAGAGAGTTGGCGTCAAAAACCACCAACCAAGGACAGAATCAGGACAAAAAATGACCAGATGCACTTAAAATAAACTAAACAATACTAAAAAATAATTTTAAGAGACATTTGATAATTCTAACAAAAATTAACCAATTGGCTTAGCTCAGTTGGACACCAAGGTTCCACTAAGTGGTTTCTTTGAGGGAGGTTTCTTGGAGGTCTTGGGTTCAAGACCTACTAAGGTCCTTTCAGGTGAAGCGGGGAGTCTAACATAACTAGACGAGGATTTAAGAAGATATTTGTTGTCCCATAGATTTCATGATGATTAAACAAGAAAGAAAGGTAGAAGATAGATGAATTCTAGAGAGAGAAAGTAGTAAGAGAAAGTAGAGAGAATGGTTGGAACTTTTGGAGGATTAGATTAGTGAGAGAAAATGAAAATGACCAACACCCTTCCTAACATACTAGGAAGGGTATATATAGTCCACCCACATGCGAGCTTGTTTATGGACTATAGTCTAATGGGTCGGGCTTTCCTTTTAGGCTTTAGTTACTTATGAATGAACTTTAGCCTAAAGTTAAGCCCGTAATACACGACTAACCTACTACCTATTACAACATTCTAATAAACGATACATAATAAACATATGACCGAGCATTCTTGTTTGACTCAATATTTTGAGGCTAACAATCTCCCCCAATGAGAGGTCATTACCCTTTAAGAGAGGCCATTACCCTTTGTCATTTGGAGATTTGTAGAAATTACTAATCTCGCCATAAATGAGTCTTGAACGTGTAAGAGTAGTCTATTTTCTTCATGCTGTGATCTTTGAGCCTTTGTCGTTGTCTTTCGACTTTGTCTTTTGATCTTGAGATCTTCAAATCATCTTTGACTTGTCTTTGCCATCTTGCGATCTTGTGTCTTCATCCACATGCTCACACTATTAATTGTTGAATATGTCTTTAGGCATGAGTATGTGGTTTTTGAATCTTTAACTTTGCTGAGTACACCGTGACGCCACCTTATTGAGACAAAACATAGACACAGACTGAATGGCTTTGACATTCGTCCTAAATCGGTAGAGTTTTACCTCCGGTCGGTGAAGACCGTTATACGATATTAAATACCGTACCTGTGATTAGGTAAATTCAATTAAGAATCTCCTTGACAGGGTTTCGCGGCTGTACTAGCTGTTCTCTTTACTCGACCGTCTCAAAGCAAGATTGCGAACATAAAGAGTGAATCAATCGGATAAATATCCGCTTGATTAAAGTCGTCAATTCAAATTCCTGGAACAAGTGTGATTCATAAAGAATCTTACCATTGTTTCTTTCTAGTTGACACAAGCTTGATTCATAAGAATCTCGCAAGTCACCTACCGTAGCGCTGTTTGAGGTTAACGCTAGAAGGATTTCCATTCGTCACTGCGAATATTAATAAATATCACTCTGAATGTTCTGGCAAGATTATAAAGATATTGCGTAGAAACCTGAAACGAGTTTGAATCAATTCAGAATCAAACCACTATTGCTTTTCAGTTTTACACATGTTTAATTCATAAAGAATCTTACATATGACCTACCGCAGTGCTGTTTGATGTTAACACTGGAAGGATTTCCACTCATCATTGTGAATACTAAGTAGTATCACTCTGAGTGTTCTAGCAATCACAAGGATATAGCGTAGGACTCTCTTGTTCATCATCCGTGTGTCCTAACGAGATTTAATTGATCTCTAGGCTCTAGACTCGATTTATGCACTTTTAGTGATTGGAGGCTGGAGCAGATGCCACCTATTCAATATCAACTATCTCGGAGTGAGAAAGTCGATAGAATTCATGTTGATCTCCGTGACAATAAAACAAACTTCTTTTGAGAGAGGCCTGAGTAGCTAGGAAAGGGTTGTGCATACATCACTGGGTCCATGTTGAGTTGTCTTCATGATGTGTTGACCCGGTTTCTTCCTAAGTTGTATAGAGGGCTTCTTTGTTTACACCCTTTATCCTTATATTTCTTTTTCATTCTTCAACCCCTTCAATGCTTACCAAGACATCATTACTAGCACCTTATTGTGATTGTTCCAGTGCTAGCATCAATACTTAGTCGGCATTCAACTACGTTCACATTCTACTCCATCTTTCCTAAGGACTTCTAATAATCTATTGGATTGTCCCTGGGAAGATCCCTCCGGTTCTGGTTGGATCATTGGACTTAAACCTAACCACCCTTTTGACACCAATAACGTCATGAATTAAATATGTTGTGGGTATTTGATCGTAACCATGAAAACCACATTAAATGTCTAACAAGGTGTTTGAAAAACATTTAACACCTTGATAGTTTTGTCGTTTTAGAAATGCTCCCCCTTCACATGTGCATCGATAATCGAAAGCGTTTCGCACATGTAGGTAAGAGTTAATGGGCTCGAGTCTTATATAAGATCACATTTTAATCACATTTTCTCCCCTATCTCTAATATATAAAATCTTTTGATATTAGAGATACCAAATTTGATTAAAATATATTTTGAAAATAGTCTTGAAAATCTCCGGGAGAAAGATGTGTTAAAATTTTGCATGAAGTTGAAATGCTCTCCCTCAAAAATTTATCCAATTGAATTGTCATTGTGAGGTATTGATCCACATTTCGCTTTTGAGGTTGGGAGTTGTTGAACACACAATTTTTGAAAGATTTTGAATAATCATTGAGAAATTCTTGAAAAAATTGTGTTCAACGCTTTTTGAAAAATCCTATTTCTTTTTGGCGAAAAGGTTTTTCTAAAGCATAAACTTGAGTTCATAGACTTTGAATGTCTTGAAAAATCCACTCAAGTGTAAGAAGATTTCTCTTCTTTTGCTGAGGGTAAGCGCACTAAAACGTACACTCCCCCGTGAATATAGATCCGGGTTGCAATCTGAAGTGATTACAAGCCATTGTGTTGAGCTCAAAACGTTGAATGTTTTGTGACATGCTCAACCCAAGATAGATTGCTCTACCCGTTGTTGGAAAAGTTGTCAAAAATAGACATTTTCCTTTATTGAAATATAGATATGACATGTTTTGAAAAATATTTACAACTTTCATTCGAGCTTTATGTACACACCCGTGTCGTTATTGAGCGACATTTCTAGGCACGTCCATATTATCGATACTGAAAGACATGTCGAGAAGAATATTTTTGGATTTTAAAATATTTTTAATTTTGTGTTTTGTTTTTATATATTTTATATTTTTGTATTTTGCTTTTTCAAAGATATTTACAAGATGTTTGATAGATAAATCAAGCATGCACCTTTGCCAGAATCTCCAGGTCTGCTGGAGTCAAACATCTCATACCAATTTGCCTAACGAGGTACTCAAACCTATCTTTCGACAGAGCTTTCGTAAACAAGTCGGCTGATTGGTAATCCATTCCAACAAAGTATAGTTCAACGATACCTCGTTCAACTTGTTCCTTTATGAAGTGGTATCTGACATCAATGTGCTTCGTGCGGGAATGCTGTACCGGATTGCAGGAGATGGCTATGGCTAACTTTGAGTCACAGTACATAGGTACTTTATCAAAGTGGAAGCCATAATCCGTGAGTTGTGTTCTCATCCATAGAACTTGAGCACAACACGCATATAGAGACACATACTCCGCTTCGGCTGATGAAAGTGACGTGAAATCCTGCTTCTTGGAAGACCATCCCACAAGCTTATCTTGACCTAGAAATTGTGCACCACCAGAAGTACTTTTTCGTGTATCAAGACACCCTGCATGATCAGAATCTGAATAGGCCGTTAGAAAGAAACCGGTTTCCCTCGGATACCAGAGTCCCAAATGAATGGTATTCTTGAGGTACCGAAAGATCCGTTTAACCTCCTTGAGGTGCTTTTCAGTGGGTCGTGCTTGATAACGTGCACAATAACACGTATCATGTGATATATCGGGTCTGCTTGCTGTCAAGTACATGAGGGAGCCGATCATTGAACGATATCTCGTTTGATATATGGCATTTCCCTTCAAGTCAGCATCTAGCGATGTGGTTGATAATGGTGTCCCAACGGGGTCACATGAAGTCATACCATGCTTTTTGATTATCTCTTGACAATACTTAGCTTGATTTTTAAAGATACCACTTGGGGATTGGTGAATTTGAATTCCAAGAAAGAATTTTCCTTCGCCCATCATAGACATTTCAAATTTGTTGTGCATGACTTTTTCAACCATTTTGAAAGTTTTGGGTTTTTAGACCCGAAAATAATGTCATCAACATAAATCTACACAAGCAAAATGTCATCCCCAGATTTATAAGTTAACAAAGTTAGATCAATGGAACCTTTTGAGAAACCTTTGGATACCAAAAATTTCGAGAGCTCGTCGTACCACGCCCTTGGAGCTTGCTTGAGTCCATAAAGTGCTTTGTAGAGACGATACACCTTGTCAGGATAATGAGGATTGACGAATCCTTCCAGCTGCGTGACATAGACTTCTTCCTTCAAATGACCATTAAGAAATGCCGTCTTTACGTCCATTTGATAGACAGTGTATCCCTTATGTGCAGCATAAGTAAGGAAAATTCTGACCGCTTCCATACGAGCAACTGGTGCAAATGATTCGTCAAAATCAATTCCCTCTTTTTGGCCATACCCCTTAGCCACTAGCCTAGCTTTGTTCTTGATGATCGTGTTTTCTTCATCCATATTGTTTTTCCAGATCCAACGAAGATTTAATAGAATAACATCGTATGGTCTTTCAACAAGTTCCCAGACTTTAAGTCTTTCAAATTGTTGAAGCTCATCCGTCATCGACTCAATCCAAGCATGATCAACCATGGCTTCTTTGATGTTTTTCGGTTCAGCAGTACTCACGAAGAGTGCGAACATACAAACATCGCCATCGGTTGCTAGTTGTCGTCTTGTACGAACAGGTTGTGAAGGGTTTCCAATTACTTGACCGAAAGGATGTTCTCGGGTCCAATGATGTGTTGAAGGATGTCGTTGGTAGAACGTATGCATATTTAACGGATCAACATGGTGAGTAGAAGACTCTCCAGTTTCGTGTACCGGTGTACCGAATAGGTTGTGAAAATCGTCATCGTCAGATAATGCATCGTCTGCTTGATTTGTGTTCTCTGGAGCAATGACAGTAGTTGTGGATGTTATAGGATTGATTGTTGAAGTGATATTCTGAGGAGGTAAATCTGCAGTAACCCGTGTTGAAGTAGATGAAGTTGTATCCTTTTGTTGAGGATGATCGGTATCATCATTCTTATCATGAGTGACAGCGGAAGACTTTGATACAACATGTTTCTCCCCTATGAAATATTCATCAAACATTGGTCCATATAACATTTCCAACTCTTCAAGTGTCGTGTTCACTGTCATATCTGATCTAGGAACATGTTCAGGAACCAACTTTGAACTTGACGGTTCATTGTTGTGGTCTTGAGTTCTGAGTTCTATGCGGTTGTGCACAGAAGTATTTTGTCGTTGTGGATTGGGACTTAAACTGTTTTGTTCAAGGGCCATCTCTTGTAATTCATCAAATCTGATATGTATAGTCTCGACTATCAATTTTGTTCTCTTGTTGTACACTCTGTATCCCTTAGACAAAGTTGCATATCCCACTAGAATGCATGCATCACCTATCTCTTTCATCTTGTCCAGATTTCCACCATCTCGAATAATGTAACATGTACATCCAAAAACATGAAGGTGTTTGAATGAAGGTTTGCGATCATTAATTATGTGACAGGGTGTCTTTTCGTGTCTTGGGATAATTAAGGAACGGTTTTGTGTGTAACATGCGGTTGATACGGCTTCGGCCAAAAGAATAGTGGTAGTTATGAAGCAGATAATAATGTTTGAGAAGCCTCAACTAAAGTACAATTACGTCTTTCAACAACTTCGTTTTGTTCAGGTGTTCGAGCAATAGATGTTCCATGTTCAATCCCTTCGGCTTCAAAATATTTCTTCAGAGTTGAATTCAAGAATTCTGTGCCTCTGTCAGTACGTACCACTTTTACTTGAACTTGAAGACCACGTTGTACCAACTTAACGAAGTTAATGAGAACCTCAGGTGTTTCATCCTTGGACCTTAAGAAGAGGGTCTACGTGTACCTTGAGTAGTCATCGACAATTACCATAACATATTTCTTCCCATGGATGCTTTGAACACGCATGGGGCCACACAAATCTATATGAAGAAGATCTAACCGTCCTTTAGAGCTTGGTGTAGTCTTTGTCTTGAAACTACTTCGTTTAGCTTTATAAAGCTCACAAGAAGAACAAAGATGATCTTTGATGAATTTCAAGTTAGGAAGGCCTCTCACAATATCTTTCTTGGAAAGTAAGTTGATGGTATCAAAGCTAAGATGAGATAATCGTTGATGCCATAACCAAGCTTGAGTCGTTGAAGCTTTAGCCATAAAACATATTGGAGTTGAAGATGTGGAGTCTTGTAGTGAAATAGTGTAGAGATCTGTACCCCGTGAACCGGTAAGTAAGTCATTCCCATCATAATCACGAACAAAACATGTCTTCTTTATAAAAGCAACCTCCAAATCCGCATCACAAAATTGACCAACCGAGAAAAGATTATGATTGAGCCCTTCGACGTAGTAAACCCTTTTGATTATGATATTACCCTGAACCAAGTCTCCATATCCTAGGATCGGTGCAAATTGATCATTTCCGAATCGGATTGTACCTAGGAACTTCTCCACGAAGTTAATTAGAAGCTTGAGATTCCCCGTCATGTGCTTCGTGTATCCGGAGTCCAATATGAAGATAATTATCTCGATCACCTGTAAAAGAATTAGAACACGATGGAGCATTTGCTAAATTGGATTCCATGTTAGTTGTAATTTCCGATTCATTAGTTTACCTAGTTTCATCACTTAAAGGCATACTAACGCTCGTTGTCACATTCTCTGTCCTAACCTTAGGCATCCATTTATATCCTGGAGGACATTGATTAGCAAACCACCATTTCCAAGACTTGCTAGCAGACTCATATAGTTCCCGAATTTTGCTTCTAGGGTTCTTAGTGGTGGAGTCTGATGCATTACTTTTCTTGGGGGGGGGGGGGGGGGGTAGCACCAGAATGGTTCACTTTGCGTTTGGGTGTTCTAGCACTAATAGGCATCACAATTTGCTTCTTAGTTCTAGTACCTACGATTTTGACATTGTTCGAAACACACATAGTATGATTAGCATTAGCACACTTTCCACATTTCACACAAACAAACTTAACATTCAAAGCATTCAAAGTCGAATCATTCAGATCGTCATTACACGCGATTACAGACGTTTTATTCTTAGAAACATTGAAAATTCTAGGGTGGTCTTCTACTGTCTTCATCTTCCCTTGACTTTTTTTTTGCCAAACCTTTTCATTCATGCGAGTGCTCTTAAGCTGAGGCCGGATAACACTATCAGTGGGGACTACTCCTGTAGTAAAAGACACACGTCTATTAGTGTTTCTAGAAGTCTGAGGTGATTGACTTTCTTTGTTGTGTGTGGGTTTAGTGGCCAATCCATACATCCCTTGTTTAATCACATTTGTGTTCTTAATGCTTTGTGATCGAATATGTGTTTTGGGAGTATTCTGTGGTAACCTATCCTTCCCATCCATCTTGGGGGAAAACCCAGGTTTTGCAAATGCAGAATTAGAGAAAACAGATGGTTTTCCCAAGACAAAAAGTCTAGTCACTTTTTGCGCATTTGGTTGTCTTACAACATGTTTCTTAACACTAGGTTCCATAATTTTCCCACCCATCTTAGCAACGAGTTTCTTCAACTCTGCTATCGCAAGTTTCCTGTCTTGTAACTAAGCTTTCAACTCTTTAATTTCCAAACTCTTTTCATTCATTTCTCGACACATTTAGGAAAGTTTTTCTTGCAATTTATTATCATGTGTAAAACTTCCTATGTCTTTTTGCAAAGCAAGTTCAAGAGAATGACAATGTTTTTGAAGGAAATCAGTTTTGTGTTGAAGTAACTCAAAAGCCTTTTTATCAACATTTTCTTTACGTTTCGAAAGCTCAAGTTCAAGACGCTCACATTCTTTGATCTTATCAAGATATTTGCATGCAACATCAGAATATTCATCGATATCAGCACAAGATTGAAGAGTAACACAAAAAATATTTTTGGAGAGACATTCTTCTAAGAGTAGATCATATTCGTTTGAAAAATCTGATTTGTCATTTTGAAGTTCATCAATTTCTTTTTCAAGAGACTCAACATATTTCAAGTCATCGAACATTTCAGACCGAATCAAGTTTTCAAACTTAAGAACATGTTCTTTTATTATCTTCGTATTTGGTATTAAAAGTTCTTTCGCAAGCATAGTTATGTCGTGAGGAATCTCTGTTTTCCACTTATCCTTTTGACGTTTTTCCCAATCGCTTTCAACAATTGATTGAACATTATCAATGTGGTGTTTAAGAAAACCAAGTGTTTTTGTACTTTTTCTTTTAGAAGCATCAAGAGGCGAATAGTTAATATATTTAAAAACATTAGTGTTCCTCTTAGTGGCAAAAACTTTCTTCCATTGAATTCATCTTTGTTTGCATTCTAAAAAAAATTCCTCACGAGACTTCTGTTTTTGTGGAGTGAAAAGACCATAAAGACTGTTTTCATAAGCATAATTATATGATGTCACAAAATCTTTATTGACCGGTGATCTACTCTCCTCATCCCAAGGGGACGTCTCTTCATTATCGAGGCTAGCTACTGGGCAATCATGATCGGTCCATTCGGACTCATCAAGATATAAGTGAGGGTTAGCAGCTTGAGCTTTTTCGAGGTACTTGGGGGTGGCAAAGCTAGGTTGACCCTTGAAAAACGACCGAGGTGCTATCATTCTAACGGTTTGAATAGAGTCATGCGTTTTATAAACAACTTTTTTCAAAAAATTGACTTGTTCTTCGAGATCCTTTACTTTTTCAGTATCTTTGCCTTGTCTATTTTTGAAATCTTGTTTTAATGTTTCAATCTCTTGTTTCTTTTCGTCAAGAATTTTAGCAGAATCGGTGGTATTCATAGAAAGCCTCTATTCAAGTTCATTAACTTTTCTTGTGGCAAGGTATGTTTTTTGACGTTCATCACTTAATAAGACATTAAATTGACGTTTTTCCTTAGTTAACAAAGCAAGAGCTTCGTTGTATTTATTTTCAAAATCGTCCTTTTTAACGTTGATGACACGACTTTTGTACCCCTCAAGCTCTTTGGTCTTTTGAAGAAGCTCAGCCCTATAACTATCAATAGTCTCACTAGATTTTATAAGAGCGGCTTTGCATTCTTCAAAGTTTTGAGCGAGCGTTGCGTTTGCCTTCTTTAATTGCTTTTGACTCTTTCTATTTTCATTGACATCTTTTTGTAAACTAGCAATTAAATTAGCAAGCGCGACACGCTCCTCGTCATCATACTCATTTGCATGTTGATCATCCTCAAACTCATTATTGCACATGTCTGATGAATCGGGTGTGGTATTGTTATCAACCGTTTCCATCATACATGTGTCAGTAATTCTTGTTGGTAGATCACTATGCTCATGTGTATCACCAAACACATTATATTCCTCATCATGTTGTACCTTATCAATTGGCTCGGTATCAAAGATAGGACCATTACCATCTTCAGTGACGTTAAGGACCTTATGAATCTTTGCCATGTATGAATAATGTGCCTCGAGTTCTTGGTCAGAGAGTTCATCATCTGTGTCGTCAAGCATTTCTCATTCCTCAGCTGATAGCTTGATTCCAGCTTCCATTTTCTTGCACAACAACATTTTTTCCTTATGATACCCATAATCTTTGACCCTCTTTGGCTGTCTACATTCCCTAGCCAAATGCCTATAACCTCGGCAGTTAAAACACTAAATCCAAGTTTGTTGCACAACTTGAGTACCAACAGTTTCTCTGTTTCCAACAACAGTAGCAACCCTTTGATTATAATACTTTGCAGGTTGTCGATCATACTTTGGAGGA